>CM035407.1:145612201-146224701 GCA_020310875.1 Ceratopteris richardii
AAGTCCAAAGATAACAAAGGAAAGGCAAAGAAAGTGGATGATGAAGCAGGTACATATCAAGCTAACTATGCAGGTAGACAAGGCAGGGGGAGATCCCAAGTCTCCAACTCATGTTCTATTTGTGGACTAACTAATCATACAACTGAAAATTGCTTTAGGAATTCCAGGAATCAAAGAGGCAGAGGATACAATAGAGGAAGTTATGGCTACTCAAGAGGAAGGTTCAACAATTATCATGGCAACTACAACAACTACAATCATTCAAACTATCAAGGGGGCTACAAAGGAAGGAGAGACTTCAATAACTACACAGAAGACTCAAACAAAGAGGATTCATTATTGATCATGAACATGGCTATGCCACAAGGTAAATCTGATGAGCATGTTTTCTACATAGATTTAGGTTGTTCAAATCATGTGGCAGGAAATGTGGCACTCCTATCAGATTTAGAAATCCAAGGAATAAGCATGAGGTACAAACAGGAGATGACACAAAACATCCTGTGGAGAAAATAGGCAATGTCAAAGCACCTGATGGAAACATCAACCTACTCAGTAAGGTACTCTATGTCCCTACCATTACAAAGAATTTGATAAGTGTTGGGCAGATAGTAGAGAAAGGGTTGCAAGTCAAAAGCAGGAGCATTTATTAAAGATCCAAGTCAAGGATTCAGAAGAATTGCAAAAGGTGAAAAGGCAGGTAGATTGTTCACATTTGAATTACAAGACACTAGAAACATTGCTCTCTTTAATTATGGTAGTCAGACACTCACAAAATTGGAAGTATGGCACAAAAGGTTAGCACATATTGGTGAAAGATCATTAAAGCAAATTTGCAGGGACCAAAGTGTACTTGGACTTCCTAACTTGTCAAAACAACATATGATTTATAAGTGTAGTGCATGTCAATTTGGAAAGTCTCACAGGTTACCATTCATAAAGAAAAGTTATATACATGGAGATCTCTTGGAGTTGGTTCATACGGATGTATGGGGACCTAGCAAGGAAGCTTCAATATCTGGATCAAGGTATTATGTCTCCTTTATTGATGATTGCAGCAGATGGACTATCCTATTCTTTATGAAAGAGCATCAAAGGTGAGCCACTCAGTAGCTAAATCTTTTTGATCAGTCAAATATTTCCATATCAGTGTAAAACGATCTGCGCTAGGTATCGTTTAGAGCTTTCAGGGGGTAAAAAGGTGTGTTTTGATTGATACAGAGAGTGAGGAGAGGAGAGAGGAGATAGGAGGTCAAGGGCATCAAAACAAAACTTCAAAAACATCTTTCAAAATTTGTCTAAGGGTCAAGTATCGTTTTACTCCCGTGGTTGAGTATCGCGATACTTAGCAAGTATCGTTTTGCTCCTGTGGTCGAGTATCGCGATATTTCCCATCGATCGTGTATCGTTTCATACCGATCGCGATACTTGGTCAGAGATCGTTTTCTCAGCGATCGTTAATCGTGTATCGTAGATCGTGTATCGTTTAGTGTCGGTTGCGATACTTGAGAAGTATCGTTTGGACAAAGATCGCGATACCTAGCAAGTATCGTGTATCGTCTTGTTCAAGATCGCGATACTTCGTGTCGATCGTGTATCGTTTTGTCCAGAGATCGTGTATCGTTTGGCTTAAGTATCGTGTATCGTTTCATAGAGATCGCGATACTTGCCAAAGATCGCGTATCGTTTCATTCAAGTATCGGCGATCGTTGGTCACGTATCGTTTGGGTCAAGTATCGTGTATCGCTTCTCAGAGATCGCGATACTTACCAACTATCGTGTATCGTCGATCGTTCCAGTTTAGAGATCGTGTATCGTAGGATCCCAAGTATCGTATATCGTTTCCAGCCAAGTATCGTTTAACCCAGAGATCGCTTGGATCAAAGATCGCGATACTTCCCACAGATCAAGTATCGCCTGTTCCAAGTATCGAATATCGTCGGGACTGAAATATCGTGTATCGTTTCCCCCCAAGTAACAAGTATTGTTTCCTTTGAATATCGTGTATCGTGTTGACCCAAGTATCGGGTATCGTCTAAACCCAGAGATCGTGTATCGTGGATTTTTGGAGACAAGTATCGTGTTCTGAAAAAATTCTTTTTTAGTCATTTTTCCAGTCAAAGGCTTCTAGAAATTTTTGACCTGTAGTGAAGAGTACCAAAGGCCCAAGGGTATCAAAGACTGAACAGAGTTTAGAAGTGAATGAACCTGAGATCCGAAAGAACCCTAGGAAGCCGAAGAAGTGTAATTTCTTCTGTAGGGAGTGTAGCAGAACCGAATAACCGTTCACATTATTCTGAGACATCCAGTGAGTCAGAGGAAGAAATTCCCATGGCTTCAGAGGATATGCAGAACACAGTACCCATGATTGGCATGATGTCAATCATTGAGGGAGAGTATAGAACCTCTTTGGAGTATGTGAACACAAACCACAATGAGGTACCCATTTATCTGGACGGTCTAAACAGATCTGTGGCCATGTTAAAGAAAGCGTCAGAGGCTTACATAGTGCCTAGACCCGCAGTCAAATACGTAGGAGGACTTTACATGGACAAAAGGGATATACAATACATTGTCACAGAACACCCAGAGAACATTAACGAAATTGGTGAAGAAAATAATGCTTCAAACTTAAATGGAGGAGGGAATGAAGAGCAAGTAACCACGTCGAGAGGAAGATCTACAGTTGCAAGGATATGGAGAGGAGATCTGATTCCCCAAGATGACACCTTAATGGATGCATATTTGATCAATGGGATGGAACATCTCCTTAGAGCACATTCCTCCATTTGGGAAGCTGCTCCTAATCCCGTCACCATTTATGAGTTGCAAGATCCTGATTTTTCCACCATTATCACTTATATGGATAAAAATTAGAGAAGATATTGGCCCATGACAAAAGCGGAAAGAGCGGAATTGAAATATCAAAACATCCCAGTGTTCCCACCTAGAGACCAAGCCACTACATCAAGAAACCCACTGGGAACTTCCCATAATGATTCATACCAACAGTCAGGCCAAACACAACAAACACAACAAACACAACCAACTCAAATCCCAGTCAGACCTCCTGTACAGTTCGTAATGCCTGTAAACAACCCTAACTACCGACCTCAGCCAGCTATTGACCCCAAACATGGAGTTCATGCCCCAGTCAGACCGCCGGTAGTAAGAGGACCAGGCATACCTATAGGAAGACCTATTTTCCCAGTGATGCCAAAAACAACCCGAGGCAGGAAGACGACTAAGGCCAATTCAAGTTACCAAATGTATGAGAAATCACTATGATGGCTCTAGTGAACCTTACAACCATATAGCGGAATTTAAACAAGTAATCAGAGCCGAACAAGTAGAAGACTTTCTGATTCAATATGAGTCCTTTGGTCTCACACTGTCAGACACATCGTTAGCATGGTTTCAACCATTGGACCCTAATACCTTTCAGAACATGGAGCAAGTATATCAAGAAATGATTGAGGAATTTACTAAATCAGGAATTAAAAACAATTCTTCATCATTAATCCATAGCTTCAAACAAGTCCCTACCGAGTCAGTGAGATTGGCTGCCAGAAGATTCAAGCAATACGTGGACAGATGCCCAGTGGAAGAGAGGCCAACGCAAAATAAAATGGTGTCGTTATTTTTGGAAGGATTACTGAACGGATCCTTAAGATCGTTGGTGTATGTGAAAAGGGTTCAGACCTTGCAAGAATGCATGAAGGAATGCATAGATTTAGAAGATAACCTAGCTGAAGATCTGAAAATGCCTCAAGGAAACTCTAAGACCGAAGATTCGACCAGTAACGCATCCATACCTAAAAACAACGTAGAGGAAATAGCTGAATTGTTAGCAAAAAAGTTGAATGTTCAAAGACAGAGGAACTACCCCAATAATCCAATGAGAGTACCCATGCTTAGAAGGTGTATGCAGTGCGGAGGTGATCATCCTTCTCATCTGTGTACTAGGGGAGTAGTTCCACCACCAGCTTATGGTTATAATAGACCCACTGTCCCAGGACCTCTACAATATTGCAGTGTGGAACAAAAATACACAAATCATAGAGCAGAAAATTGTCCCTACAATAGGCAAGCTAGACCAGCACAGCAATACATGAGACCATACGGATACCCTCAGAATCATCAGGGAGGTGAAGCTTTTAGGTATCCTTCTTATCAACCGCAGGCCCCAGCACCGCGACCATATGCTTATCAGGGATACACACAACCACAGCCAGTACTAGGACAACAACCGCCCCATCCTCAGAACGTTGTCCCAGTCAAGATTGCCCAACCTGAAGAGAACCTAGAGAGAGCTATAGTGCCAGCCACACCTTTGACTAGTAATGAACCATATGACTCATTTTATGATCCTAGTCAAGGAACATACCCTAATTATGAAGGCTCAATGATGGAATATGGACAACTGTATGAACCATATGCCTATAGCGTGGAAGCACCAGATAGTTCACACAGTTATGAGCAGGACTATGTGTCATTGATGTATACAGCTCCTAGAGCAACCATACCACCCCGACCCATAAACAGACCGCCTGTACCCAGAGGACCATGTTACAAGTGTGGAGGTGATCACTATATCAGGGAATGCACATTGCAAAACCCACCCCCACCACGAGTCTGGGAAGGCTACTGTAGTGATTGTGGTAAGGAACATCTTTTCAGAGACTGCCCAAAGAATCCCAACAAGATTACATCAAATGTACAAATCAACGTAATAGAAGTAATAGAATCATCAGGGAGTGATAAAGAGTACACAGTACCATTGAAAGCAATAACGAGAGCCAAAGCCAGAGAGACCCCTGATAAAACGGATGAGAACAATCAAAGCGACAAGAAGGGGAACACACCCATCCCTCAAAGAGTTGAAGACTCAGAAGAGCCGGAGAAAAGTATTGCAAGTAAAAGGTCCCAGAGATGGAAGCACCGAAGAGAGAGGTTAAAAGAAAAGAAATTACGGCAGAAAAAGGAAAATGAAAGGAACGAACAACATTCAAAAGAGGAGCAGAGAAAGAAAGAAGAAATTAAAAATGAGCAATACAAAAAAGAAGAGGTAGGATCAGTCCTAGCAGATCCTGTGCCTGAAGAATTAGCCATGTGGATTCAGGCATATAAGGCAAGAATAAGAGCAGGACCTACCATAGAACAACACGAGAGAGAATATCCAAGAGGCGACTTAGAAAAAGAAAGACTAGAAATCTGCAAGAAATTGATAGAAGTTGCACAACAAACCTTAGAAAAACCTGCATCGCCTTTACGCAATACCCGAATTTCTGAAGGAGAATTCCAAGAGTGTGTAAACACTCATGAAAAGCCCAAAGTAAGTAGACCATAGAATGAAGAATGTGGTGTTGAGAGAAAGGAAGGATCCATAGTCCCTGAAGTAGAAGGAGAATGGACTAAGGATCTATGGGCACGAGTTCAAGAGGACAAATGGAGGAAGGAGGAAGGAATCGAACCGCCCTTTGAAGAATTAGAAGCAGAAAATGAAATAGAGGGTTCAATACCTGAACTAAATTCCGAGGAAATTTTTCCAATGGATGCAAGTGACAAAGGAGAGGAAGATGTAAAGGAACTGCCCAACTACACCGGGGAGTACGAGCATAATTCAGAATTGTATCGCATTCCATCCATGAGGAAACGAGAAACGAACCCGTCAGTTCAAACATCTGAGATCATACAACACCTTAGAGAGGTAAAAATCCCATGTACCCTGACATTTGAAGAACTGTTAAAGGTAAAACCACATTTAAAAGAGAAATTAATCAATCAATGGGAAGTCAAGGAGGAAAAGAAAGAGACAGCAGATGAAATAAACACGGTGAGGATTTCAGTGGATAAAGTAGGAGACTTTAGTGAGGGAGATGAAGGAAATACCTGCCTTCCAATCACCTATAGGGGTTACACTACCAAAGCCATACTAGATTCAGGAGCTGGTGTTGGCATTGCTACCAAAGAAATTTGGGAGAAATGGGGAAAACCAGCATTAAGACCAACATGCATGAAAATACAAATGGCAGATGGACATACGGAAAGACACTTAGGATTGTTGGAACGAATAGTCTTCACTACGTGTGGAGTGGAATTCGAACACACTTTAGCAATATGTCACTTTGAAAGGCCAAGCAATTATGAAATGATCCTGGGAAGGCCTTTCATGAGACAGCTAAAGGTCGTACAAGATTGGGGAAAAGATGCGGTTTACCTACAACACGCAGGAACCACCACTAGGATAAACCTACATACGTACACGTATCAAGATGTGCCACCTCTACAATGGAATCAAATCCATAAAGAGGAAGATGATCAATCGATTCATAGTGCAGGTTCTAGTGATCAGTCCTGGATGAACGAGGACACTCATCTGTGGATATGTCAAGCTGCAAAGAAGGAAGAGGAGAGAAGAAAAAGTTGGCAGCAGAAACAAGGAATAGTGAGGTCTGTACAAGATCCATCTTATATGCCACAAGTATTTCCGGACGAAGAATTTGAACCTCACGGTTGGATGGAAATCTTAGCTACCCTCGATGTCTGTGTAAACGAAGAAGTAGTGACCATGAACGAATGTATCGATGAGGAGGGTTATGATGTTAGCCTGTATATGGTAGTCCTTCAGGAGGCTGAAGAAGGAGAAGTGATCGAGAAAGACTGGAAGGAGGACTACGAAAGCATTGAAATGGAACCCGAACCCATGGATCTAGGGAATGGTACTACCAACATAGATAACACAGCCGAAGAGAAACACCAGGAATTCACACAGAAAGGGGAATTAGAAGTTGAAAGAGAAACAGAAGATGAAGAAAACAAACCCCAAGACCAATTTGAGGTACCAGCTCACTTTAAAAAATATGAAGTGGAGGAGAGGAAAATTGCTATTCAAATGCCGAAAAGAGAAGCACAGCCTGGAATAGCATATGATAATAAGGAACAAACCAAGAAAATAGTGGTAACTGTAGAAGAAGGAGAGGAACGATGTACTTTCATAGGACAGGATGTCTCATTAGAAGAAGAGCAAGAGTTAATTCGTCTCATAAGAGAATATCGGGATGTCTTTGCTTGGACTTATAAGGACTTGAAAGGAGTAGATCCATCTATATGTGCGCATAGAATCCCCATGACATCCGAAGCCAAACCTTCTAAACAAAGACCATACACTTACAATGATGTGTATTCGGCCAAGATAAAAGAGGAGATAGACAAGTTATTAGATGTTGGATTCATCTATGAAATTGAGCACACGGAATGGGTGTCACCTCTGGTGGTTGTACCAAAAAAGAATGGAAAGTTAAGAGTGTGCATCAATTTGAAGAAAGTGAACGCCGCAACCATAAGGGATAGTTATCCCTTACCAATCACTGATCATCTTTTGGAAAGGGTAGCAGGGAAGGAAGTTTATAGTTTTCTGGATTGCTTTTCAGGGTATAATCAGGTAGCCATTGCTCCTGAGGACCAACATAAGACAGCATTCGCAACTGAATGGGGAGTATACGCCTTTAGAGTCATGCCTTTTGGTTTGACGAATGCCCCAGCTACCTTCCAAAGATTGATGTGTCATGTGTTCAAAGAATTTCTGAGAAAAAGTATGGAGGTATACGTGGATGATCTTTGTACATATTCAGCTATACGATCAGAGCACATCCCTGAACTAGAAAAGATTTTTGCCAAATGTCGACAATATCGAGTATGCCTCAATCCTGAAAAATGTGTCTTCATGGTTAGACAAGGAAAAATCTTAGGACATATTGTCTCTAAGAACGGGATTTCAACAGATGAAGACAAAATTAAAGTCATTTTAAATTTACCAAGACCGAAAACTGCTAAAGAAGTTCAAGCATTTATGGGACATTGTGGATACTATCGAAGATTCATACACATGTACGCCATAATTGCTAGACCTCTTTATGCATTATTGACTCTGTTTAAATGGACCGAAGAATGCGAAAAAGCTTTTAATGAGTTAAAGAATCGATTGAGTTCAGCACCCATCCTTCGAGTCCCCAACTGGAATAAACTGTTTCACATTCATGTGGATGCTTCCAAGTTTGCCATTGGTTGCATCTTAGCTCAACCCGCTGACACACGAAAATTAGACCACCCGATAGCCTATGCTAGTAGACAGTTAAATCAAGTGGAACGCAATTATACTACCACGGAGAGAGAAGGCCTAGGGATGGTATACGCAGTCAAGAAATTCAGACATTACCTACTGGCAAACAAATTCAAATTCTTCATTGATCATCAAGCCCTATTGTACCTAGTCAACAAGCCTTGCAATACAGGACGACTAGTACGATGGTTTTTATTGCTAATGGAATTTGATTTTGAGGTAATAGTCAAGAAGGGAAACACCCACATAAGAGCAGACCACTTATCTCGAATGACCCATGGAGAACCACCCATAGGAGTACCCGATGACCTGCCAGACACTTATCTTTTTAACCTGGAAGTATGTCCTCAGTGGGCAGAAAAATTGATCCCTATACTTACACATGGACCTAAAGATGGGATCACACCAAACCAAACGCAAGACCTCTGGAGGACTAAAAACCTTCACATCATTGCGGGAAGTTTGTACCACCAGGATTCAAGTGGATTATTGATGAGATGCGTGGAAGAAGGGGAACAAGAAATGTGGCTTCAGAAAGCACACATAAACCAATGGAACACTCATTTGAATGCAAATGGCACGTGGCAAACACTTAAGAGATTTGGCATATACTGGCCAACTATGCAAAGAGATGCACATAACTATGTGTCAACCTGTCAAACCTGTCAAGAACAAATCCCAGATGAGAACTCTACCTTATGCTATTCAACAATAGCACCAAGATGGAGCATGCCTCTAGTAAAGTTCTTGAAAACTCTAGAATACCCAGACGGAGCTACTTCAGCAAGGAAGCGTGCTCTTGAAGAACAGAGTAAGGATTATGCCATCATAGGAAAACAACTCTTTAAACGAGGGAAAGATAACCAATTACGAATGTGCATTCATGAAAACGAATATCTTTCTGTTTTAGAGATGGCTCATACAGGAGCTGCAGGAGGACACTTCTCTGCAGTTAAAACAGCAAAAATGATCCTCTTTGCTGGAATGTGGTGGCCAACTCTACACCAAGATGCCATATCATATGTGCAACGATGTGATACTTGTCAACGAACGAAATATCCAATTAGAAGAGATGAGATGCCACTTAGACCCATGATGAGTGCTAGAGCTTTCACGAAATGGGGAATAGACTTTATAGGACCTATTAGTCCACCAACAAAAGGATCTCATGCTGAATATATAATTGTAGCCACAGATTACCTGACCAAATGGGTTGAAGCAAAAGCAACAAAGAAAAATGATGCAAGAACTACAGCCAAGTTTCTCTTTGAGAATGTTTTCACTAGATTTGGACTACCTATAGAGATTGTGAGTGATAGAGGTACGCACTTTGTTAATGAAGTGATATAAGGCTTATTGAATGAATTCTTAGTAATTCATAAGAAATCAGCCCCTTATCACCCACAAGCAAATGGACAAGCAGAAAGTTCAAATAAAATCTTGTGTACGGTTCTCACCAAAATCGTTAATAACGGTAGATCAGATTGGGATAAGCAGTTACATCATGCATTATGGGCATTTCGAGTAGCATATAAAACGGCCATTGGAACTACACCTTTTAACTTAGTGTATGGACAAAATGCTATCTTGCCAATTGATTTCTTGATTCCCACTCTGAGAGTAGCAACTACTTACGAGTGGACGGGACATGAATTATCAGCTCAATTGGACCAAATAGAAAAGCTTCATGAAACTACGTTACAAGCAGTAGCAGGTATTTATGCTGCTAAACGACGACAAAAAGCCTATTTTGATGCGCATATCAAGGACAAAAATTTGAAGGAAGGAGATTTAGTTCTGGTGTACATCTTGAAACAACACGCTAAGAAGTTGCAGAAGAGAGGATATGGTCCATTAATCATTAATCGTATATCTACAAGTGGAGCCATTAGCTTAGCAACCTTAGATGGAGATGTATTACCAAACTACATCAGTGGGTGTAGAGTGAAAAAATACCTAGAACCATTAACTGAAGAAACAATGTCACGATTAATCAAAGGTAAGAATAGACGCATAGAAGAGGAAAGAATACGAGAGGAAGCGAGACAGGAAGCATTGGAAAGAATAAAGAAACGGAAAGAGTGGATGAGGGAGCGAGATGAGAGATATCGTCTGGGAGAAGAACTCATCCCAATGGCTAATTTTAGAGCCACTCAAAACCTAGGATCGCAGAGAACACAACCATATTTAAATTTGGGAGCAGGAAAAACAGAGTACCACTTGGTGGATGCTCTCATTGACACAGGAGCAGCCGTAAGCTGCATTAAACTTTCTTTGACCCAAAAACTCCAGGAGACAGTACGCCCATCGATGGCCCAGTTGATAGGAATAGGAGGAACAATTACTCAATGCATAGGTGAGATCACCTTACTGTTACATCTTGGCAACAACACTATGGAACAAAAGCTGTTAGTGTGTCATGACCAAGATTTACTTGAAGAGGTAGTGTTAGGTCAAGACTGGATTTACGAATACGAGGTGACCATTCAATTGGCGTTAGGATACATCTCAGCCAGGATAGGACATCGTGAAGTATTCAATTTGCTAGATGAACGACCACTCAAATCTGTGAGCATGGAGCAAACAGTTCATTCTAATGAACAAAGTCCTGAATGTATGATCACTAGCACTATAGAGACACCTTCATCGAGTACTATATGTGCGGACACCTTAAATTCTGCTTGCACACCATGTTCTGATCTAGCAAATCATGAGAGTTTCAATCTATCTGAAACCAACCTCACCGAAACACCATGCATAAAGGATACTAGTCCTCTGAGTAATTCTAAATCTGTACCCATTAAAATGTACCCTATTCCATACTCTAACCAAGTGTGGATAAAGAAAGATCAAGTAGAGGAGTATCTTCGACAACAGAAGCACCACCGACATCAGAACCAACAATCAAAGCAAAAACCAACTCAGTCTGAACAACACAGTCATCGACAAGTTGCTACAATATGGATTCCAAAGAAAGTTGTAGCTGCGCAACAGGATCGTTCGCAAATATGGGTTCCTAAGTCATGCACTACAAAGAAACCAAACCAAAAGGATGACCCCCAAAACAAGAAGAACCAATGTGATCCACAGGCAAAACAGCCACAACAAAAGAGTTACTGGAGAAAGAAGGAGTCTGTAAGGGCAACCCGAGCCATTCCGAGATTCACAAATCAGATCAAGCAGACCTACAACAAGAAAAAAAGAGCCACATTCAGTGGAAATGGGCAACATACAACGAAGCCCAGCACAATGAAGCAAATTTGGATACCGAAAGACAAAATGAACGGCATGCATACGCCAACTACTTCCAATTGCACACATATGGAGCCTTCGAGATCCAAAGTATGCATGATAGGGCCACATTACAAGGCCAAGCATTCGGCACATCCTTCTTCTATTTCAGGATAGTCAAGCACATTTTCCTAAGGGGGAAATAGGAGAGCACTTGTACATATACTAAGAAAATACTCCAAAAAATTTAATAACTGCTTCGGCTATGAACTAACTTTTCTGTTTTCCTTTTCAGATGAAAATATAAAAATACATAAAAATGAGAAAAATCCAGGTATTACCTTTCTCACACACACGGGAAAGGGACGACACCATTCACTCGGAGCAATACCAAGCTTATGACAATCAAATAAAGGAGGATTTTGGATAATGTATGGCAACTAATTCATGCTCTCCCTTGAGTGCAGATGGCATCTACTAGTTCTGAAGCTACCCAAGTGGAAGAGGTCGAGCTTTTCCCACTCGAGTCCATTACAAAAGCAAGAGGTCACTGGTTCCGGGATGATCAACCAGTGGCTGAACTAATTTTCATGGCAACTATCAAGATAATGGATACAGATCATTATTTTCCTATCATGTCACAGGACTTCAAAACGATCATACAAGGACTACCTCATATTGAGGATGTATGGACACAAGCGGGCATAGAGGCATTTCTCAAACTGCCTATCTATGTTCCGGACTTTCAAAGATGTGCACAGGTAATGAATACCATGCAGCCTGCCGCAACAAAAATATCAGTCCCAGAAGCACGCATTTTGGATAAAGTCGGAGCTTGGAAGACAATCCAATTCACCCATGAGTTGATCAATAAAGCTTTTGGATGGAATCAAGCTGGTAGTACGAGTGTCAAAGACGAATGCCATGATCCCAAGAAGAGATCATTCTTGGAGATAAACAGAATTGACATAGAAGATGCTGTACGATTGGTGCATCAGCACTTTTGTTTCCCCAGCATGCACAGATACACAGCGCCTCAGAAGATAATTGTACAATTATTATCGCATGCCATGAGACAAATCGGGAACAAAGTGAACTTAACAGGCTATGTTCAGGAAAGATTGTTCGAGGCTCAGAAGAAGTGGGGACAAAAGAAATGTTTGGTAGTTCAGCTCTCACATTAATGATATATGAAGCTTTGGATATGAAAAGTTGCTTACGGGAGATGCCAACCTCAGAAGGGCTAGCCAAGTATGCAAAATCAGCTACGGTCCCTAAGAAGAAGAAATCAGTAGCTATGGTTGAAGAAGCTGGAACCAGCACACAGAAACCCATGAGGGGTACGAAGCATTTACGGGAAGAGGAAGCCCAAGCTACACCACAATCAAAGAGAACTCATCTCTTATCGAAGATCACGACGGCACAAGTGCCTATTACAAAGAGAGATCTGTCCGCTGCTCTCGAGGAAACACATCAGTATATGCAAGGGCAGGTAAATTTAAACGTTCAAGGCCATCATTATAGACAGGCTAGTCAAGAGAAGACACAACGGAATCCAGAGCAAACACCAAAACAAGCTGGAAGATACAAAGAGCTGGGCATTGATGATTCTAGTACCAACACGGAATCCAGTCCTGAAAAAGATACCTTAGATACTGATATACGGACAGAAACACAAGAAGATGAATGGAATGAAGTTGATCAAGTGGAAGTCACGCCACAAAATCAGGAAGAAAAGGAAAAGAGAGTCAAAGAATCTATGGAACAGGGGCACGTCATTCAATTAAATGACACTACAAAGATAAGCATCAAAGAAGATACAACCAGTGTCGCACATGTAAAACCACCTATAAAAGAGGAAGAACAAACTCCAGTAGGTAAGGAGCCGGAGGAATTACAAATCAAAGAGCAAATTGTGATAAAGGTACCGGATGATACACCTCAAGGAAACAAAGAAGATATGGGGGCTGAGCCAAGGATTCAGCTTCAAATTAGGCAGCCCCATGATATTACATTACATGTGGCTCAGGGCAAAGACGTCAATACCGGAGAAGAACCGAGCATACCAAAAACATGGCTTAACGTGGATGTTACTCAGCTGAAACCGGTAGTCAAGCAGATGATTAAAACGGCCATGGATACTCAACAACATATGATGGATATAGATGCCGACTATGATCAAGCAAGAAGAGAAAAGAATCAGTTTCAACTCATGAGTGAACAGCTATCGGCACAATTGATTGCAGCACAAAAAGAATTAGCAAACAAAAATACAGAAGTGTTGGCAATCAAGACACAACATGAAGCATCCATCGCCCAGAATCAACAGCTGCATACACAACTAACCGAGTTGCAAAGATTACACGATGCGAGCGAGGCTGAGAAAGAGAAAATGAAAATGAGAAGCACGCTATTAGAGCAACAACTCAAGTTGTATATGGAAGAGAACGACAGCCTACGCAACAGAAATAAAGAATTGATGAAATCTTTATTATATGATCAACCAATCGTGCCACAGGAATCCACAGAAACCAAAGACCAAGAATTACGGGATCAGATCTTAAAATATGAAGAGCTGCTAAAGCAAGAACAAGCCCAGATAGAGGAATGGAAGAGCAGATATGCCAATGAAACCAGTGAACTGAAGCGTCAATTACAAAAGGTGAATGCCAAACTGGTCCAAAGCTATAGTGAAAACATGGATCATGTAGCTGACATAGGTAAAGAATTGCTGGCCACCAAAGAAACACTCAGAGAAGCCATGCAAAAGGTAAAAGAGAAAGATGAATGCATAGAACAGTTGAAGACTCAAATAAAAGAGAAAGCACCGATCGGGACACCAGTAGTGCCAAATAAGGAACATCCTACTGACGAGGTAGAGGTAAGCCCTCTATCTCACCCGATCTATAATTCTCCAATACGTGAGCAGGTGGCGGATATACATGATGACCATCCTATGCCATATACTGCAAAAATAAGTCAAAAGGAACGGGCACTAGTGGTGTCCCGATTAACAGAAAATTTTGAAAATGAAGTGGTAAAAGTCATGAAAGAGGCCAACATCAAAGGTAAAGACCTGGACAAAATCATGAAGCCCTTCAACATTCCCTATGGACTCTTGAAAGAAAAGACCAGACGCTATATAATAAAGATTACAAGGAAGAGTCCAGATGAGCAGCTAAATTTCAAACATGATACATTCGCATACACTCAAGAAGAGTTTGAAGCTGCGCAACCAGTGTGGTGGCAAAAATTTTTGGAGAAACATCCCACACTACGAGTGCATTGGCAAGCAACGCCATATGCATTCCAGGTAAACCCTTCATTTTGTCCACTACCACGCAGAAAGGATACTAGGGAATTTTTGGATTTGCAAAGAAGCGGCACTATCAATAAGCAGTGGCTCAATTATCCCATGCTTCCGAGCCCGCCACATAATTACTTGCCAACGGAGGATTATATGGTCAAAACCATAGAATTTTGGCTACAGAGTTACGCGACAGTACCTGATTTAGCTGTAAAAATGACAAACAAAATACTTAGCATGATCCTCACCGTTTTGAAGGTATTCAAGCACGCGGCTTACACCTTTTTGAACTTCATCGGTATTAATCAGGGCACGGAGATCCTCATTTTTGATCTCTCAGTTATGCCTAGCCGCCCAACAATAATGGCATATTATTCTAGAATTATGTTCTTGCCAAGTGTATATATGCAAACCTTCGAAGAAGCTTTCCTTACAGGATTTTTTGAGATAGATTCAGAGATTTTTTTGAAGATGTCATCCAATTTAAATGCCAGATTAGTGGCATATGAACTCAACTTCTTCGCAGATCACAGACAGCCACCCAATGATGGTGTGAAGGCAGAACAATGGAAACAACTCATGATACGTGAAGCAAATCAGCTAAATGATACAGAGCAAAGAGTTTATCAAACATATGCCCGTCGCTTATCAAAGCCTGTCGGGGACGACAGAGTCCAGGAGGGGGGCAGTGTTGAGGGAGAATCAAGTAAGAAGAAGAAAAGAAGAAGACAACAAAAGAAGCAGCTTCACTAAGAAGCAACATTTGAAGATATATCTCTGCACAGAGCCCCGCAGGGGCCCGCATCAGGCGAAAAGAGAAAACAGCCAGGTCCTGCACGGTGGAAAAAAGCAAACAGCCTCAAAGCAATACAACAGGGTCAGATGTGTGCAACCAGGACAAATCAGAGGACCAAAAGTTATAAAGGGGTAGAGGCTGAAAAGTTTAAGAGGGTGACTAAGAACAGCACATTCCTAGTCACTGGTGGCGTGCGTGGCAACCCAAGTCAACAGGCAAGACAAGTGCAACAAGCTCTCGAGTAGTAGAGCTTGAATCAAGAAGGCCATCGAATCTGCATGTATGTTTAACTACAGACAACACTGACCAAAGGAAGCGTGCGGAGAAAATCAGAGCGCCTCTAAAACGTAATGCAAGATCAAGTTCAGGCAACACTGACCACGGGATGCATGCGGGAAGCAAAGTCTGTCAAGGGACGATAGAGACGAAGAGGGGGAGAGTGTTGCAGAGCTAAAGAAAGTACGAAGCGGAGAAAAAAGACGGGCCCCAAAATTTTTCCGATTTGGACATCAAACTTTTGTATCATATTCATTTTTATAATATATTTTCCCTTGTAAATGCACTAGAGGAGTCCTCTAGATGCATCCCCACAGAAAAGTAGAGATTACCCATGTACAATAGTAGGAAATTAGTCTCTTAGTGAATAAGGTGCCGGTCACTTGTGTGAAAGGACCAAACTTAGGGCTCATGTATATAAGTCACTTTGTGACTCTTTGTAAAAAACTCTTGCCATTGTGAACGAGGAGCTCTTCAGAATTTTCGAGTTCGCCTCTTTCTTTCTGATTTTGATCTTCATTTCACTCTTGTATGTGTGTGTAATGCTTGAAATGCATGTGTAGGACTGTTGTCTACCCCTTCCCCTTGGTTTTGAGCTGCTGTAGTGCGTGTGTAAGATAGGAGAAGCTATGGCGCGGGTATTCGTGATTCTCGTCATTCATTGTTTCTGCCATAACTTGAAGTAGAGTGGTCAGAATTGAGTGAAACCACCACTGTTGGATGCGTCTTGTCGAGAGCTTCGAAATGAGTACCCTATTGCCTATATTCAGAGTTCTGGGCTGAGAGAAAACCTCAAAATACTAAAACTGCTGTAAGAGGCTTGCGGCAAACACTTTCAGTATTTCAAAGAGTGTGAGAGGTAGTAGTCTTTTCTCATGCATGCTAGCTAAACCACTTCATATTCCATCACGTGTGCACAAGTCTTCATACACTTGGTAAGTCGCTCCTTAGGATTGACATTTAAATGTGTGTTAAAGATCCCACTATATGCACTTGTGTGGCAATTGAGGTATAGTCTCATTGGCACAAGTCCTTGAGTCATATTGGCTCAAGTACACACGGCAACGGCGCCAAAAACGTGTGTACTTGAGCCAAGACGACTCAAGGACTTGTGCCAATGAGACTATACCTCAATTTCCACACAAGTGCATATAGTGGGTACTTTAACACACATTTAAATGTCAATCCTAAGGAGCGACTTACCAAGTGTATGAAGACATGTGCACACGTGATGGAAAATGAAGTGGTTTAGCTAGCATGCATGAGAAAAGACTACTACCTCTCACACTCTTTGAAATACTGAAAGTGTTTGCCGCAAGCCTCTTACAACAGTTTTAGTATTTTGAGGTTTTCTCCCAGCCCAGAACTCCGAATATAGGCAATAGGGTACTCGTTTCGAAGCTCTCGACGAGACGCATCCAACAGTGGTGGTTTCACTCAATTCTGACCACTCTGCTTCAAGTTATGGCAGAAACAGTGAATGACGGGAATCACAAATACCCGCGCCACAGCTTCTCATAGCTTACACACGCACTACAGCAGCTCAAAACCAAGGGGAAGGGGTAGACAACAGTCCTACACATGCATTTCAAGCATTACACACACGTATAAGAGTGAAATGAAGATCAAAATCAGCAAGAAAGAGACCAACTCGAAAATTCTGAAGAGCTCCTTGTTCACAATGGCAAGAGTTTTTTTTACAAAGAGTCACAAAGTGACTTATATACATGAGCCTTAAGTTTGGTCCTTTCACACAAGTGACCGGCACTTTATTCACTAAGAGACTAATTTCCTACTATTGTACATGGGTAATCTCTACTTTTCTGTGGGGATGCATCTAGAGGACTCCTCTAGTGCATTTACAAGGGAAAATATATTACAAGAATGAATATGATACAAAAGTTTGATGTCCAAATCGGAAAAATTTTGGGGCCCGTCTTTTTTCTCCGCTTCGTACTTTCTTTAGCTCTGCAACAGTTATCCTCTACCTCCCTTTCTCTCTCTAGCCTCTTTTGGGGTTGAGCATGACTTTGCTCCCCCTTCAACCTGTAACGCAAGGCACGACAGGCATTCTTCAGCTGCGGGGCACCTCTAGCAGCCACGGGGAATTATGCTCCCTTGGCTAGTTCTCTTCTTGCCGATGTGCAGATCTGTGGTGCGTGGCCAATTCGATCCTGGGGAGTGGCGTGAGCTCCAATCTTGCCTTTAGTAGGTTCTACACCAAAGCCCTGAATCTAAGGGCTGGGTTCAGATCGAATCCCCTCCGCATTCATATGGGTGTAAATGAAGATGTTCACACACCTTCCATGTTGAGGGTGTAAATGAATATGTTCACACAGCTTCTGTAAGCAGGAGAGTTGCACTCCTCTCATTTTATCTCATCCTTTGGGAGTTGCGCATCATCAGCTCAGCCCGATAACAGGTCAATGATGCACGGGTCATTGTGTTCTCACGCATGTGGTTTGAGGGAAGAAGGACTTTATCACTATGGTTGAGTGACACAAGGACGACTGCGGTGGCTGTAAATGCAATGCTTGAAGAGCTTGGCATCACCACTGCATATTTGTTACTGCAAGAATGTATCTGAAGGTTGTCTTTCTCTTCGTAATGCATCCCTTGAATGCGGGTGATAGTTGAGCTGATGATGGAAACCAAGCGACTGTGGTAGAGATGAACCGGCTGTCAACTATCTCTTTGTACAACAACGGTGAAAAGTTTTGCATCGACTTCTTTGCACCCTCCATCATAATTACTGAAAGATAGAATTACGAAGTCGAATTGCATTTCCCTTAGTTTTCTCCAAAAAAAAAAAAGAAAACAACAGACTAAGACCAACGGTTGCAAGTAAGGATGGGGTTTTTCACATATTATAGTACGGCACTTCATGTCAAGCTGCTCGAGACCAGCAAACACAAAGTATGAAGTTATTTCCCCAATCAGTTCTGGCTAATGGAAGTAAGATAAAATGCTCTTGAAATAAACCTTGACAAAGATCTGCTGAAGCATGTTCTTATGAGCTCAACGCTGATGAATTTGGCACCAAGATCGAAGCAGCTGCCTTGGACATGAGGATCCCATTCTCACACCTCTATCCATTCAAACGTATGTTTTCCACGCAATGGGATGCAGACTATACAACAACTTTCCATAGCTCGGATGCATTGGCCTGACACTCCTTTCACTACCCTGCCCATTCCTCTACTGAAGAATAATTTGTATCATTCGGATCCCCTACGTGGCTTTATGTGGATTCAAATCAACTATCGCTTCATGCTGGTAGGAGCCTTTCTTTGCCCAGGTCCAACAGGCATCTTGACAAGCCCTCCGACAACATAAGATGAGCTTTGTTGGAGAACTTACCCAATCAAATTCTACCTCAACTGGCATATGCAGCTCCATGTTGCCCTGAGCATGCATGCTCATCCAATATGCAAACAATAGGAAGTTGTTCGATGTTTTCACGAAGCTGCCCTCTCATAATTTGAGACAATGAAACACTCTAGAGCCAGCTGCTACCTATTTGCATAGTTATGGTCGGATCACATGATCAGGTATTAGGTCTTATGATTGACTTGGAAGGTGGCTAACTATCCACAGGCTGAGACATGATAGTACAGCAGATGCTAGTCCATTTTAAACCAGGGGTGACCTTTAACAGGAAACAAGGAGTATAACAATGGCTGGAATCGGCAGACGCCCAGAATGTAAGATGCATACTCCTCTTTTGTTTTCATTATGAACATGTTTTTAGGATGGAATCAGTGTCCTTGTTGCAAAACCATGTGCCCATTCATGAAGTCTGTAGTGCACTCTCGTCAAGGACGGCTCATTCAATGTAGAATTGAAAAGATCAGCAAGGACTCTACATGTGGTGGAGGTGTCAGACGTCAAATCAAACATATGGTTTCATCTCCTCTCTCTGTATTGACTCATGCATGAACAGTTTTATTCCGAATGTTACACAAGCTTGTGAACATGTCTTCAGGGAAAAGAAGCCTATCTAGATTACTACATTTTTATGAGCAACAGAATTCTACTTTCCTCTATTGATGGCAATTGTGCTCTATCTTGTTGGTACAAGAACCCACATGTCTACGGAATGTCAGTAATCAACATGGGTCAGGCGGCATCACCTGATATGACCTCTCAGGAGGAAGATAGTTATGGAGTCTCAAACAAAGGAACTCCACCTGAACTCACAAGCTCGAGATGCAGTTAGCAAAGCTTTTGCAATATCCAAAATTTGGGTCCTGCCTATGCAATGGGTTATTGGGATTTTGCATTTTTTTTGGATCAAATTGCTGGAGGAATTTAGGCATTGCTTGGGGATGATGCGGCTTTGCTTGGGCAGCTCACTTCATTTCGAAAGGAAAAGCAACACACTTCTCCTATACCAATTTTATGGGCAGGAATCTCATTTACATGCACTAGATGGTATTGAGCTGGAGTGTTACATGATATGTGAATCACTTTGGGGATGACAAGCTCCTTCACATGGTCCCACAGAGAAAATGCAAGAGTGGAGCATTTTAAAAACCATGCCCAGCAAACGCCAAAGAAACAGGGAGCTTCACTATTCTAATCCCTTATGCCAGGGGTCCAGCCGATTTCTTCCCATCTTGATCAAGTCACCTACAGTTAGAGCACTTCTACTACTGAAAAGTGAACATATGCTATGATAATTCTCTCAGCACACATGAAGCACACTTGCTTAGCCTCGAGGGGGCATTGATCCTTTGAAGGTCATGCTTGGCTGAGAACCGGTCCCCTCATGCCATCTTCATGAGCAAGTTTGCTAGAGTTCTTATATCTGCTGCACTATCAACCGGCCTTGAGGGTGGAGGCTCGTGCTGATTAAAATTCATGTCACCATGAAGCTGCTTGAAGAAATTGGTGGAGTTTTGGTAACAGATATCGATACCAGGACTGTGTCTCAACTATCACTAGCAAATATGTATGAAGAAAAAGTAGTAGATGATATTAGTCTAAAACCTCTTCATTCGTCCCCCAGTTCCAATAGCACATAAAGGAGGCTAAATCTTCGATGAAGCTAAATACTTTTTAGGAAGAGGAAAGGAGGTTGGCACCAGATTTTGAATGAGCTTGGGCATAAGGTTGGTGCAGCCACTGCTCTTGGTCACCTTCATGATCTTGTTAAGGGATCCAGATGGCAACAAAAGAATGTGAGTAAAACAACTTGTATGTGTTATATATGAACATTGCAAGCTTTGAAACTTTAAGGAAAACTCTGGATGGTAAAGAGGTTTCTCTAGGACTGCGGACAACTCATCTAAGGGGATGGTATCCACACTTTCCCACACTGTGGATTTTGGGCAGCAGTCAGCTCCTCCATCCACCTTCAGGGTTTATGGAGCTTTTCAATTGCTACAGTACATCAATCCTCTTACCATGACATTCAGTAGGATTGCTCCTTCACGAAGTGCAAGATATTTCCAGGTTCAAAGTGTGGAACTATGCATCTTTTGGGTTCTGGCAGGTGGCCCCTAGACAATGCTGCATTTGCAACAAGATGGCAGCCAGAGGATTTGCTACATGACCATATTCAAGATAGCATGTGAAGAGCACTGGGTACATTGGCAGAGATAGAGATTTAGATGATCTCTAATATATGTAGATGGGATGATTGATTCCTGGATGGTACAACAAACATGTACTTTTTCTCAATAAAGATTGACAACCCACAGGATAGAGGACCAAGGTAAAGTTCTGTCAAAAGTCATCAGCTAGCTGCTCTTTCCAGAGGAAATTTTCTTTGCCAAGACAATACCATGAAGGAATGCTTCATGTATTCAGTGGGACCAGAGTCTTTCCCAGGCTTGTGCCATTGTTGCCCCCTTCTCATACCATGTTCGGGTCGGGATTCCCTTCATTTCTTGGCAACTGTATCGAGCAGGATGCTCCCTAAAATCCCACTTTTCATTCCTGGGTTCAGTTCCTATCTGGGCAAGAAGATGCAAGTACTTTTTGCATGGACACATGGGCTCTGAGCTTGCATAACATAAGCAAACAAACAAATAGGGGATGCAGGACTTCTTAGATGTGCACTGTTGTTAGAACCTTTTGATATAAAAATGGAAGCTATTGCGATGCTCAGTGGATAAACTTCAGTTTGTCGGCTTGTAAAAACAATTTGGAGGTTAGTGACTCAGGTGAAGGCAAATTTTGATTGCGGTATGGTGCTATCATTTTTTGGTAACCTTCATCTCAGCATGCTAGGTACAGTGGGGCAGCCATAATATTTTCCCTCCAGGAATATTTGCGGCTAGGTTGCCCTTTCGATCGTGCACATAGTCAACTCTTGTTGTAGAAATGCCCTCGGATACTACGACCACTGCTGAGTCACTTTTGAACTCCTGAAGTAATGCATGGACAGTAGAAGCTGCAGATGTGCCATTCAAATATGTGTTTAGGAGCTTCTGCTTGTACCAACAGTCTTCAACCTATCTTGGGGTCTAAAAAGATGAACATGAGCTCAAGCTTTCAGATATTTCTTCGAAAGTATTTATCAACAGGATTATGCTACTGCTATACCTACAGTATGACCTTTATCTGACGATAGGATATCTAAGACTATTCCTCAGCACAAACTCAGTTTTATGAGGTTTATGAATGACCATAAGAGAATCTACCCCAGTTTCTGCTATCTCTGGTCAAAACTCTACACAATACCTGGCTTGGAAACTTGTATACTGGGGAGACTCTATGTCTTCCAACTTTGGTTCCTCTTCTACATGCAAATTTCAGTGATCTAGCACAATCATTGTCCACATCTCTGCTAGATTGATGGATGTTATTATTCCACATACTCCAATTCTTGTATCATCAGGAGGTGCAGAGGAAATTATAAGTGGACAGCCAGCCAAGTCAGTACAGCTGATTGCCATAAATTAGAAACAGAGAAGGACCAGACCTGTCCTGCAGTGTTATAGCAATTAGAAAATATTGCAATCGGCAACTTCTGACAGGTAACGAGATGTATTGGACAATCTTCATGTCTGTTGAAGTGGAAATAAAATTCTATTACGGTTGCCCTAGGTTGGGGGCAAGTGGTAGGCATGAATGCTCACATGAATCTCATCAGGAGGCACCATTTTCTAAGTCCTACAGCACCATGGCCCATCAACAGGCTGGGGGATGCCACTTTCATACCTTCAGGGGGAAATTGAAAGATCTATTGGAAGTCTTTTACCTCTGTATAATTTTATGACTGAAATGTTTCTGTGCATGAGGCCACTCTGATTCTGATGTTCTCTGTGGCCTTCTAATCCATCATGTTTGACCTCTGTAATTGGGACATGCAGGCACCAAGGGACTGTGTGCATTTCCTCAACCATATTATGGGGATCTTTATCCATGTTTTTTGTAGAATCTAGTCTAGCCCTCTAGCTAGACTGAGATTGAAGATTTGGAACATGGTTCATACGTTTCTGCAGATATGTTCAAAGCAGGGACCACTCAACTGAGTATAGTATATGCTGGGCTTGTTTTCCCAAATTGCTATGGATGCTATCAAAATTATTTGAGTGCCTTATGGTTGATGTGGTGTGACTGTCCAGTTCGGGATATGTCCATTGCTCGTGCAAACACTATGCACCTCTGATCTACACTTTTTCAAGTCTTCTAAAAGAATGTCTCTATAGGATTACTGCATATTTGGCAACAAAGGCTGCTGTTTACATTGGCTGGGCTGATTGCCCCCAAGGGGATTGTGTCACCCAGCTCTGAAGACTGAAGATTTGCAAATTGAAGGATGGACTGATGACTGGAAGCCATGAAAGATTGAAGATTTGCAGCTTGAAGTAAAGACTGAAGACTAGCAGCCTGAAGCCTTGCAGACTGAAGAATTGCAAATTCTGAAGATTTGAAGATTTCCAGATTTGAAAGAGTCCAGCTTGGAACAATTCAGTTATGTATGATCCTCTTTCCTTACCTTTGTCGAGGATGACAAAGTCTAGGGGGGGGAGAGTGTTGGGTTGTAGGGTATGCACACATCCACAATTATGCATAGGAACCCTCCTTAATCCATAATAATAACCCTCTTTGTATATACTTGAGTGTCACATATGAACACTCCCCTAAGGCACTTTTTAATAATTCCTTATACCTTAGGGAAGATGCCTTTTTGAATATATCACCTTTTTGGCTCTTCTAGGACAATTCCACGTAAAAATCCCACGCATGGAGTTTCTTGGGATTTGGTTGTTACAAGACTTGATTTTAAAATATCCTAGAAGATATGTTAGTTAGAGAGAGATCCACTTTTTGACTTTTCAAAGAGGCACATGAGGAATAGAGCTTAGCTTATAAATAGAAGCTCATTTTTGTAAAGAGGGGAGCTTTTGGTCGACGTGCTCTCATGTAAAATCTCTTCTCAATGGAAGATACTCTCATTTACTCCAAGAAGACTATTTACATTTACATGTATTGTGTCTTGTGAGTGTGTGAGAGTGGTGTGTGTGTGCCATGCATGTCTCTCCTTTGTATGAGTAGGATAATTGCATTTGCTTGTATTTTCCTTATGGACAAGGATCCTTGACCCTCTATTCTCCTTGTTTTCAAGCATGTGGCAAAGCATGGGGCTGTTGTCAATGGCTTGAACATGTGGGAGGTAGGGGTGGATGAGAGGAGAGTCTCTCTTGAGCTTTCCTTCTTGCTTCCATGCAAGGTGGTGTGGGTTTTGGGCATTCCTTGCTACAACCTCAACAACAGTCCTCAAACTCCAAAAAATGTTATCAGAGTAGGTTGTCCCTTCATCAAGGACATCATTGACACCCCTCCAGTCACAGTCTCAGAATCGCATGAAAATTGGTAAGCATACTTGGTGAGATTAGGAGTTCAAAATAGCTTTGTCGTATCACATCAAAATTTTGATATGAGCTCATTTTGGTCTTCAAACACACTATCATAGTGACTATGCAAGTGATTTTGTCCTTTTGTGCCAAACATATATACAAGTTTCGGTTTTCCAGCATGAGCATCTCAAAGTCTGCTATAGGTTTAGCATATAGCTTTATAAGGTGTTTTTGTTCAACCTTTTGAGATACAATCAATTTTTTGCATCAAGGTATGTAGTGTTAAAAGGCCTTCGGTCAAATCCCATTTAATCTCTTTCGGGCTCTTGGGGATGGTAGGGTTCTGAAAATGCAGAGGCCCTTTACTTAATTTTCCCAATTAACCAATTAACCAAATAGTAATTATACGTCCAGGCATTAACTTCTGTTACACAGTTGCAATTCTTTGAGTACTCTCACAAAACAAAGAATGTGTGAGACACAAAATGAGTAGATCATGAAATGGGTAAACTCATGTGGATTAGAAATGATCTTGCCAAGAGCATGGAGTAGGCTCCTCAAGATTCTAACCAAGTACAAATGAGGGGAGATTCCCTCCTTATATAGATTTGGGAGGGGCTCTCAAAAGTACATCATATGTGGGATAAGTCTTCTGAAAGGAGAATGAATACAACTCGTAGAAGCACATGGCAAGGTACCCAAATACAAATACAAATGGAAATAAACTGGAAATAGAGTGTCTCCTAGATACAAAATGGAGATGCACTCAAGCGGATACAAATGTAGATGAAGTAGGAGCAATCATGTCGTCAACAATCTTTATATACGCTTTGCATTGGCATATATTTTTACATATCTTTTTCAACATTTAAGAGAATATACAACTGTTTTTTCATAAATAAAATGAAGATCTGATTTGTGTTTCTTTTCGAATAAGCTTTTATTATGAGCTAAGAAGTGATGTTTGAAGAGACAGCCCATACAAAGTGAACGTATATGATGTATCTTATTCAAACATATGCCAAAAGTGGTTCCATTCTTTCAATTTATGACGATTTGAATCTCTAAATATGTGCCATGAAACTTTGAACAAGTGTGAGTAATTGTTTGTTTACCGATGCATTTGATGATATGCCTTGAAATGTATTGTTCAATCAAGTACAACCAATCTTAGCCATACTCATACCCCATGAAATAGATGCCAACAAGAAATTCATTCATGAATTTCTCCTTCTCCAAGCACACACCTAGGTTCTTTCTTTGAAATATAAGCACAACGACTAAGCATTTTTTTTAGTCTCATTCACACACACTGCGAGCACCCTGTATGTAGCCATGGATTATCACAAAAACTCCATATACAAGAGAGCAATGACTAAGGTTTATAAATCTCGTGCCAATTAATCTTATACCTTGAAGATTTCTTTGATTAACCATTAACCTATTATTGGCACAATCTATCAAACCATAAAAGGTTTGATTCTTTTGATCCATCTAGGTCATTTTACTTTCCCAAATTTCTCTAGCCAAGTTTAATCAGAGATAAAACCAATTATTTTTCCTACAGATCCGTTCTTCATTTTTAGTACTTACCGATGGGATTTATGTGGGTTCTTTAACTCATACCTTCATGAGTTATATGTTGCTTAAGTTTTTAACATCCTATTGGTGGTCTTGCTTTCTTCTTATTGCGAGAAGCTTTTGCCATCAGTTTTGTGCTCTTTGGGTCTCATTTGCCCACCCTCCCACCCTTTCTTATTTATCACCTTTTATCCCCATTTTCCCTCCCACCCTTGTATCATCATTCTCCTACCCACTCTTTGTTCTTGGCTTATTTTTTTTGTTCATGTCCTTAGACAGTCACTTGGAGCATTGATGATGCATTTCAAATTTTAGTGTTTATAAACACTTTCACATTCCTTGGATGGCAGTCTGCACTATGTTGATATAGCATGTTACCAGAAAAGCCTCACTCATGGTTAGCATTATGCGACGTTGGTTCTCAGTTTTGGATCTCTGTGCATATATCGATTATTGTTCTATCAATTGTTTAGTGTTCATAATTCGCCTTGCAGTAACCTCAATAGTGCCCATCATATACTATTAAGGACCATATACTGTTGTAATAACCTCAATAGTGCCCACCATATACTATTGCAAAGGTTGCTCGATGGTTCTCTTTCCATGGCACAAACAAGCTCAGACAGGGTCTCTTACGTGCTGCTCTCTGGCATTGTGTGTGCCCATCTGCGTTGGCTATTTCTCCACTATTGTCGACCCCCTCAGAGAAAGAGACCACATTCATCATCTGCTAAAGGAGAGAAAGTCTCAAGCAAAAGTTTTTTGACTTTGACAGAGAGAAACAACAATGCGCTATTATGGGCACAACTGACGGATAGACCGCTGGTGTTAGCTCTTGGAAAAGAAGAAGCCAGAGAGAGGCACATCTGACCTATGGCAGAATAGTCATGCCTCATACCTCTGGTAGCCTTGCACAGCTCAGCATCTACAGCCAATAACGGCATCTAGAAAGCCCCTAAAGTGCAGCCAACAATAGTCCAACAATGCTCTTCTGAATTGGGATCCTACACACTATGCTACAGTGTTCGAGAGTGCGTGTTAGCCACAAAGAAAGCGAGCAAGTGGAGAGCCGTGCCTCAGGAGTTATCGAGAGTTATCACTGAAGGAGGCACTGTCAATCAACTTCAGAAAGAAGCGGCAGCCTCGACCCTCTGTGCTAAGCGAATGACCTAAACTCCATCTCTACAGAGAGCTTTGAAAGCGTGATCTCTCTGAGAGACTACTTTCTGCGTTCTCTCTGTGTTCTTGTAGCAACTGCAGGGTGGAGCACCTCCAGGCCGACGAAGGAAGCATCTGAGCAAAACTTAGCTGAGCACCCTTCCACAACTGGGCATGAAGCAGTAGTTAGCTGTGAATGCGTCCGCGAGAGAGAGAGAGAGAGACAGAGAAAGAGCACGAAGAGCTCTGCTGTATATACACGAAAGGTGCAGCTCATACACCCGTCTCTGAGGGAGAAATCATCGTGCAAACTCATTGCACTCTCGGTGTTTTATCTGGTTCACAACAAACGCTAATTTCTGCTGACGCCTGCTTTGGCTTGCCTTGCTGATAGCATATACGCGATAAATGCGTGGCAGCTCTCGGAATAACCACCTTTGGCATGCAATGCGCACATCATCTGAGTTGTTGCAGCACATAAGATGCGCCAAACTCGTCAGAGTTGCAGGTCCGCCAATGCCAGTGGAGCTCCTTGAATGCCTCTGAGTGCTACAGCGCACCACACTCGTCTGATCTGCAGGTCTGCCAGTCGCTGCTTTCACATGATACATGGACTATCTATATGGCAATATTTTCGTGGACATAGGCCGAGATTAATCCATCGTAATCCCTGCCACGTATTATCAGATTTGTTGATGACAACATATATGATATATTGCACATATATGATATATATGACGTGGTTTCACTCGCTATTTCTCTCATATAAGCCTTAGGAAAAAATCACGGTTCATTGAATTGCCACGCTTAGGATTTACTTGCCTTGAACCTTATAAACCATCAAGTGCATATTCTTTTAGTCTCTGACTTTTTAAAGGTACCCACACTTAACTTTGGCACTCAATTTGGTATCCCTAAAAGAGTATCATTGTAGTTCTTCATTACTTTTGGTACACCACTTTGGCACTAAGTGCCCATCTCTGTACATCAAGAATATAAGAAGAAGAATCTTTTGTGTGTGCAGGTGTGGGTTGGAGGCTAGTCTAAGCCCACCCACCAAACTCTCTCCAAGTGTCTAAGCCTACTCTAAGGCTCCATTGGTGTACAACGGGCTAATTTAAGCCCCCTCCTCTCGCGTCGACTTATCTTGGTGTTGTACAAGTGCAGGGCTACTCTAAGCCCCCCCCTCTCCCCAAGAATTTTAAGTGTGGTGTACAGTTGTTCATTTCAAGCTTTGCAATTATTTTGAAGCGGTATTTTTGGCAAGTGTCTTTGATAGTGTTTCTAAACACGTTATCCTCAAATCTTTGTAATGACCAAACGTGAAGGTAGCTCATTATCTATGGCTAACTTCTTACCCTCTTTCACCCCTATTTTTATGCCTAAGGATGAACGCCTCAATGGATAAAATTACAATCTATGGAAAGATGTCATGCACGCATACCTCTACACGAATCTCCTTCATGAGGTAGTAGACGGATCAGATCCCGAACCCAATAGGGATACCAACTTAGAAAATTGGCATGTGTGGAATGTCAAGGACAAACGAGCTTTAGGTCAACTGTTACTTGCCTGTGACGAACTGACGAAAGGACATATCACGGCCTGTAAGATGTCCAAGGACGCTTGGGATACGTTAGCCGCTTCGTATGAAGACAAAACCCCTTCAAAAATATATGCATTAGAGACCGAGTTTCATAATTTGACCATTCGGCCACATGACACAATTACCAAGGTCATAGCCCAATTTGAGGACTACCAGCATAAATTAGCACTATGTGGTAGGCAAATTTCTAGTGAAGGCATGGCCATTAGGCTTCTTAACAAGTTACCTAAGTCGTACGAGATATTTGACACAACTTTGTATAATCGCGACCAAGGCTTAACTTGGGAAGAGGTTCGTCGACTATTGCTCCTTCATGACTCGCGAGCCAAATCGACTTTCTCCCAAGAGTCTGCCATGAAGGCCAAAGTCCCATTCAATAAGGGCAAAACCACAAGTCATCATGCTAACAATGGATCTAAGCAAGGATCGCATAATTCATCGAAGAAGTTCACCTGTAATTTTTATGGAAAATTAGGACACTTAGAAAATTTTTTCTATAAAAAGAAACAATCATCGAAGGCTTCTATGTCTAGGCAAGCATCCAAAGGATCCCAACATAGATCATCCAAAGGATCCCAACATAGATCCCACTGCTCTAGTGAGGAACTCTTCATCTCCACAGAAGCCAATGCCCTAGTTACTTCTAGCTCCCCGCATGAGTGGATCTTTGATAGCGCAGCTACCTCCCATATGTGCAAAGACAAGGAGTCCTTTCACGAACTTGAAGAGCACACGAGAGAAGTCTATCTTGGCAACAACAAAAGTTTACCCATCGAAGGAAAAGGAAAAATTCAAATTACCAACAATCAGGGGGAATTCAAGTCTTTATCCAATGTTCTTTTTGTTCCAAATTTATGTACGAATCTACTTTCTATCAAGGCCATTACAGATTAGGACAAACAAGTATGGTTTGATAACACCTCAGTTAAGGTAGTTGATCCCCATACAAAGGATGTCATTGCTCAAGGTATTGAAGAAAAGGCCTCTACAAACTATCTTGCTTTGTATCCAAAGAATCAACCTTAAGTTTGTGGCACCAAAGATTTGACCACACCTCTTACTTATCAAAAATCTCTTTATCCCAACTTGTGAAGGGATTGCCAAAGATAGGGCAACTTACTGATGTCTGCCAAGCTTGCACCCAAGGCAAGCAACATAGGGCCCCAGTTCCCAAGGAAACTTCAACACGAGTGAGGAACCCTCTAGCCCTTATCCACATGGACTTATGTGGACCCATGAATACCCCATCCCTGAGTGGATCCCTCTACTTTTATCTTCTAGTAGATGACCACTCTCGCTATATTTGGGTGTACTTTTTGAAGTCAAAGGCAGACACATTCTCTAAGTTTCAAACTTGGATCAAGGAAGTTGAGAATGAAGCTTCGACTAAAGTTAAAACCATCAGATCAGATGGAGGTGGTGAGTTTATCAATCATGACTTTGATAACTTTCTCAACTAGAAAGGGATCAAAAGACAAGTCAATCAGCCTCATACTCCATCCCAGAATGGAGTAGCTGAAAGAAAGATACGCATTGTGATGGAAATAAGGATCTACCCTATAAGTTCTGGGCAGAAGCCGTGCATACTGCTGTTCAAATTCTTAATCGAGGATTTACAAGTGCATTACACAACAAAACATCCTTCGAAGCATACTATGGAAGAAAACCAAATGTGAATTACTTTCAAGTCTTTGGTAGTGAAGCTTTTGTCCATGTACCAAAAGAAGATAGAAACAAGTTACAATCAAAGTCCAAGAAACACATATTCATAGGGTACAGTGGCCAATCAAAGGCATACCGTCTATATGATGGAAAACCACTCCATCACCATTCCGAAGGATGTGATCTTCAATGAAGCTTCCTCATACACAAGAAAAGATTCAAGTACAAGTCTTAGTCCACCTATCTACACTTCAGAGGGGGACTCAGTATTTTCGAACTCCAACTCAGAAGCCAGTACTTCACAATAACCACGCCGATCTCAAAGGCTTCTTGATAAGAGACAACGCGAACAAAGTCATTATGTTAATTATGATCTAATGTACCAAATTCAGCAAATTCCAGAGCCATCCAACTACAAAGAAGCTCAAGGCCAACCAGAGTGGGAAGCAGCTATGAAAGAGGAACTGGATGCAATAGCAAAGAACAAGACTTGGACATTAGTTCCCAAACCAATCAACCATCAAGTCATAGGAGTCAAGTGGATATACAAAGTCAAATACAAGTCTGATGGCACTCTAGATAAATATAAGGCAAGATTAGTCGCTAAGGGTTACAAGCAACAACATGGCATAGATTATGAAGAAACGTTTGCCCCGACTGCACGATTCACAACCATCAGAACTATCTTAGCACTTAGTGCTCACTTCAAGTGGCCCATTTATCAATTGGATGTCAAAAGTGCCTTCCTCAATGGCGATCTCCAAGAAGAAGTATATATTAAACAACCTAAAGGCTTCAAGATCAAAGGCAAAGAAGATCAAGTCAATAAAATTTCACAAGGCACTTTACGGACTTAAGCAAGCTCCCAGGGCCTGGTATGAGAAAATTCACAAGTTCTTTGAAGATAAAGGATTTCATCGAAGCAAGGCAGATGCTAACCTCTACATCTATCAAAAAGTCTCTTTAGTTGCCATCATCATCCTTTATGTAGATGACTTGATCTTGACAGGGTCATATGAAGAACAAATCAAGTTTATCATCACACAGCTTCACCTTGAAAACTCTATGATAGATCTTGGATTACTTCACTACTTCTTGGGTATGGAAGTTTGGCAAACAAAAGAAGGTATATTCCTATCACAGAAGAAGTATTGCTTTGATCTACTTTCCATATATAACATGGACCAGTGTCGCTCAGTTTCTACACCACTTGATCCAAACATCAAGCTTATACTGGAGGACTCATGATCACTTGTATATGTGCATACCTATCAACAACTTGTTGGCTCATTACTCTATCTTGCCAACACTAGACCAGATATTGCTTATGCAGTTGGTATACTCAATCAGTTTGCACATCATTCTCGTCAGACTCATTGGGATGCTGCTTAGAGACTACTTCGATACCTTGCCCTCACCCAAAATCATGGTCTTTGGTATAGAGGGGGCATCAAACTCACTCGATATTCAGATTCAGATTGGGCTGGTGATCCTGATTCTCGATGGTCTACTTCTGAGTATATATTCTTGCTTAGCTCAGGACCTATCTCTTGGGCAAGTAAGAAGCAGCCTACAGTTGCTCTATCATCTACCGAGGCCGAGTACCGATCATCCAGCTTTGCAGCACGTGAGGCCATTTGGCTTCAATGTTTATTATCTGACATTGGTGTTTTGTAGGATACTTCGACATGTCTTCACACGGACAGCCAGTCAGCCTTGGCCATCGCCAAGAATCCAGTATTCCATGCTCGGACGAAGCACATGGAGATCCATTACCATTTCATCCGCGAGAAGATCATATCTCAACAGATTACTCTGGAGCAGTGTACCTCTCAGGAGAATCTGGCGGACATGTTCACGAAGGCTCTACCTCCGGTTCCGCTTTAGCGCTTGGTGGACCTCTATAGCATTCAGCCGCTCCAAAATGGAGTTGCAGAGGGGATGTTGATGACATGATTGCTCCTACTTCATCTACATTTGTATCCGCTTGAGTGCATCTCCATTTTGTATCTAGGAGACACTCTATTTCCAATTTATTTCCATTTGTATTTGTATTTGGGTACCTTTTCGTGTGCTTCTACCAGTTGTATTCATTCTCCTTTCAGGAGACTTATCCCACATATGATGTACTTTTGAGAACCCCTCCCAAATCTATATAAGGAGGGCAAATCTATATAAGGAGGGCCTCTCCCCTCATTTGTACTTGGTTAGAAGCTTGAGGAGCCTACTCCATGCTCTTGGCAAGCTCATTTCTAATCCACATGAGTTTACCCATTTCATGGTCTACTCATTTTGTGTCTCACACATTCTTTGTTTTGTGAGAGTACTTTACTTTTCATTTTGCTTCCACGTGTGTATGTAGTTCTACGAATTAGAGAAAGAACTCACTGGTATGGACAATGGGAACTAACTCCCTTTGGGACTTTTCTCCAATGGCCAGAGAGGAAATGAACTCAAGACCTAATAGGAAACATCGAGATAAGCCTTAAAGATAGATAATTGAGAGTAAGGTATTAGGTAATTTAAAAGGTATATCTACCTACTTGAACCAATTAAATGCACTTGGTTGTGTTTATATGATAGTAAATGGAACAAAGTGCCATTTACCTTTAAAAAAAAGTCTATCCATTATCCTCTTAAACAACATGTATTATTTTATAGAATGCATATTCAACTTTAAATCGTGCAATTGTTTTTGGTAAATAAAAGAATAAAAAAGTTTAGGGATTTTTTCCTAATTAAACTCCAAAAGTGAGGAGCTTCCTAAAAGTCAAGCGTATTCAAGTACAAAACCTTAGAATGATCTATAAAACTCAAAGAATGATCTATAAAAGATCATTCTTTGAGTTTTTGTATGTGAGCAAATGATTCAAAAATTTTCACTAAGTTACTAGAAGGGTCTAGATATCGAGAAAGAGATATCTTTTTGACAAGACCTTGAGACTAAAAACAAGAAAAACTTGAACTAATTTAATTCGTTCATGACATCTAGAAAGAAGGTTCGCTGATTAACTGAAAGGTATCTTCATGTCTTGACAAGTATTGTTCCTCAATTATTTTAAGGGTTTAAAGGAATTAGTTAAATAAGAAATGTTTTGTTCCTCTTGGCAAAGCATCAGTGACCCATGAGGTTAATATACATAACTATCTATGGTATGAACCAAAGTTGGTTCATGATAGTTAATGCTAATGCTCTTTGGAAAGACTTGCCAAGCTAAGATGTTCAAGAATGATTGATCTAGAAGAACATGAAATGTCCAAGGGTCAATCTAGGGAAAATCAAGGATGATCAAGAAAATTGTAGTAAGAAATGAAATTTTCGAATTTGGTTATCACTCTCGGAATACTTGAACATTAGCCTTGATCTATCCTAAGGTGTGCGAACCTTAGTCTTGGGAGAAGCTTCTCTAAGTGCCACCTTAGAGTGTACGTGAGAGAAGAATATTCATTTGATTTTGAAGGCATGTGATAGCCCTTGGGAAATGAGAAAGCATTTGATGACCCTTGGGAAAGTATTCACATGAGGAACACTTGGACAAATCCAAGGACATGCACCCCCTTGGCCTAGAGGTATATATATGAGTGGAGTTAGGTGGGTGGATATGTGCTCTCTCTTCATCTTGGTGGTTTAGGCTAGTTTATTATGTAGGCTTGCTAGCTATTTTACTTGTACGAGTTAGTTCCACTACACTCATCTTTATGAATCTTCTTTGACCCACATATTCCGTAGTAGTAAGCATCCATTCATGTGCAACAAAATAGACTTTCAAATGTGCTCTATAATTCATACATCTTTACCTCAAACTATGGATGACTTTAATCCATGCAATTTGAAGGCATGTTGAATAAAAAACTCCAGAACTTGTGGATGTTTCATTATCTCTTGCGTAGGTGTAAAATGAGCCATCTTGCTCTATCTATCTACCACTACTAGGGTAGCATCCTTCTTTCTTTGGGTCCATGGTAACCCAAGTATGATGCCCATAGATATAATATCCAAGTTGTGCTCTAGAACTTGTAATGGTTATAAAAGGCCTAGCATCCTAACCTTTTTTTTCTTTGTTTACGTGACACACAAAGCACTTTTGAACGTATGTGTGGACATCTTTCATTGAACTAGGCCACCAAATTGCTCTTTTGATAAGGGGTGTGGTTCTATTAATACATGGGTGTCATATCTAAGAAACATCATGGTTCTCATGCATGTATTTTGGTCTCAAATCTTGGGAACCTAGTATGAAAATTTTTCCTTTATGTTTAATTATCCCATTTTCCAATGAGACACTAGAATATGTGTTGAGATATCAAGCTCAACATGTGATGATCCAGGATTGACATGTACCAATTTTTTGTTTCTCTTACATGTATAGTGGTCACGCCAGTATATGTCAGTGATACTTCATTGAGCTTTATTAGATTTATCTACCGAGAGTGATGGCACATTTGTTCCTTGCTAGCTCACTCATTCACGGACATTTGGTTTTTCCTTATGTACTGGCCTTTATATATTGGACTTGTTGTATTCTTGTTTTTTAGGTCATTCTTGTACATTCCTTTTTATGTAATAGAAGAAGAAGAAGATCATTCTTCCTTGCCTCAATCTGTGTGTGTGCTTCTCCTTGAGAGTGAGAGTGAGAGTGTGTGTGAGCTCTCTTCCTTACCTCCTTCCTCGTGACATGGTATCGGAGCTAGCATGGCTGTAGAGAGCTCGTGGAGAAGGCAACGGTGAAGAGTACGCAGCAAGGCATGGAGAAAATGCGATTCACAAACGACCTCCATTTGCTATGAAAATCGACGTGAAGGTAGAAGACCTCAAAATATTTTCAAGAGTTACACTTTAGGATCACTTGTTTTTGTCAGATCGAAGTTTTGGAGCCATCTCGATCTCCATTTTGAGCCCGCAAGGTGGGGCCTATAGAAAAACCAGGTCAGTTTCAGAAACTATAATTTACGTTCTGTTTGGAAACACTCATATATTCCAGATACAGAATTTCAAGCGATTTCGTATACTATTGATACACGAAAACTGTGTTTTTCTGAGATCGAACTGTCACATCATAGTGAGACAGTGTTCAAGCAGAAGTGCTGCTTGTAGTGTTTTGCAGTGTTGTGAATTGCTGTAGAAATGGCAAACACAGATGGAATGAGTCAGCTTATGAGCGATAAGCTGGACAAGAACAACTTCCATGCTTGGAGATTCAAAATGACGAATTTCTTGATGGGAAAAAGGCTACTGGAAGTACATCGAAGGAGAGAATGAAAATGCTTTGCAATTACCAGAAAAGAATCGGACTACAGATCAGTTAAGAGCATATGAGGAATGGAATCAAGGAGCACGAAAGGTAATGTATTGGCTATCTGTAAGCATACAGGATAGCATGATTGGACACATACAGGATGCCAAGACTCCAAAAGAGGTTTGAAATAGTTTTGTCACATTGTATGAGACCAATACAAAGGCACGGAAATTGCAACTCAAGAAGGAGTTGCATATATTGGAGAAGAAGAGCATATCGGTAAGTGGCTACACCTTGAAAATCAAAAGCATATGTGAGTCACTTGCATCTATTGGTGTGAATGTAGATGATGATGATAAGGTGGAAGTGTGTCTTCGTGGTTTAGGAGTTGCATATAAGCAGTTCAAAACTTCTATACAGACCAGGGAAAATATTCCAAATTTTGTTGATCTGGTATCTATGCTGATTATTGAAGAAAAGAATCTTGGTGAGGATTCAAACTCCCAAGGAAAATCTAGTTCTGAGCAGGTATTCTACTCTGGTAGAGGAAGAGGCAGAGGTAGATGTTTTAGAAGTGGAAGAGGAAATAATAACCAAGACCAAAGTCAACAACAGAATCATGCAAGAGGAAGAGGACAGTTTCGAGGCAGGGGGAGCCAAAGAGGTCGTAGAAATTTCCAAAGAAATGATTCAGGTAATGACAGTAAAGGATGCTGGAATTGTGGTAAACATGGATACTTTGAACGTGATTGCAGGTTGAAGAATCAAAATAACAGAAGGTAGTAGAATAACTATGCATCCACAAATGTAGTGATTCTGAGAAGCTGTTCATGGTTCAACATCACATGATGAATACGATGTCTGCTGGTGTTTCAAAATCAAATGATAATGTATGGTATGTTGATTCAGGTGCTTCAAATCACATGACCAGTCATGCGGAATGGTTTAGACTTTGCAAAAATTTCCAGTTCCTGGATATGTTGAAACAGGTGATGTCACATCACATCCTATTAAGCATACAGGAAACATAGCACTATCGATGGAGGATGGAAAGGTAAAACATCTTGCTGATGTGCTGCATGTTCCAAATATAACAAAGAATCTGGTTTCTGTTGGACAAATGGTTCACCAAGGATTACAAGTCAGGTTCAATGCTGATGGATTACATGTAGAAGAGTATAAGCAGGATGGACGATTTGTTGCCAAAGGAAACAAAGTGGGTAGGATGTTCACCTTAAATGTGAAGATTCCTGAAATGAATGCAGTCATGTTTTCAAAAGATGCAAGAGTTATTGTAGATATAGAGATGTGGCACAAACGATTGGACATGCAAACTTGCGAAGGCTAAAATTGATGCAGTCAAAGGAGATTGTCCATGGACTACCAAACTTCAAAGTTGCAGCAATGCAAAAGGTATGTGCAGCATGTGAATTTGGTAAACAGTTAAGAGCATCATTTCCACATGACAAGCATGTTAGTGAGAATGTACTAGAAGTAGTGCATACAAATGTTTGGCTCCAACAAAGCCCACATCTATGGGCAGTTGCAGGTTTTATGTTACTTTCATTGATGACCATACACGCAAAGTATGGGTATATTTCATGAAAGAGAAGAGCAAGGTGCTCACTCACATCCAGAATTTTAAACTATGGTGGAAAAGAAGACAAGGAAGTACATTCAGACATTAAGATCTGATGGAGGAGGTGAATACATGTCAAATGAGTTCAACAGTTTTCTAAAAAATCATGGAATTCATTGTTAGTTTTCATGCAGGTACACACCACAACAGAATGGCCTTGTTGAACGGAAAAATAGATATATTACAGAAATAGCAAGAGCCTTGATAGCTGAGAAGAATATGCCTCATTGTTATTGGGCAGAAGCTGTGCATACTATTGTATACATCATGAATAAAAGAACTCCGACTGCTGTTGTACATCAAGTTACACCTGAAGAGAAGTTTACAGGTAAAAAGCCAAACTTATCACATCTAAAAGTTTTTTGTTGTATTGCATATATACATGTCCCATATGAATTGAGGATGAAGCTTGATCCAAAAGCAAAAAAGTGTGTCTTCATTGGATACTCCCTTGAGCAAAAGGGATATAAACGTTATAACCCACTCTCACGACAGGTAAAGGTGAGCAGAGATGTGGTATTTAATGAAATGTCAAGCTTCTATGCAGATGCCAAAGAAGGACTAAATCTTGAACCAAATGACAAAGAAAATGCTGAAAAATCAAGTGCAGAATCTCAAGTTTTGAGTGGACCGGATGCATCACCAAGCAATAGTTCCAACTCAAATCCATGGAGTGGAAGATTGTGTGGAAATTCCAGTCCAGCAAATTCATCAAATACATCCAAGAAAGGTAATGAAAAGCTTTCTACAGGTCATAAAACATGTGTAGGTTTTGAAGACATTGATGGAGATTCAAGCGGTTCAGAAAAGAGTCTTGATGAGGAACTTGGATTGCCCTCTGTGAAGACTCCAAGAGTAAGAAGGGCACATGCAGATGTTACAAGGAGAAGTGACCCAAGACCAAGGAGACCTGGGAGGATGCGGAATTCAGTGCAACGATTGACGTATGATAGTTATATGGCTCGTCATTGTGCCTACATGACAAAGGTAATACAAGATGCTGAACCTTCTTGCTTTGAAGATGCAATTGGAATTGCAGATTGGGAAAAAGCTATGGATGAGGAGATGACTGCACTTTATGGAAATGATACATGGAAGTTGGTTCCATTGCCACAAGGAAAGAAACCCATAGGCTGCAAATGGGTTTACAAGGTAAAGCATAATGCTGATGGTAGCATAAGCATGTATAAAGCACGATTTGTAGCTAAAGGATATGCACAGACATATGGCATTGATTATGAGGAAACATTCAGCCTTGTAGCTAAAATGTCTACTGTCAGAACACTTGTTGCATTAGCTACAATAAAATGATGGACTTTGCATCAGATGGATGTGAAGAATGCTTTCCTACATGGTGAGTTACAGGAAGAAGTATATATGGACTAGCCACAAGGATATGAAGATTCAGAGCATCCAGAATATGTTTGCAGGTTGCAAAAGGCTTTGTATGGGCTGAAGCAAGCCCCTCGTGCATGGCATGCAAGGATTGCTGATTACTTATCCAACATTGGGTTTTCTATGTGTGATGCAGATCACTCACTATATGCAAGGAAGGTTGATGATGACATCACTATTGTGGCTATTTATGTTGATGACGTGATTATAGGTGGTGATAACGAAGGAAGCATAAAAGAGGTAAAGCAACTTCTTATGCAGGAATTTGACATGAAAGATCTTGGTGTGCTTCGTTATTTCTTGGGCATTGAGTTTATACATACAAAAACAAGTATAGGGATGTCGCAAAGGCAATATGCCTTGAATATGCTGCAAAAGTATGAAATGGCTGATTGTAAGCCAATTTCTATGCCATTAGATCATAATTTGAAGTTGGATACCACATCAGGTGAAGCATTGGAAAATGCTACTATGTATAGGAAAATTATGAGAAGTCTTATATATCTCACAATTACGAGGCCTGATCTAAGTTATACTGTTGGACTTGAAAGTCAGTTTATGCATGTTCCCAAGAAGCCACATTTGGATGCTCTGAGGCGCACTCTACGTTATGTGAGTGCTACTTTGGACTATGCATTGTTTTATGAGGTTGGTGTAGATTTGTAGGTTTATGGATACACCGATGCAAATTTGGTTGGTAGCATTCCAGATAGAAGATCTACTAGTGGTTTTCTATTGTCAGTTGGGAGTGCGGCTGTTACATGGAGCAGCAAGAAGCGACCCATTGTTGCTTTGTCGAGTACAAAAGCTGAGTATAGAGGTGCTGCAATGGCAGCATGTGAGGCATCATGGCTAGAAATGCTACTTGCAGATTTAGGTATGGAAGTGGGAAAGCCTATCATTATTTATTGAGATAATCTTAGCAGCATACAGTTAGCACAGAATCTTGTTTTCCATGCTAGAACAAAGCATATCGAGGTACATTATCACTTCATCAGAGATAAGGTATTAGCAGGTGATATTGATCTTGTTTATGTGAGAACAGATGAGCAGGTTGCTGATATTTTCACCAAAGCATTTGGAGCTCAGAAGTTGAAGAAGTTTTGGGAGATGCTTGGATTACAGGATATGGTGTTGAGATTGAGGGGGAGTGTTCAGATATCAAGCTCAACATGTGATGATCCAGGATGATACGTACTAGTTTTTCGTTTCTCTGACATGTATAGTGGTCACGCCCGTATATGTCAGGGATACTTCATTGAGCTTTATTAGATTTATCTACCGAGAGTGATGGCACATTTGTTCCCTGCCAGCTCACTCATTCGCGAACATTAGGTTTGTCCTTATATACTGATCTTTATATATTGCACTTGTTGTATTCTTGTTTTTTAGGTCATTCTTGTACATTCCTTTTTATGTAATAGAAGAAGAAGAAGAAGAAGATCATTTTTCCTTGCCTCAATCTGTGTGTGAGCTCTCTTCCTTATCTCCTTCCTCATGACAATATGGACCTGACTTGTTTTCTTTACTAGGTGGGGAGATAAAGGAATCTACATTTCCTATAATAGAGTCACCATTAATGGCTATTAAAACATGCAACAAGTATGGACCTTCCACCTATGCTTCCTTATCTCTTGAAGCATTAAGTTTTCTAGATTGTAAAGATCATCTCATTCATTATCTTATATACTGCAACAACTACTATATTCTCTTTTCCTTTTCCTGATTTCCATATGCAATTCATGTATAAGCTCATCCCATTATGCCTACATATCATAAAGACCTTGCTAACAAAAAAAATAATTGACTACATGGTGATGTGTACATATCTTAATTACTTCACCATGCAAGTAGTGCCTCCAAACTTCAAGTGTGTATATAGGTCTATATAACTCTTATTTATGCATGGATCAATTGGATTGTGCTTTTGGAAGCTTCTTGCTTTTAAAAGCTACTAGCCTACCATCTTGGTTGAGTTCAATCCCTACGACTATGTAGCTAGTATCAATCTCTAACATAGAGGGTTCCTCTAGCTCTACCACTTTACATATTGTAGCACTTGAAAGATCTCGTTTCATTGATTCAAAACTATCATGTTGCTCTTGCTATTCTTCAAAAGGCACATTTTCCTAAAGCGAGTTCGTCATAGGTAGAACTATGGATGAATAAGAAGTTATAGACTTTTGGTCGAGTCCCAAAACTCTTATGACATGATATATCTACCCCTCATCTTAAGGAATAGTTCACCCAAAAATGAATAAGGCCTTCTTAGGAATGATCTAGATTCCATCATCTCATAATATATGTCCTACATTGTGTGAAGTGTGGCCCTTTTGAGAAGGCACACATATTTATTTGTTTTCCTTCCAATGAGGAATATTGTCACATGATGTGCATTCATAACTAGACACAACCAACTTGGAAGATTGTTCTTGATCATTTGTGCTTGTGAGCATCGTCAATGCATGAAATCATCTTGGTCCATTGGAGAGTGGTCAAACCTATTTTGAGGCAGTATGTAAGGACTATGGTATCCCTTAATTTTTAGCTAATCATTCTTGCCTTGTTGATCTCTTCGGAGTCTATGCAACAATATGGCTATGAGGATTCAGGAAGCAGAGCCTGTACCGTACTTCTCTCGATTGCCCCCTTTCCCCCGTGCTGCGTGCGATCCGGAAAGTGAAGACGTGGAAATGAATGATCTTTTTTGGCAAGTTATGGCTCATGCCCACTCAAGGGGGCACTTTAATTACTTGCAGAAGATTACCTGGGTTGCTAGAAAGGTATGTCAGAGCGATGGCTAATGGGAAGCATGTCACGGGAAAAAGAAGAAAAAGGTGTTGCAGCAATTGTTATTGAGTTTCTGCTTTTTGGTTCTTCTTGTTCAGGGAGGAAAAGGAAAAAAGGGGGACATCATGGTTGATAATGAAGCGCAGCTATGGCGTGCATAATCCAAAGCGACAACACTCAGACACACAGATGACAACCGACGGAGAGAGAGAGAGACTTTCTGATAATACGCGCACAGCGGCGACATATACTCATAGCGGTGATCTACCATTACATTTGTTTTTTTTTTGTTTTTACATATATGAGATGCCACATCATCAAGTCTCCCCCTCAAGCTCAGAATGAACTTGAATACAAAAAGAAAGAAATACATATGTCCATACAAGATGAAATAACATGAAATGAAATCTAAATACAAACTAAAGCTTTCTAATTCCTAAAGCTTCTGTGAAGTAGATGAACTTTTCTTTGGGAAGAGCTTTGGTGAAGATATTCGCCACTTGTTCTCCAGTGTTGATGTGAATCAGCTCCACTTCTCCTCGATGACCTTCTCACAAACAAAGTGATAATGAACTTTGATGTGCTTCGATCTCGCATGATAAACTGGTTTCTTTGGTAACATTGTGTTGTTCACATTGTCACAGTAAATGACCACCTTTTCGCCGATGTAGACTCCCATGTCTTCGAGTAGGTACTTAATCCATGTTGCTTCACAAACGGCTTGTGTAATGCCTCTATATTCAGCTTCAGTACTTGACAAAGCGACAGTTGATTGCTTCTTGCTACTCCAAGAAATGATTGCACTTCCAAGTGAAAATGAAAATCCACTCGTTGACCTTCGATCCATGATATTTCCTACCCAATTTGCATTCGTGTATGCATATATACATGGCTGAACTTTTCTCTCATAAAACAAGCCAAAATTACATGTTCCTTTCACATATCACAATATGTGTTGCATTGCATTTAAGTGCACTCTACATGGTTTATGCATAAACTGACTCACCAAACCAACTGCAAAACTCAAATCTGATCTTATCTTTGTTACATAAATCAAACTTCCAACCATCTTTCTATACATATTGGCATCATGTAAGTACTTCCCATCATCCATAAGCTTAACATTAGCATCAAGTGGCGTATCAACAAATTTGCAAGCACTGATACTAAATCTCTCAAGCATTTTCAGCATATAATTGTGTTGTATCATCCAAATTCCCTCTTTCATTGAAATTACTTCAATTCCCAAAAAGTATTTTAGCTCTCCCAAACCCAACATCAAAAATTCAGATTTCAGTTGCCTTTTCAAATCATCAATCCTCTTCTCATCATTGCCAGTAATGATCAGATCATCCACATAAATCACTAATAGAATCGTTTTGCTTCCTTGATTCCATACAAAGAGTGGATAATCAACCTTCGATTGCATAAATTTTAGATCCAACAACTTCTTAGTGAATCGTTCACACCATGCTCGTGGTGCTTGTTTCAAACCATAAAGCGCTTTCTTTAACTTGCATACATAGTCAGGATATTTTGGATGCACATAACCTTCTGGTTGTGCATATAGACTTCCTCATGCAATTTTCCATTCAAAAATGCATTCTTAACATCCATTTGATACAATTTCCAGTTGTTCATAGCAGTCCATGCAATCACGCTTCTCATCGTTGTCATTTTTACCACTGGACTAAACGTTTCATCATAATCCAATCCATATACTTCTGCATATCCTTTTGCAACTAAGCGCGCTCTAAATCTTTCCAATGAACCATCACTTTTACACTTCACTTTGTATACCCATTTGCATCCAATAGCTTTCTTATTCAATGGCAATTTCACTAAATCCCATGTATCATTCTTCTTCAATGCATTCATCTCATCATCTATTGCTTTACACCAATCTTCACTTTGTGACGCATCATGAAAATTCTTTGGTTCGTCATGCTTGATTCTCTCAATCATGTATACATAATGAAGCTTCATAGACTTATTGTATAGATTCAATCTATCCACATGATGTTTTACTCTCATAGATCGTCTCAAAGGTGTTTCTTCATGTGTCTCTTTCCTTGCGTGTGGGGGAACATATTTCTCTTTCATATTTTTCAACATGCCATGCGTAACTATCTCATCATCAATATCTGAATCAGACATGTATGTATCTTTCCCTTCTCCTTTCTTCTTGCATAGTCCTTTGCATTTTCACTCCATGACATTTCAGGTGTAGGAAAATCATATGAACCATAGTCTTGACTCTCTTCATAGTCAAAATTCCTACGACTTGTTCCTGGCTTATCATGAACATTATGCATAGAATCATCCATATCATTCTCTATCACAGCCATGTCTTTGGGTGCGTACGATGATGCTTTTTCATCGAATATAACATCTCTACTCACTATACATTCTTTTGTAATAGGATTATAACATCAATATCCTTTCTTCTCTCCTGAGTACCTAAAAAATATGCACTTTTCAGATTTTGCCTCAAACTTGTGTCTCAACTAACTAGGCACATGTGCATAACAAATACTTCCAAAAACTCATAAATAGCTAACATTAGGCTTATTTTTCCATAGCCTCTCATGAGGTATAAGATCATGAACCATACATGTGGGAGATCTATTTATAACATGCACAGTTGTATGACAGACTTCTACCCAAAACATATCTGGCATGTTCTTTTCATTCAACATGGCTCTGGCAACTTCCTCAATCACATGATTTTTGTGCTCTGCAACACCATTTTGCTGTGGTGTGTATCTACAAGACAATTGCCTTCTAATTCCATGATCACTAAGGTATTGATCAAATTCTCTTGAGATATATTCTCCCCCTGAATCTAATCATAGGCATTTTATATACATTCCCAACTGCTTTCAACCATATTTTTGAATCTCACAAAGCACTCAAAGACTTCACTCTTATGTTTAGGAAGTAAATCCATGTATATCGGCTATAATCGTCATTGAATATGAAAAAAATATAGTGAGCCACCAATTGATTTTGTTCTAGAAGGTCCAACTACATCACTATGGATTAGCTCTAATGGTCTCCTACTGTGTATTTCTCTTCTTGGAAACTTCATACGTTCATGTTTTCCAAATGCTCATGCTTCACAAATTCTTTCAAAGTTTAAATGACCAAATCTTGGTAGTCCACGCACTAACATTTGCTTTTTCATGGAATTCAATTTTCTCAAATTGATATGACCAATTCGTTTATGCTATAATTCAACTATATCTGAATATTCACTATTCTTGGCATACATGTTCTCATAAAGGGGTGTACCCATATCAAACATGAACAATCTACCCATCTTCTTTTCGTGACCAAGTAATTTTCCTCTTCTTCCATATTTGAAATCATGTATAAAACAGTCATGTTTATTGAAAATAACTTCCATGTCTTGATCTGCAAGTTGACCAACCGAAACTAGGTTCTTTGTAATGCTAGGCACATGTAAGACATCACTTAATGTATTTCGAACACCATTTCTTTGTACTAGCGGTACATTTCCAACATTGTTAATCACATGTAAGATATCGTCACCAGTTGCCACATACTCTTTAGTCTTCAAAGCCTCTTTTGACTCAAACCAATTTCCTATGCTCGTCATATGATTTATGCAACCAGAGTCTATGTACCAATTCATATCGTTTCCAGGCTTTGACATACTATTCAACACATGCTCCATCACAAACATATTATCTCTGCTATAGTCTCTATATGAACTTTTAGCAGCAAAATTTCCATGTGCCGCATAATGGCTTCTACTTTTCCTCTTTGACTATTCTGCTTATAATAACAATCTTTCTCAAAATGGACGTACTTGCCGCAATGGTAATAATTCCCAGGTGCCTGTGATCTTCCTCTATCTCTAGGGTATGATCTTCCTCTACCTCTTGGCATATCCACTATATTTGCATTTCTAAAAGATGACCGTCCACGACTAGAACCTCTCCCTCTATGCTGAAAGAATGCATGATCTCTTGAATTGCTACTTCCAGATGCATTCAAACCAAGCTTTACTTCTTTTGTCATGCAAAGAGCTACTAGCTCGTCAAAATTTGGCATAGTGCCTCTCACTAAGATAGAAGTATCTAAGCTCTTGTACTGCAGTCCTAGACCATTTAGCATAACTGAAACCATATCATCATCATCGACACTGCAATTTATGGAAGCTAAATCATCAGTGATCTTTCTAATTTCAGCCACATAATCCGTTATGGACCTATTTCCACGCCATACGCTGAAAGACGGGTCACCCGTCGTGCATTGCCCAGACGTGTAAATACTCCGAACATGGGCGGTGTTCGAAGGGCAACTAACAGGTTACCCACCCGGGAACTACCCCCGCCTAAGCCGAGAGGAGCAGAAGAAGAGAGACTTGGCCGAGCCATCCAAGCTCGTTACGAGGCCGCGGGGAGGCGCACTCTTCTAATGACCGAATAACATGTAAGAAAATCACTCAATGGCTGTATTCAATCATGCGAGCCAAGAGAGTCAGATCGAGCGGGTCAACTAAATTCTAGAGGACATGTTGAGGGCATATGTGTCTGAGAGGAAGACAAATTGGGATAGTTACTTGATACTAGTAGAGTTTGCTTATAACAATAGACCTCACAAGGTGATAATAATGGCTCCTTTTGAGATGAATTATGGCATGAATCCTAATCCCCCCCAGTAATATAGGAATGCCAAAGAAATGTCCTAGTGCTTCAGAGTTCTTAGCGAATCTCCAAGCAAATTTGGAAATAGCTAAAGCATATAAGAAACATAGCACTGTGTATGGAGGACACTATCCACAGGGAAGTGTAGTAAGCTTTCACCAAGGTTTTGTGGACCTTGGAAGATAGTAAAGAAGCTAAGTGAAGTTGCATACCGATTAGAGCTTCCTCTAGATTGCAAAGTCCATCCAATCTTTCATGTGAGTAAACTTCGAAAGTATATTTCTAGGGAGGATAATCTAATTGAGGATATTGTTTCTTTGCAAGAAAGTGATCGCACAGGTCATTCTCGAGACATGATATTAGATCAGAGACAAAGGGTTGAGAAACCATATCATCCAGGAGTATCTGCTGGAGAGGATTACCATTTACTGACTCTACTTGGGAATCAGAAGCTTTGGTTCTCAAGTACTTTTTTCGCAAGTATCTTTAGAAGGAGGAGAGAGTGTGAGTCATTGGTCCTCAGGGATAATATTGGTCCATAGGGATAATTTCATGTGTGTGTGGGACAAGCGTCAGCCGTATCTAGCTGGTACTTGAAGAAAGACTCTGTCTCCTTCCTCAAAGGATCTAGGAGATCTCTTCCTTTCAGCATACTCTTTTGTCATATCAGCTCCTTGGTGCATCTTGGCTTTAGCTATTTCTAAATTTGCTTGGAGGTTTGCTAAGAACTCAGAAACACTAGGGCATTTCTTTGGCATTCCTATGATACTGGGAGCATTGGGATTCATGTCATAGTTCATCTCAAAAGGAGACATTCTTGTCACCTTGTGAGGCCTATTGTTATAAGCAAACTTACTAGATGCCCTTAACATGTCCTCTAGAATCTGGTTGATCCACTCTGTTTGACTGTCTGTCTATGGACAATCACCACTACTCATCTTTAATGACACTTTCAGTTTGTCAAATACAAACTTCCTGAAGTGTCCTGTGAATCTGACATACCTATCTAAAACTATGGATGTCGATAACCCATGCAATCTTAAGACATGCTGGACAAATAACTCCGCTACCTGTGAAGCTTCTTTCATCTCCTGTGTGGGTATGAAATGAGCCATCTTGCTCAATCTATCTACCACAACTAGGATAGGATCCTGCTTCCTTTGGGTCCACGGTAACCCGACTATGAAGTCCATGGATCTTGTTATGATGTGGAATCTATAAACGATGCAAAAGACCTTGTGTCTTTATCCTTTCGGCCTTGTTGACTTGACACATAAAGCATTGTTGAACATAAGTGTGGACATCTTTTGCTAATCCAAGCCACCAAAATGTTCTTCTGTATTGTTTTGACAACACCAGGATGTCCTATGCAAGGCATACCATGGTTATCATGCATGACTTTTCTTCTCAAATCCCAGGAATTTGGTACGCAAACCTTGCCTTTCTGTTTGACTATTCCATTCTCCTTTGAGAAATTGGAATACTGACCAGACTTGTTTGCTCTGTTAGGTGAATAAACAGTTAGAACTGCCCCATCTCCGATGATAGAGTCATCACTGATGGCTCTAATAATTTGTAACAAATGTGGATCTTCCATCTTTAATTCCTTTATCGCTTGAAGCACTGAGCTTTGTAGAACTGTAAAGCTCATTTGATACATTATTTGTGATAATCCATCAGCTACGATATTCTCTTTGCCTCTTCTATACAGGATTTCCATGTGAAACTCTTGCATAAGCTCATCCCAACGAGCCTGTCTTCCTCGAAGATTTGGCTTACTACAAAAGTACTTGAGTGTATGGTGATTGGTGTATACCTTAAAGTCTGCACCATAAAGATAGTGTCTCCAGATTTTAAGTGCATGCACCATTGCATACGACTCTTGTTCATGCATTGGCCAATTGCGATGTGCACTACTCAATTCCATCTTGGCTCAAAACTGCCCCTATGGCTATGTCACTAGCATCTGTCTCTAACTCAAAGGGTTTCTGTGGATCTACCAATTTGAGTATAGGATCCTCTGAAACAACTTGTTTTAGAGTATCAAGATTGTCTTACTGCTCTTGCTTCCATGCCAACAGAACTTTGCCTTGAAGCAAGTTTGTCATAGGCTCAGTTATCGACGAATAAGAAGAGAGAAATTTTCGATAAAAACCGGAAAGTCCTAGAAATGACCGTAACTGCCCCTCATCCTGAGGAGTAGGCTAAGCTAAGATAACTAAGACCTTCGGATCCATCCATTAGGGCAAAAAATGGCCAAAAAAGGGCCGTGTAAGGATTTCAATTAGTTGTGCTTAATCTGGATTAAAGTTGTCAATCATTTTAAAAAATTCCGTGTAAGTGCATTTAAAACGTATCTTATGCAAATTTTGAAGAGAGAGAAACTCGTATGATAATCATGAAAAGTATTGTGTGATATCTTATGCCTTGAAGTTTGTGCTCATCGGGCGTTCATGAAAATTTGAATTTTCCTCTTGTTCACGGACCTATATAATGTGTGCTTATGACGTTTTGCACTTTTTTACTCTACTTTCCATTGCAGGCATGTTTCTCTCTTTCATGTCATTTTAGACACTTTCACGTCACTCTTCATAGCAGACCATGGAGAACCTCAACCCAAACACTATCAGTGAGCTTTCAACCAGCCGAAATCATTGTGATAAGTTCCATATAACATTGCAGTTAGTCATGAGTATGCAACGAGAAGAAAGGTATTCCGAAGGACGTATATAATGTGTGCTTATGACGTTTAGCACTTTTTTAATCTACTTTGCATTGCAAGCATGTTTCTCTCTTTTATGTCATTTTAGACACTTTCGCGTCACTCTTCAAAGCAGACCATGGAGAACCTCAACCCAAGCACTATCACTCAGCTTTCAATTAGCCAAAATCATTGCGGTTAGTCATGAGTATGCAACGACAAGAACGGTATTTCGAATGGCTCTTCAACCTTTTGCAGTGGATGGATTGCAGAAAGAAGGCAAAAAACATATCGACATATGGGAAGATGGATCTATTCATCCAATTGATCCACAAACTAGAAGGTATCCCCTTTTTCATAATCTTCATGATCTAATTAGATTTATAGGAGATGGTGAGGATGGTTTACGAGGCTATCATTCAAGGCTCTAAGAGATTTCAAGAAATTATGTACAATACATAAGAAAATGTGAATCTCTACTTTCAGAAATGGGATTTTATTGTGGCGATGTTCATCTCAGAGAAGATCCAAATCTTTGACAAAATATAGGGAATGTACTATAGGATGTCTCAATGGGGGGTGGAAAAGCAAGGAGATTCTTCAACAACCATGATGACAAACAATTAAATGCCATGTGGAATTGTTGGAAAACATTTTGTGAGTTCACGACTAATGTAAAAAGCAAATGAGAAATAGCAAAAAAGAGAATGGAGGTGTGGGTCAAACTAGATAATTTTTAAAAGATCATGAGGCAACGGGTAACATCAAATAGCTATGTGATAGATTTCAAAAAGGTGGCCACAGAGCTTATAGAAACCATCATACATGCATGGAGTGCCAAAGACATAACAAACTACTTGGTGAGTTTCAAAGATAATTTACTCAATTTATTTTTCTTTAATTGAAATAAACATTTGATGAAACTCTTCTGTTATTCTAGCTTATTCTTGTTGTGCATGGTGCATTCTTTGCAGAAAAGGAAAGACTTGCCTAATGGAACACCCAAGGCATGGACAAATCTCATTATCAAGCAAGGCCAAGCTTCTTTAGGTGCACAAGGAAAGGAGGAGGAGTAACAAAAATTAATGCCTCCAAAGAGCTTTTTGATTGGTTCTTTAGAAGAAAATTACAAAGGAGCTCATGCCAAATATTGTCATCAAAAGAATAGGACTATCACCAGACAAAAACATCATGGATCAATATCACAAAATGAAAAAGATTACATTCCAAAGGGAGCCTTAATATTTGCAATGTCTTTTATTTCTTTGAGAAATAAAGATGTCTATGTATGTACATTTCATGATGTAATAAGATTTGAAAAGAAATGTGTCTATGTATGTACATCTTTTTTGAGTCTTCTAAATGAGCTTGAATTTGGAAAATCTACCTTCAAAGAGATTTTTGATTGATTCTTGAGAAGAAAATTACAAAAGAGCTCATGAAAAATATTATCATCAAATAAATAGGACTTTCACTAGAGAAAAATAGATCATGGATCAATAAGGATTAATATTAGGACATGGATCAATTACACAAAAGAAGATTACATCCTTCATATTTGCAATGTCTTATATCCCTTTGGGCAATAAATATGTGTATCTATGTACATTTCATGAGTAATAAGCTTTGAAAAGAAATATTTTTAATCCTTCTTGAGTCTTTTGAATGGGCTTGGATCTGGCAAATCTCCTCTATATCTGAGGTACTCTTTTCTCTTGTAGCCAACAATATGACACCCCTACAGCCATTCCATAGCTTGAGTAACAAAGGAAGTAGCCTGCCCTTGAAGCATTGAATCTTGGGGCATATCCAAAAATTCTAAATGCAGTTGTTCTTTCAAGTAGCAAAACTCTATATGTATTAAAGGGTATTGAAGTAAAACCCACGTATCTTGAAAGAGTCCTCAAGGAGAATAGTGCAAAACTTGGCTCTTCACTATAGTGCTTATGAATAACACAAAATAATTCTAGATTCAATTTTGGAAGATAATGGATCACTGAATGAATATCCACCTTTGTCTTTCCTTTCTCCTCTATGGTTTTCCTTGTTCCCTTTCCCTTGCCAACATAGTTGCCTTCATCCAATATAGATAACTGTGGAAAAAATAAAAAAACCTAGGTTAGAAAAGTCCAAGGAAACTTTTAAAGTCATAGAAATAAGTGGAAACACAAGCGGAAACAAAGCATGAGACATGACCGATTCAAGCGATTAGGGTCATCAGAGAATATCGGATGGGCCTAATCACTTGCATCCGTCATGTTCGATTTCTAATCCTAAACTTTATAGAAACATATAATTAATGTTGAAAATAGCATTTATACACACATTAAGATGTTATATATGGAGCATTCGTTCATATAGCTAGGAATATGATACTTGTTTAGACACGACCAATCGAAGCGATTAGGCCCATCAAAGAAGCTTGGATGGCCCTAATCGCTTGAATTGGTCGTGTCCAAAGGAGGTCATCTTGAACCTTAGATTGCATGTGAACTTTTATATCTTATTATTGGTTAAGAATTTGGAGAAAATTATGCTACCATTGCGTCCGAAACGTGCCAAAACCCTAAGATTGACAGTCTATTTGCATGATTTTGATACCGAGAGGTCTTGATAAGCCTTTTTGTACTGATTTCCAGACACGACCGATGAAAGCGATTACGCCCATCCAACATTTTTGGATGGGCCTAATCGCTTGGATCGGTCGTGTCCTAGATTCATGTACAAATAAGCTTATCAAGACCTCTCGGTATCAGAATCATGCAAATAGACAGTCAATCTTAGGGTTTTGGCACATTCCGGATGCAATGGTAGTATTAGTTTCTTGAAATTGTGAGCAAATAGTAACATAGAGAAGTTCACATGGAATATGAGGTTTAAGATGATTTCCTTTTTGTCTAAGACATCAAGGATCTTGCATAAGGAGAAAAAAAAATCTTAAATAATGCAATGAAACTAGGGCATGACTGAAAATCAAGAGAAATAGAGGCTAATTTTCCCATTTCTTTGGTAAATGTCTATGAATGATGAGATTGCATAAGAAGAAAACCAAAGAACCCAAGTATATAAATGAATATAGGACATGACCAATGCTCTAACGCTTCACCATGAACATATTCTTCCTCCTTTTCATTTCACATGTGATCAAGCCATATTAAGAAGGCAATGTTCAAGAGGAGCAAAGAGCAATCCCTTTCATGCTCTGGGCATAAATCTAGCTTTTCTGGCAAAGGGGATATCTTTTTGCACTTTCTAGTTATCCTTTTGCACTTTCTAGTTATCCTTTTCCTCCATCTTAGCTCTAGTTATTTTAGTGTGTCCTAGTGGAGAACACGACCAATGCAAGCGAAATAAGCTAGTCAAAGGCCGGTCAAATGCATGTAATGGCTTGTATCGGTCGTATCAAGTATGAAGCACAAGTATGTGTCCTAGTGGAGAACACGACTCATGCAAGCAAAATAACTATGAAGGTTGAAAATGTCAAATGATGAAGGGGACTTGTATTTATAGTCAAGGAGAACCAGGTAACGGTCACATGATGTGAAGCAATAAGCGAGTGCCACGTGGCAAAAGAATGTTGGGAATTGCAACGACTAGATGATGTGGCCCACTCAAATGATGCCATGTGGTAGTGTACGTTGGGATTTGTAACGGCTAGATGACATTGACCAATCACAAGCTTCCACGTGTCACCAATGGTCAACTCATTCCAGAGACTTATTTAAGCTCCTCTGTTCACTTTTTTTCATTTTTTTATGAACTCCTTACTAGTGCCGAGTTGCGATTGCCTTAGCGTTTTTTACATGCTTTTCAAAAATTTCCATAGGCCACATTTTGTTTGAGACATGATGGATCACAAAAGCTTGTACACGACTGATCCAAGCGATTGGGGGCATCGGGAAGATTCAGATGCCCCTAATTGCTTGGATCGGTCGCATTCATTCATATAGCTAGGAATATGATACTTGTTTGGACACGACCAATCCAAGCGATTAGGCCATCAAAGAAGCTTGGATGGCCCTAATCGCTTGAATTGGTCGTGTCCAAAGGAGGTCATCTTGAACCTTAGATTTCATATGAACTTTTATATCTTATTATTGGTTAAGAATTTGGAGACAATTATGCTACCATTGCATCCGGAACGTGCCAAAACCCTAAGATTGACTGTCTATTTGCATGATTTTGATACCCAGAGGTCTTGATAAGCCTTTTTGTACTGATTTCCAGACATGACTGATGCAAGCGCTTAGGCCCATCCAACATTTTTGGATGGGCCTAATCGCTTGGAACGGTTGTGTCCTAGATTCATGTATAAATAAGCTTATCAAGATCTCTTGGTATCAGAATCATGCAAATAGACAGTCAATCTTAGGGTTTTGGCACATTCCGGATGCAATGCTAGTATTAGTTTCTTGAAATTATAAGCAAATAGTAAGATAGAGAAGTTCACATGGAATATGAGGTTTAAGATGATTTCCTTTTTGTCTAAGACATCAAGGATCTTGCTTAGGGAGAAAAAGAAAATCTTAAATAATGCAATGAAACTAGGGCATGACTGAAAATCAAGAGAAATAGAGGCTAATTTTCCCATTTCTTTGGTAAACATCTATGAATGATGAGATTGCATAAGAAGAAAACCAAAGAACCCAAGTATATAAATGAATATAGGACATGACCAATGCTCTATCTCTTCACCATGAACATATTCTTCCTCCTTTTCATTTCACATGTGATCAAGCCATATAAAGAAGGCAATGTTCAAGGGGAGCAAAGAGCAATCCCTTTCATGTTCTGGGCATAAATCTAGCTTTTCTGGAAAAGGGGATATCCTTTTGCACTTCTAATTATCCTTTTGCACTTTCTAGTTATCCTTTTCCTCCATCTTAGCTCTAGTTATTCTAAGTGGAAAACACGACCGATGCAAGCGAAATAAGCTAGTCAAAGGCTGGTCAAATGCATGTAATTGCTTGTATCAGTCGTATCAAGTATGAAGCGCAAGTATGTGTCCTAGTGGAGAACACAATTGATGCAAGAGAAATAACTATGAAGGTTGAAAATGTCAAATGGTGAAGGGGACTTGTATTTATAGTCAAGGAGGATCGGGTAACGGTCAAATGATATGGACCAATAAGTGAGTGCCACGTGGCAAAAGAACGGTTGGAATTGCAACGGCTAGATGACGTGGCCCACTCAAACGATGCCACGTGGTAGTGTACGTTGGGATTTGTAACGGCTAGATGACATGGACCAATCACAAGCTGCTATGTGTCACCAACGGTCAACTCATTCTAGAGATCTATTTAAGCTCCTCTGTTCACTTTTTTTCATTTTTTTATGAACTCCTTGCTAGTGCCGAGTTGCCATTGCCTTCATGTTTTTTACATGCTTTTCAAAACTTTCCATAGGCCACATTTTGTTTGAGATATGATGGATCACAAAAGCTTGTACACGACTGATCCAAGCGATTGGGGGCATCGAGAAGATTCAGATGCCCCTAATTGCTTGGATCGGTCACATTCATTCATATAGCTAGGAATATGATACTTGTTTGGACATGACCAATCCAAGCGATTAGGCCCATCAAAGAAGCTTGGATGGCCCTAATCGCTTGAATTGGTCGTGTCCAGGAGGTCATCTTGAACCTTAGATTGCATGTGAACTTTTATATCTTATTATTGGTTAAGAATTTGGAGAAAATTATGCTACCATTGCGTCCGAAACGTGCCAAAACCCTAAGATTGATTGTCTATTTGCATGATTTTGATACCTAGAGGTCTTGACAAGCCTTTTTATATTGATTTCCAGACAGGACCGATGCAAGCGATTAGGCCCATCCAACATTGTTGGATGGGCCTAATCGCTTGCATTGGTTGTGTCCTAGATGCATGTATAAATAAGCTTATCAAGATCTCTTGGTATCAGAATCATGCAAATAGACCGTCAATCTTAGGGTTTTGGCACATTCCGGATGCAATGGTAGTATTAATTTCTTGAAATTCTGAGCAAATAGTAAGATAGAGAAGTTCACATGGAATATGAGGTTTAAGATCACAACATGGAAAGTGCAGAGTGTAAGACTTACCATACATTTTGTTGTGTTCTATTTTAAAACCTTGCCATCCATTTTGAATTTAAGTTTAACTTGCAGTGTTGCTAAGCTTCTCAATGCATATTGATCAAAACTTTCCAGTAATTCCTAAATTGAATGAAGAAAAAAGGTTTGGATACATTCAAATACATGTGTCATTACATAAAGACAACACCTCATGTGGCTGGAGAGTGATTAGTATTGTTCATCTAGAATTTACTCATATGCAGTTCTTGTATAGTCATTGCCCCATTGAAACCTCATCATAATGTTGAAATTAAACAAAAGAAATGCCAATAAGAATATAGTCTATAAAAAGCTATAATTGAAGTGATGTAATGAGTCACATTTTTAGTTACCATCTGCAAAGGAAAATCAATGGAAGTATGGAAAAAGGTTCTAAAAGGGAAGATATATTATGTAAGAACTTCTTGGTTTATATTCTTGAGTCACCTAGAATTTACTCATGCAAGTTCCTCTATAATCATTGCACAATAGAAACCTCATCAAAATCTTGGAATTAAACAAAACAATGCCAATATGAATATAGCCCATAAAAAGACATAATTGAAGTGATCTAATGTTAACTATTGCATCATCAATTGAGAATCTCAAATGTGATGATTCCTCACCAAGGTATTCTAGGAGTTCCCTTACATTTGTGAGTTTCCAATTTGCTGTGACAATTATTTTCCTAGATTGAAAATCTAGATGAATTAGTACTTCTAACTCAAATTCTCGAAAGCTCTCCTTTGAGTCCAAGGCTATCCAGAGTCCAAGCTTTCCTTTCCACCCTCTGTTGAATGATCAGGAGCATCCCAATGTAATAAAGAGATGCAAGGAGCAGGTAGATGTACAAGATTTCCATAAGAGCTCCTCCTTGATGGCACCTGATAATCTGCAAAATGGACAAATAACTCTATGCTATTGAAAAATTGAACATATCTGTCTGCATACATTAGTTCTGCATATTCACTCTAGATGTTCTTGTTAAACATTCAAAAGGTTGCCACTCTAGAATATTGGAAGGAAAAATATCTCCAATACAAAAACATTTATGTTGTTATACAAAAACAATTGTAATGATAGAAAAGCATTGTAAAACTTCACTTATAGTACAAAGGCAATTGGAGATGATTTTCTAGAACAAGATCCTTAGCATTGTACACATGTACTCTTGCAAACCAACAACATCTCTTCAATTTGAAACTAAGCATCACCTCGGCCGACGCATAGGCAATCGCCTATGCGTAATGGTTTCTTGTGTCGTTACTTTTAGCGCGCTTGATTTTATGGGAACCTCTACAGCTAGGAAGCATAGTTACTCATTCATTTAACTTCACAGAAAGAGGTTTCCACAAAGAATCCTCTCTTCTGTTGTAACCTCACATGCGATTACACGATTGGAAGGACGACGAGAAGAAGAAGCCATTAGAATCGAGAAGAAGAAGCCATTAGAATCGAGAAGAAGAAGAATGCTCAAAGCTAGAAACCGACATTCACAAACTTTGCAAATATTTATAGATAAAAAGGCTTTGTACACGTGGAAACTTTTGATTTCACGTAAACCCTGTCGCAGAATGACCATGGAATTTCGTGAACCCAAAAATATTTCGTATCTTCAAAAATCATTTCCTTCTTGGAACTTTAAAAATATGGATTGTGTGGTGTGCATCAAACTGAAAAATTGTACACTAAATACAAGAATCTTCATCACTTTTGCAGTGCTTTTAGAGCATATTGTTTTAAAAAAATATTTTCTTCATACGGTTAAAGGAGACAACAATGTTATATTCTTGTACACGTGGAAAGACTCTATTTGTCAATTTCCTTAATCCGTCATTAGCAAACAGCCCCTTTTCGGCCGTTTTTCGCCCTAATGTGAATCCCATCGGCCGAAACCACATGCCCTTGATACTCTATCCTCAGAAGAAACAACTGAGTCTTCTCTGGATTAACATACAACTCATTCTCTTTTAAGACATTCAATACTAATCATAGATGATTCTCATAATCCTATTGTCTAACAAATATGTTATCGAGAGATGTGGATTTTTTTCTATTCCTTGGATGAATAGAAGGCATTACATTTTTTTTTCTCTTTTCTGTTCTTGATTCCTTTGAATCCTAAGACACGATGTCTTGTATAAGGATGAACTTATTCTTATATTTGAATTCCTTCCTTTAGCGTTATTGACCTTGACACATATAAAACTTTATTATTTGAAATTCTTCTTACTAACTTATGTCCTTGTCAATCATGTTTACTATTCCAATTTCTTGAAATATCTTGCTTGCAAACTTGGTGGGTATCCTCTGTGTATAAACTGCCAACAGACTTGGTACTTTCCATCCTTTTTGTACTTAAACATATAACTTGGATGCACTTGACCACTTTACTTGGTCATTATTTATGATGTACTATAAATAGAAACATCAAAACTTGCTTTTTCTTAACTTGTTTTCCATTTGGAACTAACTTTCTTACTTGTAGACCTTGCATTATTGTATAATCACTTCTTGTTGGAGACAACCTTGCCTTGTCTAGTAAATGCAAATCTTGCATTGTTGTGTAATAATCTTTTACCTAGAATCTTGACTATAACCTTGCCTTGTCTGTGTACTGCAAATCGTGCCTTGCTATATAACCTTGTCCCACTCCTTGCTAGGGACTTAGACTATAGCCTTGCCTTGTTTGCTCTTTGCAAACCTTGCCTTTCTATATATCTTGACCACTCTTGAGTATTTGACCCAGAGACTTTTCTTGTTTGCTCTCTGCAAATCTTGCCTTTCTGTGTATCTTGGCCACTTCGGAATCGTTGGCCTCCAGACTTGTCTTCCTTGCTTAATGAAGATGAGTCCACCTAGGATCTCTATTTTTCATTCTTAGGTAGAGAGATAGATCAAACTACCCCATCTGTCTGTATCAAACTATTATGGAATCAAGATATGATTCCTTTTATAGAACTAGTAGCTTTAAAGTCTATGTATGAAGTTCTTACATGTCTGAAGCTTTAAAGTCTATGTCTGAAGTTGATTCCGTTTATAGAACTAGTAGCTTTAAAGTCTATGGAATCAACTTCCAAATCTAAGAAGTTCTTACATGACTTTTCTTTGACTATTTCTGACTATGGCATTCTAATCAAACTAGATTTTCACTATCTATTCCACAAATATGAAGTTTATACTTGTGAAATGAACTTCTTTGTTCTATACACATAACAATATAGATTAGCACTCATAGCTATGTAGTTATAGTAACAACTTATGAACTATATGCTTAATTTATAAGCATCCTAAACTTGTAGGCGTTCGCAGAGTTCTCTTCTAAGGTTTCAAATTACTTTGAGATCTCTTACCTCTAAGTTTCTAACTCATGAGATCGTAGTAAAACCTAGCCCTGATCTCAATGTGTAGACATGTCTACAGAAAGGGCAATTTTCTTTACTAACTTAATTGAGGTTTGTTTTTGTTTTATTTTATCCTCGTCTCTTTCTGTTAAATTTAACTTTATTCCTTTTGATCAGAATGATACTTGTATTTTTTCTTGATCATGGAATCTTTGAGGATGAACAATCCTCTATTCTAGGTTCTAACTAGACATCCTAGAATGTTTAGCTTTGAAACTACTAAGCGCCTTATTCTAACGACTTTGGAAACACTTGCCCTTGACTTAAGACCACCTTTGGGCTTACCCTTGAATAATTTTCTCCATCAAGTGATATCTACTAGATATCCACAAGCTTATATGATTCTTTTATCAGAATGCTACTAATCATTCATCTTGATCATTATATAATTTGGATGTTCTATGTATACTTAAAACAAATAGGTGGAAGTGGAAAATAGACAAGTCACAAGCCTTTGCTTAAAGAAAAACAAGAAACTTTAGTATGTTGGCTAACCTTTAATGCATATGCATAGTAAATTCTAAAAATTTCGGCAACATAACGGCGTAATTTTGAAAATCGGAAAAATTATATTACGTAGTCGTCATGCAAGTTTCGCGATAATGGTGCCAGCAGGCACAATCTAACTACAAATAGACCGAAGGGAATTACACACCCTGAAAAATTTCTTTTTTTTTTCTCGCTGAACTTGCAAGAAAATACTTACCTGTCCCTGCAAACTCGAAGCTCTGAAGACGACTGGAACTGAAGCTAAAGGGTTGTTTATGACCACTCTATGGAAAGCTCTTAGGGAGCAATCCACAACAAAAAAGATCTTTGAATTTGGATCTTGGATGATCAAGATATGGCCAATTTAGTGGAGCTAGGTAGTGCAAATTGTACTTTTGAGGGATTTTAGCATGGAATTAAGACAAAAAACTTGATTTTTTTGTCCTCTTGTAGTAGCTAGCTGCACTTCCAGCCACAAGAGCACGCTAGGAAGGTGTTTTATCCTATATGCTGCTCGAAGCGAAGAGCGCCGCAAGCGCCTATAGATATAGGAGTAGAAGTTATCTTTGCATATTAAGAGAGAAGAAGAGCATGAACACGCTCTCTCTCGCTCTTCTTCCTCTGAGCAATGCTCCATGTGCGGGAAGACGTGTTTGCTACGTGTTCGCTATCTGGTGCGCGTGTCAATCTTGAAGGGGGGGTTTTCCCGTGAGGTTCCCTCTCTACTATTCCTTTGCTCCAGTGTCTTCCGAGAGATCGCTGTCATTGTTGAGTCATGTGCAGACACTAGAGCAAAAGAATAGTAGAGAGGGAACCTCACGTGAATCCCCCCCCTTCAAGATTGACACACGTACCAGAAAGCGAACATGTAGCAAACACATCTTCCCATACATGGAGCGTTGCTTAGAGGGATGCGAGCGAGAGATGGCGCGTTCATGCTCTTCTTCTCTCGTGATATGCAAAGATAACTTCTACTCCTATATCTATAGGTGCTCGCAGCGCTCTTCGAGCAGCATATGGGATAAAACACCCACCTTGCGTGCTCTCGAGGCACAAATACAAGAGGGCAAAAAAATCGAGTTTTTTGTCTTGGTTCCATGCTAAACTCCCTCAAAAGTACAATTCGCACTACCTAGCTCCACTAAATTGGCCATATCTTGGTCAACCAAGATCCAAATTCAGAGATCTTTCTTGTCATGGATTGCTCTCTTAGAGCTCTTTCGAGGGAGTGGTCATAAGCCACATTTTAGCTTCAGTTCCAGTCATCTTCAAAGATTCGAGTTTGACCGTTCGTCATCATCGATCCTCGTTCGAGCATCTTTTTAAGGCACCAACTATCAGGAGTGTCTTGGAAAGCTAAACAGAAGGAGTGTGGACCATGTCCAACACCTGCACACACCTGCATATTATCTCTTGGGCCTTCAGATAAGTTTGTTTGTCAATTAATATGCATTACTACTTTTTTTTGCTTTATACCGCATATAGAAATTTCATATGTGCATAGTATCTATAGTATACACGTAGTTAGGATGTTGTCCAATATTGTATGGTGCATGAAGTCTTGTTTGCAGGGACTGGTAAGTATTTTCTTTCAGGTTCAATGAGGAAAGAAAAAGAAATTTGTTAGGGTGTGTAATCCCCTTCGATCTATTTGTAGTTAGATTATGCCAATCGGAACCATTATCGTGAAACTTGCATGACGAGTACTTAGTATAATTTTTCCAATTTCCAAAGTTACGTTGTTATGCTTCCAAAATTTTTAGAATTTAGTATGCATATGCATTAAAGATTAGCCAGCATACTAAAAGTTTCTTGTTTTTCTTTAAACAAAGGCTTGTGATTGTTAGAAATTAGGTAGGCCCATAATTAATTCCACAAGTCCCATAGGTCAAGAATCTACAACACAGATTTCAGTATATTCCAATATTGACAAACATGAACATAACACACTTAATCATACAATGGTGAGACAAAGGTAGAGAGAGATTAGACAACATGTTCAAAATGCTACGTAAGCCATTGCTTACTCACACTATCATATATACAAATGTCAATTTACAATGTGGGGGTCAAAACCTCAACCACTCTACGTGAACAAAAATAGATGGAAGAGTGAATGTACAACATTTACAAGAATATTCAGATATAGGGACAAAAATCTGAATATGTATGAGATGTATGACCTAATAGGTTGTAGAAGAGTGAATATGAGTGACAGAAAGAGGAAAGATCAGTTTGAAACTGATATTCAACAAACCCTAATCTGATTTTAGGCTATGGAAGACCCTAAATCAGATGTGTATGTGAAAGATCACATACTTACAAAATTAGCAAAGAATGCTAACATGTTGCTGATAGAAATCCTCATACTCATGTGAAAACACCTTCTCTAACACTTCATCTGATGCATGTAGCATGTATGTACTGATTCTCCTTTATGGATGCCACTGCCTCCATGTATGCCGAATAGGACTCTTCCAGATATGGATGCCACCTCCTCCATAAGCTCCAAGTAGTACTTGTGTGCATAAAGAGAATATGTACCTGAATTGTTAACATAAGATCCCAATCTTATGTTAAGCTCCATCCAATGTCTTTGAATTACTCCATAATCTCCATGTAGATGGATGATCCACACCACCAATCTGCTGATAAGTAAGTCTTCTCCATAAGCAAGAGTGTGAGCACACTCTCTCCAAGAAGAACTCCATGGCTGCTCCTAATGTACTTCAAAAAGCTGCTTCATAGCTGCTCATATGTACACATGGCTGCCCCATGTGTGCATCACCTAGAACACCTCCAAAATCAGCAAATGATGGCGTTGGGATTACATAAAAGTGACCATAACCCTTTCTCATACAGCCATTAAGTCCTCTTGCGAAAAAATCTCCTGAATAAAGCTCAACGTTGACAAAAAAGCTGGATCGCTGCCCAAAAGCTATTCGTAAAACTTTAATTGCTAATTTTAAGTTTGATCGCTATTTATTTTAATTCTATTGCTAAAATTAGCTTTACATGAGCTTTTAACTTATAATTTTGCTCAACTTTAATTAGGGTTTTCTCCCACATGTGATCTCTGATGATTGAATGCCCTATACCATTAGAAATCTCTCATCAAGCTCTACAAGATAGGATCATAAAAATTTTACCTATATTTTGTGCCAAAAATGACGAAGTACCAAAATTAGGGTTTTGCCCTAATAGGATTTTGGACTGATGTGACATTGATTTCCAATAGTGATCTTGTTTGTTTTTCGGTACCACCTACTTGTTTTAAATATACATAGAACATCCAAACTAGATAATGATCAAGATAAATGATTAATAGCATTCTCATCAAAGAATCGTATAATAGTGAAAGTTGTACAACTTTTGTAACATAATCTTTTTGAGATGGGTAAAGAAGACCCTTTTTCCTATCTCGAAAGATACGCATGCCAAAAATATGAATTGCATCACCAAGATCTTTCATAGCAAACCGCTCATGTAGGCTCTTCTGTAATGCATCCAGCTCTTTGACATTCGTACCCCCAAGAAGCATGTCATCAACATACGAAATCAGCAATAGGAGACTTTCATCTTTTGCCCTTTTTGTATATAAACAATGATTTGCATTACATCTTTTGTAACCTTGCGATCTCATAAAAGCATCAAACTTTTGATACCAGGCACGTGGAGATTGTTTCAACCCATACAAGCTCTTAATAAGTCTACATACTTTCTTCTCTTTGCCTTTTAACACAAAACCTTTAGGTTGCGACATGTATATGGTTTCAAGCAAATCTCCATGTAAGAACAGTGTTTTTACATCCATTTATCTCAATTCCATTTCATCAACTACAACTAAGGCTAAAACTAGCCTCAATGTAGTGAGCTTTACTACAGGAGAAAAAAATCTCATCAAAATCAACACCATGCTTCTGCATATACCCTTTTGCAACCAAACGTGCCTTGTACTTAGAAGAAGCATTTGTGGTGACATTTTTCTTGTAAACCCATTTACATGACAATGCTTTTGCACCTTTTGGCAAATCTACCAAGTCCCATGTATGGTTTTTCTCAAGAGAATCCATCTCAGAGAGCATTGTTTTATGCCATTTCTTACTGTTTGTTCGTGACATAGCCTCTTTATAGCAAGATGACTCTCCACAATCAATAAGCATCACATAATCCATTGGAGAAACATATCTATTGGGAGGTCTTGTCTCCTGAGTTGACGTACCCACCCATTGATCCATAGCAGGTGGGTTTTCAGCCTCCAAACCATCAAAATCAGTGGGTTGTTCATCCAGTTGCATAGCATCAAACGGCTGCCTTTGAGCATCCCCTTGCTCCTCAATCTGTGGTGCATCAATGGCAACATCATTAGGCTGATTTTCAGCACTTGTTTGCTGATTTTCAGCTCCATTTTCAACATCAAAACGTTGTTGTACATTGGGCTTTTGTGACTGTCCATGAGGTATATCTTCCCGAAAAATAACCCTCTTGACTTCCTTGGTCTTCATGGGCTGTTTATGCATGCATTCCTCATTGGAGATGATATCATTGCTGCGTACTACTTTCCTCATCACGGGATCCCACAATCTATACCCCATTTCACCTTCCTCACCATATCCTAGGAAAATACATTTAGAAAACTTGGGTTCAAGTTTGGTGCATAGTTGACTCCAGATGTTAACATAATCCTCACAACCAAACACACTCTAACGTGCATATGAGGGTGGCTTGCCAGACCACACCTCCTTATGCACTCTCCCATCCAAGGTCTTACTTGGTGATCTATTTATCAAGTGAACAACTGTACTAACAGCTTTTGCCCAAAAACCATGGGGTAACGAAGCATGTGATAGCATACACCGGACTTTCTCTTGTATAGTCCTAATCATCCTCTCTGCAACTCCATTTTGGGGAGGGTTGAAAGGAGCTTTGAGCTTTCTTTTAATACCCTTAGTATCACACAAGTCCTGAAAGGCCTTTGACACATACTCCCCACCGTTGTCCTGAGCATAAAGACTTGAGCTTCTTGCCTGTTTTATTCTCAACATATGCAAGAAACCTTTTAAACATATCCAATACATCACTCTTTAGACCAATTGGATACACCCACAACTTGTGGGTCGCATCATCGATGAAAGAAATAAAATATTTCTTTCCCTCTAAAGACAGTCGTGGCATTTCACATAGATAAGAGTGCACTAAATCTAACTGTGAAGATTTAGAAGTAAGTACCCTTGTATGTGATTTTTGAGCATGCTTGCCAAAAATACAACGTTCACAATGTGAGAAATAAGCAAATTTCAAACACGGCAAATAACCATAACGAGAAAGAGTTTTCGTTTCCTTTTTACTCATGTGTCCAGACCGACCATGCCACAAGAAAACACTCGGTTGCTTAGTTATGACAACAACATGGTCACACACACTAGAAACATACAAAGGATACAAGGTGTCACATTTGGAACCTTTAGCAACAATCCTAGCAGCCTTACATATTTTCCATTTGCTATCACCAAAGGTAGTGTGATAGCCAGCATCATCCAATGCACCAGTGCTAATGAGGCTCTTTCTCAATTGCGGCACATGCCTCACATTTTGCAATACAAAGGTCATACCATCTGCGAAAGAAAAATGCACACTGCCAATGCTTGCTATCTCGCATGCATAATCATACGCACCTGAGTCAAGTATCCATATGTGCATATGCTCGTCAGAGCCCAAAACAAGAGAGTGTGCATCCAAAAAAGAAGCATTCAACACATCGTTGCTACTTTCGCTGTCACATCCACTAGCCATGTTTGCCTCTTCAATGATCACTGAACTCTTCTTTGTTTTCCCTTTGTCCTTTGCATCGGTCTCTTCTTCTTTGCTCTTCTCTTTCTTCCATGCATAGCATTCACGTTTATAGTGGCCTTTCTTGCCACCATGGTGACACACTACATCCTTTTTGCTATGCGACTTACTAAGTCTTTCGCCCTTTCCATTATTGTTATCTCTATGTTGAGATCTGCCCCTCATGTGTAATGCAGCCACTGAAGAGGTATTCTTCGTGTTCATCTCTTCCATGAGAAGAGAACTCTCTACATCCACATACGTAAGTGTAGCATTAGAGCTACTCAAGGCTGTCCGAAAAGTATCCCAGCTCTCGGGCAGTGTACACAACAAGAAAGTGGCCTTGAACTCCTCGTCAATCTCAAATTTCAAGCTCGTAAGCTGGCTGAAAATTGAATTGAACACATTGAGGTGTACAAGCATTTGTGTACCCTCCATGCGGAAGTCCATAAGCTTTTTGAGCCAATACACTTTGCTTGCTGCACTTTGCTGTGCATAGAGATCCTCCAATCTCTTCCACATTCCCCATGCAGTGTCCTCACTCTCTACATTGAACAAGAGAGTGTCAGACACAGAAAGCATGATGGTGGGACGAGCCAAATCGCCCACCTCTTCCCACTCCTCAGCGTTCATGTTTTCAAGCTTTACTCCCTATGTTTTTATAGGCTTCGCCTGCATCTCTTGTAGCATAACATTGTAGCATTGCTTCTTCCAGATGGCATAGTTATGTGCACCTTCAACCTTCTTGATGTGCAACAAACTTCCACTTTCACCACCGGAAGCCATTGCAAGTGAGTGCAAATACTAAAATCCTGATTTTACGACTTAACCATGCCCAAATATTCACACATAGGTTAAAAAACAGCTTGATGTAAACACCTGTTTTGGTGAATTTTCAGACCAGTTCTCGTGAAAATGCCTGTAAGAATGACCTGTGAGGCCTTGCAGAGAATCCTTGTCGAGCAGAAGGACGTTGCTTCCGACTTGGAGTGCTATCGTAGGTTGCGGCACGTCCTATTGTAGATTGCTGCAATGTCCCTCACTATAACCGTTTCCTCGCACAGATGGTACGTCATGTCCCTGCACAAGATTGCGTCCCTTGCATCTCTTCAGTTTTCACTCCTATCGCAAGCTGCTTAACTTCATGTAATCCCACTTGTTGGCCGAGTTTGAATGGATCGCGACCTCGTCGAATGAAATTGTAGCGTGTCTCAGCTTGCTCTTATCGGCCTGCACCTTATATCCTCTATACATCACTGTTGGAAGCTCCCTCGCCCTTGCAAAGTTGTCTAGTTGTTGGAGCAATAAGGGAAAAGAAGAAGTACAAGCTGTGGTGGCGTGGGTGGTGCATGAGATACATGCACGAGAGAGAGAGAGAGAGAGAGAGAGAGAGAGAGAGAGAGAGAGAGAGAGAGAGAGAGCCCACATACGTATTATTTTTGGGCATAGATTTTATTATTCTAACCTAATTGAGTAAGTGAGCATAAAAGGGTGTTCACACCTTAGGGACCATTTAAAATGGTCATAGGTCACATGGCCTTTATTTCTACATGAGTTCTAGTGCATATTGCTATGTGTATAGAACAAAGAAGTTTATTTCACAAGAAGTATAGACTTCATATTTATGGAATAGACGGGGCAACTCTAGTTTGATTAGAATGCCATAGTCAGAAATAGTCAAAGAAAAGTCATGTAAGAACTTTTTAGATTCGAAAGTTGAGAGAGACTTTAAAGTTACTTGTTCTATAAAAGGAATCATATCTCGATTCCATAATAGTTTAATATGGGCAGATGGGGTAGTTTCATCTATCTCTCTACCTAAGAATGAAGAATAGAGATCCTAGTAGATGGTCAAACCGAGCGGGTCAACTAGATTCTAGAGGACATGTTGAGGACATATGTGTCTGAGAGGTAGACAGATTGGGATAGTTATCTTCCACTAGTAGAGTTTGCTTATAACAATAGGCCTCACAAGGTGAAAGGAATGTCTCTTTTGAGATGAACTATGGCATGAATGCCAATGCTCCTAGTACCATAGGAATGCCAAAGAAATGTCCTAGTACTTCGGAGTTCTTAGTAAACCTCCAAGCAAATTTAGAAATAGCTAAAGCTAAGATGCAACAAGAAGCTGATAGGGCAAAAGAGTATGTTGATAGGAAGAGATCTCCTAGATCCTTTGAGGGGGGAGACTGAGTCTTTCTACAAGTACCAGCTAGATCTACTTCGCTATCCACAGGGAAGTGTAGTAAGCTTTCACCAAGGTTTTGTGGACCTTGGAAGATAGTAAAGAAGCTTTTTGATGTTGTATACCGATTAGAGCTTCTTCCAAATTGCAAAGTCCATCCAGTGTTTCATGTCAATAAACTTAAAAAGTACATTTTTAGGGAGGATAATCTAATCGAGGGTATTGTTTCTTTGCAAGAAAGTGATAGCACAAATCATTCTCGGGAAAGGATATTAGATTGGAGACAAACGGTTGAGGAATAGTGTCATCCAGGAGTATCTAGTAGCTTGTAGTGGACTACCACTTATTGACTCTACTTGGGAATCAAAAGCTCTGGTTCGCAAGTACTTTCCCTCATTGATCATTGAGGACAATGATCTTTAGAAGGGGAAGAGAGTGTTAGACATTGGTCCACAGGGATCATATTGGTCCATAGGGATCATTCCATGTGTGTGAGGGACAAGGGCCAGCCATAGCCAAGGTCCCAAGCTCGAGGGATACCCTAAGGTATTCAATAATAATGGGGATGTGTTGCATGATGGCCACATGGCGGCACTAGACCATTCCAGATCATTGCTATTTTTAGAATACAAGAGGGTATATATGGATGGGAGCAGAGTTGCACACAAATCATTCGCAAGCCTTATTTTTGAGAGAGTTTTCTCACATTTTGAAGTACCAAGGGTGAGGAAAAGGGAAGGAAGGTTCTCTTGGAAGTGAGGTGGACCCTAATAATAATATTCATAGGTTTTTTAGGATCTTCCAACAGATGAACCTTAGCATACACACCTTAAGACTCAAAAAGAGATGAGTGACAGATAGAGAGAATAGACAAGATATTCCAAGTGTAACAATAAACTACAATGCTTACTTATAATACCTTACTATTTATGTCAAATTATAATGTGTGTAGATGATACAAACCGAATGTATGCTGAAATTGGATACAAAATCTGAATCTAGGCAGAATTTTGTGAACTAGCTACAAGAGAGTGTGTAAAGTGCCTAGAGGTATGTAGAAAGTGTGTGTGTGAGAATGGAGTGAATATGAATAGTTTAGAACTGTACAACAAAGCCTAATTTTGAAATTAAGATTTCAGAAACCCTAAATCAGAAATTGATGACCTAACAAGTGAGAAACTGAGATTAGACTTGCTACTCACAAATCTCAGCAATATGCTGATGGTTGGCTGTCAAAATCTCTTCCAATGCTGCACCAAAGGTAGAGCACACCTCCTCCAAAAGTAGATCAACCTCCGATCTTGATAGCTTCTTGCGTTGGATGCTAGAAGACACTTGAATGATTTTGAATGATTGATCAAAGTGACCCCCTAGGGTCCTTATATACAGCTTATGGAGCTGCCCTCATTGAAATTTACGAAAAAGCATAAAAGCTGGATAAAAAGCATGCGAAAAGCTTTAAAAAGCTTATGTTAAATTTTTTGATATATTTAGGTAGTGATGTGTGTGAACACTCTAGGACTGCCGGGGCACTTTTTTTCCCTCTTTAGGAGGTTTTTTTCCCTCGGCTTGTATATACGCCTATTGCCCTAATGGGTTACTTATCTTTGTACATTCTCTAGTAATACATTCAGTATTGTGTGTTTGTGCACCAAGCTTCTTCTTCTTCCTTGTGCTGTTCGCGTGCTTCCGCAGACGTCTATCTCCAACAATTGGTATCAGAGCAGGTCGTCGCTTCTTCTAGGGCGCCGTCGACACTCCTCCGTTTGCAGTCTCAGATTCGACGAAATTTGGTGAGCATACTCAGGGTGTTTCCGAGATCAAAACGGCTTCGCTTTGTGGTGCCGAAATCGCGATCTGAGCTCGTTTCGGCCTCCGAACGCACTATCGCAGCGCTTGTGCAGGCTATTTCGTCCTTTTGTGCCAAAGGTATATACCAGTTTCTGTTCGCCAGTTTAAGCGTCTCGAAGTCTGCTATAGGTCTAGCAGAACTCGTCTTGGCAGTTCCGTTCAACTTCTTGAGATACAGTCAATTTTCTGCATCAAGGTATTTTAGTCACCGGCCATGGCTGAAAGCAGTGATGTATTCCGTATGTTGGCTGTTGAGGATAAGTTGGATGGTACCAACTACCCATTATGGGCTTATATGATGCGACATGTACTGGTTGCAAAAGGACTGTGGAACATTGTGTAGGGTGTTGAAAGACGTCCTGTTACACCTTCGACTACAGGTACTACAAATACAGGTGCTGGAGGTACTGGAGCTGATGAAGATGGTGTCGAAGATGATATTCCGCAGATTCCTGTTCGTGCTGCTGTTTCTGTTGCACCTACTGCAGAACAGATTCGTTGGGATGGCAGAGATGCCCACGCACATGCATTGATAGCCTTGTCTGTCAAACGTGCCATTATTCCTCACATTCGCTCTTGCAGAACAGCAAAGGATGCTTGGGATACACTTACCACTTTGTACCAGGCTAGGAATGAGGCTCGTGTTGCTTACCTCCGAAAACAGTTGGAGAGTGAGCACATGAATGAAGGTGATTCTATGGACAATTTTCTTACAAAGATCAAAGACCTGAAGGAACAATTGATTTCTGCTGATGAGGTTATACCAGATAGCTCACTTGTGCAGACCATTCTGAATGGTCTTCCTGATTCATATCAGAGTTTTGCCTCTACTCTTCGGTTGATGATGAAAGGCAATCCGAATGCCTTGTCATTTGAGGAATTAGTCTCTGTTCTGTTGCAGGAAGATCAGTCCAGGCAGAACAGGTCCATTATGCGTGTTGCAGATCAAGCTTTCCTGGCTAGTCAGAAGGGCAAAGGAAAATGGAGCTCTTCTACTAGTAAGCAAAAATCTGCAAATGCTGCACAATCGAAGAACCAGGATAAAGATGAAAAGAAATCAGAAAAGCAGAAATTGTTCTGCAAGTACTGTAAAGGAAATGATCATATTATAAAGAACTGTCCAAAACTGGCTGCTAAAGAGGCAAAGAAGAAAGAGGCCGGAATGGTTGTTGCAGAGGCCTCTACACCAAAAACAGAGTCTGCAAATCTTGTGCAGGAAGAAGAATGGGAGTTTACTACTGTCTGCAGTTTTGACCCATCTTCTCATGATCAGTGCATGTCTGCAGTAGACTCAGATGTTTGGTACTTTGACAGTGGGGCGACCAAACATATTACCTCGCAGCGCAGTTTCTTCTCTTCACTCGAGCTTGCCCCTACAGGGAATACTATCACATGCGCCAATAACTCCTCTTATCCTGTTATGGGAGTTGGTGTACAGTCCATGATCTCTCAAATGGCGATGTGATTATTGCTTCTGGCATTTTATGTCGTGGGCTGTATAAGCTCATAGACTATGAAAGATCTGTGAATGATTCGGCATGTGCAGTTCATGATTCTCAGGCTATGTCAGATGCAAAGCTTTGGCATGCACGCTTTGGTCATCTGAATTTTGCTAGTTTGTTACGCTTGCAGAAATCTGAAATGGTGTCCTCTTTGCCCAAACTTGAGGCACCTGGAAAACATGTTTGTGAAGGCTATATTTTGGGCAAAATGCAGGGTTCTTCCTTTCCAAAAGATGGTTCAATTCGGGCTACGCAGAAATTGCAGCTTGTACATAGTGATGTCTGTGGTCCTATGCAGACACCCTCTTTTGGAAATTACCTTTACTTCGTGACTTTCATTGATGATTTTTCCAGGCATGCATGGGTATATCCACTCAAAGCAAAGTCCGAAGTGTTCATGTGCTTCAAACAGTTTTTGGTTTTGGCTGAAAATCTGTCAGCATGTAAAATGGGCACCCTCCGTTCTGATCGAGGGGGGGAATATATGTCTTCAGATTTTAATGCATTTCTGGTTGAACGTGGGATAAAACACCAGTGTACAGTGCCGTATACACCTCAACAGAATGGAGTTGCTGAACGAAAGAACAGGTCACTCATGGAGATGGCGAGGTGCATGGTCAAAAGTCAGGCTTTACCACATAGTTTCTGGCTTGAGGCTGTCATGTGTGCAGCATATGTACTGAACAGGTGTCCCACTAAAGCGTTGCAGTCTATCACTCCATATGAGGCTTGGCATGACCGCAAGCCATCTGTTGCTCATCTGCGTGTTTTTGGTTGTTTGGCATATGCATTAGTGCCTGAACAACATGGTAGAAAATTGGATGATAAGGCAGTAAAATGTATTTTTGTTGGGTACAGTTCTGAAAGTAAAGGCTATCGTCTGTATCATCCACAGACTAAACGCATTCTGGTTAGCCGTGATGTTGTCTTTGTGGAAGATGCTATTCAGCCATTGCTTTCATGTACTAAGGAGACATCTGTTAGCTCCAAAGACATATATGATACTTTGATGCCTCTTTTTACAGGTGGACAGGCTAGTGCTGGTCCTAATGAGGCAACTTCTCAGCCTTTGCAGGTTTCATATGATGATGCAGATCATTCCATTTCTGATGCAGATTTACATGATGCACTTGCTGATGAGAGAGCTGATATTGAGCAGGCAAAAACTATGCCAAAATGGCTGGTGCAGACTTTGCGTGACAGCAAATTAGATGCACCTTTGTCATATCGTACTCGTTCAGGCTCTCATAGTGCCTCCTTTGCATCAGATTGCTATGCTATGGCTGCATCTAGTCTTTGTGATGAGAATGAGCCTGTTTCTTTTGATGAAGCACATAATTCAGAAAATTGGATGGCTGCTATGCAATCTGAATATGATGCTATAATGAAGAATGGTACATGGTCCTTATGTGACTTGCCTCCTGGCAAGAAGGCCATTGGCACTAAGTGGGTATACAAGCTGAAGCGTAAACCTGATGGTACCGTTGACAGGTATAAGGCTAGGCTTGTTGCAAAGGGTTATGCATAGGAAAGAGGCATTGATTTTGATGAGACCTTTGCACCTACATGTCGCATGACTACTGTTCGGAGCATTTGTGCACTTGCAGCCCATCATGGTTGGAATGTACATCAGTTGGACATTAAGACAACATTTCTGAATGGTGACTTGCATGAAGAAGTGTATGTTTTTCAGCCCCGTGGCTTTGTGCAGAAAGGGCATGAAAACCAGGTTTGCAGGTTAAAGAAGGCATTATATGGTTTAAAGCAAGCACCACGTGCTTGGTATGAGAAGATACATGCCTATCTGATTGCACATGGTTTTGAGAACAGTCCAACTGAAAGCACCTTATATGTTAAACGTGCTAATGATGTGCTTCTGATCATTGTTGTCTATGTTGATGACATGCTGCTCACTGGTCCTATTGAGACACATATTGCTGATTTTAAGGCTGATTTGCATGCCTCATTTGAGATGTCTGATTTGGGGCATTTGCATCACTATTTGGGCATTCAATTTCTGCACGTTGATGGTGGAATGGCTTTGTGTCAAACGAAATATATTGACACATTATTGCAGCGTTTTGGCCTTGAAGACTGTAAGCCTATTGCCACTCCTATGGAGACAGGTTTACGATTGAGTCTTCATGATGCTGGAGATGCATTTGATGCTGTTCTCTATCAGCAGGCTGTTGGATGCTTGATCTACTTATGCATTACTCGGCCAGATATTCAGTTTGCTGTCTCACAGATGAGCAGGTTTATGCATTGCCCAGGAGTCACGCATTGGAAAGCGGTTAAGCGCATCTTTCGCTACTTGAGTGGTACTCGGCTACTTGGGTTGTTTTATCCCAAGGGGGATCACTACCGCCAGATTTGCATGCTTTTTCTGACTCAGATTGGGCTGGTTGCTATGACACTCGTGTGTCCACCAGTGGTTTTTGCTTCATGCTTGGTAGCTCATGTATATCTTGGTTGAGCAAGAAGCAGCCTACTGTGGCCACTTCCAGTTGTGAGGCTGAGTATAGGGCAGCTTTCACAGCGACTGTTGAGTGTGTGTGGCTCAGACGCCTTATGGCTGATTTGGGTGTTGGCCAGTCTTCTGCCACCACCATCTTCACTGACAGTCAGAGCGCATTGGCAGTTGCGAGGAACCCTGTGTTCCATGCTCGCACTAAGCACATTGAGGTGCATTATCACTATGTCAGGAAGAGGTTCTCTGCTGGGGAGATCAGCTTGGCATATGTGCCCACACAGGAGAACATTGCAGACCTTTTCATGAAGGCTCTGCCTAGGGAGAAGTTTGAAGCTTTCCGCAAAGCTTTGGGCTTACTTCCTTTTGTGGAGTGATTTCCACATAGCTTGGCACTTCCTTATACATGAGTGCCAGCTCCTTGTTCACCGCATCACTCCCAAGAGGGATTTGTTGATATATTTAGGTAGTGATGTGTGTGAACACTCTAGGACTGCCGGGGCACTTTTTTTCCCTCTTTAGGAGGTTTTTTTCCCCCGGCTTGTATATACGCCTATTGCCCTAATGGGCTACTTATCTTTGTACATTCTCTAGTAATACATTCAGTATTGTGTGTTTGTGCTCCAAGCTTCTTCTTCTTCCTTGTGTTGTTCGCGTGCTTCCGCAGACGTCTATCTCCAACAAAATTTTTATCCCTATTTTTGCTTTTTGGGTATATATGTGCAGCGGTCTCATTATTCAGCTATCAATTGGATATGGGACCTTGCTTTCCTTGATCTGGAGATTGAGAGGAATATATTAAGGTAAAAACTTAATTTTAGCAAAAATTAGGGTTAGGGTTTTCTCTCAATTTGGACCTCTGAGTGTTATAACTGAGTGTTATATACCAAATGAAAGCTCTCCTCAAATACTATCTAATGAGCTGATAATAATTTTTGACCTTCGGTGACCAAAATTTAAGTACCCAAAAATTAGGGTTACTGGAAATTAGGGTTTTGTGCTATTCTGGCATTGTTTCTAATAGGTTCAAGGGTCATTCAAAAGCTCTGAGCCCCAAACTTTTGGGAATCTCCTTGTAGCTTATAAATTTCCCATGATTCTTGAGATTATGGGATGAAGACCTGGATGTACATATTAAGATCTTTGAAGTGACTAGTGAAGCTAACAATGTAATTGATGATGACCAAAAGCTCCAAATCTTTTTGTCCATGTTATGAGTGATACAGTTATGTGTCGCTATAGTAGCTTTGATGTGAATCATTTCCCTATACATGGTCACTTTTTAGTCTAGTGTTAGCTAGAGGTTTTTTCCCCATGTAACCACATGTGGTGGCACATTGTACTCAGGGATTCACTTATAGCTCTCAATTCAGTCATTCTCATACTACTTCAGTCATTCTCATACTACGAATAATCTATCGACATAGAGCTCTTAATTTGCCATTTTTTCGTGTCTATTGCCGCATGTACTTTTGACAATGCAAATTGGTTATGAAGCATAGAAGTACAAAGCTAAGCACTCCGAGATCATTTCCACTAGGCGTGTTGAGCTTTTATCCTCCTTTTGAAGCCATTTGTGCAGTCAGCTTTTCCATCGGGGTTACAATTTATGAGCTTTCATTTCAACTTTGTTGTTCATATCTTGCTACTTTTGAGTTCTTCGGTGCAATGGTAAGAAACAATGACTTTTTTATCATGCTTCAAGCTGAAGATGAGCTTGATGGGACCAACTATCCAATGTGGTCTTACATGATGAAGCATGTTCTTGTTGCAAAGTAACTATGGAACATAGTGACAAATGTTGGCAAGCAACCCGATGGTTCTTCTTCTACTGAGCTTGTAGTCATAGGTTGATCTTCTTCAAGTTCAATGACTATGGCTTTTCCACCTATGCAAGAGAAACTTAGATGGGATGGAAAGGATCGTTGGAAGGGCCAAACAATAATCAAAGGTCAATTCTAAGATCTTTTCAACACTTGATCTTAGCACATAACACACCGTGACTTGATTTAGAGAGAGAAAGGACAATATAGAGAGATTAAAAGGCAATTATAAAAGTGCAATAGCTTAATTTTTTAACACACACACTATTTAAATGCAAAATATCAATATACAATGTGTGTATGATTAGGTTGAACCTACGGGTTCTAGTTACAAAAAGTACTGTGAGTGTCTAAGAGGTATTATGCGAGTGAATATGTGAAAAAAAGGGATACCAATTATTCAAAACATTCAAATTTGAAATTAGGTGAGAGTGATACAAAATCTGAAATTAGGCTGAATCTAAAGGTTCTAGTTGCAAAAAGTAGTGTGAGAGTGTCTAAGAGGTATTATGTGAGTGAATATGTGCAAAAATAAGGAAATTAATTGTATAAATCAGTCATTACAGCAAACCCTAATCTAAAATTAGGTCTTCTTTGATGTAGAGAAGAAGCAATGGTCACTTCTCGCGATAAAGTGGTAGGTAAACACTTGGTACACAACAACACGTGAAGAAACCCTAAAGTAGGTATTACTACAACTATCCAAAATTAGCATGCACACTTGGAAGTGTGAAGAAGAACAAAGGGAAGCTGCCAAAATCTCCTTCAAAGCTATATATACACCTCCAAGAATCCTCCTAATTTTTAACCCTAGAGCTTGTAGCTTATGATAGCTAGAACTTGATTGCTCAATGAGACCTCAACCTCCTCTTTATATAGCGGAAGTTGAAGGGTGGAAAAATTGGCGAAAAAACTTTAAAAGCATGCGAAAAGCTTTTGATTTGCGTGGGTTTTTGGAAAAGCACATGTGGGTAGCTTTATTGATTTTTGATTTAGCTTTTGGTGGGCTAAATCTAGTCGCCTAGCTTTTGGAAAGCTGTTCATAGCTTTTTGTACGAAAAAAATTGATCCACAACCTTTTTTGAATGAAAAGCACGTGAAAAGAAGAATTAGGGTTTAATTTTTGGTTGAATTTTTGATGCAAGATGGTGAAGTATTATATATTATTAGAAAGCTCTTAATGAGTACTTCTTAATGGTGCAATGACCATTTTTTACCATCTTTGATCAATTTTTGACTAAGTCTAAAATTAGAGTTGTTGGAATTTTTGGAAGATTTGTGCATTTTGACATTGTTTTCCAACAATCCCTCTCTCAATGTCATAATGGTATAAGGTTCAAAAGTCTGCATAATTTTTGATGTCTTCCTTTGGATAATTTTTTACCTGTAAATATGTCTGCTATATTTTCACCGCGAGGTGCATAAGTTATCTCAATGTGTTTTTTAGATACCTATTCTCGAATAATGATAATGAGCTTCAATATGCTTTGTCTTGGCATGATGAACATGTTTCTTTGGGATAACAATAGCACTTATACATATACATATACATATACGCATATGTAGAACTTGATTGCTCAATGAGGCCTCGACCTCCTCTTTGTATAGCCAAAGTTGAAGGGCGGAAAAATTGGCGAAAAGGCTTTAAAAGCATGCAAAAAGCTTCATGAGTTTTTGGAAAAGCACATGTGGGTAGCTTTATTGATTTTCGATTTAGGTTTTGGTGGACGAAATCTAGTCGCTTAGCTTTTCGAAAGCTTTTCATAGCTTTTTGTACAAAAAAAATTGGTCCAAAGCTTTTCTTTGAATGAAAAGTACGTGAAAAGCAGATATCATTAAAAAGCTCTTAATGAGTACTTCTTAATGGTGCAATGAAAAAATTTGATTATCTTTGATCAAATTTTGACTAAGTCCAAAATTAGGGTTGTTGGAATGTTTGCCAGATTTGAGCATTCTGACATTGTTTTCCAATAATCCCTCCCTCAATGTCATAATGGTATAAGGTTCAAACGTCTTCATAATTTTTGATGTCTATCTTTGGATATTTTTTCAAACGTCTGCTATATTTTCACCAGTAGGTACATAAGTTAGCTCAATGTGTTTTTTAGATACCTATTCTTGAATGTAATGATAATGAACTTCAATATGCTTTTTCTTGGCATGATGAACATGTTTCTTTGGGATAGCAATAGCACTTATACGTATACATATATGTATATGTAAACATATTCGTATACGTATACGTATCGGACTATTTTTTCAAAGCTTTGCTACTACACTTTGTTTGGTTGTAAAAGGAAATTTAAATATGTATATGAGGTTGTGACTCTTCTTCTGCAAGAAGAGCAATCAAGAGTTAATAGAAGTGGTTTGCTGGAGGGAACACAAGCACTTGCTATTACACAAAAAGGAAAAGGCAAGTATGATTTAGCTTTGTGTTCATCAACACCAAAGCCTCAATCTTCCTCGTCCATCTCTTCCTCTCTTGATGGTGATATGCAAAAGAAGAAGAGATGAAAGAACTTTCGAAAGGTTGGACATACCATTGATGAATGTAGAAAGCTTGCCAAGCATAATGAAAAGAAAAAAGAATCCAACATGTCTATTGTTGAGAATATATGTAATGCAAAGAATGAGGAAGCAAATGTTGCCCAAGATGTTTGGACATGTGTTGTTACATGTCATTATGATTCATGATCACATTGTACATGTATGATGGTGAATGAGGCGAATTCGGATTGGTTTTTTGATAGTGATGCTTTATAGCATATCAGGTCATTCAAAAGATTTTCTTTTGCACCTTTGAAAGATGCCACCAAGGGAGAACATGTTCTATGTAAAAACAATGGTTCTTATCCTATTATCGAAGTTGGAGAAATTCAGCTTATGGTTGTAAATGGAGGTATTGCTACTCTCAAGAATGCATTATATATACGTGTATCAAAAGAAACTTGATTCCACTTCCTACTATTGCTAGTGCCGGATTTCATGTACAATTTTGTTGATAACAAATGTCCGGTTCATGATTTCAGCAATGGGGATGTTATTGTGATGTGATATTGGGGACATTGTGCAATGGTTTGTATGGCTTGGATACATATAAGAAGGTTGCCTCAAATGCCTTGCTGACACATACTTCTTCTATGGTTGAAACAAAGTTATGGCATTTTTGTTTTGGTCATTTGAATTCAATAGTTTGCTTTACTTGCAAAAGAAGGATATGGTTGTTGGTTTCTCGATGCTTGAGTCCATTGAAAAGCATGCGTCTTAAGGTTGTATACTTGAATAAATGCATCGTGCTTCTTTTCCCATAGATGATGCTACACATTCGACACGAAAATTGCAACTTGTTCATATTGATGTATGTGGTCCAGTCAAGAATCCATATTTTGGCAACCGTTTATACTTTGTTACCTTCATTAATGATGCAAGAGGCCATACGAGGGTGTATCATATGAAAGCAAAAAATGAGGTCTTTACTTGCTTTACAATATTTTTAGTTATGTTTGAAAATTCTTGTTTGACTCTTCGTACGGATCATGGTGTCACATGAATTTAATGCTTTTTTTTTGTGAAAGAGGTATTGCATACTAATGTACATGCCATATATACATCTCAACAAAATTGTGTTTCGAAGTGCAAGAATAAAAACACTTCTTGAAATGGCACGATGTATGGTTAGAGGAAAGCATCTATCATATCAATTTTGAATGGAAGCGGTCATATGTGCAAACCATGTATTGAATCGTTGTCCTACAAAAGCATTGAGAATCATTACATCTTATGAGGCTTGGAATGGGCAAAAGCCAATGGTATATTTGGTTGTTTGACATATGTTCTTGAGACTTGTGTCATCACAACAACATCACAAAGCAAAGAAATGTATATTTGTTGGATATAGTAGTGCGAGTAAATGCTATTGATTATACCATCCATTGGAAGGTAAAACTATCGCAAGGCGAGATGTGTTATATGCTGAATATTGAGCTTATTCTTTATTTGAATGCAAATTTCAGCCAACAATTAGTTCACAATGTGTGTTTGATACACTAATTCCTTTGTTTCAAAGTGGTGCACTTGACTATGGTCATGTAAACGATCCAAATGAGGTTCACGTAAGTGGAATTTTTCAGCCAATATGGCTGAAACTCTCAAGCTAAATTCTATTCAAAACAATTACACTTGGGAGTTATGTGAATTGGCAAAAAGTAAGAATCCCATTGGTATTAAGTGGCCATTGGTATTAAGTGGGTTAAAAGAAAGTGAGATGGTGGCATCGATCGCTACAAAGCAAGACTAGTTGAAAAAGGTTGTGCACAAAAATATGGAATTGATTATGAGTAGACTTTTGCATCTACTTCGCACATGTCTACCATTTGTTTTCTGATTGCTTTGGCTGCCCATCTTGGTTGAAAAGTGCATCAGTTGGATATAGAACTATTTTACAACAAACACTAATTCTGAAATTAGGGTCTCAGAAACCTTAAATCAGAAATTGACCTAAATAGCAAGATAATCTTTTCCTTGTGTTGAAGTAGAAGGCACAAACCTTGGAACAACAAAATAGAAGAAGAATTGAAATTGAATTTGTTAGTTACAAAACTCAGCAAAAGCTAATCATTGGCTGTAAAAATCTCCTCCAATTTTGCACCAAAAGTTGGAACACCTCCTCCAAGCGGTAGAGCACTCAACACTTCTTAAGTATGCTAGAAGTTGATCTTGGATGATACCAAGAGTGACCATTTAGCCCTTCTTATATAGGATTAGGAAGTTTTTTACGAAAAAATCTTTGAAAAGCCCAAGAAAGCACTTCCATTAATTTAAAAAAAAGATCAACTTTTGGAGCAGAAAACATCAATGATCTCATAATCTAGCTATGGGGATATAATACAAATGTGCTTTCCTTGATGCTCATGAGGTGAGGATTCATAATATGCAAAAAACATTTTGAGCAGAAATTAGGGTTATGTTTTTCTTGGATTTCTAGACTTTTGATAACAAAATGTTATATATCAAATGAAAGCTCTCCTCAAGTACTATATGATACTGTACCAAAAATTTGGCAAGTACCAAAAATTAGAGTTGCTGTAAATTAGGGTTTTTGTGCTATTTTGACATTGTTTCCAACACTCAATTGAAGATGTAGGTGACACATTTAATACTTCTCCTTATCAGAAAGCTTTCAGATGTTTGATATATGCATTATGTATAATGTAATACAAGGCCGGACATACAATATGCAGTTCCCAGCTCCATCGATTTATGCATGTAGCCCTAGGACTAAGCATTTGCAAGTGGTAAAATGTGTGTTTTGATATCCCAAAGGCACTTTGAATTTGGGTCTCTTGTATGGAAGAGATGCCATGCTTACATGCTTTTACAGATAGTGATTGGGCTTGATGTTATGATACATGGGTGCCTACTAGTAGTAATTGCTTTTTCCTTGAAGGATCATGCATATCTTGGTCGAGTAAGAAGAAACTATTGTACCCATAGTGAGTTGTGAAGCTAAGTAGAAGGCAATATTCACATCTACAGTGGAATGCATGGCTTAGATGTATATTGATGGATCTATGCATGGAGATTGATGCACTTAAAGATACTTTCACATATAATCAGAGTGCATTGGTGGTTGCAAAAAATCCGCTGTTTCATGTGCGCACAAAGCACATTGAGGTTCATTATCATTATGTCAGAGAACGTCTTCATGTTGGAGATATTGATTTGATAATGTGATAGACATATTCAGCAAAGGTCTTTCACGAGAAAAGTTTGAAGCTTTTGCAAAACTTTATGCTTGTTACCTTGTGGGGGCCGGTCTGTCACTCCCTGTATGTGTTCACATCATTCGCTTCAGGGGGGTTTGTTACAGTCATGTGTCCCTTGAGTAGCTTTGATGTGAACCATTTTCCTATACATGGGTACTTTCTAGTCTAGTATTGGCTAGAAGTTTTTTCCTCATGTAACCACATATGCATGATATACTTATATGTGGTGGTTCATTGTACTTAGGGATTCACGTATAGCTCTCATTTCACTCATTTTCATAATATTGATAATTTATTGACAGAGAGCGCTTCCCGCCATCACATGTCTTTGTGAGTTGATCTCATTTTTTGCTCTTGTGTGTATTTCTATTCGTGCTTCCTCACTCACTCACACACACAACAATGACTACCCAAGAATGGGTCACTTATAATGTCTTGCAAGTTGCAAACCAATTTTCCTTGGCCAAGTTTGAAGCATAGGGATTGACTACTCAAAAAAAGACATCAATGGAAGTATAGATTGTTACATCTAATGGATGATAATGATGGAGAGAAAAATGGCACTCAATGCGCACTCAATGCGCACTATGATGAAACTCTTAAAAGAAGATTCTTGGGAAGATTATGGAAAATCTATGCTTGACGCATAGTTACCAACACGGTTGGAAACGTTCGGTTCGGACCGGCTGGAAACCGAGTTTCCGAATTTCCAGAAATTTGGAAACGGTAAGAAACGGGAAACGGTATATATATATATATATATATATATATATATATATATATATATATATATATATATATATATATATATATATATATATATATATATATATATATATATATATATACCGTTGAGTGATAGAAACTCAGTTCGTTGACTTTCTTAGAGATCTTGATTTAGAAAGTCTCTTTATTAAAGTCGGCACCTACTCTAGGGCACTGATGACGTGAGTAGGGATGTCATAGCTATTTGTCCAAGCTATGCATGATAAAGTTTAATTCTGATACTTCTTGTTTAGGACAAACATAGAAGTTGACGATGCACTGTTTGTTTCGTTTTGTTTTTGTTTAATTTGCTTATATATATATATATATATATATATATATATATATATAAGCATTATTTATTTATTTATTTATGGAGTTATTATTTTTTATTTATTTTATTTTAATTTAAATTCTATTTTTATATATTTATATTTATATTTTAATTAGTTTCTTTTTTAATTTATTATTATTTTTATTTATTTAACTATTTATTTTTTTATTTTTTATTTTTTATTTTATTTTTATTATTTATTTATTTTTTGTTTTGTGTGTGTATGTGTTCGTGTTCATGTGAGTGTGTGTGCATCTCTTTTTGTATTGGTTTTCTTTCTTGGTTGTATTTTTCATGTCTTATATTGGTCTTAAGTCTCTTGCTTTTGTTTGTTATTTTTTTTTTCCAATGCGTATGTGTTTGTGTTCTCTATCTTGAGTTCGTAAGTTTGGATAACTCTGAACTTATGACGGTATATATATATATATATATATATATATATATATATATATATATATATATATATATATATATATATATATATATATATGATATGAAACACACATATGTACATTGCATGAGTGATGGATAAACATTATGTGACATGATAGGTTGTACATATGTATGCAATATACACACATGTGACATGTGTACATGCACATGCACGGTGCAACACAAAGAATGCAATACATATACATGATTCTTATTCTCAAGGCTCAAGTCTCAAACAAACTCGTGCACGTGAAATATATTCAAATTTATCATTTATATAATATACATATCATGTATATAGTATGCACACGTGCATGATGCAAGCTGCAATACGTATGAAACACAAAGCAACATGTGAAACAACAATTGATAAGGAAAAACATGGAGTAACTACCATAGTCGCAAGACTAAAACTCAATACACAATCAAAATTGACCTAAAAACGGAAATAAAAAAAAGTATGCTAGAAACGGCGTTTTCGTTTGGAAACAATCCGGGGAAACGGCGAACCGTTTCCGGTAACTATGGCTTGACGACATATTAGTCTAGGAAGACTTATTCGTTTAACAAAATCCAAGGAAAAAGCCTGCATGTTGGAAGGAATTTAATTGAGTTAGTAGCAAAGGAGGGAATTCATCTATGCTCCTTTAGAGAGTCTACCTGATATGGACAGATTAAGGGCACCTTAGAGAGTGGAAGCATTGCATCTCTAGACCATGGATGGCTATTCCAATTGGTGCTCCAACTTCTATAGAAGCTACTATTCCCTAAACTTAGACCAAATAAGGACGAGTCATGATTGGGTAATTGAGCTACTTATGTAAGCTTTGAAAGAGTGCACTACAAAGATATATAATGTGTAAGCAAATCAGCCACATGGAATTTTAAGGCCAAAATACTTGGTTTGTAAACTATCATTGGTTTGGACATTTAGCCACTCAATGTAGGACATTATCTTGATTCGTAGTAAATTGATTAAGACTCTTCTACAATTATTATTCAAGTCATATTGAAGAACAATGTTGTAAAAAATGTGAGGATGAGAGGAGGGATGCCCAATGCAATGCCTATGAGAAGAGAGAACAAACAAGGATCTTTGCCCAAGGTGAGCCATTGATCTATTTTGCATGGAAGACCATGTTTGTACAATTTGAATGTGTGCACATTTGGAGAAAGGTCTTTATCACAATTGGCCGAATGACAATACCATCCAATTACAAGCCATTATCACATCCAAGAAAAAGGAAGTTGATTTTGATGGAAAAACTTGTAGTTCCTATGATGATGATGACGATGATCATGTTATGTGAAATTTACCTTGCAAGCAAAACCTACCAAGATCTAAGAAGTTGGTCAGGGATGGGAAAAAATATGAATGTCATAGCTCATGAGGAGAGTTTGATCAAGAATGATTAAATTGGCTATTTGGAGCCAAGAACTTTGAATTTTATAATCTAAATGTAGAAGAAGAAAGTATATAGGCAGTTGAGTGCTTCGGATTTTTGGTTGAGGAAACATTTGAGAAAGATCCAAACTTAACTTGCAAGATAGAGCAAAAGGAGACAGAGTTGTGGCTCTTGCAAAAGATGTCTAGGGAAGTTGACACAACATAAGTGTACTTGAGAAAGGGCTACAAACATGAGGTGAAAAATTTGAATTTGTTCAAAAGGGTTAGAGAAGAGGATTATCCAACTAAAAAAAGGAAAACAAGTAGCTACGATTTCAAGAAACTTGGGAGCAAGGAGAAGAGATGAAGCTACTGTAAGATGAGAGCTACAAGAGTCGAGGTAAGAGTGTCACGTCCCCAAACCAATGGACATCTAGATGGGTGCTTGTAGTTCAAGTGGTTGGCCAAGTGTGAAACGTCGGCCTATGTGAAATGGCCGCAAGTGTGAACTAGGCCACATCTGCAAAGTGAATCTATAAATAGGACCCATGGCATCATTTGTGAGACACGCCTCATATGAGTCACTTGGACTCTTGACCCGTGGCAGAGCCTCAGCACTCGTATTGGTGCATTGCAGGTTGAATGGGACATCAACACCTTGGAGGTGGCCGCCTGCTTGGCTAGGCTCCTAGGCTTAAGATATGAGGCTGTATTGGCTCAATGGGAAGGAGTTGCATCTCATGTCCGCCCATTTGTTGTTGGTGAATATGGCATGTGGCTTGACTTGTCCAACATGGAGGATCTAACATTGGTATCAGAGAAGCTCCATGCTTGTACTAAGAAAGAAGGAGACATGCACAAAACCATCACCCATCATATGGAACAGGGTTGGCTAAACTTGACATGCTTCTCACCATCTTGCATGGGGAAATACGGGATGCTTTCAGCAATAGGGAGGAGCAAAGGGAGCAAATGCAAGAGGGTGAGAATCATGTCAAGTTGAGCTATCCTGGCTTCATGAGCTCTAATGGTTTTGTGCTAGCAACTGGTCGCCTTGCCTTCTCCATACGAAGCATAGAGCTGCTCTCATACCAGTGCTAGATCCTCCACAATCCTCCTCATTGGAAATGTCAAGAGAAAAGCCATATTAACCAATAATAGATGGGTGGACATCAGACTCACCTCACAACCGTAGAGCTGATACAGATTCACCCCCAAGCCGAGGAGTGTAGCCAAGTGGGTAGTCACCTCCAAGGTGTTGGCATCCCATACCAATGGCTCCCCACTTGTGCGGGTGACAAGGCTTCTCCAAGGGCCAAGAGTTCAAGTGCCTTATACAAGGAATGTCTCACAAATGAGCCCATAGGTCCTGTTTATAGACTCACTTTGAGGCAGTGGCCTAATTCCAAGAGGGGGGAGGAACAATTGGAGCGCATGCAAGTCGATGTCTGGAGAACACACATAAGTTTTCCACCTTCTTTGGTTTTCCATCTAGGTGGGTGGCTGGACGGGCTCTCTATATCATCATCTTTATGGAAGCCATGGTTGGAATTTCCCTTCCTATTAGTGGAGTGCCACATGGGCTGCCAGTGTGGTTTTTGGGTAGAGGGAGGGGAGGTCGCATGGAAGCAACCCCTCTCATATGAAAGAAAAGGAAAGAACAGAGCTATCTGGGCATGTTGCATGCCAAAAGGCAGCAAGTGACAAAACTTCCAGCATTCCAGCTGGCCGATTGGCTTGAGGAGTGTGCGAAGGCAAGGTTTTGCATGTCTTGTTTGGCTGCTGGCTGTGCATGGTGAGAAGATTGCCGGCCGAGGGTGCTCCCCCATCCAAGGGGGCTGGAGCAGCTCCCCAAGGATTGATCCAGGATGTCGTTTGGATGGCTGGTCCTGCTCTTAAAGGCAGCCTGGTCAGTCCATAGGGTGGCTTGGATTGCCTAATAGCAGCCTCTAACCCGGTATACCAGTCCATGGCCCCCCATAACAGGGCTCCGTAATTTTTCGCTTCCCATGCCAGGCACATCAGCAGGCAGGCGGTCGATTTCACATCAGCAGGCAGGCAATTGTTCACATCAACAGGTGTTTGATCTTTAAATGTTCATGTCAGCAGCCATATGTGACTTGCAATGTCGGCACCTTTTCTATGTGTACAAGAATTCCTTTGGCATAAGAATTCCCCCCCTAGTCTACTCTGGCTATTTGTTGGAAAAATCACTAAAATCATGGTCAACAATAACCTGTTGCCTTCCACCAGGTGCTGGTCAAAGTTGGTATAAGATGGTCAATGGCAGTGTAGGATAAATTCCGGTTTGTGTATGTTTTGCAAATACATTTGGGCATCATTTTTTAATTTAGTTTGTAAAGGATTTTTTAGATTAAGTAAAATGGTGTAAAAATGGTAAAAAATTATTGCACCATCTTAGTCTACTCAAGGGGAGTCTTTGGGAAAGTCGAAATTAATTGAACGGTTAAGATTAAAAGATCAAAAGCTCATCCAAGGGTATCAAGCATTGAGCAATAACGGAAGTGCCACATGTCCTCTCTAGATCCATTGAGATAATCTAAAAGCAAAAGCAGTTTTTACTTAAGATTTTTTACCTACCCTTCTTCATTTATATATACCCCTTGAAGCTACACATTTGAGCATTGATTCTCATTGCCCTTGTGTGGGTGGTTAGCTCCTACTCTTGGGCAGCTTTGGAGAGCCACTGCATCAGCCGTGTGTGTGTGTGTGTGCAGAGGAGAAGCTATTGGAGTTGTGCTTAAGCCTCGTCATGGTCCTCTTCACCCTTGGTCTCTTTATCAAAACCATCGGAAGGCTCTCTTTGGCTAGTATGAGTTGTTTGAGTACAATGTTTTAGATTTTACTTTATTCCTTTGTACATACATACTCTTATAGCACTTGTAGTTAATCGAAGTCATATCAGTTTTTGATACATCTCATGTATATGTGCTCTCCTGGTCTGTATACTTGTATCTCTAGCTTCTTGGGTGAAGAGTTTGGTATAAAAGAAGGATTTGTCAAGGCACAAGGAAGGTCAACACACATCGAGAAAATCTTGATTGCTCAAAAAACATGGACTTTGCATAAAAAATCCAGTTCTCAGCCATATCGCTGTGTTTTTTACTTTCGACAACCTTGTTTGATGGTCAACTTTGGTCAAAGTTCAAAGTGGTCAACTTAGCTCAATAGAGTCAAACTTGCAAAATGAAGGTCAAAGTTAGTCAAAGGAAGTAATTGGACCAAGTAGAAAGGTACAATTTCTGAAATTTTTGATTTTTACACATTAAGTTTCAGATTTTAGAGCTTTTTTTATTCCCTAATACTTGCTTAGTGCAAGGTTAGTTTGTTCATAGCCTTCTGAGTTTTGTGCTAGGTGCACATAAACTAGCCTAGTTATAGTCTATTTAGAAGATCCAATAGCAGATTGTGACCAAATCAGTGTTGAAGGAATTTTGTCTTCTAATGAGAAGCTTGAGGGGAGCCCTAATTATCCCTATTGGAGCTTCGTGCTAAAAAATCTTTTGATTACAAAAGATATGTGGGATTATGTGAGTCAACAAATTTTAGAAAGCTAATTATAGTTTTTGCATAAGATTTTTTGTGGGTTCGTTTTAAGAAAGCTAGGCGCCCCCATCACTATAAAAGTATACACCTATAGCTTCTTAAATCATCATCTTGTGGAGCTACTCTTCAGCCTTGAGTTTAGTATGGTGGTCGTCCTAAACTTGGAGGTGATGATAGGCTGAAGCTTTTCTTTATCAACTTCAAGGTGTGCTACACGTAGACTTCTTATGAGTATTCTTGCATATACTTGCTTGGAGAGGATTTATATACCTCAACCATAGAAGATTTATTGAAGCTCATGGATAAATTGTACCTCAAAGCTTATTTTTTAGCTATCTATTTTGTAATTTCAACTATTGAATGTAATGATATATTTTGAGCATGGATCCTTACATTGCTCATTTATGCTCTCGATTTTTGATGTTGTCTCTATTCTCTTACTATTCCTATATCAATCGTTGCTTATTTTCAAACAAGCCCAAGGGCTCCCACTTAATTGTGACTTATGTTGTGTAGCACTCCCACTCCATGGGAAATGCTTGACATTGCTATCATGATGGTACTTTGAAGAAACATGCCATTTTTCAAGCCCAAGGAGATTGAAATTTTGTTTTGCATTACATAGGCACCTTTGAAATAGTGCCCTTCTAAAGTTTGAAGGAAGTTATCATAGTAGACTTAGGATGCCTAACTTATCGCGGCTTCTATTTGCTTAGCATTCCCATGTCATGGGAAATGCTTGATATAGATGTTGAGATGGTTCTTTGAAGAAAAATGCTAGCTTGAGTGCATGAAGTAATTGAGAATGTTGTTAATGAAGTGAATGTGATTTTGGTATAGACAACCCAAGTAGTCTAATACACGTTCTAGGGGTGCAAAATAGTGTAGCTCACAATCAATATAAAGACAAAAATGAAAAAGAAACATGAGAGAGAATAGACAAGACAATAGAGAGATGGAGCAATGCTCCATATATATTCAATACGTTCTAAATATGAACTATATGAATGTTTCAAAGAATCATAAAGATTGCATATAAATGCATCAATCTGAAGCATACCTTCATAACTTCACAATCTCCATGAAGTGTAGATGATTTCCTCCAGGCATATATAAGTGTTGGAAGTGAGGTGGACCCTAATAATAATATTCATAGGTTTACAAGATCTTCATACAGATGAACCTTAGCATACACACCTTAAGACTCAAAATTAAATGAATGAGAAATAGAGAGAGAATACACAATTTTCAAAGTGTAACAATAGACTGAATGCTTACCTACATTATCTATTATGAATGTGAAATTACAATGTATGTAAATGATACAAAACTGAATATATACAAAAGCTGAATCTAGGTTGAATTTAGGGATCTGGATACAAGAAAATGTGCATAAAGTGCCAAGGAGCTATGAAGAGTGTGTATGCATGCAATTGAAGTGAATAGAAACAATTTAAAATTGTTTGTACAACAAACCCTAATTTTGAAATTAGGGTTTTAGAAACCCTAAATTGGAAATTGTCCTAAATAGCAAGATATTCTTCTCCTTGTGTTGAAGTAGAAGGCACAAAACCTTCGAGCAAAAGCAACAACAGAAGAAGAACTGAAATTAGAATTGCTACTTACAAAACTCAACAAAAGTTGATGGTTGGCTTCCAAAATCTCCTCCAAAGCTGCACCAAAACTTAGGTACATCCTCTCCAAGTCTTAGGGCACTTCACTAAGCCTTGTGCTTGAATTGATGCTCAATGATGATCCCAAGGTCCTCCTTATATAGGCTAAGAAGGTTGGTCGAAAGATTTTCGAAAAAACATGTTAAAAGCTCATAAAATCTTGCATGAAAATAAAAAAAGCGATCAGCTTTTTGGTGGTTAAAATTTGCTTTTCATGGCTAAAACTGCTACGATCTTACAAATGAGCCATCAGATGGAACACAAGGTTAGCTTTCCTTGTAGATACACTCAATCCCAAGTTAATAATGTAAAATACCTAAATCGTTCACTTCATTGCTGTATTTGAACTCAATCCCAAGTTAATAATGTAAAATACCTAAATCGTTCACCTCATTGTTGTATTTGAACTCAATCCCAAGTTAATAATGTAAAATACCTAAATCGTTCACTTCAAATGTATGCATATCATCAACATATATGATAATAATAATCAAGCCATCTTTCTTTTCTTTAACATAAAGAGTAGGAGAAGCTTTCGAGTTTTCAAAACCAATAGATAAAAGATAGAGATGTATCTTCTCATATCATGCTCTTGGTCCTTGCTTTAAACCATGCAATGCTTTGATAAGCTTGCATACTAAATGCTCTTTATCTATCTCTTCAAAACCTTCTGGCTGTTGAATGTAGACATCTTCATGAAGATCACCATTAAGAAAGGCAATTTTGATATCTAACTGGGATACATTCCAACAAAAGAATGCAACAAGAGAAAGTACTGTTCTGAATACTGTCATTCTAGAAGTAGGTGCAAAAATTTCTTCATAGTCAATTCCTTTCTTTTGTGCATAACCTTTGACAACTAACCTTGCTTTATACGTGTCAATAGTACCATGTGCTTTTCTTTTGATTTTGAAGATCCACTTAATACCAATTGCTTTTTTATCTTTTGGTAACTCACAAAGCTTCCATGTTTGATTCTTATGAATAGAATCAATCTCTTCTTGCATAGCTTTCTGCCAAACAGGACTTTGTAGTGCATCTTCAACATTAGCTGGTCCATTCTCAATTGAAGTTAGTGCTAAAATGTTATGAATCTCAAAATATTCTGCGTAATTTACGTAATCTGCTTGTTCTTTCCTTGTTTTACTTCTTGTTCTACCTATGAAGTTCTTTATGCCACTATCTTTCCAAGTTTGATATAAACACCTCAGAGTATTCTTGAAAACTAGAGCAATGTCTTCTCGTTCTTCAGTATCTCTTTCTTTTGGAATTTTGGAACTTTCCCAAACTTCATAAGTTGGAACTTCAAGATGTATTGATGATGGACTAGATATAAATGTAGGAAGCAAAACTTTCTCTTCTCCTTTATCAAGAACAACTTTTAGGGTTTGAGAAGGTTCATCATCCCCCTTGTATGGTTGAATATATGAATCCAAATTCTTTCTGAAAAATTCACAGTCATCTTCATTTATGAAATATGGAATCTCAGCCTTCTTATAATAAATCTGACTTTCTGAAATATATGCATTGCATGAGACTAGGATATCACCTGTTTGTGGAACATAGAATCTATATCCTTTACTTTCAATTGCATAACCAATAAAAACAGCTTTGATGGCTTTTACATCAAGCTCACCACGATCCCTTTTTTCAATGTGAACATAAGCTTGAGAACCAAATGCTTTGAAGTAACTCACATTGGGTTTCTTACCATAATGAGCTTCATAAAATGTGATGACCTTAAAGCTTTTGTGGAAGACTTTTTTAGAATGTGATTAGCTGTATGTATTGCATCAAACCAAAATTTAGGGGAGAGCTTTTTGGATGACATCATGCTACACCTGATCTCAACAAGTATCCTATTCTTTCTCTTTGCAACACCATTCTGTTCAGGAGTGTAAGAAATAGTGAGTAGTGAGTTAATGAGAGATATCTTTGTCTTCAAGTAAAGATTTGAAGTTCTTTGACATGTACTCTCCTCCTCTAATCACTTCTTAAAATCTGAATTTTTGTCTGACTTTCATTTTCAACGATAGCTAAGAACTTCTTGAAAGTAGGGAAGACCTCTGACTTTGCTTTAAGACCATAATCCATGAATATTTTGAAAAATTATCAATAAATGTAGTGAAATACCTGTAACCTTGAATGGAATATGTTCTCATGGGACTATTCACATCTAAATGTATGATCTGCAACTTTGTTGTGGCCAGGAATATCCATGTTTCTTGAAAGGAAGTTTGTGAAGCTTTCCTTCAAGACATCCTTCACAGATTTTGCATCATCTGGTAAAGCAAAAGTAGGGAAACTCTCCACCATACCTTGATCTTTGATGTGCTTGAGAGCTATGTAATTGATATAATCAAACCTAGCATGCCATAATGAAGCAAATACCTTCTTGCAACCTATGATATGCTTAGTAGCTCTAGAATAAAAAATCCAAGGATTTTCAGAGATTGCATTTAATGTTGCTTGATCAAAAGCTAATTCTTCAATATTGACATATGCATAAGATTCTTTCCTTGAAGACTTGGTTTTTGAATCATCTTCAACATTATTACTTGACTCTCTTTTCTTCTCATTATAAATCCTTTTCCTACATTCTCTTATGAAATGACCTAGTTTCTTGCAGTAGTGGCAAATTCCTTTGTTTGAAGTAGTGGAAACAAAATTCTCTTTTGGTGTAAAAGTAGCAGAGGTAGATGTGGTAGAAGATGAAGTGGAAGACTTACCTTCCTTTTTACTTTGTTGACTCTTCTTCTCCTTCTTTGTTATCTCCTTCTTCTTCATACCCTTTGATGATGATAACATGGCCTCATCATTTTCTTCGATACTCTTTTGTTCATCTTCATCTTGAAGTAACATGAACTTCAACTCTTCAAATGAATTCTCTTTCTCTCTTATAGAGAGAGATAAAGAAGTAATAAAAGAACAAAATGAAGATGGAAGTGAATTTAAAAGTGTATTTACCATCTCCTCATCTCAAATATTGACTCCAACATTAAGTAATTGATCTCAAAAGTGTTTGAGCTTCAAAATATGTGATTGAACTGACTCACCAACTTTCATCCTTGTGTTGGCTAATTGTCTCGTTAGATGAGCTTTGTTTTCTTTGATAGAGATTCTCTAACTCCAATCAAGCATGATGAGAGGTTCTGCATGACGTGATTTGGGGCATAATATGCCTCTTGCCTCCCATAGCAATGAATGAAAGTGCTTGTGCATCTTTTGAATCCTATCTGGATTGGTCTTTTGTAGGAAGTAATCTGGTAGTATCACGGACTTCGGATGATGAAAGAGTTTCTTCTTCTTCTTCAATGACCTCCTGTTGAGCAAAAATTGGGGCAGAAGGTCTTTTGGAAGATGAATCAACATCATCTCTTGTTTGTCTTGGTCTTGGGTACTTGCCATTGGCAATCTTCCACAAGTCTTTAGATATTAACAAATTCATCATCATAAAACTCCACATTGGATAGTTAGACATTCTTTCAAGCTCATCTTCATTCTCAAGTCTATAATCACTCATCTTGTTAAGGGTATTTGTCAACTATGCTATGATACCAAATGTTGGACGTGAGATTGGCCCTAATAATAATATTCACAAGTTTACACGATTTTCCAAGAGATGAATCTTAGCATACAGACTTTAAGACTCAAAATTAGATGAATGGGAAATAGAGAGAGAATACACAATTTTGAAAGTGTAATGGTAAGCTGAATGCTTACCTACACTATCTATTATGAATGCCAAATTACAATGGTGTGTAAATGATACAAAACTGAATGTATGCTACAAAATCTGAATCCAGGCTGAATTTAGGGATCTAGATACAAGAAAATGTGCATAAAGTGATAGTGGGTGTGTGCGATTGAAGTGAATAGACACAGTTTAAAACTATTTGTACACCAAACCCTAATTTTAAAATTAGGGTTTTAGAAACACTAAATTAGAAATTGACCTAAATAGAAAGATAATATCTGCCTTGTGTTGAAGTAGAAGGCACAAAGCCTTGGAATAGAAGCAACAAAAGAAAAAGAACTGAAATTAGAACTTGCTACTTACAAAACTCAGCAAAAGCTGATGGTTGGCTGGCAAAATTTCCTCCAAATCTGTGCCAAAACTTAGGTACACCTTCCCCAATCATTAGAGCACTTCCATTAAGCCTTAAGTGTGTTTGAATTGATGCTCAACAATGGCTGCAAGGTCCTCCTTATATAGGCTAAGAAGGTTGGGCGAAAATTTTTATAAAAAAGCATGCGAAAAGCTCCTAAAAACTTGCGTTAAAATAAAAAAAGCGATTAGCTTATGATCTCATAAATGGGCCATTAGATGGAACACAGGGTTATAGCTTTCCTTGATGTACATGACCTAAGGAATTATATTATGCAAATATTGTGTTTTTTAGTAGAAATCAGGATTAGGGTTTTCTTGTATTTTTGGACCTCTGATGACATAATGTTGTACATCAAATGAGAGCTCTCCTCAACTACTATGTGATCAGCTAATAAAAATATTTGACCTTTTGTGACCAAAATTTAGCCAAGTACCAAAAATTGGGATTGCTGCAAATTAGGGTATTGTGTTATTTTGACATTGTTTCCAGCAATAAGCTCCAAAATCATGACCACCTTGTTGTAGAAGAAAAAGCATAAACCCTAGGTGCTTCTCATTCTTTGAAGAATTGAAACTCTAGCTCCACTCCTCCACAAGGTTGAAGAACACCTCCATTGAGTCTAGCTCATATCTAGCTCACAAAGTTGAGTGATTTATGTGCTGTGGACCTCGTCATTGTATAGTTTTTGATCATACATGGAAAGCGCAACTAAAAAGCTTCAAAAAGTTAATTTCGAAAATTGTTGTGGAAATCCCATCGGATTTTTCTGGATTGCGTTTTTAATTATTTGTTTTGTTTTTTAATTTGATTTTGACATTTAATCATAAGATAAAATTATCTTGCTTTTCACTTCAAAGCGGCTTTGCAAATTGCTTTTGGTAGCTCTTGCGTAGCACGTTCCAAATATAAAATAAAATTTTTCTATAAAACTTTGACCAATTTCGGCTATCTTTGACTTTGATTTGACCATGATTGACTTTGTCTAAAAGTGACCAAAACTGAAAAATATGTGCAATCCCCTTTGTGCAAGGTTGCATTTCCAATAGGGTAGATAACTCAAGTAGCCAAATACACGTTATAGTGGTTCAAAATAGTGTAGCTCACATCCTATTCCTCCTACAAAAGATGTAATCAACTTGGCTTCAAATGTCCGCGAATATCACAATCCATGGAATCCTAGCATGCTCTTCCATAACCAACATGCCATCAACATACAAAATCATCAACATACAAAAATGTGTATATGAAATTATAAATAATATATATGGTTGATACGAAATTCAATTCAAGAAAAATGAATCATGCTTTTGGGTATTTCCCTGGCTTGCTTTTAAAACACACAATGGTCAGCATATATATCTTGTTGCTCTCCACATGTAAGGACAATCATGGCTACTCATATTCTTGCATGAAACATGCAACCTACTCTATAAGACCTTGAGGTGTCCAAATGGATTGCTGATTATGCTTACATGATACTTGTGCAAAAGAGGGAGAGAGCAACTTAGCCTCTCTAAGATTAACAACTTGCCTATGGGTCACTTTTCAAACACATGGCAGCCTCTTTAAGTAGCAATAACATATCTTACCTCGTGACCTCCCTCATCATAGCTTGTAAATATGATGCTCAAGTCGTTGAGTAGGAAATGATGTAACAAGTTCGTAATGATTCTTTTGCTTTGTGCAAATTAATTATTAATAAATTCAATAGAAACGGGAATCTTTTTCTTTTTATTTATTTTTGTTTATATATACATACATACATACATATATATATATATATATATATATATATATATATATATATATATATATATATATATATATATATATATATAAGAATTTTTTATTCAATTCATTATTATTATTATTATTATTTGTTTTATTATTATTATTGTTATTGTTATTGTTATTATTATTTTTTTGTGAATGATTAATTTATCTTTTTATTTTATATTCATTATTATTATTATTATTATTATTATTATTATTATTATTATTACTATCAATATAATATTACGCTTGACTTTTAAAAGTGATAGAAACTTAGCTATTTGACTTTATTAGAAGTCTTTATTTAGAAAGTCTCTTTATTAAAGTATGCAGCTATTGTAGGGCCCTCATGATGTGAGTAAGGATGTCATAGCTTTTTGTCCAAGCTATGCATGATAAACTTTAAATTTGGATACTTCTTATTTCATTTTTTGTTTTATTTTCGTTAATGTTCTTTTATTTACTTTTTTTTTCCTTTTTCTTTTCCACTTATTTATTTATTTTTAATTTTTTTTATTTTTTTCCATTTTTTAAAATAATCTCTCTTTTTAATTATTAGTTTTTTTTTTAATTTTTAAATGTGTGTTCGTTTAAAAAAATGAAATATTTATACAGATTTTTTTTTGTTTTTATTTTTTCTCTTATTATCATTATTTTTATTATTTTCTAATATGTATATCTTTTATTGTTGTTGTGTGTTCGACTATATATTACTTGGTCTTTCTTTTCTTTTTTATTTTATTCAATTAACTAATTAATTATTTTTCCTTAAAAAAATTATATGTACTACTTTTAAAAATTTTAGTTTTTTAATGAAATTGTTTATTATTTTATTATCGTTCATTTCGTATTGGCTTTCCTATTTGTTTGTATTTTTCAAGACTTATATTGATCCTATTTTTTGTGTAGCCTCTTATTTTGGTCTTCGGGTTTCTTAATGTGTTTGTGCTTCTGCTCTTTATCTTGAGTTTGTAAGTTTGGATAACTGTGAACTTAGTAATGTATATATAATTTAGTCTGCTTATCTAACATTTGGTTATTGAATAGTAGTGCTTCTAAGCATATCATTGTATGGAATCAAGTGATCTGTATTTTGTTTTCATGTACGTTGTTGAACTCCCTGACATGGTCCATATGTGCATTCGCTGTGGTCAAGCCTACCTGCCATTCCTTGTTCAAGGGTGATTTCTGTGACATTTTGAAAATTATTGCTAAGGAATATGTATAAGCTATCTTTCCAGGTAATGAAGTCATGTAGTAAGGTTTTTGCCTTTTGTTTTCTGCAGGAGGGCTTGCTTCTCCTCGCGGCATCATAAATCCAAAAAAGATAAATGGATGTATAGATAGGTAGATCACGATTCACAACTACATAGATAGAATCTTGACATGTGGATAGAAAGATTATGAAGGGGAGCAAAGAATATGCCACTAAGTAGAGGGTTCAAAGATCATCAATGGCCTATTACGAACATTTGTTTTCTTGTATCAAGGATTGGGATCAAGGGCTCTCCTTGGCATTTGGCTACATAGTATGTTTGTGGTTAAGTGGTGGAAGCTCTCAAAAAAATTGCAGAGGATGACATTAGCAAGGTATTGATTCATGGTTGCAGGATAACTTGTGGAAAAGTCCATTCAGATGATTAGAGAGATCATGGGACCATTCTAAGGGAGCTTGAAGAAGAGTGTCTTATTGGCAACATGCTGGTTGACATGAGATGGATAATTTGGCACTCAGTGGTCAATGGTCATACTGGTCCCTTGGCTAAAGATGGTCATTCATAGGACATGCATCATCCTCATAGTGGCAATGATCTGGAGGAGAAGACGAATATATTGAATGTTATTGTTACTACATGCTTAGTAGTATCACATTCTTAGTTTGCATTGTCAATGGTGCTAGACAAATGACCTTGCCCGTGTGCAACATATTGACTGTTTTGTGTATTATGTGGTGGTCCCAGAGGCATTTTTTTTTCGGCGATCATTATCAATTGCCAGATTGTATACATTAGGGTATATACGTGATATGTGCATCTTGCTTACATTTCTATTGATTTTGTGGTTTTTTTAATTCAGATTTTAGAATAATGCAACATAATGGAGGAGGGAAGTTCCGAAAGAAGGCAAGCTCGAGAGAGGAGAGCATACATAAGGCGGCATGGATGCATATCCCATGCTATAAGAAAAAATGGAATTAATGTGGTTATGATTGCATACTCCGTGATCTTATGTCTTTACTTCTAATCGGCTACAGGTCATCATTCATCTCATTTCATGGCAATCTAGTGAGAGCTACATTTAGCAGGATGAATTAAGGGGTTGTAGCAGTTACCACCTCATCTCATGTCAACCTAATTGATGGAGGAGAGTTGTGTTTTATTTCGATCAGTAGGAGCACTGCATTCTTCTTCTTGGATGCCTGTGTGAATGTGGGGGGAGGGAGATCCTCAAAAAGGAACCACACTTTTGGAAAGGAGAAAGATATATTCCTGACAGCAGCAAACTCCTGTTTTCAACTTGCTTTTTCACAGGGTTATACATCTCTCCCACCCTCTTATCTCTCATTGTAGTAATGAGGGTACCTTTCAGCTGGAGATACAATGCCTTAGAAGGGGCAGCTGATAACATCGGTTTCATAATCCTAGTGACAGTGCGTGAAACAGTTGTGGACATTGGCAGAAGGATGACTGATTCATGTAGTGAGAAGAGTAGAGTCCCTTGAGCCATACTCACTAATGCAGGAGGCACTGCATAAGGTTGGCTTTGTATCTGCCTGATTACCAATGCTCATGAAGTGGATATATTACCACTATCACTGTCATGATACCCATGTTCTTTTAAGTCATTCGTAATGTTGCAACCCCTATCCTGCACATGCCTTTGATACTCATCTTCGCATTGTTGGTCCTTTGACACGGCACATGAATGAGGCTTGGCAGATGCATAAATAAATAATTGCTTGAAGCGGATTTCTTGGAAGCGTTGTAGCCTCTCCATCATAACAAGAGGCTTTTGAACGTGAAGATGTGAGGGAAGAGCTTAGTTGGGAAGAAACGACAGGTGGTGGTCCTTTAGATTATTTTCCTCAAATGGTTGTGACCCCGGGCAGGTAAGGACTGGAATCTACATCTTCGGACGCTGAAATTGATTGTCACAAAGAGACTCTGCATTCAATAACTTGCGATGCTATGTTGGCCACTTTATTGGTCTTTTGCATTCCTTATTGATAGTGTTTAACTATGATGTGACCGAGATACAGAAATATGGGTTTGGAGTTTCCCTGCAGCTAGTGCTTATGGCTTCAACTTTAAGCTAGGTGCCTGTACATTCAAGCCTTTTGGGATTCCTCAAGGATTAGCGCTGGATGATTTTGTCAAAGGAACGGTGTTGTGTTAATGCCATATTGAGACAGTAATTATTGAGGGCAGAAGGGGGATTACTCAAAGATGAGTGCGGGATGATTTTGTCAAAGGAACGGTTTTGTGTTAATGCCGTATTGAGATAGTAGTAAATTATCGAGGGCTGAAGGGGGATTTACTCAAAGACGAGTGCGGGATGATTTTGTCAAAAGAATGGTGTCGTGTTATATTGAGATAATCGTAAGTAGATGTGCGTTCATTGTGTTGCGGCACTCTTGTGTCACCTATTAATAGATAATTGGTTTCTCTCTTGTTCGATGGATTCCATGGAAACTTTCAAGCCATTGCGGATGTGCTTTTTAGTTTTGAGGGATTAGGTTGAGTGTAGTTTTGTGCTAATGCAATTCGCCCTTTATTAGTTTGATAGATGCCTTCTTACTCACCCTGTTGTGTCTATCTTGTTCCATGCCGTGTTCTCGTGTTCTTTTCTTCTTAGTAAATCATTTGGTCTTAACAGTGAGAACAGTGAGATTAGCTGGTTGCTTTTGTGTGTGCGTGTGTGTGTGTGTGCGTGCTATACGGAAGGAATATAGTGTAAGGAAAACAGAGTGGGAGAAAGGGTGAGATTGGAGATAGAGAGAGATGGAAGGTTGATTTTTCTTCTTTTTTTTTTCCGCGTGTAGATATTGGAAGGAAAACGGTGGGAAAAAGGTTGCTAGTGAAGTTAGAGAACGAGCGAGAGATATTACGTATGTGTGTTGTCTCATGTGCGTAAGTGCTTGGAGATAGTGTTCCATCGTTTTCTTCATTTTCTATGGAGTCCTAATGAGCCTGATTCCCGCGATCTGGATGACTTTGGTCAATGGATTTTATAGTGTACTTAAACAATATGCTTTTTCCCGAATACTACTGCATCTTAATGTCCACGCTATTGCTGTTGGACTTAGAGGATTGCCAATAAGTCTTGTGCAAGAGCTTGTGGCATCATTACCGAGTGATTCCAAAATCAGTCGTATTTTGAAGGTTTTTTTGCCTTTGTTGGTCACTTGGAGATCCTCTTGGGATAGTTTTGTAGTATTGCAAGAAACATTGGTGAGGGATAACCATATTTAATTGAACACATCCATGAATTTAATTCTTGACGTAGAAGTATCAATATTGACTCTGTTAGCTCTTAGGATGAAGGATATAGTGATCCTCACATGGACAAAGGCAAGGTTTTCATGGACAAGATTTGAGAGTTCTAGAGAACTAGATTGCGCCCTTGGACTATATTAGTGATTACAACTCATTGAGCTCCCAAGCTTGGCTTTGGCAAGACTAAGGATCTTTATGGTTGAGCCCTCTTTATCGGAGTTTCAAGGTAGCTGTTTAGGACGGTTACGATTTGATGATGTGATCAATGATGTCAATATATTGAAATAGGGTCTTTGGATGTCAAAAGCGACACGTAGATAGTCATTCCTAGGGTTTTGGCATGTTTTGCACACGATGCTAATGTCACATTTCCCAAATTCTTCATGAATTTATGAGAAATATAAAGTTACATGAAATCTATGATGAATTCAAGGAGCAAATGTTTTTGGTGCATTCAATAGTAATGTAAGCTTGACACTTCTTCAAAAGTGCTATAAGTTTTCATAGTGTTTGTGTTGGTATAACCTTGTGTCATTCTAGAGAATTAGGAAGAGGTGACAGAGAATGTAGGGTGATGGTGCAAGTCTTCCTTAGAAGATGTATTATTTGCACATCCATAATAAGAAGGAAGACACATGGGAAAGCATGTAATCATAGAAGTGATATGGCTCTTTGACGCATTTTTGGATGGTCCTAAGGGATGTGCGAAGGGCACTTCCATATTGCAAAGAATGATTGTGCCGAATCCAACTTGGAGTAGCACATGAGCTAGAGGGCCACAAAGGTTGAATGTTTTGAGTGTAGACATTTTTGCACATGCAACCATGGAGGGTGTTTTCTGAAAGGATTCAACTGCATTACAATGAGCATGATATGCTTCCACATTAGCCTAAAGATCTTAGGCTAGAGGGCTACAAAGGTTGAATTTTTGAGTGTAGGCAAAGAGTACAAACGTTTGCACATGCAATCATGAAGGGTGGCTTGTGGAAGGATTCAACTGCATTACGAGTATGATATGTTTCCACATTAGCCTAAACATCTTAGGAGATTTGGACATTGCTCAAATGTGAACACAAAAGTGGATCGAAACTCAAGTACTTATTAAGTGCTAGTATTGCAAAACAATTGGACATATAGCCAAAGTCCATCTTAAGATTTACAAGCCAATTGACCTTATGCTCCTTTGTCAATTGACCATATGCTCCTTTGTCAAGAGTGTTCAAGAGGACCTTGACTTGGAAATATGGAGATTTAGAAGATAGGATTATGCGAATAAGTAAAGTCTAGTGTAGAGATAAGGTGATTTTGGTGGATGAGTGTGGAGGATTGTAGAAGGGAGGGGTTGCTTAGGAGTATGAAGAGTTGGAGAATGGAACCAATGGGGAGAGGCAATAGCTTTGAGATGGTTGTTTTGAAAAGATTGTAAAGAGTTAGAAATGCAGTGGTATGGAGTAGTCAGTAGTTAGAGGAAGCAAGAAGAGTGATGAGGGAAGTGTTGGAATGAAATTTCAAGAGTAGGCAACGGTGGTAGGAGGAAGAGAGGGGGGAAGGCAAGAGAATAAGGGAAGTGAGATTATGAAAAAGATGGAGATGACAAATTTATTGTGAGGATGGAACACTCTTGGAAGATGGTGTGTGAATATTGAGAACCAATTGAAGAAAGTTGAGAAGATCTCATGAGGTTGAGCTCTCGAGCTTGAGGAAGGACATAATGTGGACAAAGGTACAAGTAAGGTGTGTGTAGCACAAACGTAAGCACCACCTCCTTTACTTGTCAATCCGTGGAGACGTGAGGACCGGTATGAAGACCACGAGCAAATGAAGGCACAAGTGCGTGAGTGAAAGCACACAAGCATGCACACACATACACACACGTGCACAAGGTAAGATCAAAGAGAGGAACAATAGAAAGCTTCGATTGCAAAAGAGTTCTCTTACAAAAGCTCTATTCTTCTCACAAGCTACCCTAAAAAATGAGCTCTCTAGCTCTTTTTTATAGGTTTTTTACTAGTTTTGGCCATGTCCAGACCTAGTGTCCGGCCTAGTTAAAAATTAGGTTCCAGTGCTTATTTGAGGGCTCAAACGAAGTCTAAAAATTATGAAAATTAGTGGGATGATACTTCTAATACTCCTCAAGCTCGAGGACTCCTTGACTTGAACAAAATGGAGTTAGAAAAATAGAAAATGGTATTTACAATGGTTTTTAGTGATGAAAATCACTATTTTATTAGGGATTTCTTCTAAAAATTTGACATACACTTCTTGGAGCTCCCTACTTGCTCCTTCTTCTTGTGTGTCCACCTCTTTGATGTGCTCCTGTGCTATGTCTTTGACCTTCAGCTTCAACACTCCCCCCCTCTCGAGTCTGTCGTCCCTGACAAACCTTGGTTGTAATGGTTGTTCCAGGTAGTGCTTGAGAGGTAGTGTCCATTCGGTAGGAACCACAGCTGTCTATCTTCCAAATGTAGCAGGGTTGGTTGTCTGGGTTCTTCATTTGTCACTGAGAGCCTTTGCAAGTTGTAGTCCCTTGGTATGTGCTTCTTCCTTGGATTCCAGCATGATTGTGTCGTCGTGAGTCTCCATTGATGACGTCTAGCTCTTCCAAAGATGATGTTCAGAGCAGTCGTGCCAAGTATTCACAACCCATAATGAATGATGGGTAATTATGTTCGTGCATGGGTTGAGGAAAATATGTGCCTTGTGCATGGCCTTGTAATGTAGCCCTATGCATGCTTACTTGGAAAATGCATTGGAAGAAGTATGGTGCAAAAATTAGGGGTCTTGAGCTAAGTGCTCAAGGGTATGCCGACGAAGAGGTTTCCTAATCTAGCATGGTTATGGTGTTGCCAAAGTAAAGATACTTACCATGGTGAAGGTTTGATCGATGTTTATCTCTTCATGTTATACACCCGGCATTTGTGATGGAACATTGTCGAGGAATGTCCGTGTTGATGGTCCACTGATGAAATTTTTTTGAGTGCCTGGTCCTCTCTCCTCTTTTCAAAGCAACATTTGCCAAATACTGAGAATTGAATTTCTTTACATTCCTTGCCAAACAACATTGGGTAACTACACCAAGCTTAGTTTCACATATTCTCTTTAGCTCACCATAAGCAGGAGTCTTCTCACCCAGTATACCGACAAGGATTCTTAGGGTACCAAACTATCTCTTGCAGATATCTCCCTGGATGCTCTCATACCTGCAGTAGTTAAGCACCACTCAAGTGGCGGACCTTCAAGCTGTTCACCCCTACCAAGGTAAGGGGAAACAAGGTTGTGGATGCCATGTTCCTGTCAAGTTCTTGACATCTACCAAATAAATCAGCAATAATATCATATGCTAATCGAGACATACTTCCATCGAAACTGACAAATTTCCAGTTATCAATGGTTCCACCTTCAACTAAGCATGACTCATTCATGCTCCATGAGCCAAAACTTGGAACAAGCTCTCTCTCTCTCTCTCTCTCTCTTTTTTTTTTTTTTGAAACAATGTCACAAAACAAGAAGACAAAGGTTAGTATCAATAAAAATATTTGACATATGTTAATGTGCTCTTGTGCCTAGTATTCTCAAGTGTGTCTATGCACGGCCGTGTAATGTGGCCCTATATTAATGCATACTTTCGAAATGCATAACCTGAATGGTGCAAAAGACAGGGTTGTGTAAGGAGCACATGGTTGTCGCTCGTCGAGGCTATCGATGTTACTTGTAGATGTTGATGCCGGCTGTGGTAGAGGTATCCATTGGGTCTCGAAATGATGTAATCCTCCTTATTGGGGTCCATTTTAGAACAACATTTGGCACTATAGAGATCATTTCAGGCGTCTTCCTCTTTGGATGCTTTCTGAATTGTGGTATCCAGTGTGGTTGGTGCTTTGGTTCGGTGGAGGCTACTTGTGCTTTTGGCTTCCAAACCCATACCCTTTTTGCACGTCTTCCTACTATTGTCGAAGAGGTGATTTGATCTTCTTTCGATCTCTGTATGCGGTTCTTACCCTTTTCTCTTTGTGGCTTCTTTGTTGAGACCTTTCGTATGTGGGAGAACATAGGTTGTTGTGGATGTAAGAGCGTCTTAGGTACCCACATCTGTAATCACCCTTGTTGAGCTGCAACTAATTTCTTAGGCACCCAAACTTGTCGGATACCTTATGGTTGAGCTTGTCCGAGCTTCTTCCTTCGTCTTCTGGCCTGGTTGGCTGGCCAGGATGGGATTTATGGGGGCAAGGCTGGTGGTTGTTCTCCTTTGCGTACCCAGATCTGCTTCATGCTCGGAATTGCTTTCTTGTTGAAGGCTGTCTTTCTATTTGTTATAGCAGTTGTCTTGAACTGTTGTGCGTGCTTTTGAGGTTGAACTACTATGGATACTTTACTCTTCAAAAAAGGAGGGTTTGCTTGCCTTTGTGACTCTTCTTCCATGATTGAGTCCTTCTGGATCATAGATCTTTTGACACATGTAACATCTTCTTCCAAATGATTAGTCTTAGAAGAACTAAGAGAGTGTGTGGTGCCATGATCTGTGAGCATGCAGTTCTCTAATTCTAATGTAATGCATTGTTCATGTACTCAAACTTGAAGAATTTGACTTCTTAGGTTTAAGTTAACTGCATGGTCATAGATCCAATCTTGACCCAAGACAAGTGGTTCTGTAAGGTTCTCATCTTGACACACTAGCACTTTGACTTTCATTGGAACATCTTGAAGGTAGATGGGAAGTTCCACCTCGCCCAAACAAGGGGTTTTCACACCTCCCAATCCTATGAGATAAGCTTCTATGGGATTGATGTTCAACTGCAAGTCTTGACAATAGGATAGTCTAACTACACTACTTGCTGCACCTGAGTCAATCAATGCTTTCATAGTCCTTGCACTCTTCCCTCGTCCTATCTCTATGGTCACAAAGGGACGTCGGTCAATGCTTTGAGAGGTAATTATGCCTGATTTTTGGCACATATCCATGTGATATTTTGGGGCTTTTGAGTTGACATCTAGGCCTAGTCGCCTTAACTTATTTCGCCTAATACACTCTCTAGCCTCTGCTTGTGCCTCTTCTCTAACCCTTAACTCCTCTTCTTTTTGCTTCTTAGCAGTGTTGAGTCTCATGAGCATATCCTCTGTTAGAGGTTCTTGATATAACTTGACTCGACAACCGCTTATATAGTTTAGCAAGATATCACCTTCTAAAGTAGCCAATTGAATCGCACCGCTAGTGGAAATTCTGTTAATAATCATGGGTCCATATCCTCATTTTTCCAACTTACGGGCATGTTGTTTTAGTGTGTAAACCAACACTAGATCTCCCTCTTTCAGTCCCTTATCCTTGATGTGTGCATCGAAGTATGCCTTTTGTCTTTTCTTTGCAGCGTACATACCTGTTGCCGCTCGTAGCCTCGTCTCACCTAAGCGTTCTAGGTCAAAGATCCTAGAGGACAATTCATGTCCATTCCACTCATGCTCTTGTGCTACTTTTAAAGCCGGGATTAAGAAATCTAATGGTAGCACAACATGCTTTCCAAAGACCATCTGAAATGGGGTGGCATTGAGTACCGTTTTGTAGGCCACTCGGTAAGCCCAAACAGCATGATGAAGCTGTTTATCCTAATCAGAGCGTTTATTATTTACTAGTTTAGTCAAGACATTACATAGGATCTTGTTTGCGCTCTCAGCTTGTCCGTTAGCTTGTGGATGATAGGGGGGAGACTTCTTATGTATCACCAAGAATTCTTGGAGAAGATTTTCAATGACCTCATTCAGGAAGTGTGTGCCTCTATCGCTCACTAACTCTATTGGTAGCCCATATCTCGTGAACACATTCTCGAATAAGAACTTAGCCGTAGTCTGAGCATCATCCTTTGTTGTGGCTTTCACTTCTACCTACTTGGTAAGGTAATCTGTGGCTACAATAATATACTCTGCATGGGAGTTTCTAGCTGGGGGGTTAATAGGACCTACAAAGTCTATACCCCATTTCGAGAATGCACGTCCTCCCATCATTGGCCTCAAAGGCATCTCATCTTTTCTAACTGGATATTGTGCACGTTGGCATGCGTCACATTTCTTCACATAGGTATGTGCCTCCATATGGAGAGTGGGCCACCAAAGTCCTGAGGATAGAATGGTCTTGATCACTCGGTCAGGACCAAAATGTCCACCTGCAACACCACTCTGTGCAGTCTCTAAGACCTTTAAATAGTCTGATTCATGAATGCATAGTCTTAAGTAACCATCTTTGCCTCTTCGGTATAGGTCCTACTAAGGCATAGCCTTGAGCCTCTTGCTCCATGCTTCGTCTTCTTGCTAGACTAGCCTCTTTGGGTAATCTTCCCAATCTCATAAATTCTGCCAATGGAGCACTCCAATCAAGAATTAATGACACTTCATAAAGGGTGGCATGCTCCACTGGGGGTCTCTCTCTGCACATTGGACAATTCTTAATCCACTCATGTATTTCTTTGTCCATGCTAGGCCAATACACTCCTAAACGCTTCAGATTCTACAATGTTCATTGTTTAGAATAGTGATTTCCTAGCAATCCTTCATGGGCTTGTTGCAACCAGCTAGTATGTTCTTCATCCTCGACACAACAAGCGAGTACACCCTCTGTATCTTGTTTGTACATGCTTCCTGCCAATATGTGATATTTATGTAATTTTACAATTTCTTCTTGTGATGTTTTAACATTCTTATTTGCAGGGCCGAAGGTTAGGACTGGTACCAACTTATTTGTCCATTTAGGAACAACTTCTAAATTGAACAGATAAGCATCGGGTAATTCATCAAACACTCCTTGCGGTGACTCTCCTGAAGTGATGCGAGAAAGGTGATCTGCCCGGAGGTGGGTTCTACCTTTCCTGGAAACAACTTCAAAGTCATATTCCATTAGTAAGAGGAACCATTTTACTAAACGTCCAATATTGCAAGGTTTATTGACCAAATATAACAAAGCTCGATGATCAATGAAAAACTTGAACTTGTTGGCAATAAATAGTGTCTAAACTTCTTCACAGCATATACCATGCCTAAGCCCTCTCGCTCAGTTGTGGTATAGTTTCGTTCAGCTGCGGTGAGCTGTCTACTACCATATGCTATGGGCAAATCTAAGTTTCCTTCACCTGTGGGTTGCGCTAGCACACATCCTATGGCGTGATTGGATGCATCCACATGGACATGGAATTGTTTATTCCAATCAGGAGTGGTCAGTATTGGTGTTGTGCACAAACGTTTCTTCAGTTCATTGAAAGAATTCTCGCATTCGTCGTTCCACTCAAAATTAGACAACAAGGCATAAAGGGGTCTAGCTATGATCGCGTACATGTGGATAAACCTTCGGTAATATCAACAATGGCCCATAAAGGCTTGTACCTCTTTAACATTCCTTGGCCTTGGCAGCTCCGCTATGGCTCGTACCTTATCTTCATCTGTTGAGATTCCATTCTTAGAAACAATATGACCTAAGAATTTACCTTGACGCACCATGAACACACACTTTTTTGGGTTCAGACACACTCGATATTCTCTACACTTGTTGAAGATTTATCTGAGCTCATGGATGTGAAATCTTCTTTCTTGGGAATGAGCACATAAATCATCCACATACACTTCTAGGCTCTTTTGTAAGAACTCTTTGAAGACATGACACATGAGCCTTTGGAATGTTGCAGGTGCATTGGTGAGCCCAAATGGCATCACACGAAATGCAAAGATTCCCCACTCTGTGGCAAAAGCTGTTTTGTGTTGATCTTCTGGGCCAATGGCTACTCGATTGTAACATGAAAATCCATCAAGGAAGCTATAAACTTCCTTGCCTGCAACATGCTCCAATAGGTGTTCCGTGATTGGAAGTGGATAACTATCTCTGATCGTAGCGGCATTAACTTTTTTAAGGTTAATACACACTCGCAACTCCCGTTCTTCTTGGGCACCAATACAATGGGGGACACCCATTCAGTATGCTCAATCTCATAGATGAATCCAGCTTCAATCAGCACATCGATTTCTTCTTTTATCTTGGCCGCATAAGTGTCATTGCATGTGTAGGGCTTCTGTTTGGTAGGCTTGGCATCGACAGTCATGGGGATAGTATGAGAGCATATTCTTGGATCTACTCCCTTCAAGTCTCTATAGTGCCATGCAAACACATCCCTATATTCCCTTAATAGAGCTACGAGCTCCATTTCTTCTCTTGCACTTAGGTCATCCCCTATATACGTGCATCGCTCTTTGTTCCCTTCAATGGTTACAACAATTTTCTTGGTCTTTTCTTTGTTATCATATTATTCTCCTATGATGGCCTCTCTCTTAGGCATTTGTACCAAAATTTTTCGGTCGTCAACTTCATATTTCTTGAAATTCTCTAGTACTTCAAACAATGATTCCTCCTCTTCTTGTTTCACTGCTTTTCTTTTCTTTTTCTTTTGACTGCTCTCACTTCCATCCTTTGAATTTACCGTTTTAATGCTTGTGAGAGGTTCTTCTTCTTTTTGGTTAAACACTCCTACATCTTCTAAATAGTGCTTTTTTGAGGTAAAGAAACTATCCATCACAATGGACTCTAGATCGTCATCGATCTCTTCTTCTTCTATGACATCACTAGGGTCACATTCTTCTAGCATGGGCTGACACATGAACACTGAAATATCATTCAGAATCGCGATGCTGTGAATATCAAGAGAATCGCGATGCTGTGAATCTCAAGAGAATCGCGATGCTGTGAATCTTAAGAGAATTCCGATGCTGTGAATCTCAAGAGAATCGCGATACTGTGAATCTCAAGAGAATCGCGATGCTGTGAATCTAAAGAGAATTGCGATTTTGTGAATCTCAAGAAAATTGCGATGCTGTGAATCTCAAGAGAATCGCGATTTTGTGAATCTCAAGAGAATCATGTTTTCTCAGAGTCGTGTTTTTGCGACTTTGTATGACAATCATGTTTTTTTTTTTGAAAATCGTGATTGCCAACAGAGAATCGTGTTTGATCACAATCGTGTTTTTGGCCGAAAATTGTGATTTGTGAGAATCGCAATTTTGAGCACATTCAGAGAATCGTGTTCTAAAGAATCGTGTTCTAGAGAATCACGATTTTGTACCTTGGATGAAAATCGTGTTTTTGAAAATCGCGATTTTGTCTCAGAGAATCGTAGTTTTCAAAAATTTAGAGAATCGCGATTTTGAGCACAACCACAGAATCGCGATTCTGAGAATGACCCTAGAATCGTGTTCTTTTCAAAAGGCTTTTAGGCGGGAAACAGAGAATCGTGATTTTAAAAAAAAATTGAATTTTTCACAGAATCGTGATTTTCATCACAGAATCATGTTTTTTGGCAAGAAATTCGAATTCTTGAGCGTCGAGCAATGGCGAGCTCCGTATGTGCAAAAAATCATGAAAAAACACAGGCGCTTGCTCTCCCTTACCTCTCCTAACTCTTTCTCACACAATAATGCATGAAAAATGGTATGAAAATGGTGAAAATGCACTAAAAAACAAGAAACTTCTATGAAGAAGAAGATGGAAGAAGATGGAGATGATGATGATGATGAAGATGGAGAAGAAAAATCAGAAAAATAACAAAAATGACAGTTTTTTAACCTTCCAACGTCGTAAATCTACAATCTTACCATCACAACACTCGTCCTCGAAGCTCTCTCCCCGGCAACCGTGCCAAAATTTGGTGTAGTTCAAGCGTAAGCACCACCTCCTTTACTTGTCAATCCGCGGAGCCGTGAGGACCGGTATGAAGACCACAAGCAAATGAAGGCACAAGTGCGTGAGTGAAAGCACACAAGCATGCACACACATACACACACACGCGCACAAGGTAACATCAAAGAGAGGAACAATGGAAAGCTTCGATTGCGAAAGAGTTCTCTTACAAAAGCTCTATTCTTCTCACAAGCCACCCTCAAAAATGAGCTCTCTAGCTCTTTTTATAGTTTTTTGACTAGCTTTGGCCCTGTCCAGACCTAGTGTCTGACCTAGTTAAAAATTAGGTTCCAGGGCTTATTTGAGGGCTCAAACGAAGTCTAAAAATTATGAAAATTGGTGCGATGATACTTCTAATACTCCTCAAGCTTGAGGACTCCTCGGCTTGAACAAAATGGAGTTAGAAAAATAGAAAATGGTATTTACAATGGTTTTTAGTGATGAAAATCACAATTTTTATAGGGATTTCTTCTGAAAATTTGACATACACTTCTTGGAGCTCTCTACTTGCTCCTTCTTCTCTTGTGTCCACCTCTTTGATGTGCTCCTGTGCTATGTCCTTGACCTTCAGCTTCAACAGTGTGTGTTGAAGGATAATTGAAAAATATAGAGAAGCACATTTGTCTCCTCACAAGGAGTATCATACGAGTGGAATTCGAGGTTAATGACACAAGTTCAACTAAGAAGTAATGGGAGGGTTGTTTCAACAAACATGGAACCATGTGTTGAAATATCTTTGTATGGGGCATCTATTGGAGTAGGATAAATACACACACATATCTCTTAAGGGTTGCACAAGTGTGAGAAGGAGGTACCCATGTTCTAAAAAATGTGAACAGAAAATTAAGTAATAGTGGAATTATGTTGGTAGTTTTAGATTAGGAGGTTGATGAGGGGCTAGAAAAGGATGTGGGTAATAGTTGCAAGATAGGAGGATGGAGTGTGAAAACTACTAGGGAAGAGTCTTTGTAAGACTTTAAGTAAAGGTTTGAGGAAAAAAGGGGAGTGGTGCAAAAGGGGGGTAGATAAGAAATTCATAAAGGTCTTGAGTAAGTGGTTGCAAGGAGACAATACATGCCATAAGCAAGGAAGGAGTGATGATGAGCAAGGAAGAGGGTAAATTCAAGAGGCGATAGGTAAGTTGCAAGTGGATAGAGAGGTGTTGGATGAGCTTTGGTTGCGTTGAGAAGATTCTTAGGATGAGATTGGTACGACTCGAATGTGTGGTAAAAGGGAAGGTTGAAGAAAGCTAAACAAGGGGACTTGATAGGCCATGGTGGTGAAGAGTGAGAGGGGTTTGTGGTTGATGTGGTTTTGCAAAAATGGTTTTGATGGATATGAATACTAATATTGATCTAATAGTTTGATTGTGAAGGAATTTAAACCATAAGATATTTAGTAAAACAATGTTATAATCAGCAAATGTCCTAGGGGATAATGAGAATTGCACAAATGATTTCAGGATGACACATTTTGAGGCTTTCTTAAGAGTCAAGTTTAAGCTTAGCAATGTGAGTTCACTAATAGTTGATTGGCATATGGGTAAGCATCTAATGATCGATGAAAATAATTCAGAGAAAGAGAGAGTAAGCATATTAATGTTGGACAAGTTGTAGAAGCCTACTAGGAGGCCATTGACTGGACAAGATTGAATGGCAAGGCTCATGTTGAACGTAAAGTGCTAATAGAGCATATGTCTAGACTCGATACATTGAGTGATAAGAGAAGCCATGAATGTTCATAAAAGCATGAGAAGGATTGGGAGGATGAATGGAAGAGCATTGTTAAGATTAGGCAACTTGGAGGATGTGGGATCAACAAGCATCAGAAGGTGATCCTATTACAATTGGGAGACAAAGAGAAAATGAGGGATTAGGCACTAGTGCATTGTTCCTTGTTTGGAATCTTAATGAAGAAAAGTTGGGAGTAAAGTGACACATTTTAGATTGGTCTTGAGTTGATAATCAAAAGGTGCAACAGTAAATGTGATGGAAATGAGGGATAAGGGCTAAACGATGCTTTTAAGTTAGGAAAGTGTAGACATGTCATCTATCCATAAGACGATAGTAGTCAACCTATCATGGGTCTTGTTCATATGTGATTTTTATCTTGTGATTATGGTGATTGAGCCGCCTCTTTTGTTCTCTTTAAAACTTGGGAGTGATAAAAAAAAAACTTGTGTTTTTTGTCTGTTTTATCCTATAATGGGCTAGCGGGTGGGGGGTCCAAGCTTGGTTGAATGGTCAAGGGCACAAGTCATACTTAGTTTTGCTATAGGCTTAGTAGCATGAGCATGTGTGTATATGTTTGACTTGCACAATTGGTTGATTGATAGGTGGCTATAGCTCTGAGGTGGCTAAGAAACGAGTGTTCCATGACTCTCTATAGATAAGTTTGGTAAAGCTTACTAAAAGTATCCCTGATATATATCGGTGTAACAACTATACATGTAAAAGAAATGAGAAAGTGGTAAGTGGCACCCTCCATCATCACATGTTGAGCTTGATATCTCTAAACTCCCCCTCAAGCTCGACATCATGCCCCATAATCCAAGCATCTTTTGAAACTTCTTAAGCTTCTTTGCTCCAAGTGCTTTAATGATAATATCAACAACTTTCTCATTTGTTCTCACATAAGCAAGATCAATTCAATTGCTAATACCTTCTCCGTGATGGTCATAATGTACCTCAATATGCTTTGTTCTAGCATGAAAAACAAGATTTCCTACTAACTATACGATCCTAAGATTATCACAATAAATGATGATAAGATTCCCACTTCCACACCTAAATCTGTAAGTAGCATCTCTTGCTATGTCGTCTCACATGAATCACAAACCACTAATAGATCTCATATCTAGAACACCACCAACCCAGTCCGCATCAGTGTATTCATGAACTTGTAATTCTACAACAACTTCATAAAACAATCCATAATCCAAAGTAGCACTCACATAACATAGTGTGTCTCAAAGCATCTAAATCTGGTTTCCTAGAAACATGCATAAATTGACTTTCACATCCCATAGTGTAGCTTAGATTAAGCCTTGTAATTGTGAGATGTATCAAACTTTCCATAATTTTCCTCATAATAGCATCTAAGTATCCAACTTCAAATTTTGAGCTAATGGCATAGGAATTGGTTAACAATCAGCCATACCATACATTTGTAACATACTCAATGCATATTGTCTTTGGGATAACCATATACTCGTTTCTTTATGTATAAACTCAATGCCCAAAAAATAGTGCAACACACCAAGATCTTTCATGTCAAATTCCTACATAATGGGCTACATTACTTTTTTAATGGTTCCTTTATTATCACTACCTACAATGAAGCCATCAACATAAATAACCACAATCATGATGCCATCATCAATCTTCCTTGCATATAGTGAGTGATTTGCATCACTAAAGAAAATCCAATGGAAGTTAAATCGTATGCAATACTTGCATGCCAAGCATGAGCCATATAAAGCCTTTTTCAACCTACAAACATATTCAAGATGCTTTGAATCCTCATACCCTTGTGGGTGCTCCATGAATACTTTTTCTTGCCACTCACCATGTAGGCAATCATTCTTCATATCCATGTAGTGCAAAATTCCATCCTTTTGTCGTAGCCAATGCACAAGTGCACTTACAATAGCCATTTTAGCTATTGGATTGAAAGTTTCCTCATAATCAATGCCATATGTATGTGCATATCCTTTTGCTACCAATCTTGCTTTATACCTGCTTATGCTACCATTAGCATTATGCTTTACCTTGTAAACCCATGACATTCTGGTATATATCATATGTTAATCATGACATTGAATCCCACATCCTCCCATATCTTCTTGGTCATGGATCAGTTTTTCTCATTGTATCATATGCATATGATTATCTTACTCCTGGAGTCTTCATAGAGGGTAATCCAAATTGCTCACCAAGACTCTTTTCTAAACTACTTAATTTGCCATCAATATCTTCAAAACTTGTAAGTGTTTTATTACTAGTAGTAATCTTTTCTTTACCCTTCTTGGATGTACTTGATGAATGTTTTGGAATAAATTTTCCATGCAATCTTCCATTGAGTTGGAACTATTGTTGGGTGATATATTAGGTCCACTCAAAACTTGAGATTTTGCACTTGAGTTTTTAGCATTTCCTTTGTCATTTGAGTCAATATTAAAGTCCTTTTGCATTAGCGTAAAAGCTTTCCATGTCATCAAATAGCACATCTCTGCTTATTTTCACCTAGCATGTGATTGGGTTGTAGCATTTGTTTGCTACTTTTGGATCAAGTTTTTTCCTCAACCCCTTTGGAATATGTACATGTGCAATACAACTGAATACTTTCATGTGCCACAAGTTTGACTTTTTATATGTAACTTGATGTATAACAACAATCATATTTCTAATCATGATGTATATGGTAGTGTGCATGAATTCTACCCAATAATAATGATATATTTTTCTGAGCCATCAAGGCTCTTGCTATTTCTGCAATATGTATATTTTTGCCTTGAAATTTTGAAAGTGAGGTGTTTACTCAATCTTCTCCTTCATGAAGTATAACCATATTTTTCGTGTATGGTCATCAATGAAGTGACACGAAACCTATAATCCCCATAAATGTAGTCTTTGTAGGATCCCAAACATTTATGTGCACCATCTCTAGCACATTCTTAATAGCATGCTTGTCATTCAGAAATGGTGGCCTTGATTGTTTACTAACTTGCCATGCTTCACATACCTTCAACATCTTCGCAACCTTGAAATGTGGTAGTCCATTGATAAGATCCTTTGATTGCATCAACTTTAGCCTCTTCAAATTTGCATGTCCAATTTGCTTGTGCCATCTCTATGTTAGCAATGCCACTTGCATCTTTTGCAAACATAGCTACATTCATTTCATGAATTTTCACATTTAAGGTAAACATCTCACTCACCTTGTTCCCTTTGCCAATCAATCTTCCATTGTATTTGTACTCTTCTACATATAAACCATCAGAATACAACTCGATGTGTAATCCTTGGTCAACCATTTGTCTAACAAAAACTAGGTTCTTTGTTATATTGGCAACATGTAGAAAATTATCAAGATGTTTTACTTTTCCCTCCTCCATGAATAGTGCTATGTTTTGTGCATGCTTGATAGGATGTAATGTATCATCACCTGTTTCAACAAATCGAGGAACTAGAACTTTTTGCAGATCACCATTTTATATGGCTGGTAATGTGATTTGAGGCACCGAAAACAACATACTAGACATATTTTGAAACATTAGCAAACATTGTATTCATCATATGATGCTAGAACATGTACAACTTCTCTGAATCATTTGCATTTTTGGATGCATAGCTGTTTTGTTGCTTTTTGCTATTTTGATTCTTTAATATGCGATCATATTCAAAGTGATCAGGTTTACCACAATTCCAACATCCCTTACTATCAGTACCTAAATCTTTTCTTTGGAAAAGTTTGTAGCCTCTTTGGATCCCCTACCGCTAAATTGTCCTCTACCTCTTGCATTGGTGTGTTGTTGACCTTGTTCATAGTTATCTCAAGCCTCTAACTCGGTCGCTTCCTCTACCATAGTAGGATACCTACTTAGAACCAATTTTTCCTTGAGATTTTGACTCTTCACCAAGGTTCTTCTGTTCAATTATAAGCATGGACACAAAATCAATCAAATTTGGAATATTCTCTTTGGTCTGAATAGAAGTTCTAAACTGGTTATATGCAACTCGTAAATCATGAAGGTATACTTCAACCTTGTCATCATCATCATCGACATTGATGCCAACAGATGCAAGTGACTCACATATCCTTTTTATTTTTAAGGATTACTCACTTACTGACATGCTCTATTTCTCCAGTGTATGCAGTTCATTCTTGAGTTTCAATTTCCACGCCGTTGTATTGGTCTCATATAATGTGACCAAACTATTTTGAGACTCTTTTGGAGTTTTTGCATCCTATATGTGACCAATCATATTTTATCTTGTATGCTCGCAAATAACCAATACATTACCTTCCATGTTGTTTGATTCGACTCTTCATATGCTCTTAACTGGTCCACAATCTAATTCCTTTCTGGTAACTGTTGAGGGTTTTCATTGTCTCCTTCTATGTAATTCCAATAGCCTTTTCCCATTAGAAAATTCATTGTTTAAATCACCAAGCATGAAAGTTGTTCGTATCCAACTTATCACTCATAATTTGACTCATTCCATGAGCATTTTCCATTTCTGCAACAATTTATAATACTATAAACACTAGAAGTAGTACCTGTGCTTGGACACTGTCACACTATGACTTGATCGCTTGAGCTCGAAAAAACATAGTTTTCATGCATCATGCAATCTGAGATTGTTTGCGAAGCATGCATTCTCCATGCCTTCTCATAGACTCCACTCTCAGCCTTCTTTATGTAGTCTCAATAGCCACACTAGGTCTAATACCATGTGAAGAGAAAGGAGATAAGGAAGAGAGCTCTCATGCACTCTCACACACAAGGAGAGGAGCACACATTGATTAAGGCAAGGAAGAATGATCTTATTCTATTTCTTCTAATAGAGAAGGAGTATATACAAGAATGACCTAATGCAATAATACAACTACTAGAATATATAAAGAGTAGTACATAAAGAAAACCCTAATGTCTATGAATGAGTGAGTTGGCAAGAAACAAATGTGCAATCACTCACAATAGATAAATCTGGTAAAGATCACTAAAAGTATACTTGACATATATTGGTGTAATAACTATACATACTAGAGAAATGAAAAGTTGTATGTGCCATCCTCGACCATCACATGTCGAGCTTGATATCTCAAGAGATATGGACTCTGTCTCCTACGCTCGTGGTCTTGCTAGTTAGTTTGGTACTTAGATGTTGATGAGAGATGTATGCTCACAACAATACCATTTTTGGAGATAATGTGTCCAAAAATCTTACCTTGATGCACCATGAAGACACATTTTACATGCACATAATATTTACATTTTTTTTTTTTAAAGATCGAGAATATGCATAGCACATTGCTTTGCATATGTGCACATGTCATCTAGATACACTTCCAAACGCTTTTGTAAAAACTATTTGATTATATGACACATAAGCATTGGAAGGTAGTTGGGATATTTATGAAGCTAAAAGGCATGGAAGGAAATGCATATATGTCCCATTTAATGGCAAAAAACATTTTATGATAGTCCTCAAGAGCAATTTCTACCGATTATAACTTGAAAAACCATATGACAAGCTATAATATTTTTGGCCCACCACGTTTTTCACCAAATAATCAAGTGATAAGGGATAATTATCACTGATCATTGTTGCATTGGTATTATTCAAATTTATGCATACTCATAGCTTTCCATTCTTCTTAGGAACTCTCACGATGGGTGACATCTTCTTCATATGTTCTATCTCGAAGATGTATCCTGCTGCCAAAATTTTGTCAGTCTCTTCTTTGATTTGATACGAGTAGATTTCATTGCATTTGTAGGGTCCATGTTTTAGGGGTTTGGTGACAATCATTAGCAGGATTCTATGCATGAAAAATTTCGGTTCTACACCTTTTAGATCTTTATAACTCCATGCAAAGGCATCTTGATATTCACATGACAAGGCTACTAAATCTCTCTCTTCATCTATTAAGACATAATTTTCTATGTAGGTTCAATAGTTCCTACTCATTTTTAGGTGTACTATCATTGATTTGGGTTGTTCCTTGTTATCATAAGTTATGCTTGATGTCACCTCTCACTTGGGCTTTTGAACCAATATCTTCCTATGGTCCAATCAATACTTTTTGAAGTTCTTAGGCACTTCAAAACCAATACTATGAAACTTGTTACTCTATTTTTTTTCTTTAAGTGTGTCTTTTGTTTTGGTTTCTCTTCTTCTAATTGTATTTGATTGGTTTTAGAGGTTTGAAAAGGATCAATCATATCCACCCCATGTTTATGTAGGAAGTGTTCTTTCAAATGGAAATACTGATATTCATCACGAATCTCCTAAGAATTCTCCTCAAGGCTTTTGATTTATTGGTTAGAATTGACTATCCTTCCTATTCATAAATGTTTCATCTCTATAAACCTATAGTCTTTGTAGGGTTATTTCTATTTGTCTAGGATTTGCTCTATGATTGGATCTTTTTGAACAAGAGTGCCAATCATGAATATACCATACTCATCTTGATCACATAAATTTTTGTCCACTTTTTCGTTGATGCATATATCCATAGTGGCCAATATTTGATTCCATGAGCATGACTTAAATTCTTTGTCATCGAATGATTGTTGAGCATAGATAGGATCCTATATATCTCACACACTCTTGTCAAGTATTGAGAGATCATTGTTGAGCATATGCTCACTCTCTTTGGAAACATGTTGGCTTAGCCATAAGTGTGTATCCTCATTTTTTTATCCAGTTAGGATCACTAGTATTGACACTATGAATAGAAGTGGAATCTTCATCCTCATCATTCTCATTCTCGATGGGATTTTATTGCAAAGGAGGAATATATCTATACCAAGAGTCATGTAGATTGCTTTTTGTGGTTACACCTAGATGTCACAAGTAAGGATAATTCTGACTTTAGTCTTATACAATTTTCAATTAGCTTAGGTACAAATGATGTCGCAAGTAATGACAATTCCGACTCTAGTCTTATATAATTTTCAATTGGCTTAGGCACAAACGTCCTCAAAGCATTGTGTAGGTACTGGCTTTTTGAAAATGGAAAATTACTAATGTGTGCTCAAACTTGAAACCACAAGTGATGATAGTTATAGCCTCTATAAGACTAATTTTCCTTTTTGTATGTCCATCAGCCAATCATAATTTAATGTATTTAGGTCTTATATATGGCTATTGCAAGGATTAAGTGGCAAATTGAGGTGATATAGACGTCCCAATTTTAGCAAAAATCCCCAATTTCACCTTGATGGATTTCTCTAATCTTATAATTGATATAAGGCCTCACTAATAAGCCTAATGTATATACTAAAAGCTTTGATCCTCCCAATCAACAAATCATGAGACCTTGGCCCAGGGCCTCAACATTTGCTCAACTAAGGATTTTATTTCCTTTTTAGTAGATTTGGTGATTATTCAAGCACACAAACCAAATAATATACCAAAATGCATAAATTCAAGCTCCTAGATTTTTAGAACCATACATTTTACAATCACGAGACCATCGATGCAAGGTCTGGAGTTAATCACAATGGGCTTTATTTCAAGGTAACTTTAATTGCATGACATTTAATTTTTTTCCATAAGTTTGTTAACTACAAACAACCCTAAAACACCTTATAAAGCTCAATTCTATGAATGGTAGGACCTTATGCAATCAACATGATGTTGAGTAGTCGACAAGTTATTGGAGTGAAGGATCCCCACCATGCCAAATTTTACAGTTTCCCCAAATATATAGTTCAATGAAATGCACAGATGGGCCTTATGGCAAAGCATGGAAGGTCCCCCCAAATGCTGATTAGTACATGTTGGCTCCTTAGTCCAAGGATCCAGTAGGAATAAACCAATCTAGACCCTTTCTCTATGGCTATCCCTAAAAAAAAGCCAAAGGTGATGCACACCTCACCTAGTGGAGCGCCCTCGAATGAGTATGGCAAACCACGGGACCTATGTTGAGAGTCTCGACAAATGCTTAGATACATGCATTTGTAGATAGTAATTGCCCACACCCAAAAAAACAAACAAATTGACACTCACAAACTATCTTGATACACAAATGCCCTCGTTAGCAAATAACGGGACCCTTGTGGAGAGTCCCAACCAATGATAATCATGTATTTCTTCAAGTTTGGTCCTAAAAGTTAAAGTGTTCATGCAAGAAATCATATCCCACAATAAGTACATACTACAACAATTAAAAATTGGCGCTCAGAAATGACCAAAACACTCACGTGGCCTAATGGCAATGGATGAGATCTCTTCAACCCCCAAAATACGGCTTCTTCCACTTTTCATTGCTCCACTATAATCTTATACATGGTAATTCACACCCCAATCAATCTCCAACAAACTTTGAGACCTTGCAATCTTCATAGCCTTACAACTTCAGTCTTCATAGCCTTACAACTTCTAGGACCTTGATTCTGATGGGCCTTTGAATTTTATGTGGAGGTTTACACTTTGAAAATGAAACTTTATGATGCACTAATGATGAAATAACCCTAGATCATCACAACTCGGATCACCATCCCTCAAACCCCCCACTTCCTCCCCCAATGATATATGTATTAATTCAAACCTTGATTAAATCTCTTGGATCATACTCCCTTCTATTCTAGTTGTGGGTGTTGATGAAATGCTAACCCAAAAGGCGCTTGAACTTGTTGCATTTCCCAATTTTCATCCCTTATAGATGCACATCAATTGCATCATGTAGTCTATCTGTCTTACTTATGCACCTATCAAAGACTAACTATGTTTCCCAAGCTCCATAATTGCTAGCTCATGATTCCTAGTTTTGTGCGATTGACAAGGTTGGAATCACTTCCCTTGGAAATCATCCAATCGGATAGACGGAACCAAAGTTGCTTGGGACCAAGTCAAGCTCTATCACGATCTGGTGGAAGTCAAAGATGATAATGGCTTCTCGTCGTTGAACCTCCCTTGTTTCATAGGAAAGCTCCCTTGTTTCATATGGACTATTCAATTCTCTCCCTCCCCTTTCTCCAATGCTTGATCAAGGCTTTCAAGATCGATGATTTTTCGGCAAGATGTTGGATGATGATGGTCATGTAGTCCCAATTTGTACTTTCCAAAACTAAAAGGGAGATTCAAAATATTCAATGCTCTAGAAGAGAGAACTTGTATCGTAGCCTTCGACGTCTTGAGGGAGAAGTCAATAAAGGAAACAAGCACTCACAGATCAGGCTCTTGAAATTCAAAAGCAAACTCAAGTATGAAGAAGAGATCCAAAGAAAGCGACTTCATATCTACTTTAAAGAATGGTGGACAGGGAAAGTGGATAAACCCTGTCAATTTAAGAGAATGCAAGTCAATTTAAGAGAATATGGAATTTATTGTGAGTCACTTCATTCAACTATTGGGTACATCCACCCTGTTGTCTTCTCAAAGACACGACAACATGGATACCATCATTAGCATCAAGACCAAGAAAATTGCACATAATCTATTCTTCCAGCTTGAGTCTCCCATGTCAGATAATGAGATCGGGGAGGCTATTGAAACCCTACCTGATGGAAAAAGTCTTGTGATGGACGAGATCACCATAAAGTTCTTCAAGACATTTAAGAACATGTCAGTGAGACTCTTGCATTTGGTTTGCCAAGAAGCCCTACAATTTGGAGCTTTTCCTCACCCACTTAATGAAGGTGTAATAAAATTGATTGACAAAAAAGACAAAAAAATAAGATTGAAAACTATAGGCCATTCATGATCTACAAACCAGTTATAAGATCTTCGTGAAGGTCATGGCAAATCGGATTGCTAGTCATCTTCAAGATTGGGTCAATGAGGATAAAAAATGTTTCATTAAAGGTCAATGCATACTTGAGGCAGTTTTCGACATATGGGAAGGCCTTGAATTTTCTAAAGAGTCATCTCAAGATGTTCTTTTTGTCAAGATTGATTTTGATAAGGCTTACAATCGCATGGAGTGGGATTTCATTATAAAATCTTTGAATTATCTTGGGTGTGGTCCCAAATTCATCAAGGTGATCTCAATGCTTTTAGTTAATGTTTTGACATGTATCAACATGAACGAGAAACTCTTGTGCATGATTGGATTAAAGAGATCAATTAGACAAGGCTGATCCCTAGCTCCACATCTATTTTTTATTGCCATGGATAGCCTTAGTTGCATGGTTAGCCATAATACTCAGCTTGAGACGATCCATGGACTATTGCTTCCCCAAAACCAAAAATTGATGTTAATGCAACTCTTCACCCATGATAGGAATGCATGTGTGTTAAATGATAGAATTAGTATTATGACCTTTAGGCATTGTCTTAACACCTTTTGTCTCACTTTTGGATCTAGAATCAACCACTCTAAGATCGCTTTTAAGGGCATCTCTGGGCTCACCCCGCAATTCTTGATTGATCAGAGCTGCTCGAAACTCCCTAGTGGATAGATTTTCCAATGGTTGGGAATTCCAATGGGCTTTGATGTTTCTCTTGGATAGAGATGGAATTGGTTCCTTGGCAAGTTGAGCTTAAATTTTTCACACTGGAAGGGGATGCAACTCAACCTCAGGGTCAATACATTGTTGCTATCCTCAGTTATATATTTTTTGTCTTGTTGGAGGCTAAAAGATAAAGAATCATCCAAATTGGAGAATTCTTGTAAAACCTTCCTTTATACGGGAGACCCCAATTGAAGAGGTATGCCCAAGATCAAATGGATCTGTGTGATCCAAAAGGATGATGGTGGCTTGGGCATTCTGGACATTCTGGGTATGCCTCATAAAATGATTGCCAAATGGATGATCAAACCATGGTGCAACTCCAAAACCTCTAGGGCTGAGCTGACATTTAGAAATAAATTTGCAATTACTTTGGTGGGTCTGCCTAGGTGGACGAATCTTGACCTATTCACGTCGATGTTTTCTCGTATTCCAATCACTCCCAGAGGTTCATACCTCATTTGCTCTTTGTGGAAGAGTTCGAACAAGATCAACCAATATATCAAGGTGAATGAGAACTAGAAATGGGTGACTGAGATTAGGTAGAAGGAAATTGACTCTATTGACCAACAAATGACAAAAAATCTATGGAATAAAGGTTTCTGGGTTTGGAGACACCTCTTGAATCAAGGAAGAAAGCGTTGGATATGGCTTGCAGACTTTGGCTTGACAACTAGAATGGACTATGAAGAATGGGACCTATTAAAACTTAGAATCAATTCTTGGGAGATTTCTAAATTGCACGGATCATGTTAGGTGAGGATCACTCTTATATTGAGGGTTTAAGATGGATCAATGGTCACCGATAAGATAAAGTGATGAGCTTCAAGAAACATGTTAAGTGGCAGAGTGCCCTCAATAGAAGATGGTGTCTTAATTCATTAAACATCAGATGTCATGGACCTATGGCACCCTTTCATTGAGAAAAAGAACTTTGTTCTAATGTGTCAAATTCTCCACCGAGGAATTTGGAACAATGCCAAAGCTAAAAGAATTTTTAGGGCCCCACAACTCTTTCCCCAAGAGCCACATGGTATGGCATGTTCTCAGTGGCGTATTGAAATTAGAAAACCAAATCAATTGGAAACAAGTTCTCAGTGGGGTATTGATCACCTTGGAAATGGTGAAGGAGAAATTTGTTGCCTATGAGTCAGATTTATATGATATCGTGGTAGCTTTGATTATGCTTCCAAAGGTCTAGGTTTTGATGGATCAGAGAGCATACTTTGAATATTCTATTTTTGAATATATTGATGGATCTCTTGTTGGGTATTTTGATGCCATGATTAATTTTCTTGGTTCCAGAACTACTTGGGTGCTATAAGATTTGCTTGTCAATGATGATTGGTATGATCAATATTGGGGTTCCCTTTGATGAATAGTAAAGTCCCACATAAGTGGCATGGATATCTTGATGCATTATGAGATGATACCTTGATGCATATGAGATGCTTCCTCTGATGGATTGTAATCATTTGTGATTATGAGAGTAGGTGTTCATAGGAGATTGGAGCAAAATATTTGAAGGACTACTATGAATATGCCAATTGCTTAGGTGCCGAGGTAAGTTTTGTAAGGAATCCAAGAGGAGCACAAAAGCATGGTCTTATAGGATTTTGAAGGGTTACATTAGGATGTGACTCTACTAGTTCAGGTGGAAGATGAGACAATGGCTGATGATATTGCCGATAGAGCCAATCTATGAAGTCTTCAAAGTCTTGAAATATTTAGCCCCATGAATAAGTACTGGCAATCATATTACCTAGTTTCTCTTTGGTGGGAGGACCTAATGTAGAGCATCACTATGGCTTTTCCTTGGGTTTTTGGTAGACTCATTGTGAGGCCTAAATCATCTTTGAAATCAATACATCTTCTCACAAGACCCACCAATGAATTGGGATGCATGCAAAAAACACTCCCCCATACTTTTCCATTTCTCAGGCCATCAAGGAATAATGCTATAAGCTTTTCTGTTGAAGGGATTTGGATGAAATGTACCATGTACCTTCTAAATCTTCTTGAGCACTTTTTTGAACCTTTCTGATGGGATAAGGCTAGGCTCTAGGAGTGCAAAAAATTGAGGAGCCTATCTAGGGTTTGAATATGATTTAGCTTTCCTAGGTATACTCAAGAGTTCAAGTTGGGGCCTCAATAGCTATTGCAAGGATTAAGTGGCAAATTGAGGTGATATAGACATCCCAATTTTAGCAAAAATCCCTAATTTCACCTTGATGGATTTCTCTAATCTTATAATTGATATAAGGCCTCACTAATAAGCCTCATGTATATACTAAAAGCTCTGATCCTCCCAATCAAAAAATCATGAGACCTTGGCCCAAGGCCTGACATTTGCTCAACTAAGGATTTTATTTCCTTTTTAGTAGATTTTGTGATTATTCAAGCACACAAACCAAATAATATACCAAAATGCACAAATTCAAGCTCCTAGATTTTTAGAACCCTACATTTTACAATCACGAGACCATCGATGCAAGGTTTCAGTTAATCACAATGGGATTTATTTCAAAGTATCTTTAATTGCATGACATTTAATTTTTTCCATAAGTTTGTTAACTATAAACAACCCTAAAACACCTTATAAAGCTCAATTCTATGAATGGTAGGACCTTATGCAATCAACATGATCTTGAGTAGTCGACAAGCCATTGGGGTGAAGGATCCCCACCATGCCAAATTTTATAGTATCAACACCAGTGACTAAATTCAATCAATCCCAAGTCTTGCCAAGTGTTATCTCCAAATATATAGTTCAATGAAAATCATAGATGGGCCTTATGGCAAAGGATGGAAGGTCCCCCCAAATGCTGATTAGTACATCTTGGCTCCTACGTCCAAGGATCCAATAGGAATAACCCAATCTAGACCCTTTCTCTATGGCTATCCTTACAAAAAAGCCAAAGGTGATGCACACCTCACATAGTGGAGCGCCCTCGCGTGAGTATGGCAAACCATGGGACCTATGTTGAGAGTCTCGACAAATAATGATTGTAAGATTTCTAATTCACCCCTTGAATTTATTGCTTAGATACATGCATTTGTAAATAGTAAGTGCCCACACCCAAAAAACAAACAAATTGACACTCGTAGACTATCTTGATACACAAATGCCCTCGTTAGCAAATAATGAGACCCTTGTGGAGAGTCCCAGCCAATGATAATCATGTATTTCTTCAAGTTTGGTTTCCCATAGATAATTAGGCAAATGCTTTTCATTTAACATGGACCTTGCAGCTTCAACAATTGTCCAATTCCTCCTTTCTGCCACTCCATTTTGCTGAGGAGTGTACCTTGTAGTTACCTCTCTTTTGATTCCTCTTTCTTGAAGAAAAGAATCAAACTCATGGGAGAAGTATTCTCCCCCTCCATCTAACCTTAGCCTTTTTAGTGATTTACCTGTTTGATTCTCCACAAGAGCCAAATATCTTTTGAAATATGAAAAAACTTCATCTTTGTGTTTTATAAAGAATAGGATAGTCCATCTGATGCAATCATCAATAAAGGAGACATAATACCTTGATCCAGATATTGAAGCTTCCTTGCTACGTCCCCATACATCTGTATGAACCAACTCCAAGAGATCTCCATGCATATAACCTTTCTTCATGAATGGTAACCTGTAAGACTTTCCAAATTGACATGCACTACACTTATAAATCATATGTTGTTTTGACAAGTTAGGGAGTCCAAGTACACTTTGGTCCTTGCAAATTTGCTTTAATGACCTTTCACCAATATGTGCTAACCTTTTGTGCCATACTACCAATTCTGTGAGTGTCTGACTACCATAATTAAAGAGAGCAATGTTTCTAGTGTCTTGTAATTCAAATGTGAACAATCTACGTGTCTTTTCACCTTTTGCAATTCTTCTAAATCCCTGACTTGGATCTTTAACAAATGCTCCTGTTTTTGTGAACCTGACTTGCAACCCTTTCTCTACTATCTGCCCAACACTTATCAAATTCTTTGTAATGGTAGGGACATAGAGTACCTACTGAGTAGGTTGATGTTTCCATCAGGTGCTTTGACATTGCTATTTTCTCCACAGGATGTCTTGTGTCATCTCCTGTTTGTACCTCATGCTTATTCCTTGGATCTTCTAAATCTGATAGGAGTGCCACATTTCCTGCCACATGATTTGAACAACCTGAATCTATGTAGAAAACATGCTCATCAGATTTACCTTGTGGCATAGCCATGTTCATGATCAATAATGAATCCTCTTTGTTTGAGTCTTCTGTGTAGTTATTGTAGTCTCTCCTTCCTTTGTAGCCTCCTTGATAGTTTGAATGATTGTAGTTGTTGTAGCTTCCATGATAATTGTTGAACTGTCCTCTTGAGTAGCCATAACTTCCTCTATTGTATCATCTTCCTCTTTGATTCCTAGAATTCCTAAAGCAATTTTCAGTTGTATGATTAGTTATTCCACAAATAGAACATGGGTTGGAGTCTTGGGATCTCCCCCTGCCTTGTCTACCTCCTCTTCCTCTACCTCTGCCATGTCTTCCTCTACCTGCATAGTTAGCTTGATATGTACCTGCTTCATCATCCACTTTCTTTGCCTTTCCTTTGTTATCTTTGGACTTGCTTTTATCAGTGTATAAAGCTAAAGATTGATTACCTTTAGAGCTTTCTCCATTTTTGATAAGCTTTGCCTCTTGAGTAAGTAGTTGTCCAATGAGTGTATTGAAATCAGGTACATGCATGTCCATGTACAAATCCATAGCTGTGGTGAATGCTTCCCACTTGTCATCTTCCTTCAAGCCATTGATGACCTGCCTTACAATTTGCTCTTCATCTATTACCTCTCCAATGCTTCCCAACTGATCTGCTATGTCTTTGAGCTTTGTGACAAAATCAGTCACATTTTTTTTGGGAGCCTTCTTGAGAGTTGTGAAATCTAGCCATAGTTGATGCTTCCTAGCTTTAGTACTTGAAGAGAAGAAGGCTTCAAGTGTGCATCCCACACTTCCTGAGATGTCTTACAACTTCTAATGTGAAGCAACAAAAAATTTGAGATAGAGTTGAGGAGATAAGACCTTGCAAGTGCATCCTTGGAGCACCATGTGCTCAATCTTTCTTGCTCTTCTTGTGTTGGTTGACTTTTGTTCCTGAAACTTGGCATAACTTCATCTCCAGCCACATAACCATATAAACTTCTACCTTGGAGATAAGCTTCCATTCTTAATGACCAAGATGAGTAGTTACCTCTGTCCAATTTTTCAATTGATGAAGGAAATCCATCTGCCATCCTTGCTGTGATACCACTGTGAAGAGATGGATATGTATGTGCTTGAAGATGAAGTGGTGTTGCAAAATCCTTGATCTACACCAGCCAAATGACCTCTAGGAGGATGTGCTGGGCCCTTTTAGCTTGCCAATGGATGTATTAGACACCCTATGTACCTTGGAAGATCACTCTCAAAAAGATAGATCAAAACAGATAAGTTGGAGTTAGCTCAGAGGTGAAGAACTTGCTATTTTGGTTCATACACCTGTCTAGTGTTTTGCATAATTCTCTGAGCACAAAAGCAATTAGCTTAATTCCTCTTGGGGAAGTCTAGTTAACTTAAAGAGCTAACTTTCAAGAGTAATTTCATCAAAATTAATGAACCACACACTAAGAATGATGTTTAACAAGTGATGACATCATCCCGATTTTCACGGGCCGCTATAGTAATGAGACGAGTGAGCAGAACAATGAACATAACTAAAGATTTAAGAAGCCAATGATTATGAAAATTTGTATGATTATACTACACAGCATGCTGAATCCAACAAGTCTTAAATAAATGAATTTGGATAAGTACACACTGAGAAACAACTCTAACAAGATGAGTAAAAAAGTCGGGTACCTGACAGAGAAGTGAAAATGAACAGAGAGGGTTGACTTCAACTGATCATACCTGACGATTGCAACCCAAATGCAATGAAAATTGGTGAGCATATAGTAGACCTATAGAGCTAACTTTACCAAGTTAAATCACTGAAAATGATGCACAAAGCTCAGAGAAACCATCTTTGCAATCTGACTGAGAAAACTGAGAGATATGGCAGTGAGTAGTGGACTTCACAAGAACATGGAAATATGAACTCAAATGATCATGAAAATAAAATTATATTGATTGTACAACACAATGCACTTACTGGTACATATGTGTGCCTTGTAATCACACCTTGATATGGCATAAAGCTCAGCTCTTGGAGGTCTTCACATAACCACGACTAAGACTACCATGTATTTATAGTTGATCTTGGGAGGCTAACTCCCCTCAATCACTCTCCAATCGATTAGTGATTGATTTGATTCTCTATCTAAAATTCGTGGCTCCTCTTTCCCTTTTTGATCAAGTGGACTTAACCACTTACGATTCTTTCACTTTTACATTAAGTAAAGCCTTCAAAAGTTACAAGAGGTAGTTCACAAGTGAACTTTACATTGTCTTCATTTTAAGGCTTCTTCTATGACTTTGTGGGACTCAAGCCAATACTTAGGCTTGTCATAGACTTACTCCAAGAGTATGCATATGCATGTGTGTATGCATATGCATTTGTGTATGTGTCTATGCATATGCATGTGTATGTGTGTATGCACACATGTGTGTATGTATATGCATGTGTGTGTATGTATGTATACATATGCATGTGTATGTATATGCATGTGTATGTGTGTATGCACATATGTATGTATGTATATGCATGTGTATGCATATGCATGTGTGTATGCATATGCATTTGTGTATGTGTGTATGCATATGCATGTGTATGTGTGTATGTATATCCATATGTGTGTATGTATGTATGCATATGCATGTGTATGTGTGTATGCACATATGTGTGTATGTATATCCATGTGCGTATGCATATGAAATTTTGTGTGTGTGTATGCATATGCATGTGTATGTGTGTATGTATATGCATGTGTGTATACATATGCATGTGTGTATTATGCATGTATATGCATATGCATGTGTGTATGTATGTATGTATATGCATGTCTGTATGTATATGCAAGTTGTGTGTGTATGTATGTATGCATATGCATGTGTGTATGTGTGTATGCATATGCATGTATATGTGTGTATGCATATGCATGTGTATATGCATATGCATGTGTGTACGCATATGCATTTGTGTATGTGTGTATGCATATGCATGTGTATGTGTGTATGTATATGCATATGTGTGTGTATGTATGTATGCATATGCATGTGTGTATGTATATGCATGTGTATGTGTGTATGCACATATGTGTGTATGTATATGCATGTGTATGCATATGCATTTGTGTATGTGTGTATGCATATGCATGTGTATGTGTGTATGTATATGCATGTGTGTATGCATATGCATGTGTGTATGTATGTATATGCATATGTATGTGTCTATGTATGTATTTATATTCATGTGTGTATGTATATGCAATTTCTGTGTGTATGTATGCATGCGTGTATGCATATGCATGCGTGTATGCATATGCATGCGTGTATGCATATGCATGTGTGTATGCATATGCATGTTTATGTGTGTATGTATGTGCATATGTGTGTGTATGTATGTATGCATATGCATGTGTGTATGTATATGTGTGTGTATGCACTATGTGTGTATGTATATGCATGTGTGTATGAATATGCATTTGTGTATGTGTGTATGCATATGCATGTGTATGTGTGTATGTATATGCAAGTGTGTACATATGTATGTATATGCATATGCATGTATGTATATGCATGTGTGTATGTATATGCAATTTGTGTGTATATGTATGTATGCATATGCATGTGTGTATGTATGTATGCATATGCATGTGTATGTGTGTATGCACATATGTGTGTATGTATATGCACGTGTGTATGCATATGCATGTGTGTATGCATATGCATGTGTGCATGCATATGCATTTGTGTATGTGTGTATGCATATGCATGTGTATGTCTGTATGCACATATGTGTGTATGTATATGCATATGTGTGTGTATGTATGTATGTATGCATATGCATGTGTGTATGTATATGCATGTGTATGTGTGTATGTATATGCATGTGTGTATGCATATGCATTTGTTTATGTGTGTATGCATATGCATGTGTATGTGTGTATGCACATATGTGTGTATGTATATGCATGTGTGTATGTGTGTATTCATATGCATGTGTATCTGTGTATGCACATATGTGTGTATGTATCTGCATGTGTGTATGCATATGCATTTGTGTATGTGTGTATGCATATGCATGTGTATGTGTGTATGCACATATGTGTGTATGCATATGCATATGTCTGTGTATTTATGTATGCATATGCATGTGTGTATGTATATGCATATGTATGTGTGTATTTTTATGCATGTGTGTATGCATATGCATGTGTGTATGCATATGCATGTGTATTCGTGTATGCACATATGTGTATATGTATATGAACGTGAGTATGCATATGCATGTGTGTATGTATGTATATGCATATGCATGTGTGTATGTATGTATGTATATGCATGTGTGTATGTATATGCAATTTGTGTGTGTATGTATGTATGCATATGCATGTGTGCATGTGTCTATGAATATGCATGTGTATGTGTGTATGCACATATGTGTGTATGTATATGCATGTGTGTATGCATATGCATTTGCGTATGTGTGTATGCATATGCATGTGTATGTGTGTATGCACATATGTGTGTATGTATATGCATATATGTGTGTGTATGTATGTATGCATCTGCATGTGTGTTTGTAATGCATGTGTGTTTGTAATGCATGTGTGTTTGTAATGCATGTGTGTATGCATATGCATTTGTGTATGTGTGTATGCATATGCATATGTATGTTTGTATGCATACATATGCATGTGTATGTGTGTATGTATATGCATATGTGTGTGTATGTATGTATGCATATGCATGTGTGTATGTATGTATGCATATGCATGTGTGTATGTATATGCATGTGTATGTGTGTATGCACATATGTGTGTATGTATATGCATGAGTGTATGCATATGCATTTGTGTATGTGTGTATGCACATATGTGTGTATGTATATGCATGTGTATATGCATATGCATGTGTGTATGTATGTATGTATGTATATGCATGTGTGTATGTATATGCAATTTGTGCATGTATGTATGTATGTATGCATATGCATGTGTGTATGTGTGTATGCATATGCATATGCATGTGTATGTGTGTATGTATGTGCATGTGTGTATGCATATGCATGTGTGTATGCATATGCATGTGTGTATGCATATGCATGTGTGTATGCATATGCTTGTGTGTATGCATATGCATGTGTGTATGCATATGCATGTGTGTATGCATATGCATGTGTGTATGCATATGCATTTGTGTATGTGTGTATGCATATGCATGTGGATGTGTGTATGCACATATGTGTGTGTATATATGTATGCATATGTATGTGTGTATGTATATGCAGGTGTATGTGTGTATGCACATATGTGTGTATGTATATGCAAGTGTGTATGCATATGCATTTGTGTATGTGTGTATGCATATGCATGTGTATGTGTGTATGCACATATGTGTGTATGTATATGCATGTGTGTATGTATGTATATGCATATGCATGTGTGTATGTATGTATGTATGTATATGCATGTGTGTATGTATATGCAGTTTGTGTGTGTATGTATGTATGCATATGCACATGTGTATGTGTGTATGCATATGCATGTGTATGTGTGTGTGCATATATATGTATGTATATGCATGTGTGTATGCATATGAATGTGCGTATGCATATGCATTTGTGTATGTGTATATGCATATGCATGTGTGTGTGTGTATGCACATATGTGTGTATGTATATGCATATGTGTGTGTATGTATGTATGCATATGCATGTGGATGTGTGTATGCACATATGTGTGTATGTATATGCATGTGTGTATGCATATACACACATTCATATGCATTTGTGTATGTGTGTATGCATATGCATCTGTATGTGTGTATGCAACGTATGTGTGTATGTATATGCATGTGTGTATGCATATGCATCTGTATGTGTGTATGCAACGTATGTGTGTATGTATATGCATGTGTGTATGCATATGCATGTGTGTATGTATGTATGTATATGCATATACATGTGTGTATGTATGTATGTGTGTATATGCATGTGTGTATGTATATGCAATTTGTGTATGTATGTATGTATGTATGTATGTATGTATGTATGTATGTATATGCATGTGTGTATGTATATGCAATTTGTGTATGTATGTATGTATGTATGTATGCATAATGTGTCTATGTGTGGATGCATATGCATGTGTATGTGTGCATGCACATATGTGTGTATGTATATGCATGTGTGTATGCATATGCATTTGTGTATGTGTGTATGCATATGCATGTGTATGTGTGTATGCACATATGTTTGTATGTATATGCATGTGTGTATGCATATGCATGTGTGTATGCATATGCATGTGTGTATGCATATGCATGTGTGTATGCATATGCATGTGTGTATGTATGTATGTATATGTATATGCATGTGTGTATGTATGTATATGCATGTGTGTATGTAAATGCAATTTGTGTGTGTATGTATGTATGCATATGCATGTGTGTATGTGTGTATGCATATGCATGTGTATGTGTGTATGTATATGCATGTGTGTATGCATATGCATGTGTGTATGCATATGCATGTGTATATGTATGTATGTATATGCATATGCATGTGTGTATGTATGTATGTATATGTGTCACTCTAGCACAATGGTGAGTACCAACGTGAGGAGATACACCTCATAAATGTCAATCCGTGGAGACGTGAGGACCGGTATGAAGACCATGAGCAAGTGATGGCACAAGTGCGTGAGTGAAAGCACACAAGCATGCACACACATACACACACACGCGCACAAAGTAAGAGCAAGGAGTGGAACAATGGAAGATATTCGATTATACAAGAGCTCTCTTACAAAGCTGAAATCTACAACAAGCTAACCAACCCCAAAAATGAGCTCTGCAGCCCTTTTTATAGTTTTTGAGTGGTTTTGGCCCTGTCCAGACCTAGTGTCCGGCCTAGTTAAAAAATAGGTTCCAAGGCTTATTTGGGGGCTCAAACGGAGTCTAAAAATTATGAAAATTGGTAGGATGGTAGTTCTAATACTCCTCAAGCTCGAGGACTCCTTGGCTTGAACAAAATGGAGTTACAAAAATGGAAAATGGTATTTACAATGGTTTTTAGTGATAAAAATCACTATTTTTGTAGGGATTTCTTTTGAAAATTTGACAGGTGCTTCTTGGAGCTCCCTACTTGCTCCTTCTTCTTGTGTGTCCACTTCCTTGATGCGCTTCCATGCTTTGTCCTTGACCTTGAGCTTCAACACTCCCCCCCCTCTTGAGTCTGTCGTCCCTGACAGACCCTTGTTGTATTAGTCGTTCCATGTAGTACGTTGAGAGGTAGCGTCCTTTGCGTCCAACAAGGGGGATCCATTTTCCCAATGTAGCCTGGTCGTTTGTCCAGTTCCTTACTTTGCCACTGCTAGATCTTGCAGTTTGTAGTTCCTTTGTATTTACGTCTGCCTTGTATTCCATCTGGATGGTGCATTTGTGAGTTTTCCAAAACTAGTAGTTGCTCAAAGGAGGTGTTCAATGTTGATTATGAGCAACTCTCAGTGGTGGATGGCTCGCTTGTTCTTGTAGTGGTCACCGTGATGTCCGCTGATTCTTCCAAAGATGGCTTTCATAGTTTTCATGCCAAGTACTTGTAACCCATAATGGATGATGGCTAAGTGCTTTAGTGCGTGGGTTGAACAAAATATGTGCCTTGTGCAAGGCCTCGTAATGTGGCCCTACGTATGCGTACTTGGAAAATGCATGGCAAGAAGTATGGTGCAAGAGATTGGGTCTTGAGCTAAGTGCTCAAGGGTATGCTGGCAAAGAGGTTTCCTAATCTATCATGGTTATAGTGTTGTTGAAGCATACACGTCTTACCATGGTGAAGGGTCCGTTGATCTTCATCTCTTCGTGTTGTAGTTCCATCATGGTGTTTGACCGTCAGCTTGTCCTTTTTGTTGAGGGATGTCCTTGCTGGAAGTTCGCTGATGAGCATTTTCAAGCACATAGTCCTCTTCTATGCCTCTTTTTTTTTTTTTGCACACGATGGCATCAAACAAGAAGAAAGAGGTTAGTATCAATAAAATATTTTACATGTGACAATTTGTGTCTCATGTGCCTGGGATATTTCAATTGTGTCTATGCACGGCCGTGTAATGTGGCCCTATGTTGATGCATACTTTGGAAATGCATGACCTGAATGGTGCAAAAGACTGGGTTATGCCAAAGGCACATGGTTGTTGTTGGTCGAGGCTTTGATGTTACTTGCATGCTAGATGAATTCTTTGATTGGAGGTGTCGATTGGATCTCGAAATGATGTAATCCTCCGGGTTGGAATCCATTTTGGAATAGGTTTTGGTACTGTAGAGATCACCTCAGGCCACCTCATCTTTGGATGCTTTCCAAACTTTGGTATCCCGTGTGGTTGGCCTTTTGGTTCCGTGGATGTTGTTGGTGCTTTTGGCTTCCAAACCCATATCCTTGATGATTGCCTGCTTATTTTTGCAGAAGGGTTGAGTTTATCTTCTTTGGGTCTTTGTGCATTGTTCTTACCCTTTCCTCTCCTTGGCGTCTTTGTTGAGACCTTTTGCATGGTGGGGAGCAAAAGCCGTTGTGCATGTAAGAGCTTCTTAGGTACCCATATCTGTAATTGCCCTTGTTGAGCTATCGCTGATTTCTTAGGCACCCAGATTTGTCGGAGATCTTTCGGTTGAGATGGCCCTGGTCGCTTATTTCTGGTTTTCACATGGTTAGCTTGCCTGGGTGGAAACTGTGTAGGCAAGGTTGATGGTTGCTCTCCCTTTCGTACCCAGATTTGCTTCATGCCCATAACTTCTTTCTTCTTGAAGGCTCTTTGTCTATTTGATAGACTGGCTATCTTGCACTGTTTTGTTTGCTTCTGAGGTTGGACTAATGTGGATGCTTTACTCTTTGAAAAAGAAGAAGATTCTACTTGCCTTTGCGACTGTCCTTCCATGATTGTGTCCATCTGGATCATAGATCTTTTGACATTTACAACATCTTGTTCGAGAAGATTAGCCTTAGAGGAAAGAAGAGAGCGTGTGGTGTCTTGGTCAGTGGCCATGCAATTCTCCAATTCTAATGTAATGCATTGTTCATGTGCCCAAACATGAAGAAGTTGACTTCTTAGGTTCAAGTTGACAGCATGGTCGTAAATCCAATCTTGACCCAAGACAAGTGGCTCTGTGAGGTCCTCATCATGACACACTAGCATTTTGACTTTTATTGGAACATCTTGAAGGTAGATGGGAAGTTTCACCTCTCCCAAACAAGAGGTTTCCACACCTCCCAATCCTATGAGATAGGCTTCTATGGGCTTGATGTCCAATTGCAGGTCTTGGCAGTATGAAAGTCGAACTGCACTAGTTGCTACACCTGAATCAACTAATGCTCTCACAGTCTTTACACTCTTTCCTCGTCCTACCTCTATAGTCACAAAGGGCCGTCGATCAATTATTTGAGAAGTAGTTATGCCCGATTTTTGGCACATGTCCATGTGGTATTTTGGAGCTTTTGTGTTGACATCTAGGCCGAGCCGCCGTAGCTTATTTCTTCTGATGCACTCTCTCGCCTCTGCTTGTGCTTCTTCCCTAACCCTTAACTCCTCTTCTTTTCGCTTCTTAGCAGTGTTAAGTCTCATGAGCATTTCCTCTGTAAGAGGTTCTTGATATAACTTGACTCGGCATCCACTAATATAGTTTGGTAGGATATCACCTTCTAAAGTGGCCAATTGAACTGCACCGCTAGTGGAGAGTCTATTAATGATCATGGGTCCATATCCTCGTTTCTCCAATTTGCGGGCATGTTGCTTTAGCGTATAAACCAGCACTAGATCTCCTTCCTTCAATCCTTTATCCTTTACATGGGCATCAAAGTATGCCTTTTGCCTTTTCTTTGCAGCATAAATGCCTACTGCTGCCCGTAGCCTCGTCTCACCTAAGCGTTCTAGATCAAAGATCCTGGAAGACAACTCATGTCCATTCCACTCATGCTCTTGTGCTACTTTCAAGGCTGGGATTAGGAAGTCCAATGGTAGCACGGCATTCTGTCCAAAGACCATCTGAAATGGGGTAGCATTGAGTACCGTTTTGTAGGCAACTCGGTATGCCCAAACAGCAGGATGAAGTTGTTTGTCCCAATCAGAGCGTTTATTATTTACAAGTTTCGTCAATACGTTACATAGGATCTTATTCGTGCTCTCGGCTTGTCCGTTAGCTTGTGGGTGATAAGGGGCAGACTTCTTATGTATCACCATGAATCCTTGAAGGAGATTTTCAATGACCTCATTCAAGAAGTGCGTACCTCTATCACTAACCAACTCTATTGGTAACCCATATCTAGTGAACACATTTTCGAATAAGAACTTAGCCGTTGTTTGAGCATCATTCTTTGTTGTGGCTTTTACTTCCACCCACTTTGTAAGGTAATCTGTGGCTACAATAATGTATTCTGCATGGGAGTTTCTAGCTGGGGGGTTGATGGGACCTACGAAGTCTATACCCCACTTTGAAAATGCACGTCCTCCCATCATTGGCCTTAAAGGCATCTCGTCTTTTCTTATCGGATATTGGGCACGTTGGCATGTGTCACATTTCTTCACATAAGTATGTGCATCCATATGAAGAGTGGGCCACCAAAGTCCTGAGAATAGAATGGTCTTAATTACTCTGTCAGGCCCAAAGTGTCCACCTGCAGCACCGCTGTGTGCAGTTTCTAAGACTTTCAAATAGTCTAATTCATGAACGCATAGTCTTAAGTAACCATCCTTGCCTCTTCGATATAGGTTGTCTCCTACTAAGGCATAGTCTTGAGCCTCTTGCTCCATGCTCTGTTTTCTTGCAAGACTAGCCTGATTGGGTAATGTTCCCGATCTCATGAACTCAACCAATGGAGCACTCCAATCTGGGATTAATGACACATGATAAAGAGTGGCATGCTCCACTGGGGGTCTCTTCTGGCACACTGGACAATTCTAGATCCACTTCTGTATTTCTTTGTCCATGCTAGGCCAATACACTCCTAAACGTTTTAGATTTTGCAATGTTCGTTGTTTAGGGTAGTGATTTTCCTAGCAATCCCTCATGGGCTTGTTGCAACCAACTAGTATGTTCATCGTCCTCGACACAACAAGCTAATACGCCCTCGGTATCTTGCTTGTACATACTTCTGGCCAATATTTGATACTTTTGTGATTTTACAATTTCTTCTTTGCTTGTTTTCACATTCTTATTTGCAGGCCCGAAGGTTAGGAATGGTACCAACTTATTTGCCCATTTAGGAACAACTTCTAAATTGAACAGATAAGCATCGGGCAATTCATCAGACACTCCTTGCGGTGGCTCTCCTGAAGTGATGCGAGAAAGATGGTCTACCCTAAGATGGGTTCTACCTTTCCTGACAACAACTTCAAAGTCGTATTCCATTAGTAAGAGGAACCATCTCACCAAGCGGCCTGTATTGCAAGGTTTATTGACCAAATATAGTAAAGCTTGATGATCAGTGAAAAACTTGAACTTATTGGCCAATAAATAGTGTCTAAACTTTTTCACAGCGTATACCATGCCTAAGACTTCTCTCTCCGTTGTGGTATAATTTCGTTCAGCTGCATTTAATTGCCTACTAGCATATGCTATCGGCAAATCTAGGTTTCCTTCACCTGTGGGTTGTGCTAGCACACATCCTATTGCATGATTGGAGGCATCTACATGGACATGAAAGGGTTTGCTCCAATCCGGAGTAGTCAATATTGGTGCTGTGCACAAACGTCTTTTCAGCTCGTTGAAGGAATTCTCGCATTCTTCGTTCCACTCAAAATTTGTTAACAGCCCATAAAGAGGTTTAGCTATGATGGCATACATGTGGATAAACCTATGGTAATATCCACAATGGCCCATAAAGGCTTGTACCTCTTTAACATTCCTTGGCCTGGGCAGCTCTGCTATTGCTCTTACTTTGTCCTCATCTGTTGAAATTCCATTCTTAGAAACAATGTGACCTAAGATCTTACCTTGTCGTACCACGAACACACACTTCTCTGGGTTCAGACACACTCGATAATCTCTACACTTGTTGAAGATTTGTCTGAGCTCAGGGATGTGGTAACTTCTTTCTTGGGAATGAGCGCATAAATCATCCACATATACTTCTAAACTCTTTCGCAAGAACTCTTTGAAGACATGACACATGAGCCTTTGGAATGTTGCAGGTGCATTGGTGAGCCCAAATGGCATCACACGAAATGCAAAGATTCCCCATTCTGTGGCAAAGGCGGTTTTGTGTTGATCTTCGGGGGCAATGGCTACTTGGTTGTAACCTGAAAATCCATCAAGGAAGCTATAAACTTCCTTGCCTGCAACACGCTCCAATAGATGTTCGGTGATTGGAAGTGGATAACTATCTCTGATCGTAGCGGCATTAACTTTTTTAAGGTTAATGCACACTTGCAATTTCCCATTCTTCTTGGGCACCACTACAATGGGGGACACCCATTCAGTGTGCTCAATCTCATAGATGAATCCAGCTTCAATCAGCCTGTCAATTTCCTCCTTTATTTTGGCTGCATAATTGTCATTATATGTGTAAGGCTTTTGTTTGGTGGGCTTGGCATCAGCGGTCATCGGAATCGTATGAGAGCAAATCTTTGGATCTACTCCTTTCAAGTCTCTATAGTGCCATGCGAACACATCCCTATATTCCCTTAATAGAGCTACAAGCTCTGCTTCTTCTTTTGCACTTAGGTCATCTCCTATGTACGTACATCATTCTTCGTTCCCTTCAATGGTCACTACAATTTTTTTGGTCTTTTCTTTATTGTCATATGCTTCTCCTATAATGGCCTCTCTCTTAGGCATCCGTACCAAAATCTTTCGGTCTTCCACTTCATATTTCTTGAAATTTTGTGGTACTTCAAACAATGATTCTTCCTCTTCTTGTTTCACTGCTTTTCTTTTCTTTTTCTTTTGACCTCCTTCACTTCCTTCCTTTGAATTTATCGTTTTAATATTCGCGAGGGGTTCTTCTTCTTTTTGGGTTAACACTCCTATGTCCTCTAAATAGTGTTCCTCTGAGTCAAAGTAAGTATCCATCACAATGGATTCTAGATCGTCGTCATTCTCTTCTTCTTCTATGAACTCACTAGGATCACACTCTTCCAACAGGGGCTGACACATGAACACTGAAATATCATAACCCTCCTCATCACAATGAGGTGTCCATTGTTCTTCATTGACTGCAATGTCCATGGTAGCTAAGATTTCTACCCAACCATGAGGCTCAAATTCCTCATCTGGAAATATCATCAGTGTATAGGCTGGGTCTTTTATTGGTCTATCTCCTGGGGAAGTTCCTTCTTCTCTTGCTTTTAGATGCTTTTCCTCTTCCTCCGCGACCTTGCACATCCACAAGTGAGTATCTTCATGCAGCCAGGATGGATCAGGTGAACTTCCAGAATGCACAGAGATTGAATCTTCTTTTTCTTTGTGGATAGGATTCCACTGTAGGGGTGGTACATCTCTGAAGGTCTAATCCTTCAGATTGACCTTGGTGGTGATCCCTAAGTGCTATAAGTGCAAGGAGTTGGTTTCCCAATCCTGTACTATTTGCAATTGCCGTAGGAAGGGTCTTCCTAGGATCATCTCGTAGACATTATTTTTTTCAAAGTCACATATAGCAAATGTATGTTCAAACTCTACACCACAAGTGGTTAGAGTTATCCCTTCAAGCAATCCTAGAGGTCTTTCAAAATGACCATCTGCCATTTGAAGTTTCATTCTCGTTGGTCTTAATGTGGTTTTGCCCCATCGCTTCCACAAGGAGGTGGTCGCAATAGCAACACCAGCACCCGAATCTACAATTGCTTTGGTTGTGTAACCTTGATAGGTGATCGGAAGATAAGTGTTACCTTCTTCACCTTCGCTCATGTCCCCTATTTTGTCTATAGGTATCCCTGGTACTTTCTGCTTAGGGCCTACTTTTGGCATATTGGAATCAAGTTCTGGAACTTGATCCTTCACATGATTCCAGAGCTCAGGTTTTGCTTTGAGCAGCTCTTCCATAGTGAGATGACATTGAACCTTAGTGTTCTTCACAACATCAGTGTTTCTTGGAATCACTGAGTCTTCATTTCTTACCAATATTGTGGGAGCTCTGATCTGGAGAGATTCAGATTCCCATGGGCCTGTGAAATGAGGCAACTCTTGTAAAGAATTAGATTCAAAATCTAGTCTCTCATCCTCTTGTTGCTCTGTTTGATCTCCATAGATAGACGGAATGTCTTGGGGAAATTGATCATGAAGATCATCAATCTCAGGAATAGGAGGGGAATCACCCTTCTCCTTGGCCCATTTCTCTTCTTGTATTTCCCGCAAGAACTCTTGAGAGTACTGTTGAATTGAAGGAGGTATTCCAGCATCCGTGGAATTAGGAACATAAGCTCCCATTGGTGGTGAGCTTCCTCTTTCAATAACTGGTTGATCCTGTGGAGGTAAAGAAACTTGTGGTTTGTTTACCAACTGCTCTAATCTTTCTAGTAAGCCTTGGAAATGCAAATCCGGCTTGACAGAGTTTGTCTGATTGAACTTTTGACTAGTCTCAAGTATAGCTTGAGCTTGTTCTACCATTTTCATGCACATTTTCATCCGTTCAATCTCTAAATCTGCTCTAGGGTAACTCTTGTCTAGGTTTGCAGCTGTTGGCCCTTCTTGAAGACGAGCCTGGTAGGCCTTGAACATCATGTCCAAGCCTTCTGGGGTTGGATCTGCAAGAACAGACCCTGGTTGTGGGTTATTTACAATGGGTGGTGGGGTGGAATGAGGTGGAGTGGATGGAGCTTCGGTATGTGAGGGGCTTTGAGATGCAATGTCTTCTATTTTTGTTTTGGCATCTTTTAGACTTTGTTCTATTTCAGATATCTTTCTGTTCCACTTGCGATTAGCCTTCTCTCTGGTATCCTTCCATGTTCTTGGCTTCCTCTTACTAGGCTCTCCTGACTCACTTGACTCCGATTGCTCGGATGGTTTTGCTTGTTGTGCAGCCTGTGCCCTAGTAACTGCCTGTACAGGAGCCACATTACTGCTACTTGAACTTGAATCTGCCACTAAGCCTACCACGTTGATGGGTGTAACCTTGGGTGCACTAGAGGGGTTTCTCGGACACTCTCTAGGAAGATGTTCCTGGCCACACTCAGGACAAAAGCCTTGTATTGTAATGTTTTGCCCTTGTCCCAGAGCTGGTTGGTGGGGGCCTTCACGAATGAAATGGTCGCCCTGACATCTAAAGCATGGTCCTCTAGGGGCTTGTGGTCTTACTTGTCTCAATTGGGGCCTAGGATTTGGATTCGTATACATGACATTGGAGTATTCTGGTTCCCAATTTTGTTCCATAGGTGGTGTCTCATATTGACAGTGAGAAGTCTCACTTTGCTCAGGTGACTCTATATAATAAGCATGTGGACTATCTTCATAGAAGTAGTCTGAACCATGAGCGTGAGAATCATTTTCTGAGACCAATGGGATTAGTGGCACCAATGCTCTATTAGAGTTCTCCTCTGCCATCGTATATTTAACTGGGATCACATTGGCAGGAGCTGGCGGTTGGTTTCCTAGGACAGGTTGTGGCCTATATGGTGCCTGATATTGCTGCTGGTATTGAGGTTGATATTGTTGTGGCCTATAATATGGCTGTTGGTACTGATTCTGATACCTACCCTGCTGGTAAGGTTGCTGATAATTTTGTCTAACAGCCTGCCTATTGTAAGGACAATCTTGAGTCGTATGATTTTTGTATTTTCTCTCAATGGTGCAATACAGAGCATTAGGGTTTCCTTGGGGTTGAGTCGTCAACGGACAAACATTAGCCATGTGATCTCCTCCACATGTATAACATCGCTTCACTGAAGTGACCCTTGGCATTTGTCTATTTTGAACTCCTAGCTTTTTGGCCACTTGCTCAGCTATCTCATCTATCTCAGTGGAGGTTCTAGAGGTATGACTTGTAGAACTATCAGAGTCCTTATAGAGTTTGGATAGTCCTAACTCCTCACCCAAGTTGTCTTCTATGTCAATGCATATCCGTATACACTCTTCTATGGATCTAGGCTCTTTCAGGTATACATATGACCTTAATTTTGTGCTCAATAGGCCATCTAAAAACAGTGCCACCTGTTTGGCTGATGTGGGTAATTCTGGTACAAGGCATCTTTCCAAGTACTGTCTAAACCTTCTTCCTGCAAGTCGCACTGTTTCTTGGGGTGTCTGCTTGAAGCTGTGGATCAAGGATGATGTGTTATGCCTGATACCACTTTTGGAAAATTCCACAATGAATTCTTCTAGCAGCTGACCTATCTCTCTATAGTTGCGACTGTTTAGAGGTTGAAACCAAGCCAAGGCAGTACCCTTAAGAGTCAAACCAAATGCCTCGAACTGGGTGAATAAGTCTTCAACCTGTTCAGCTCTTAGCACTTGTTTCAACTCCGCCACATGATCATAAGGATCTCCAAATCCATCAAAGTAGTTCTTCATTGTCTTAACCACTTGAGAGGGTCTAAGGGTTCTTGAGTGTTCTCGTGGTCTAGGCAATGGGAAATCATGATCATCTCTTTGATGCCTATGAACTCTATGTCTCTCCCTTTCAAGTCTTTCCGTTCCATATCCTGATCTGTCTCTTCCTACAGTGTCTGCAAAGCTTACCTCCGGTCTCTCTCTAGTTCTTTCTCTCTGGGTTTCATGAGCCTTGGATGATCCGGCTCCTTGGAGGCCCTGGGAAACATTAGATCTTGGTGGAGGGAAAATTGATTCACCTTGCCAAGTGTAAGCATGTCTGTCATGATCTGATACCAAGAATAATTTTTGAGATGTGTGATCTAGATAGACAACTTTCCCTGGTGTCTCTGGATCCTTGAATTCATAGATGGTGACTACTGGGCTGGGTTGATCTGGCTTAAATCTCCAAAAGGCTTCCTCCGTTTCTCTATTCACAAATAGTTCTATGCTTTTGTTATCTTGAGGAATCCATTCTGGAGTGATCACTCTAGTCAAGACTGACTTACCTCTAGGGGTCTTGGGTTCTCCTCCTAGGTCTCCTTGCTCTAGGTCTCCTATCTCATTCTTAGGAATGATATTTCCAAACTCATCTGTCCTATCTGGTAAGTTGGTAACCACATACATGGTTCCTTCCTTATCAATGTAAGCACCCTCTTCAAACTTGACCACTGGGTGTTCAAGTCCAAAGGGTTGGTCAGGATTCTTGAGTTGAACCACTGATCGTCTTAGACCATCCTCATAGATGCGAGCACCTAATTGGTTGGTCCTGATATACTCCAATTGGGTCTTATAGGGACCTTCTGGTGTCTGTAAATAGGCAGTGCCTGAGCTACGTGTGGGTCTTTCCATGCTAAAAGACATTTCGGAGTCACTGGTTTCTGAACTTCGTGTGTAAGGATAACCACTAAGCTGTTGAGCCCAAGACTTGGCTATATGGTTGACACTAGCCTCAGATGACCTAATGCTTTGTCTATCCTTGCCTAAGTGTCTACCAGATCGCAGGTTCATAAGCCTTGGATTCTAGTCCCAAAGTTCTCTTCTATTGCTCAAAATCCTTTGGAACACCTTGGTTTTCCAGTTTTCCTGAGGGTCAACTTCAAAATACCCAACAAAACCAAAATCACAGCAAACGGATTTCGTATGAGAAAGTTATGCCAGTTCAGGGTTCTGGGGGTTGAAACAGGGGAACAGGGTCTCTCAGGAAATGCTTCAAAACAGGCGATACACGATAGTTGTAGGACACGATACTTGATACTTGAGGAACTCGATACACGATACTTGGTATGTATCGCGATACTTGAAGTAGGCGGTACTCGACCTTCAACAAGTATCGCGAGCAAACTCCATGATACACGATCTTTGAACCAGACGATACACGATATTCGGGAAAAACGATACTTAACTCAAGACGATACTCGATATTTGGAAGGAAACGATACACGATCTCTGACTTAGGCGATACCCGATCTCTGATAAATATCGCGATCTCTGATAAACGATACCGATCTTCGACCGAAAATGATACCGATCTCTCATGCAAACGATACACGACCTATGAACCAAACGATACACGATCGCTGGTGAATATCGCGATCCTTGATTGAAACGATCTTTGGACCAAACGATACTCGATACTTGGCTCAAAACGATCGACGATACCTGAACCAAACGATACTCGATACTTGGCTCAAAACGATCGACGATACCTGAACCAAACGATACGCGATCTTTGGTAAGTATCGCGATCTCTGAGAAGCGATACACGATACTTAAGCCAAACGATACACGATCTTTGATCGAAACGATACCGAAAGGAGGGAAATATCGCGATACTCGACCACAGGAGCAAAACGATACTTGCTAAGTATCGCAATACTCGACCGCGGGAGCAAAACGATACTTGACCCTTAGACAAATTTTGGGAAAGATTTTTTCTAAGTTTTGGTTGTACACATGCTCTACTCTTTCCTCTCTCCTCTCCTCACTCTCTGTATCACCCCAAATCACTCCTTTTCACCTCTGTCAGTACCAAACGATACCTGACGCAGATCGTTTCCCTTTCCAAACTTAATTTACTGAGAAATTATAGATTATATGAGTGTTTGCTCACCTTGAGAGCCTCTCTAACTTCTTTGTCACTTCCCCTTGCTCTGTGTAACCCCAGGTTGCCCGATTGCTCACTCACGATCTCTGGCGCAGCTCTCACGATACTTGGCGCAGGTTTTGTCTTGTCCGGGGCTGTTCACTCAGATTTTTAGCTATTTTGGTGCTACTTCTTCAGCGCCTCTGTTCTGCACCCTCTCTAAGCTTCTTGCTCACAACCACAAGTAAAAACAAGGTGAATGTACTCTAAAAAATGGAAAAAACTGAGAAGATGAAGGCGGGTGGAGATGGTGATGATGATGAAGATGAAGAAGAAGGAAAATTCAAAAACTGAACTGAAAATGATGATTTTTTTACCTTTCAACGTCGCTACTCTACGTCTTACCGTCACACGCTCGTCCTCCAAGCTCTCTCCCCGGCAACGGCGCCAAATTTGGTGTCACTCTAGCACAATGGTGAGTACCAACGTGAGGAGATACACCTCATAAATGTCAATCCGTGGAGACGTGAGGACCGGTATGAAGACCGTGAGCAAGTGATGGCACAAGTGCGTGAGTGAAAGCACACAAGCATGCACACACATACACACACACGCGCACAAAGTAAGAGCAAGGAGTGGAACAATGGAAGATATTCGATTATACAAGAGCTCTCTTACAAAGCTGAAATCTACAACAAGCTAACCAACCCCAAAAATGATCTCTCCAGCCCTTTTTATAGTTTTTGAGTGGTTTTGGCCCTGTCCAGACCTAGTGTCCCGCCTAGTTAAAAAATAGGTTCCAGGGCTTATTTGGGGGCTCAAACGCTCCTCAAGCTCGAGGACTCCTCGGCTTGAACAAAATGGAGTTACAAAAATGGAAAATGGTATTTACAATGGTTTTTAGTGATAAAAATCACTATTTTTGTAGGGATTTCTTCTGAAAATTTGACAGGTGCCTTTTGGAGCTCCCTACTTGCTCCTTCTTCTTGTGTGTCCACTTCCTTGATGCACTTCCATGCTTTGTCCTTGACCTTGAGCTTCAACAATATGCATGTGTGTATGTATATGCAATTTGTGTGTGTGTGTATGTATGCATATGCATGTGTGTATGTGTGTATGCATATGCATGTGTATGTGTGTATGCACATATGTGTGTATGTATATGCATGTGTGTATGTATATGCATATATGTGTGTATGTATGTATGCATATGCATATGCATGTGTGTATGCATAGGCATGTGTGTATGCATATGCATGTGTGTATGTGTGTATGTGTGTATGTGTGTATGCATATGCATGTGTGTGTATACACATATGTGTGTATGTATATGCATATGCGTGTGTATGTATGTATGCATATGCATGTGTGTATGCACATATGTGTGTGTATACATATGTGAGTGTGTATGTATATGTATATGTCTCTCTCTTTCTGTCTCTCTCTCTCTCTTTATATTTCTCTAGATATCTCTCTTTCTTTCATCTCTCTCTCTATGTCAACCAAAAACAAAACAATCACTTACATCGATGTAATTGTTTGGATCGTTGTTGTCAAAGTCAAATTTTAGTTGTCCTTCGTCGAATTCCAAAGACCTGATGCCAAAATCTCTTGGAAAATTAAAGAGAAAAGAAAATAGAAAAGGGAAAACATAAAGAAAGAGAAAAGAGTGCTGCAAGATGTGTGATACGTACTAAAACTTTAGATCTAGAAAAATAGAGAGGTGTGCATAGAGAGAGAGAGAGTGAGAAACAGAGAGATGTAGCTTGTGTGCACAAACGCGACAGTAGCAGGTTTTTTTTTTTAACATGATGAATGTCGAATTTTTGCTCTCGGGTGCGTTTAAAACATTGTGTGGATATGAGCGTCGGTAAATTACTGGAAACTACCGATGCTCATACTGATACACGTACTGACTCTCATACTGACACAAGGTCTACCGACGTGTATATTTCCTCTGTAGTTTTTCAAGGGTTATCAACGGTCATACTGACGCCAACGCATGACCGTCGGTATACACAACGTCGGTATGCCCCTGATATGCTGTAGTGAAAAGTAAATGGATAGCCCATGAGGGTGATGAAAACCATCATTAACCACATCTTCAACTTGGTATAAATCCTTTTTTTTCGTTAATCACTTTGTAACTCATAACTCATGTCCAATCCCTCCCTTGCTTTGTGGGATAAGTGGGTTCCCATGGGTGCCTTGGCCCTTCACTGTATTTGTATGTCCTTTTATTAATTAAAGCAAGGGAGACTAGGCCTTTGGCTGAAATTCCTATTATGGAAAAAAGTTTGGAATTTCACAATCATTAATCCATGTAAGCACACAAAGAGCTCAACTCTCGCCCTTTGGGCACATCTACAACTTGGTTTCACACTTGCATCGAGATGATCTACATCAATAGTGTACAACTGGATGTCAAAGAAACTCCTTTTCATTATATACACACTCTCATTGAGCCCTCTTCACCAAATATCATTCAAAAGGATCATCTAGAGCTGCACCTCCGAAAGAAATTGAGAATCCATATTATGGAACACATGAGCTTGTTGGCAATGCTCCTCCCTTTTCTTTTGATGCTAGCATTGTATAACCCCTTCAATTTTGTAGATCAAGGTGCCTTCGAGTGCTCTACAATGCTACTCGTCACTTCTGCAAGGTGTCATATTCTAGTCATTTGTCCTTAAAACTATCACTAAATAGAGACACAAAACCACGTTCTTAATAGAAATGACATTGAGCATTCCCCCTTCCTCCATTAAACAAAGACATACATACACATTTTATCAACAAGCAATCGATAGTGAACATTCTTCCTCCATTAAACAAAGACATACATACACATTTTATCAACAAGCAATCGATAGTGAACATTCCCCCTTCTTGGACACATGAACCAACCATTCTAAAATAGAAAATGTAAAGTAAAGCTATTGTGCTATGTGCGAAAGAGAACCTAAAAAGTTACTTGCTATGATGGAGATGATGATGGAGCTATCCTATTGATGGAATTGATTTCTTCTCATCCTTTTCTTCAATCATATCCGCTTTTGTAAGTCCACTCTAACATTAGGGATCTCCAACCTATGTTGGTGTGTGATGCATAAGAAAGAGATTTGAAGGTTAGAGAGATATGACTACTAATCATTTGCAATCGGACTATAGATTATTAGACAGTTTACTACCTCAATATAGCCTACCTATCGACTTAGACTTTGCGAAAATTGGGTGAAATGTTAAATAGGTTTGTCTCAAATTATGAACAATTAGGTAGACATGCTTTAGATATAGATAGTAGAAAAAATAAGACTTTCAATGCTTACTTGATTATAAGAAATGTTTACATAGAAAATCAGTAATAACTCTAAGAAGAAGATAATATATAGAGACTATGCTAATTGGAGATACATAGTGACGTAGACAAGCATGGAATGACGTGATTTTATCTTCTTAAGTTGTAGTGCCTTGTACTCCTAGGCAGATGGTCAGGGTTCAAGTCCTGCCCAGGGCTAGATGCCTCAAAGTTCCCCAAGATGGGTGCCTCTACCTTACGAGGTCGGGTGTGTGTGTCTTTCCAAATTCATTCTACCATTAGGAAAAAAGGTGAACCCTGCATGGGCCTTTTAGCTCAAGGAGTGATTAGGGATGGACCAATGAGAAGAGGGTGGTGGCCACAATCTAGTCCCTTAATCACATAGGCTAGGCATAGGCTTCCATGCTTTTTGTGTGGTCAAAGAGGAAAAAACCTCCTTCAACTAGTGGTTTTATTTGTGTGAATGGTTTTGAAAAGCTTGAGAATGAATTGCAACCCTTGGATTGGCCCAATGATCCAATGGCTAAGGTTGAGTGGCAAAAGTCAAGGCAACATTGAATATTGGCCCTTGGATTTGAGGGAGAGGAAGGGCTGGGATGTGGTCCATTCAAAAAAATGCACCTTTGCTTATAGGCCGTCAGATTGCATCTTGAATCGAACGGTTCTGTTTGAATTGTCCCCATTTTGAGCGCCTTAAATTCAGACCATTGGATGAAGATATGATCTAAGGGTTGAAATTGATCTATCAAAAGGGAAAAGCTCCTTTTTACATATTCCATTGGATGATGGGCTCATCGGATGCATTAGATCACCAACGAAAGTGTGCTCAGCCCCAAACGCAGCGCATCGTCAGATTCTCCTTCGATCGAATGGTGGAGAACAAATTCAAACTTCTTATCAGCCCCAAATGCGGGGAACTATCGGATTTGCTCTCATCCAAGGGCCAAGAAACTTGCAGAGCATGTGAAAAAATTTGTGAGATCTTCCTCTCTCTACTGTTTCATCTCACGCATGTCAGAGCCTCCCTCTCTCTACCTTGTCATCCCTTTCAATCTTAGCCATTAAATAGAACCATCCAAAGGCCACAAAAAATTCCTTTCTAATATTCAAATACAAAACTCTACTAAATACTATTTTATTTGAGAATACCAGTAGTGGTTTTCTATGGCCCCTTAATCTCCTAGATTATGCTTTTTAATCCCTTAAAATTAGGAATCCTTACAAGGCCCATGCAGGGTTCACCTTTTTTCCTAATGCTCTAAAAAAAAAATTACTTCTTCACTCACCATACTTCCTAATCTCGAATTTATGAATGGAAAACTCTTTTTAATGGCTTGTAAACCATGAATTACTCTTGTGATCTTTCCTCGACTCTAGTGTCTCATCACGTGATTATTTTGTCCTTTCATTTTCCCTTGCCTTTCCGTGGTCTCCTTTACTTTTGGTGATCCACTTGGCCTCTATTGGATAAGATATACTATTTTTCTTTTGCCTTGACCTTAATCCTTTGTTCCTTCATAAATTTGGGATGCTTTGTTGAATGAGCTTGCAACTATACGTTCAAAACTCCCTCTCAACCTCACGTGGGATGTATCTTCACTCATGTCCTTCAAGTTCATATGTCCTTGAATCCTTTTATATTTGAAGTATCTAAGAAATTTTTGAAAATGTTATAAATATGATCCTTTGTCCTTATGGACTTTATATCCACATCTTTTGTCAACACATTTTCTCTAACATACTGATATTGGACCTCAATGTGCTTACTCCTAGCATGAAATATAGGATTTTTTCTACCTATGCATACTTGATAAATTATCTCCATGAATTATAATTGTGTCAAATTAATCTATAAGATTTTTTAAGCCATATGATTTTAGAATTAGCAAGTTCTAGGGCTAATTATTGGGCCTCTATTCAAGAAAAAGCAACTATGAGGTTTCTTCTTTGAACTATACTAGATACGTTTGCTCCATATGATGAACAAGTACTCTCATGTGGATATTCTATCATATTTAGACCCTACCCAATCAACATCACCTTATTATTTTCATTGAAATTCTTTAACATAATTATCAAAAAATACCATGATTAATTACGTTCTTGATGTATTTGAGTATTCTTGTTTCTACATTGATATGGTCACCTATTGGAGCATGCATGTATTATGAAAGTAATCAAGGTACATGCAAAAATGTGTTCTTATGATGGTCAGATAAGCTAGAGAACCGATGATGCTTCTCTATACTATTAACCCTTGCAGTTTCTTTCAATTGCTAGAACCAATCTTCATGTTTGTATCCATTTTTTGTGTAAGAGGCTTGCACTCACTCATATCAAATTTTGTAACACATCCAAATTTTGTAACACATCCAAGAGATACTGCCTTTGCAACAAGTAGATATTTGATTATCTATAGATTAATTCTATATAATACGTGTTTTGGATCCCCATATGAAAGACTTTAAATTCCTTTTCAAACCTCCTTTTGATGTCTTTGATATGTGCAAAATCATTCCCTATGATGATAAGATCATCTACATATGTGTAGATGCGTACCATCTTGTCTTCATGCTTCTTGACATGCACTGATGGATTTTCTTTGTTTTGTGAAGATAAAAACTTTTTAAATTATCCTATTAGCATTTCATTCGAGGATCTTGGTGATTTCTTGAGCCCGTAAAAGCCTTCTTCAACCCAAAAAAAAATCTAGATGCTTCTTGTCTTATACCCTATAGGTTGAATCATGTAGACTTCTCTTGCGAATCTTCATTCAAGAAAGCATTCTTGATATCCAAATAATATATGGGCCACCATGTAGACTTTTCTTGTGAATCATGTTTTGAAAGCAAAGGCTATCATCTATATCGCCCATAGACTAAATGCATTTTGGTTAGCCCTGATGTTGTTTCTATGGAAGATTCAATACAACCATTACTTTCATGTACCAAGGAGACATCAACTAGCTCAAAGATGTGTATGACACTTTACTACCTCTTTTAATAGGTGGACATTCAAGTGCTCGTCCAAATGGGGCAATTCCTAGGCATGTGGTTAGCCCATCGAATTACTTTGAATTGATAGGTGATGAGTTCAAATCTCGTGTAAATATAACATTGGTAGCATAGCCTAGGAAGTAGGCTTGGGTAAGGTGGATGGATTGCACAAAGGTTATGGATACCCAATGGCTTCTGGGAAAGGCACTTGGGCACTCTAGTATCCGAAAAAGTACAAAAAAGATGCACAATGCTTTGTGAAAATTTCCCAAGAAAGATTGAAGTGTACCCCCAATCCGTAGGTTGGATTGAGACATATAAGATATCATTGGAAAGCTATAAAAAATTAACTCTCCTTGAGTGTCCCTTGATTGAGGGTTCAAGATAACAAGCATGGGTGAGAATGAGGTTCAAGATATTGAGGTTGAGAACAAGGGTTCAAGATACCAAGGTTGCAAACAAGAAGGTTCAAGTCACCAATGTTCTTAAGGGTTCAAGTTACCAAACGATTATGAACAAGAAAGGTTCAAGAGACTATGTGAGGGTGAGGACATCAAGACAAGGGCACCTATGGATTTGAGGAGCTGCTCATTTAGGGCAATGATCTCAAGAAAATGGAGAGAGTTTTAGATTCAAGAAATGACAGGAGGGAGATGGTTGAACCAGACCTAAGAAGAAGGATTAGAAAGTGATCCATGACCATGGCTTTTGGGGCATGTGTTTAACTCATTAGATTCATAGTTAGTAGGTGTCAAGTTCAAATCCCATATGGATAATACTGGAATTACATGATCTTTTCTTTGAGATACCCCACGTGAACAACACATGTAACAAAGAACAATATAAAAAAAGCAAATATAAAGTAAATAAAATATTGTTTTTTTTGGATGATTTGACAGGTCGTACTACTACACTCAAAGCATAACCGGGTGGAGGCAGGAACAAATTTCTTCAGATTGTTTTATCATGCGAAAGAAATCCAGTTGACCTCCATCCGTTGTGAAAAGAGTATATGTCCATATATAATTGCATCACAAGGGTGGAGAGACTCTTCCTCGGCCCATTGTGAACCTCCCATTGTGAACTCAGCCTGATATGTTCCACAAATACCCACAATGCGTCACGTGTGCTGTACCCTCTTCACAACGAGGCCCCGAAGGAGTCCATGATGGGGCCATTTTCCCTCTACGCGTTAGCTTTGTTTCGCTAGATTTCTTTCAAACTATTCGACTTGCGTACTCTTTGTCGGCCTGTTTTTAGCTAGCGTCCGCATTACGATCTGAGTAGTGTCCTTCATGCATTTCAGATGGGCTCTATCGACTCTCATCTGCTACGCCAGCACAGGCGCAATATGATGCCGGCAATGCACAACACCATTCACATTATGAATGGTAGAAGGTGAGTTCAAGGTTAATGAACCATGTGGATGAGTGAGAGTAATGGATAATTGCCTGTTGCCGACTCTTGATCACCATGTGGCCATCCAAGTTTCTACATCTGCTGCTTCGGCTTCTACATCTCTTCGGCTGCAGAATCACCTCTTGATGCCGATTGCCCGCCTCTGTGCGCTCAAGGTCCTTGCTCACTTTCTCGATCTCCGTTTGTTCTGGTCTTTGCCTCCGCTCTGTTTTCTACTCTTTCTCTCACGCAAAGGAGCATAACTCCAAGATTGTCGATTCTGGACGGCAGCCGTTGAAGAAGCTCCATATTACAGAAAACCCAAAACATTAGCCGCCTCCTGCCTTCCATTCACACGACACAATTGTCAGTGGCAGAGGACTCTCTCATCCAAAGAGCTGGAATGTGAGGGTGACTCTGATATTTCAAACTTTGTTCTTCTTTTTGTCCTTAACAAGGCAGCGGTAGCATAAAGGCCCCTCATCCTTGTCTACATGCGCTTGTCTTATTGGGCATTTGCAAAGGAATTCGTGTACACCCACATGAAAGCAACACGATCATATGACATTTCAGTTAATATCATGACTTACCAGCCTCAATAATGAGAAGTCAAAAGAGTAAAAAAATGTACAGTTAAGACACCTCACACAGCCAAATGCCTCTGTAAGTCAAAACAAAGATAGCTGTGGATGCACTTCTGAGAGGGACATGGAAACTAAAAGCAACCATAGATCCGGGCCTACCTCTGATAGGGGCACCATAACCAGCGTCAGAAAGTAAAGGGACTTTCATTCTCGACTTTCGTAGCTGCCTATTTTGATTGCAGAAGAGTTAGTCATACGGCATTATACGGAAAAGCAAAGTGAAACGAGCAGCGGCAAAATCAAAAGCAGATACAGAAAAGCAGCGACGTGCTTGACGAAGATACTCTGTGGTAGCTCAAAAGCATAATTTTTTCTCTGAGGCCAACATGCCCAAATGTAGGCAGCTCACCAGAGGTTCCATATGGAAATCTCCACATCCCTTGAGGGACAGCTGATGAGAATGTGGGTTCAATCTTCATAACCATGACAGGACTTGCATCTCCCATCTTCAATTTTGCATTTGAGAGCTCTAGCTGGTGTCCAAAAGCCACTTCAAGTAAGTCACTTTAAGACTTAACGCTTGATGGAAATAGGGAAAGCCCATGAAGAATTGGATCTATAAGTAGGTTATTCATAAATAGAGGTTCAGCAAGCGCCTACTCCCCGAGCTTAACTTTGAAAGAACAATTACTCCCACAAAGCAGGGGTTTGACAAGATAACATCCTGTTTCAACTGGTTTGATGGCAAGACCATTACATTTCCAGCCCAGTAATCGAACTTTGGACCTCTGCCTCAAGAGGCCAAAGACTCAACCACTAGAACAATGAGACGTGGATTATCTATAGGTAGGTTGCTGGCTGTTCCAAGTGATGTGGTTATTTCTTCCAGACAGCCTCTAGTAAGTTGACATTTTATGGGCCCTTAAGCTAGGCCTTTTTCCTAAAACTAGGTGCATGCCACCCAAGCCATATAGAGTCCTACAGATAAAGACAGTTATCAGTATTCAGTTTATCAGAGGACGACAAGTTAGCTTTGACCCAAAAAATGCTTTTATTTGTTTTTTTTTTTGTGTTATTGGTATATATCATGAATTAAAGAAGGACTAATGTACAGAGGACCTTAGAGAAGGAGGTGAAGAGACTCCTTATATATAGGCATCCATGATATTACAGTACATGGCCCTCTAGCAAAATCGCATGCATAACATTCTTGTGTGTTTGCTTGACTTCGCGTAGTACAACTTGCATTCACAACACTAGCTTGGTTTCCTTAAGAATATGACCAACCAAATATACTATCAGTTTTTGTGATGTAGCTATCAGAAATCCTACAATACGGTAGAGATAGAACCTTGCTGGCATGAGCAATACGGTAGAGGTAGAACTTTGCGAGCATGAAGCAAACACTGAAGTGTAGTGGCATGTATCAAGGTCCTATGGTAGAGGAGTCGGTTGCTTCATGCGAAAGAACTTGCAGCCCCTCTACTACATGACACTCCCTTATATTCTCTGTGGTGTAATACATAAATCACCCATCGTGTACTTCCTCAAGAGTAATTTCTACCCATAGTCTATTGACTGACAAGTTGTTGTTTTTTGAAAGAGGAAGTTTGGCGAAGCTTAATCTCCCTTATAGCTTGAATTTGATTGAAAGAACAACTGTATAGACGAAGGGACATAGTATTCATGGGACTCGTTGTATTCCACAAAAGCAAGGGTTAGACTCCTCGAACACAACACTTAGAAAGGACTCTCTGAAGGCAACTAATTTCAATATGTTAGAAGGCAATACATTGGTGTAGGACTGTATTGCTGTAGAGAGGGGTTGAATCCTCACCCGAGCGTCAAAAGGTAAAGGGCTCAACCAGAGAGCCTAATGTGCACGGAAATGGAGGTGGATATTTTCCAAGTTTTTGATTGCAATGGATGTGGAAACTTAGGACGAACTCCATGAACACTTGGAGATGGCAATGGTTCTCCGATGTAACAGAAGCCATTGTCAATGCACGCTTCTAAATTGGCCCATTGCATCATGATTATTAGATGCCAACCTAAGTATGTAAAATAAATAACATGTATGCCTAATCTCCAAGTTATAGATTCATTTCATAAGAGAACATGGCATGATCAACCGCTATTGATTCCATGCTCACATTCACAATTTTTTACGCAAGATCTTACATGTTAACCAACCAGTTTTTCCAATATGAAAGTACAAAAAAGCCTATTTTAGATCAGGCATATATTGACAGTGCATGCAAAAACTTCCCTCGTGGTTACCGTTGATATGCTCGTTAGTTTGATACGTCAAAAAACTCTCCCCAAACCATTGGTATCCATCGACATAATGGTTTGAATTGACATCGGCCTTTGTATGTGTGTTGTGAGTCCGTGCATACACATTCAGTTGGTATGGTTCCCAACTTCCCAATATGTGGGTGAATATGGTCGTAGAAAAAGCCTTGGAGGAAAAAAAAAGCCGATATGGCTATCACTACGGCCATCGAAAATGACAAAAAAAAAAAAGAAAAAAAATCAAGCTATCCTTGCTCTTACATACAATCTTGCACCTACATTTTTAGCAGAGTAGAGCACTATGCTAACGATACTCTATTACAATATGTATAAACAAGTGAATGGACAAAGAGGGAAAAAAGTGTCTCAATAGTCCTAGTGTGTTCACACATCACTACCGAAATATATCAACAAATCCCCCCTGGGAATGATGCGATGAACAAGGAGTTGGCACTCATGTATAAGGAAGTGCTAAGCTATGTGGAATCAATCCACAAAAGGAAGTAAGCCCAAAGCTTTGTGGACAGCTTCAAACTTCTCCCTAGGTAGAACCTTTGTGAAAAGGGTTGCAATGTTCTCCTGTGTGGGCACATATGCCAAACTGATTTCTCTAGCAGAGGACCTCTCCCTGACATAATGATAGTGTGCCTCAATGTGCTTAGTGCAAGCATGGAACATAGGGTTCCTTGCAACTGCCAATGCGCTCTGACTATCAGTGAAGATGTTGGTGGCAAAAGACTAACCAACACCCAAATCAGCTATAAGGTGTCTAAGCCACACACACTCAACAATCACTATGAAACTTGCCCTATACTCAGCCTCACAACTAGAAGTGGCCACAATAGGTTTCTTCTTGCTCAACCAAGATATGCATGAGCTACCAAGCATGAAGCAAAAACCACTGGAGGACATAGGAGTGTCATAGCAACCAACCCAGTTAGAGTTAGAAAAAGTATGTAAATATAATAGAAGTGATCCCCCCTTGGGATAAAACAATCCAAGTAGACGGTTACCATTCAAGTAGCAAAAGATGCGCTTAACCGCTTGCCAATGCTTGTCACCTGGGCAATGCATAAACCTGCTCATCTATGAGACAACAAACTGAATATGAAGCCAAGTTATGCATAAGTAAATCAAGCATCCAACAACTTGCTGATAGAGAACAACATCAAATGCATCTCTAGCATCATGAAGACTCATTTCTAAACCTCTTTCCATAGGAGTGGTGTAAGGAATTGAACTCACAACCTCTTGGTTAGGAATGTGATGGGCTAACCACTTGCCCCAAAAGCCATGGTTGAGGATTACTTCCTAATCCTCTCTCTTAGAGCGTGGTTCAACCATCTCCTACTAGGATTATGTTACATTCTTCCCCCCTTGGTCGATCATTGTCCTCAATGATCTACTCTTGTATCCCTCTAGCCTCGGTGATCAGTCCCTTGAACCCCTAGGTGCCCTTGAATTGATGTCCCTCAACCTCGCACAGTTTCTTGAACCTTGTTCGCAACCTTGGTCTCTTGAACCCTTGCTCTCAACCTTGGTGTCTTGAACCTTCTTGTTCGCAACCTTGGTGTCTCGAGCCCTTGTTCTCAACCTCAATCTTGAACCTTGTTCTCACCCATGCTTGGTATCTTGAACACTCAATCAAGTGCCAACCAAGGATTCCCAAGGAATTCACACTTCCAAGCTAGCTCATTGGAAAGTTCGTTCCGAGAGCTTTCCAACGGTATATTACACGCCTCAATCTGACCTACGGATTGAGAGATACACCCCAATCATTGTAAGGTCCATCCTTGAAACCGACGCGCGCGCCTTCCACAATTCCTACCCTTTCACATAGAGGATGCCCAAGCGCCTTTTTTAGAGGCCATTGGATCATTCCACTTTGCCCAAGCCTACTTCCTAGGCTCTGATACCAATGTAAGGAATTGAACTCACAACCTCTTGGTTAGGAATGTGATGGGCTAACCACTTGCCCCAAAAGCCATGGTTGAGGATTACTTCCTAATCCTCTCTCTTAGAGCGTGGTTCAACCATCTCCTACTAGGATTATGTTACAAGTGGCAACAAGTTTGCAATCTTCAATGAAAAAATGCTACAATAATGTATCGATATATTTTGTTTGAGACAAAGCTATTCCACCATCATATTGCATAGACTGATTGCCCAAATAATGATGCAAATGCACCAAATACGACATCTCAAACGAGGCATGCAAATCAGCCTTTAAATCCGCAATATGCTTCCCATTAGGACCAGTGAGCAACATGTCATCAACATAGCCAACAATAATCAAAAGCACATCATTTGCACACTAAACAAATAAGGTGCTTTCAATTGGAATGTTGTCAAAACCATATGCAATCAAGTAGGCATGTATCTCTTCATACCAAGCACATGGTGCTTTCTTCAAACCATATAATGTCTTTTTCAACCTATAAACTTTTTTTTTCATGCCCTTTCTACACAAAATCACGGGGCTAAAAAATATACAATTCTTCATGTAAGTCACCAATCAAAAATGCAGTTCTAATGTCCAACTCATGTACATTCCAACCATGATGAGTTTCAAATGCACATATGCTATGAATAGTAGTCATTTGGCATTTGGGAGTGAAGGTTTCATCAAAATGAATGCCTCTTTCTTGAGCATAACCTTTTGCAAGAAGCCTAACTTTATACCTATTGACTATTCCATGAGGCTTACACTTCAACTTGTATACCCACTTAGTGCCAATAGCCTTCTTGCTAGGAGGCAAGTCACATAAAGAACAATTACCATTCTTCATAATAGCATCATATTCTTATTGCATAACAACCATCCAATTTTCTGAATTCTGTGCTTCATCAAATGAAATAGGCTCATTCTCATCACAAAGACTAGAGGTAGCCATAGAATAACAGTCTGATGTAAAAGACGCACTATGAGAGCTTGAACAAGTATGATATCATAGAGATGCATCTAATTTGCTATCTCACAAAGTCCACACCAGCCATTTAGTCATAATTTTTGCCTCCTCTATATCAACCCTCTCATCAACAAGTGCATCATGTAAATTTGCATCAGAAATGGAATGATCTGCATCATCATGTGGAACTTGTAAAGGTTGAGAAATTGCCTCTTTGTACCAGCACTAGACTGTTGACTTGTAAAAAGAGACAGGAAAGTATCATACACATTTTTGGAGTTAAATGATGTCACCTTAGTACATGAAAGTAATGGCTGAATTGCATCTTCCACAAAAAAACATCACGGCTAACTAAAATGCATTTAGTCTATCTATGATACAGATGATAGGCTTTGCTTTCAGAAAATACATTTCACTACTTTATCATCCAATTTCCCGCGTTGTTGTTTAAGCACTAACACATATGCCAGACAACCAAAGACACATAGATGAGCAACAAATGGCTTGTGACCATGCCAAGAATCATATGGAGTGATAGACTGCAATGCTTTAGTGGGACATCTGTTAAGTACATATGTTGCATACATTAGCCTCAAACCAAAAGCTATGTGGTAAAGCTTGTCTTTTGACCATACACCTTGACATCTCCATGAGTGACTTGTTCTTCCTTTTAGCAATACCATAATCTACTATTAATCACACATTAATCAAACTAAGGAGGAAGGAACAAAAGATAAGCAAACATGATGAATGAAATAAATAGAAATGAACTTACAAAGAATGCTCTATGAGCATGGAGACTCCATGAGAAGTGGGAGCACACTCTTGACAATGAGCTAGAGTGGAAATGACTTGTGAGGAGTGAAGGGAGGCCTTGCTTATATGGAGTTTGGGAGAATTCCCTTGCATGTGGGATAAGTGAACTTGCATGAGAATGAAACTCATTAGGGAAAAAAATGAACCCTGCATGGGCCTTTTGGATTAAGGAGTGATTAGTGATGGACCAATGAGAGGAGGGTGGTGGACACAGTCTATAGCCTATAAATCACTAGGCTGAAGGGGGATGAGGGGACAGGATTCCCCTATGTTCAGGTTTTGCCTCTAGAGAGAGAAAGGAATCTCGTAACTTACCTGGGCCCAAAAATTCAAAATTTTCAAAAAGTTATAAAACTCATCATAACACCATTTAATGGTCCCCCAACCACTTTTTAGGATCAAAAGTGCTATTTTTGGGTTCTAAATCAAAATCCGTGCATGAACTGAAGTGAAAAAAGTGACTTTTTCAAAAATAACTCAAAATGCAACTTTCTCCCTCCAAAACCTCCCATTTTCATACCCAGGTCCCAAAAAGTCATCTCTTTCCACTACTTTCTCTCCCTAGCACACCATTGCAGCTCCTGCATCTCCATTTCTTTCTCTATGCATCATCTTCTTTGAATTCCTACTGTCATTTCCATAGCCTGATCTCCAATGGAGAAACCTAAATCTCATAGACGTCCAAAAGATGAGGTTATCGCGATAAAATGTCACAATATCAAGGCTCCAGAAGGATTTTGGTTAGGACAGGAGTTCTGCAAAGGTGCATGGGTGTACATGCAACCCTCTGGTGTTGGTCCTCACCGTGTGAGAGATCGTGGAAACTTGGATCTTCATTGGAAAGGGAAGTTACTAGGCTTCAAAAAGCTCAAAAATGGTGAAACTGTTGCCATTGTACAACATGTGTTCACAATGTCAACCATGAAATTGGAAAACTCAAACAAAATGAGATATCCTATCAACTGTAAGTATTACTCATTGACTTTTGTCCAAATTTCAGAATATACCTAGCTAAGTTGTGTATTTTTTTGTTGTAGACATATTTCCTTCTACCTTGGTGGAAGAACAACCACTTCATAGTCTTACAGGTACTTTCCAAGCATTGCATGCAGATGTTGGGTCGATAGTCTTTCCACAAGCCCGTCCTGCTCAGCTATTATGTGAGAGAGTTTTCTTTTACACACATACATATGTTGTACCCTCTTCATCAAATGATTTTGGCAAGTTAGAGATGATTAAGGTAGATTCTCTCTTAAAGCTTGAGTGGCCGCAACCTGATGTATGGACATTAACATCTTTGAAGCATAAGATGGTGATGGACATACACAACTCTTTGAAATTTACAAGAGTTTCAAGATCTATAGGATTACATTGGTGTGTTCCTGTTCATTGTTTTGTACATTTATTTCAGATATTCACAATTCTAGAGACGTCAACAATGTTCATGTTAAAAGATATCACGTATGAGCAGGTAGAGTGTTTGCTAGGTGAAAAATGGGGACTTGTAGAAGGATGCACCAAAGGGGATAGATACATTTGTAAAATTGGTGCAAGAGGCATAGGATTTCGATACTTGAAACATCGTACTTCATTGTACATTAGATTCTATTATGATTGTTGGATGTGTAAACTTGGTGAATGGATACCATTACAAAGTTCTGAGGGTGTTTTAATTTCATTTGAAATTAAGATAAATCTACCCAACAATGAAATGGAAGTTATTTCAGTAAATCATCATTGGACTCTTGCCAACGTGAGAGAACATCTAGTAATCATGGGATTTGAGGATCTGGATCAATCAAAGTTCAGAATACAAGGGCATAAGGTAAGTAGCATATGGTATTTCTTCTTTTGTTTATACAAATTCTTACACTCAAATATGTTCATTTAAAGTTTTCTATTTGTCTGCAGATTGGTAAGAGGTTGTAGGATAAAATTAAAGTCCTCCTTGAATGGAGTGTGGATGGAACTCAACTTTCATTGTCATAGCTCAAGGACTATTTGAGTGCTACAGTGTACACACACCTATGTTCCATTTATAATCCTACATCTGCAACAATGTATTTAACATGCAAGACATGTAGCATGTAAAATTTTTTGATCTCAATATGATGTACAATTTGTCAAATCTTTGGTTTTTCCAATGGCAATTTATTATAATTTTAAAGTTCTGAGAATTTTTTTTTTCTATTGTGTTGTCGTGTATCTTATTCTGGTTAATGATTCTGTTCAATCTTTTTATGAGCAAAAGTTTTTTTTCTGAGAGTTCTGTGCATGATTGTTTTATTTGAAGGTATCAGTTTTAGTTTTAAAATGGGTCCCACTCACTTTAAAATTTTGAAACTACTATAAAAGCAACACTTATTCTCTCATTTCTCACTTTTGCAACCAAGAAGAGCTACAATCACTAGCAGAGTACGCACACAAGCTAGCATCACGCGCAATGGCTGCCGCATCCTCCAGTACCCTGCAACTCAAACGTCCACGTGAACTCTTCAATGAGTTCTTGGAATCAACTGAGTTCAAAGGTCAGAACCACTTGTATGACCTACTGTCTAGGGTCCCTGATCTAGACAAAACAATTCAACTGAACTCTGATGTGCTCAAGGAAATCATAGAGTTCCTTGAGTACTACATCTTGCGTTTTTCTATAGAAATACCGCCTTATGAGGGTAAATGGGTTCCATGTGACCTTCTACTCTACATACATAGAGGCGATGAAGCCTTCATGAAGTGCCTTAAGCGCTTCATGGCAATTGCGGAAACTGCTGGGCACTTACTAGATGACTCTGTGCCATTAGTAAAAAAACTTAACAAAAAGAAGAGGATGGGTACAAAGTACCTATCCTACACTGCAACAACATATTTTATTATTAATGAGGAGCCGGAACCTACACCTGTTGAGCTCCCCAACCTTGCCACTGGGGGTTTTGTTAAGGAGAAGAATGAGCCTCAACCAGAGGCCATAAATTTTTCCAAAGAAAGCATTACAATCCACCAAGAATTCCCTGGTGGTGTTGAGGATAAACTACATGTGCAATCAAGCATGGAGGAGGCCCCCCCTTCAAATCTCAACCCCTCTGAGCCCACATTACCAGAGGTGGAACTTGAATATCTCTCCTGCATCGTTGTGGATGGAGAGGAATTTATTTTACTCCATGACATTGAGAAGGCATTCGGTCTACGTTTAGATGAATGCTTGAGTATTTTCTCCACAATGTCAGATGTTCCACTTGACAACACATCTGACATACTTGAAAAGAAGTCCATCCCACTTGGGGATTCTGTGGCAGACACCATATCAATGGTGTGTGCTGATATTTTAAATGATGACAACAATTCTACTACAGAGGAGGAGTTCAGTGCAGCACACGAGAGGATACTGAAGCAAAAAATTCCTACATCCCATGTAGCAGAGCAGAGTGGCATGGCCCACTCTAGCATTGATCTTGATGCCCCTGGAAGAGGGGAGGAAGAAGACAAGCTTCATGATGTAAGTGGTAATTGAATTAAATAAATCGATAATTTTAAGTTAACATTGTAAGAGCTTGAATTCTCATTTGTTCTTAACAGGAAGCAATTGAGCTCGACAAGTTCGCAGCAAGGTCTGGTGGGGATCGAGCTTCTCGTGGGAGTGGTGCATCCTTGGCAAACTACATCGGAAAGTTGCCAAAGGATGATTTTGTTATCATACACAAAGACTACAGTCCCGATGGGCACTTCATCACTTGGTGCTTGAAGGCCCTTAGCAAGATTTTGTGTTTATGTACAATTACCCAAGGCACTAATTGTGTCATTTTGGTTAGGAAATCCTTAGTTGTAACTACTTTAGGACTTAATTTTAGAGGGAAAGTATTAGGGCAAATAGGTATCGCCATGAGTCTTGGAATGCAAGACCCTCATGTAATATCAAGATCTGTATTGACTTACCAGCTGCCTCAATCTCTCCAAAGGAGAAAGAAAGTTGTGGAGAAATTGAAGGCAGCTGAGAAATGATGTAATGTCTTGATAATACAAGCTTTTTTTTTCATCATTTGTCTAGTTCTGTTTATGAATGTGCTAAAAAATTGAACTTATCTTCTCTCCACAAATTGTATCTAATTGGGGGTCTTTGTATTTTTCTTTGGTCCTCTGTATGATTATATGCTTAAAAAAGGCCAAAAAAGCCCCAGCCACAGAAACGCGGGAAACAGCCCTGCAAAATTTTTGCAGGGCTGTTTCCCGCGTTTCTGTGGCTGGGGCTTTTTTGGCCTTTTTTAAGCTTTTTAGGTGCTACAATACATAGGAAACAATGTAATTTCAGATTTTCAATTGGTTTTGGTATTATCAGGACCAGAAGTTTTCAGTAGGGTATAAACTCAGCCTTTAGTAGCTAAAGATCTCAATTCCTATAGGGTATAACCTCTTAATACCTAGACCCTTGCATCTCTACCATATGTCTTATGCTTACCAAAGACCAAATATTGCAAAAAAAACCCCAGCCACAGAAACGCGGGATTCAGCCCTACAAAAATTTTGCAGGGCTGAATCCCGCGTTTCTGTGGCTGGGGGTTTTTTGGTATTAAAAAGACATGATGCACACCAGTATGTAGAAAAGGAACATATCTAGTCATAAAACAATAGGCAAGTGCATGCATGTTTAACTGAATCCATATATAACTGACTGAAAGAGAGAGAGAGAGAGTGAGAGAGAAAAAAGAGACAAAGAATATAAGTCAAAACAAAATTTTCTATTATCCATTGTATTACATCGCAAAGTAGCCTATCATAGGGTATAATATACACATCATGGGTTATTTCCTCTAATTCTTCTTGCTAGCTGAATGTCCTTCGGTTGTATGGTTACTCTCTTGGCATGGATAGCACAGAGGTTAGAGTCCTCAAGCATGGAGATGAGGTAGGCCTCAGCTGCCTCTTGAAGTGCTTCAAGTGCTATCCCTTGTATTCTTAGACCTGTTTGGTAGCTTTGTAGTTCCTCTTTCACTACCCTTGCAAAAGCTCTTCGTGGTATGAGTAGTTCAACGGACTTTTGGTAGTGTCGTATCTCTGCAAAAGCCCTGCAGTGCTTCCTTCGTCTTTGTGGAGCTCTTGGGTTGGGAGGTATGTTTGGCTGGCGTTGAGGTCGACGTCGAGGTTGATAGTTTTTTTTTCTCCGATGTACACGATGTGAGGGCCCAGCTTCATCTTGCACATTTTGTTGTTGATGTGGTTGTTGACTTTGCTCTCTTTCCTCCTCTGTTGGTATTTGCCCTTGTCCTTGTGGAAGTGTCTTACCTCCATGTGTCACCCTATGGCTCGTTGGTATTTGCATATCATTCCATGGTGGTTGATTGTTGCTTTCCTCATATGGGGATGACTCTTCGTCGCTCTCTGGTACACTCCTTCTGATCAACTTCTGTTTGGGTCTTGATTTGATGGGTGTCCTTGTTGGTGGCTCATCATCTGAAATGGCCTCTGATCGTCCTGGAGTATAATAATCTTGTCTATTGGAAACTTCATTTTCTCGCACTGAATTGCTCCCAGGTGGTGTGCCATTGTGTGACACAGGCACAGATGTGCTCTGGGAACCACTTCGAGGCCTTTGGGGGGGTTGCAACCATGGTGGGCGTTGTGTCCCTAGATGAGGGCTAGGAAAGAAGACGCGATCTTTCCTTGCAGTTTGCTTGGTGCGTGCCATTCTCTTGAGTTGCAAAAAGTGTGAAATGAAGTGAGTTCTCTCTATTTATAGAGTTTTTTAAAAAACTGTTTGTTCACACTAGAACGGACAAAACCTGTTTAAAACCATACAGAATATTATATATTAAATAATAACACATTGAAATCAAGATTACAATAATCATATGTATTACCACATAATGGGAAATAGCGAATTCACTTTACTTCCAAGCTGAGCCTTCTCGTTGTCTCCTTGCACGCCACTGAGCATGATGAAGAGGACCTAACGATGACTTCCATTTCTCACTGGCAATGTTGTGTTGCATCTTTCTTGCAAGTTTTGCCAATTTTGAATCCCTAAGTCGTTCCACAAAAAACTTTCTCGAGAATGTAGTGCGGTAAAACCAATTAAACATCTCCTCCATGTAGTTTGATTGCATTGGGCCACCACCATGTCGGGTGTTTTTGAAGTAGACACCCCTCGCTTTGTAGTGTGACTTTTCCATTCCTTGGGTACTGAAAATCTCTAATGACCCATATCGATGCATGAAAAAAGCTCCATGTGCAAACAAAATATGCTAAAAATTGTTAAGTACATTGGAAAAAGGTAAGTGCAATGAACACTTGTAGAAGAAGATTACACTTACAATGTAGTGTGTTATATTGCTCTCTCCCCAACATTGAATGAAACACTTGGTGAACTCCACTAATGTTTCTTGAAACATTTGACGTTGAATAGCACTAGACCTAGTCAGACCCATTAAGCCTACAACCTTATCAAAGCTCGACCAAACTTTCTTTCTCTTATTACAAAGATCAACTTGAGAGTCATTGTCTGTTGTGATCATGCATAGGTCTTTCCACAGCTCATAACGTTCATTATTTTGAGTGCTAGTACCTCTTCTAAAAAAATGTCTTGCTTTATTCCCTGTCATTGACACTTGTTGCAAGCTATCTTGAGATTCTCCAACTTTCTTAACAACTAGGGTTACATTTCCACCATGACAACCAATTGAATTAAGAAGTTCCTCCAATTTCTTTATAGCTTGAATAGATTTATCAACTGGCTTCATGGCAAATGCGTATTCTATATGGAGCTTCAATAGTCTATCAAAAATTCTCATGAAGGCATGCAAGGTGCAAAAGTGGACATTGACTAAAGGGAATGGAATAATGGGATTCCAATCCTTATCTGACATGTCACGATTAGGTGTACCTAACATGGGACACCTCATTAAAGGTGTATCCCATTCAGCAGATGGAGTTGCATCTGTGTCATCAACTAAATCATCTATGTTGTTTTGTTTTCTCTTTGTTCGTTTATAACCTCGTGTACAATATGGACAAGGATAGAGAGTAGATGCACCTTGTTTGCACCCTAACATGCATTTGATAGTCTTTAAGTCTCCACCTAAGTGCCACTCTACTTCAAAATCACCAAGGCTTTCTACATTGATTTTGGAACCATGAATTTGAGAAGTTATCACCTCTGTGATCCATGGGATCCTATTGAAAATCCATGTAAGAACATCATTGGATTCTTTAGGTACTTCAATAGCACCTAACCACCATATATCTTTCTCTGATTGGACACTATATGTAAAGTGATGGGTAGATTCTTCACTATCATCAATAATAGCATGGGCCATAGCTTCGTTCATGAGTGTCACACTAAGTCTCTCCATACGGCGTCCCTTTATGATTTGACATTCGTCTAGCTTCAATACAAACTTGAGTTTGGAACCAAAATCTACATCAAATAACAAACATTATATTATTAAAAATACTATGAATGTCATTATCAAAACAATGGATATACCTTGAAGTGTGGATTTGTAAAATTTAACCATTTCCTTTTGGAGCCTCTCCAAATTGACAAATATGTTGTTGTACTTTGTGTAGATGAATCCCTGTCTAGATGTGTTTTTCAACTCTTTCTTTGATGTAGATGAATGATAAATGGATGCAGGCATAACATCTTCTATATGCAGGTAATTGCCAAGAGTATTGGCTACATCCTCATTGGTTATCTTCTTCCTCACAGATACCTTGTAAGGGCATGGAAAAATGCTCTGGAAAATACCTTTGTTTTGTAGAGCCTGCTTCAAAAGATTGTACAATGCAGTGTACGCTCTAGTACTAACACCTGCTTCATCACATACCATCTGTACCTCACTAGGACTAATAATATCTTCTAAGTTGCCTGCAAAATCTTTAATCACTTGGGTTTTGATGTGATTTCCTATTGGTGACTCCAAGATCATAAGCACATGTTTGTTGCTAAGACAAGAATTCAGAAAGTTCAATTGATCCTCCATTGTTGAGGAAGCACTCGCATCTTCAACAAATGACCTGCACAATAAGAATCTCAATCTAAAAGTCTTTTAACATAACTAAACAAAGGAAATACATACCTAAGTGCGTAAACACGTCGCTTCCGTGCTCCACCACCAGTTGAAAGAGCTTGAAAGGATGATAATGGTCGTTTCCTAAATCTCATCCCAAGTGGAGTCTCTTTTAGTTGTGTAAGATTGGCTTTCAACTTTGTAATTGTGCTCTCCTTTTCTTCCACATCTTGTTTGAGACTATTATTGTGCTCATCCAAAGATTTGATAGCACTTTCTAAAGTGTGTATAGCACTCTCTAAACTGTGTATCCTGAAATGGTTGTGATGACATTGTTGCATCCAATAATTTGCTATAGATGTAGAATGGTTAGACAATCGCTTGCAATAGCCTAGGAGTCCATCTTCACCGGAACCAAGGAATTGTAGAAATGTGGAGATAGTATGGAATCTAGGGTGAACATTAGCCATTGGATCCAAGGGATACAAAGCACCATGGACCCAAAGATCAATATTCTTCTCTCCAGCTGCACGTCGTGCATTCTGAGAATCTATGTCATTGCTACCTCTAGTTGTTGGTGCAAATTCTGTAGGAACACGAACATGTACACTCTTTGAGTGAGGAGCACGCGCTGGTGCTGGTGTCATGTTCGTAATACATGTGAGCACCATGATGTTCCAAAACTCCAGCACCGAATGGGAAGAAGCACAGAGATGGCTGGAATGGCTAGTACAGTAGCTATGTGCAAGAAAAAAAGTGTGTTTTGGTATGTGGATAGGTCAAAATGACTTTTTTCAGTATGTTAGAGGGAAAATGAGTTTTTTTTCAAAAATTCATGTTTTGGGGCAACCAAAGTTACGAGTTTGATGATGTGGCACTTAACTTTTGGAGGGATTTTGAAAAAAGTATGTTTTTTAAGTATTTTTTATAAAAATAAGTCTAAAAAAATTAAGTTCTGACATATACATAAAAGTATGGGCCATTTTGAATAAAGAATAGCTGAAAAAGAGACTTTTTCAGAAAACTCATTTTTTTATTCATAAAGATGGACGGATTTGATGAGGTGGAAAGTGGTTTTTCTCTCTCTCTATGTGCAGAAGAGAGAGAAGGTCCTAGCTCAGCCTAAAAAAAAGCCTACTTCAGCCTACCGAAAAGTGCTCTATTAAATGCACTTTGTCCCCTTAACAAAGTACAAGATTAAGCTTAATCCCTAAAAATTAGGAATCCTTACAAGGCCCATGCAGGGTTCACTTTTTTTCCTAATGTAGCTTTGGACAAAAGGGTGGAGCATGGAACTCTCAACACCCCCCTCCATGTGATGACTCTTTTGTTTTTAATATGGGGGACTAGTGACATATGGGATCACTTAGTCCATGGGTTTTTACGATCCAAGGACATATGGGATCCTTGGACATAACTTGGACATATGGGATCCAAGGTGTGATCTAGGGACATATGGGATCCCTAGACATATGGGTAGGTGGTGTAAATGAGATGCTTTAAAAGAGGTATTCTTTACAAATGGTTGCCTTGGGTGACCCATCAGATTCTCCATCTCTTCTTTCTTCACTGATGTTGGCATATTTCTTGGGTTTGTAGTAACATTTCTCTTTTGGATGATTTGTTCTTTTGTAGAAGTGACATGGTTTGTACTTTTGATGAGGTGGTTTCTTCTTGCTGAACAAAGCTTTCTCTTGAGAGGAGCTATGGTGTTGAAGATTCTTTTCTTCATCAAGGAGGGCAGCTTTAACATCGCTAAGGGTTGGTTGTGGAAGAAGCCTAAGTGTGGTGATGATCTGGCCATATGAATCCTGGGGAAGACTTCGTAGTAGCAAGGCAATGAGTACATCTTCATCAAGCTTTTTGTCAATGTCAACAAGTTGAGTACACATACTCTTGAAGATATTGAGATGGGAGGCCAGAGAGGAGTTGGGCTCCATTTTGAGATCAAATAAGTTCATAAAGAGGGTGATTTTGGAAGATTTGGCTTTAGATCCAAAAAGATGATCAAGTTTTGCCCAAGCACCATAAGCGGTGCCCTTCTCATCAATGTGATGCACATAATGATCACTTAATCCTAGGGCAATGGTAGATAGTGCTTTCTCGTCCTTGGTTTGCCAAGAAGCTTCACCTTCTCTCGTAGCCGGTTTCTTCTCCTTGCAGCAATGCCCCATAGGCCTTTCTTCATGAGCTTGTATTGCATTTTGACTTGCCAAGTGTGGAAATGTTGGCCATTGAAGGTGGACTCATTCTTTTCCTCCATAGTAAAAAATGAGGTAGGGGTTTGAATGGAGAAGCTTGCTTAATAAAGTATTTGGCTGCCTTTGATGTGTACCTGAAATGGAGAGAAAGACTTAGGCGGCTAATATACCAAGGGCACAAAGGAAGGTCTTACCACTTACGAATGTGGCAGTGTCTAATCCTTTACAATGAACCATTAATTGAGTGTCAAGATATGATGAGATTTCCTTTGATGCATCATATGATGTGAAGATACATATCAAAGATATATGACAGAAGTTTACAAATAATTTTTAGGCTATCACAAAGCAAAACCATAAGTGTGCATCAAGCTGAGCCTTCATGTGAACCACTTATTTTTGAAAATCAAGAAAATAATTTTCTAAGGAAGAGGTTCACGTGAGTTCTATGTTCCATGTCGATGCGCATTCATCCCCCTTTGTTCTCCACGTATATGTGAGTATATAGAGAGACATTTCATAATGAGTGAATTAATGACATCCATAGACTTTTCTCTCTCTCTTCTGAATGGTGCGTCTCTAATATCTATTAATAGGACGTCTCTCGTCAATCGGATTTTCAAGTTGTGCTTTGTTTGGCCATTGAGCACCATAGATCTATGGTAGCTGCAACAATGCGAAATATCTGGAATCAGATTCTGTGAACTACGCAAACTGTATTGGCTTCCAAAAATAGAACTGTGGCATGCAGTAGGCATGCACTGTGCCCCATCGGATGTGAAGAAGCGCTGGAGAAAATTCAAATTGCATTGAACCCCTATTGTGCTGCCTGGACCGCGGTGTCTGGAGACTGGGTTGTAGTTGCTAATTGTTGGAATTGTGCCATTTGTTGTTGCGCAGCTTCTACTTATGCTTTAGCTGCTAATTGCGCAGCTGGGTCTTGAGGAGCTGCAACAGCTACCTGCATGGCTGCTCGCGGGGGCCAAAGAGCTGGACCAAGGAGGAAATGAGAGTCAAGACCTTGGGAATGCTGCCCGGGTTGAGCTTAAAGAATCTTGATGTGCCCTTTCTGCTGCGTGATCCATAGCCACCATAGCCTCCAGTTGGTGTTGAGCTGACAGGCGGAATGTTAACGAGCGGCATGTTCTGTTGGTGCATTTTACCCAAGCCTACATGCTTGATATGCTTGATATTATCCTCATTTGTAAGTCACATGTGTAGTCATGTGAACACCTCTTGTAAAAGAGTTCATTTTTATCTCTTGTATTTGAAAAAAAGAAAAAAGGAAAAGGATGGCTTACCTCATGCATGATGTAAAAGCAAATTTGTGGCTATAACTACCAAAATCACGAATTTTTTAGTTGAGGGAATCTCTCCTAACTTTGGGGATCACTTTTAGGTGGAGCCATTCGAATTCGAATTCAAAACTCCCTCCAAGAATAGCTATAAAAGGAGCAAGAAGGAAGAGGCGATTAGCAAGCCTTGTACGTGACCACTTCATGTCATTTTGTAGAGATTGAAGAGCTTACTCCATAGCTCTATCATTCTACTCCCATTGTGCAAAGATTCATTGCCAATGTGGTTGTAATCATATATGAATTTATACATTTATCATCATTCACTTCTCTGTTTTGTTCTCTGCTATACTCACTGAGAGTAGTAACTTTAGAAGGTCATATGTCGAGTTCTACTGAACTTTTTTCAGTGATTTAACTTGCGTTGGATAGCTCATACTGTCTAATTTCTAGCTATAAATTTTCAAGGTCATTGGATTAATAGTTTTGAAGATATCTTCAATTTACTGCTCACTGATCTATCTCTGTAGAGCCCCGAGAATGGTGGGCATGTTCCAAGAATTGATGAAACTTGTTCTCAGTGCTCAGTCCACCATTTGAAGTGTTTTAACTTGGATTGGGAATCTTGCTAAGTCTATTTGCTATGCCCAAAAAAAAGTAATTTTTCAAATTCTTACCAGGTTGAGAGCACTGTTCATTTTTTCCAGTAGGTGTATGTTCAAAAATAGCAAGTTTTGGGAGCTAGTCATTTCGCAACTAGTCTGTCTTGACTTAAACTTTTGGGATACATGTTCCAAAGTACTTGGCTGATATTTTGGTGGATTTAGGAAGCTCAAAGGGTCTAGTAATCAACTCTGAAGTCTCAGTTGGCTGGTGTGAAGCTGTTTGTAGCGGCACCTACTCATCTTTGGATTGCATCCACCATCTCTCTTCACAGTGGTATCATAGCATAGTCAAGCAACATGGGAGATGGATTTCCATTAACAATTGACAAATTCGATCGAAACAACTACCCGGCATGGTCTCTAAGGATGGAGGCTTACCTTCAAGGGAGGAATCTATATGGATTCATATCCGGAGATGAAGCAATGCCAACCATGAGGAACAAAGGGCAACCATCACATGAAGAAGTGGAAGGACTTTCGAATTGGTGTTCGAAGGATGCACTTGCAAGGTCCTATATTCTAAACTCAATCTCTGATTTTCTTTTACCTCATGTCAAGGGATGCAAGACATCAAGAGAGACCTGGAATGTACTTGCTTCTTTCTTCTCTTCCAACACTCGAGCAAGGAAGAACCAATTGTGGATGGAGTTCACAACAATGAAGAAAAGCCCGAAGCAAAATGTGACTGATTATGTCACAAAGATGAAGGAGATTTCCGACCAACTTGGAAGCATTGGAGAGGTAATTAAAGAGGAGCAAATCATAAGACAAATCATGAATGGAATCAAAGCAGACGAGAAGTGGGAGTCATTCACAACAGCCATGGATTTATACATGGATATGCATGTACCCGACCTCAACACACTCATGGGCCAACTCTTCACTCATGAAGCAAAGATTAGCAAAGGTGGTGAGTCCTCAAGAGGTAATCAAACTTTTGCCTTATATTCCGATAAAGCTAAGGTCAAGGAAAAGTCAAAGAATAGGAAGAATGAAGATGAAGGTAGATCTTTCCAAGCAAACTTTGCAGGTAGAGGAAGAGCTAGAGGAAGAGGCAGAGGTGGAAAGCAAGGCAAGGGGAGATTCCAATCATCTCAACCTTGCAACATATGTGGCTTATCTAACCATACTACTGAAGAATGTTTCAGGAACCCGAGGAACTCAAGAGGAAGAGGATTCAATAGAGGTGGCTATGGATCAAATAGAGGTAGATACAATGGAGGCCACAACAACAACAACTACTACAACAACAATTACAACAACAACAACAACTATCAAAGTGGCCATAGAGGAAGAAGAGATTACAATAACTATGCAGAGGACCAAATTCAAGAAGATTCATTATTGATTATGAATCTATCAGCGAAGAAGGGTAAGGATGATGATCACATATTTTACATTGATTCGGGATGCTCGAACCATGTAGCAGGAAATGTGGCTTTACTTTCAGATTTGGAAGATCCTCATAACAAGCATGAAGTGTAGACAGGAGATGACACAAAGCACTCAGTGGAGAAGATAGGTAATGTGAAGACATCAGATGGGAATATGAACCTCTTAAGCAAAGTCTTGTATGTCCCTACAATTACCAAAAAATTTAATAAGTGTTGGACAGATTGTTGAAAAAGGATTGCAGGTTAGATTCAATCGATTTGGAGCATATGTTGAAGACCCAAGGCAAGGCTTTCGAAGGATTGCCAAAGGAGAAAAGACAGGAAGGCTTTTCACTTTTGAAGTGGAAGATACAAAGAACATAGCTTTGTTTAGCTATGGATCTCAAACTCTAACAGAGTTGGAGATATGGCACAAAAGGCTTGCTCACATTGGTGAGAGGACACTCAAACAGATTTGCAGGGACCAAAGTGTACTTGGTTTGCCTAATATCACAAGGCAACACATGATTTATAAGTGTGAAGCTTGTCAACTCGGCAAGGCTCATAGACAACCTTTCAATAAGAAAGGATATATGTATCAAAATCCTTTGGATCTAGTGCACACGGATGTGTGGGGTCCAAGTAAGGAGCCATCTATATCAGGCTCAAGATATTATGTGTCTTTCATAGATGATTGTAGCAGGTGGACCATTCTGTTTTTCATGAAGCACAATGATGAAGTGTTTAATTGCTTTAAGAAGTATATTGCTCTTGTTGAAAACCAAACAGGTAGGACTTTGAAACGACTCAGATCAGATGGTGGAGGAGAATACTTCTCTTCTGAATTTGATGCCTTCTTGCATGAAAGAGGCATTAAAAGGGAAGTCACTACAAGGTATACACCCGAACTCAATGGTGTAGCAGAGAGGAGGAACAGAGCTATTGTCGAAGCAGCAAGGTCCATGCTCAATGAAAAGGGATTGCCAAACTACCTATGGGCAGAGGCTGTGTCTACAGCCTCATATCTCATAAATAGACTTCCATCTAAGTCACTAGATGGAACCACTCCATATGAAGTGTGGAATGGAAGAAGACCTAGTCTAGAGCATTGAAAAATCTTTGGATGCTTAGCCTATGCTCACATTCCTTCTCAAGTAAGAGGGAAATTAGATCCCAAGGCAGAGAAGTGTGTACTCATTGGTTATGATCAAAACCAAAAAGGATATAGATTGTACAATCCAACCAATAAAGGATTTTCTGTGAGTAGAGATGTAATTTTTGATGAAAACAAATCATGGTTTGATGATGACAGGAAAGTGAAGCTTCCTTATGACTTGGATGAAGATTTTCCATCACTTCAACCAAAGGAGCTGAAGCAGATTGACGAAAGTGATTCGGAGATTGACCTAGAAGACTTGGAAAGACTAAAGCTATGGAAGAACAAAGGAAAAGCAAAGATGCAGGATGCTACATATGGACCCGAGAGCTCACATCAACCACTTAGAAGGTCTTCAAGGGAGAAGAAGAAACCAGAGAGGTTCGGTTATGATACTTCTTTGGTCACCAAGCACTCAATCTACATTGCAAAGGATTCAACCAATGAAGAACCTACCACATTTGAAGAAGCACAAAGCAAGAAAGCTTGGAGAGATGCAATGGATGAAGAAATGGAAGCCTTGAAGGAGAATGACACTTGGGAGCTTGTACCTAACAAGCCATCTATGAAGGTAATTGGATCTCAATGGATATACAAAATCAAGAGGAATCCAGATGGAAGTATAAATAGACACAAAGCAAGGTAAGTTGCTAAAGGGTTTGCTCAAACCCATGGTATTGATTATGAGGAGACTTTCTCTCCTGTTGCAAAAATGCCTACAATTAGGGTTCTCATTAGTCTTGCTACATCTAGAAATTGGAATCTCTATCAACTTGATGTAAAGAATGCTTTCTTGAATGGATGGATTTCTGAGGAAGTGTATATGGTACAACCTCCTGGATATGAGGATGCACATCATCCTAACTATGTATGCAAACTAAAGAAAGCTTTGTATGGATTGAAGCAAGCTCCAAGAGCTTGGAATTTCATATTGGTGACTTATTTGCAGGACCAAGGATTCAAAGCTAGCAAGGCGGATACCTCTTTGTTCATAAAGAGGAATGGATCTGAAGTGATCTATATATGTGTGTATGTTGATGATATTATTATCACAGGCAATGATCTTGAAGGAATCAAACAAGTAAAGAGTCAGATGAAGGAGGAGTTCAAAATAAGTGACCTCGGACCACTCACTTATTTTCTTGGATTGGAGTTGATCTACACAGATTCAGGTATATACATCACACAAAGGAAGTATGTCCATGACATGCTCGTCAAGTTCAAGATGGAAAATACCAAGTGTGCAGGTACACCTATGGAGCAAAATCATAAGCTTAGTGCTTATGAAGGAGAGCCAATTGAAGACATCACAAGCTATCAAAGCTTGGTTGGAAGTTTGAACTATGCAACACTCACAAGGGTGGATATATGCTATAGTGTTAGCATATTGAGTCAGTTTATGCATAAGCCGAGAAGACCACATATGGAAGCGGCCAAGAGAGTCCTCAAGTACCTAAAGGGGACCATGAAATATTCATATACTTCAGATATTGAGCTAAAGGTCTACTCAGATGCAGATTGGGCTGGATCTAAAGATGATAGAAGAAGCACATCAGGATATATATCATTTGCAGGTTCAAAAATCATTTCTTGGTCATCGAAGAAGCAACCAACCGTGGCATTTTCTTCTACTGAAGCCGAATATAGAGGTTTGGCTAATGCAACTCAAGAAATCATGTGGTTAAAGTCTTTTTACACAGATCTTGGACTTCATTCTTCAACACCTCATATTTTTGGTGACAACACAAGCTCACTACATCTAGCAGCTAATCCGGTATACCATGCTAGAACCAAGCATATTGAAGTCCACTACCATTACGTAAGGGAGAAGCTAATGAGCAAGGATATTCAACTATCCTATGTCTCTACAGATATGCAATGTGCAGACATGTTAACTAAAGCTCTTGATGGTACAAAGTTAAGTAGATTCAAGTTGATGATTGGCTTGTAGGAAATCAAGGACAATTGAAGACTTATTTGAAGGCCAAGCATGTTAGGCTTGAGGGGGAGCTGTTGGTGCATTTTAACCAAGCCTACATGCTTGATATGCTTGATATTCTCCTCATTTGTAAGTCACATGTGTAGTCATGTGAACACCTCTTGTAAAAGAGTTCATTTTTATCTCTTGTATTTGAAAAAAAGAAAAAAGGAAAAGGATGGCTTACCTCATGCATGATGTAAAAGCAAATTCGTGGCCATAACTACCAAAATCACGAATTTTTTAGCTGAGGGAATCTCTCCTAACTTTGGGGATCACTTTTAGGTGGAGCCATTCGAATTCGAATTCAAAACTCCCTCCAAGAATAGCTATAAAAGGAGCAAGAAGGAAGAGGCAATTAGCAAGCCTTGTACGTGACCACTTCATGTCATTTTGTAGAGATTGAAGAGCTTACTCCATAGCTCTATCATTCTACTCCCATTGTGCAAAGATTCATTGCCAATGTGGTTGTAATCATATATGAATTCATACATTTATCATCATTCACTTCTCTGTTTTGTTCTCTACTATACTCACTCAGAGCAGTAACTTCAGAAGGTCATATGTCGAGTTCTACTGAACCTTTTTCAGTTTTTTAACTTGCGTTGGATAGCTCATACTGTCTACTTTCTAGCTATAAATTTTCAAGGTCATTGGATTAATAGTTTTGAGGATATCTGCAATTTACTGCTCACTAGTCTATCTCTGCAGAGCCCCGAGAATGGTGGGCATGTTCCAAAAATTGATGAAACTTGTTCTCAGTGCTCAGTCCATCATTTGAAGTGTTTTAACTTGGATTGGGAATCTTGCTAAGTCTATTTGCTATGCCCAAAAGGAATTTTTCAACTTCTTACTAGGTTGAGAGCACTGTTCATTTTTTCTAGCAGGTGTATGTCCAAAAATAGCAAGTTTTGGGAGCTAGTCATTTTGCAACTAGTCTGTCTTGACTTAAACTTTTGGGATACATGTTCCAAAGTACTTGGCTGATATTTTGGTGGATTTAGGAAGCTGAAAGGGTCTACTAATCAACTCTGAAGTCTCAGTTGGCTGGTGTGAAGCTGGTTGTAGCGGCACCTACTCATCTTTGGATTGCATCCACCATCTCTCTTCACATGTTCATGGGTGAGCCTCCGGATGGCATCGGGAAGCCACCGTAGTAGGGTGTTGGAGAGCCGCCAGAGGGCGTTGGGGAGCCACCGGAGGGCGTCGGCGTGCTGCCATAGGGGCTTCCATCCATTGGCGACGAGCAAGACTTTGGTGAATAACCAGACATAGGAGAGGACCCAGACTTGGGAGAGTAGCCATATGGAGAATATCGCCGCCGCCATTGAGGCACCGGGTAGGCTTACGAGCGAGGATCGGGCTGGTAGTTAGCACTGTGGAGACTGCCACTATGAACACCAAGATTCCAGCGTAAGACCATGCCATGGCGAACAAACTTACTCCGACATCAGCAAAGTTTTCTCTATTGATCCGTGAGGCACACATGAAGAAGACGTAGTATACAGTTGTTCTCTCTCTCTCTCTTGTCGAGCGCAGATGGTTTTATTTTAGTTCATTACAGAGTAGCACAATCTTAGCATCTTCTATAGTTTCATGCTCAAAAGTTGAGTGCAGAAACGCAGCCAAAGACCCATCATATAGACCCAGGCAGTAGAGAGAGCAACTGCTCTGCAGTTGGGGTTGATCAAATAATATGCCGCTTCTCCTTGACTCTAATCATGCTTAAAGGAAAACATGAAAATAGTGCTAAAAAGCACTCTTATTCTAAAGGTGTGAAAAGGGACGGAGGGAGGGATTAAGAATGAAATTCATACTAATGAAAAAGATAACAAAAACCAAAACTAAAAAGGAAATACTATCAAGAAGTAACCTATGCTCTGATACCATGTTGAAATAAAGAAAACAACTCCTAATCTACTATTACTCACACATTAATCAAACTAAGGAGGAAGGAACAAAAGATAAGCAAACATGATGAATGAAATAAATAGAAATGAACTTACAAAGAATGCTCTATGAGCATGGAGACTCCATGAGGAGTGGGAGCACACTCTTGGCAATGAACTAGAGTGGAAATGACCTGTGAGGAGTGAAGGGAGGCCTTGCTTATATGGAGTTTGGGAGAATTCCCTTGCATGTGGGATAAGTGAACTTGCATGAGAATGAAACTAGCTTTGGACAAAAGGGTGGAGCATGGAACTCTCAACATATACGACACCGTACACTAATGTTTTATCGCATGCTCAACCAAAAATGCATTAAAATTAGAACACATAAATACATCCCCCCTCGATCAGAATGGTAGGTGCATGCCACCCAAGCCATATAGAGTTCTACAAATAAAGATAGTTATCAATATTCAGCTTATCACAGGATGACAAGTTATTCACCTTATCAAAGGATGACAAGTAAGCTTTGACCCAAAAAATGTTTTTCTTTTTCTTTTTTCCTTTTTTTTGGGTATATAGCATGAATTAAAGAAGAAGTAATGTACATAGGACCTTACAGAAGGAGGTGAAGCGACTCCTTATATGTAGGGATCCATGATATTATAGTACATGCCCCTCTAGCAAAATCGCATGCATAGCATTCTTCTGTGTCTACTTGACTTTGCATAATACAACTTGCATTCACAACACTAGCTTGGTTTCCTAATAATACAAGCAACCAAATATACTATCATTTTTTGTGATGTAACCATTAGGAATCCTACAATACGGTAGTGATAGAACCTTGCTGTCATGAACGATACGGTAGAGGTAGAACTCGCTGAGCGTGAAGAAAACACAGAAGTATGGTGGCATATATCAAGTTCCTGTGGTAGAGGAGTCGGTTGCTTCATGCCAAAGAACTTGCAACCCTCTATTACATGACACTTTCTTATACATAATACATAAATCACCCATCGTGTACTTCCTAAAGCATAATTTCTACCCATGATCTATGATGGAGAGTGTTAATCTCCAAAAGCACAACCTACTCTTGAAGTTAGAGCACCTCTATATCAAAAGTAAGTCAAAACCTTTACCAATTTGGAGGATCAACATTCAATTATAAGGATTCTGGAAAATCTGTGAAAAGGATGATTCTATAGAAAGTCTACTGCATATATCTTTCTCATTGACTTATCAAATGTGTAAAGTTTTTAATAAAACTTTGCACAAGGTGTTGCCTAAAGATTGCGCACCTCCTCCAAGTCGAATCACTCCAAAAGATTTAGTAGATTTTGAGAAATCAACTTGACAAGTCACCTATGTCTAAAACTGTACTTCTGAGAAGTCGATTTAGACACCTATAACTTCTAAGACATGGTTCTCCATGAATAGAACCCGTTTAAGCAAATTCTTTTAGCCACAAGTAGCTTACCTTCCAACTTAAAGATTAAGTGCTTACTTGCTTAAAACTTTAAACTGTGGAAGGAGAACTGATCAAAACATTGAATTCAAATTTTGTGCCTGTTTCAGGAACCAATAAACATTTCTTCACATACAAATGTTCCTACACATAATTCTCTCAGCCTGATCACAATTGGAAGCTAAAAATGTATACAGAGGCGAATCACCTATAGACTTAGACTTGTACAAAAGCATTTCACAAAAGATCTAACACAGAAGGAGAAAACTCAGAAACATCGGGCGCAACATTTTCTTCATTTCTGAGAATTTTACATCTAGTGATGAGAGAGACTTAACTCACTTCTAGGATGGCTAAAAAAAAACTCATACAACTTCTGATTACTCTATTCTCATGCTCGCTCATACTTGTCCCAACATTTTCCATAGTATTTATAGGCAAATATTTACAAATTTATGACTAATCAAAAGTATAAGTGACCTATATCTGAACTAATGTACATATGTGTACATTTCTTTCAACTCCTGAATGTAAACTTCTTCTATGCTTCAAAACTTGATCTTGTCTTCATTCTTTGACTTCCAAAACTTCAATTGTTGATTGCTCTGCACCAACAGCTCCCCCTCAATCATCAATTGAGGTTTTCTCTATTTTCTTTATGCCTGCCATGTCTTTGAATCTCTGTAGCTTTGCTCCATCGAAGCTTTTGGTAAGCATATCAGCTATCTGATCTTTAGTTGAAGTATGTATGACTTCAATCTCTTTGTCCATCACCTTCTCTCTTAGAAAGTGATACTGAATCTCAATGTGTTTGGTCCTGGCATGAAAAAGAGGGTTAGCAGCTAGATACAATGAACTCATGTTATCTCCATGAATAGTAGGAGTACTTTGAATGATATCAAAACTCTTCATCAGAATCTTAAGCCATATCACTTCCTTTGCAGCTTCAGCCATGCCTTTGTACTCAGCTTTTGTATATGATAAAGCAACTGTGTGTTGCTTCTTTGAACACCAAGAGATTAACTTATCTCCCACATAACACATGTATCCATAGGTTGACCTTCTATCATCAGGATTACCTGCCCAATCTGCATCACTATATATTTTGATATTTGTATCTGATGTAAAACCATAATACAAACCCTCTTTGAGTGTACCCTTAATGTACCTCAACACTCTTTGACCTGCAATCCAATGTTCTTTTCTAGGACAATGCATGAATTGAGACAAAACCCCAACTGCATATGATAAATCAGGCCTAGTTAATGTAGCATAGATAAGACTACGAACCAAACTCTGATATAACTTCATATCCTTGAATTCTTCTCCACCATATCTGCTCAATTTGTGATTCACCTCCATTGGAGTAGGTGCTACCCTGCAATCATTCATTTTAAACTTGATTAAAAAGTTCTTCAAATACCTTTCTTGAGTCACATACACTCCATGTTGAGTATATGAAATCTCCATGCCCAAGAAATATGACAAATCTCCCAAATCACTGATTTTGAATTCTTTCTCCATTTGCTTCTTTAGGCTTTGAATCCCTTTCTCATCTGTACCTGTAAAAATTATATCATCAACATATATGCACATGTAAATGAACCCATCATCACTTGCTTTCACAAGCAAACTACTATCTGCCTTCGATACTTGAAATCCAAGTTCTTTCAAGAACTTCACAAGTCTATAATTCCATGCCCTTGGGGCCTGCTTCAACCCATACAAAGCTCTCTTGAGCTTACACACATGAACTGGATACCTCCCATCTCTGAATCCTTGAGGTTGCTCCATGAAAACATCATCTGAAATGTAACCATTTAAAAAGCATTTTTCACATCTAATTGACATAATTTCCAACCTTTACATGCAGCAATGGCTCTCCAATAATGCATCATATTCTTCCTGCATAGCTTTCTCCCAATTTTCCTTACCTTTTGCCTCTTCATATGTAGAAGGATCTTCATCTGCCTTTATCATGTAAGCATAATCTTTGGTAGCCAAAAAAGAAGTATCATAGCTATACCTTGTAGGTTGCCACTTGTGTCTTGATGACCTTCTGAGTTCTCCACTCCTTGAGGTTTCTGGTTCTTCACACTCAGGATCAAATCTTGGCATTTCTTCAACTTCAACCTGCACTTCATTATTCTCTTGTTCATCAAATATCTGAACCTTTGATTTACCTTTCTTTTGACTCACAATTTCTTCATCATCTATATTAATATTGATAGTACCTGCATACCAAGTACCTTGCTCATCAAATGTAACATCCTTAGATACAATGCTTTGTGGATGGACTCCACAATCTATAACCCATCTGCTTGTCATCATAACCAATGAACACATACTTTTTAGCTTTAGGTTCTAATTTGTGTCTTAATTGTGATGGCACAAATGCATATGCCAAACATCCAAATACTTTGCAATGGTCTAATGTAGGTCTCTTACCCCACCATGCCTCATATGGTGTCATACCCTGCAAGGCTTTACATGGCAACCTATTGACCAAATAAGTAGCTGTATTTACAGCCTCAGCCCACAAATAATTTGGGCAATTTTTCTCCTTCATCATGGATCTTGCAAAGTCAACAAGAGTTCTATTCCTCCTCTCTGCTACACCATTTTTTTGAGGGGAGTACCTGCAAGTGATTTCCCTTTTTATACCTGCATTCCACAAGTAATCACTGAACTCATTAGAGAAATACTCTCCCCCTCCATCTGACCTTAATCTCTTCAACTTATGACCTGTAATTCTCTCTGCATACACATGATAATGTTTGAATGTACTAAATACTTCTGACTTATCTTTGATCACATAGATAGTAATCGATCTGGTAGCATCATCAACATAAATCACATAGTACCTTGAACCATTGATACTGAAATCCTTTGATGGTCCCCACACATCTGTGTGTACCAACTCAAGCTTCTCTGAATACATGAAACCATGCTTGGAGTAAGATTGCTTATGAGCCTTACCTAATTGACATGCCTCACATCTGTATGTCATATGTTGACCTGTAACATTAGGCAATCCAAGCACTAAACCACTATTAATCATATCTTTGATACCTCTTTCATTGAAGTGTCCAAGCCTCTTGTGCCAAAGATCTAACTCAGAGATCTTATGTCCTCCATAAGTGAACAAGGCATGACCAACATTACCTTGAATCTTCAATGTGAAAAATCTTCCTTCTTTCTTCCCTGAAACAATTTGTTTATACCCATTGCTAGGGTCTTCCACAAATACTCCTTCATTAGTGAATCTCACTTCATAACCTTTTTCAACAATTTGTCCTACACTTATCAGATTCTTAGGAATTCTAGGAACATACAAGACCTTACTCAAGAGGGTGCTACCATCCTTAGCCTTCATTGATCCAATTGACTTCACATTATGCTTTGTATTGTCACCTATTTGAACAACATGATTAGATACCTTATTTTCCAAATCAGTCATCAATGCTATGTTACCACTCAGGTGATTGCTACACCCTGAGTCAATGTAGAAGACTCTTTGGTCTTCACTTTGTCTTTCACAAGTTGCATTCACTATCAATGTTGAATCCTCCTTCTGATCTGAAGCATAATTGTAGTAGGTATTATTGTATTGTTGACTTTGGAATCCTCTACCTGCATTTCTTCCAAAGTAACCCCTACTACCTCTACCTCTGAAGTTACCTCTTTGATTTCTGCTACCTCTTCCTCTTGAATTAAAATTCTGATTATATCCACCATTACTCTAATTATTATGCCAACAATCATTAGCTAAATGATTTGTCTTACCACAAATCCAGCAAGATTTGACTCCATCTTTGTTATTCCTGCCTCTTCCTCTACCTTTGCCACCTCCTCTTCCTCTTAGGAAGTTGGCTTGACTAGTTGTGCCTTCATCTTCATTTGCTTGTTGCTTTCCTTTGCTAATTTTCTTATTATCCTTTGAGTACATTGCATGACCTGTACTCTTGTCACCTTCACCTTTGACATCCTACTCAAAGTTTAACATATGTCCTAGCAATTGATTTAAGTCAGGAGTAAAATGATCAAGTGATAATTCAGTAGACAAAATGAATGGCTTCCATTTGTCATCACCTCTCAAACCTGTAAGGATTTGCCTTACCAATTTATCCTCCTCAATGTCTTCATCAACAGCTCCTAATGCATCTGCAATGTCCTTCATTCTAGTTACATAATCTGAGATGGATTGAGAGGCCTTTTTCTTGAATGTGGTAAATTCTGCCCACAAGGATGCCTTCCTTGACTTTGTGGTGTTTTGGAAATGCTCCTCCAAAGCATTCCATATATCACTTGCACTTTCAAGACCTCTAATGTGAGGTGCAAGTAGTCATTGACTGCCATATAGATAATGCTCCTAGCTTGAGCATCTCTCTTCATCCAATTCTTCAAATCTGACAATTCCTCCCTAGTTGGAACACTAGGATCTCTGAATTGAGGCTTTTCTTCTTCACCTGTAATATATCCTATCAAATCTTTGGTCATTAGATGAGCTTCCATCCTCATTGACCATGCTGGATAGTTCTCTCTATCCAATTTCTCTATCTAAAGAGAATCTCCCATCCTTTCTTGTCCTGTGTATTGAATTCTTTAAACTTTATGAGTAACAAATGTACCTTTACTTCGAATAATACTCCTTTTGACTTCCTTGATGTCGTATGATCTCCTTCTCAAGCTTTGCTCTAAAGCTTTCACCTTTTGAACCTTCAGATGTTAAATTCTTTGCACCTACAGCAGTCGGGATCCTCCTTCCTTCAATTCTGATGCTTCCTGCTCTGATACCACTGATGGAGAGTGTTAATCTCCAAAAGAACAACCTAGTCTTGAAATTAGAGCACCTCTATATCAAAAGTAAGTCAAAACCTTTACCAATTTGGAGGATCAACATTCAATTATAAGGATTCTAGAAAATCTGTGAAAAGGATGATTCTACAGAAAGTCTGCTGCACATATCTTTCTCATTGACTTATCAAATGTGTAAAGTTTTTAATAAAACTTTGCGCAAGGTGTCACCTAAAGATTGTGCACCTCCTCCAAGTCAAATCACTCAAAAAGATTCAGTAGCTTTTGAGAAATCAACTTGACAAGTCACCTATGTCTAAAACTGTACTTCTCATAATTCGATTTAGACACCTATAACTTCTAAGACATGGTTCTCCATGAATAGAACCCGTTTAAGCAAATGCTTTTAGCCACAAGTAGCTTACCTTCCAACTTAAAGATTAAGTGCTTACGTGCTCAAAACTTTAAACTGTGGAAGGAGAAATGATCAAAACATTGACTTCAAATTTTGTGCCTGTTTCAGGAACCAGTAAACATTTCTTCACATACAAATGTTCCTACACATAATTCTCTCAGCCTGATCACAATTGGAAGCTAAAAATTTATACAGAGGTCAATCACCTATAGACTTAGACTTGTACAAAAGCATTTCACAAAAGATCTAACACAGAAGGAGAAAACTCAGAAACATCGGGCACAACATTTTCTTCATTTCTGAGAATTTTACATCTAGTGATGAGAGAGACTTAACTCACTTCTAGGATGGCTAAAAAAAAACTCATACAACTTCTGATTACTCTATTTTCATGCTCTCTCATACTTGTCCCGACATTTTCCATAGTATTTATAGGCAAATATTTACAAACTTATGACTAATCAAAAGTATAAGTGACCTATATCTGAACTAATGTACATATGTGTACATTTCTTTCAACTCCTGAATGTAAACTTCTTCTATGCTTCAAAACTTGATCTTGTCTTCATTCTTTGACTTCCAAAACTTCAATTGTTGATTGCTCTGCACCAACAATCTATTGACTGACAAGTTTTTTTTTTTTAAGAGTAAGTTTGGTTGAAGCCTAATCTCTCTTGTAGCTTGAATTCGATTCAAAGAACAACTATACACATGAAGGGGCACAATACTCATGGGACCCCTTGTATTCCACAAAGCAAGGGTTAGATTGCTTGAAGGCGACACTTGAAAAAGACTGTCCGTAATTTAAATATGCCCGAAGGCAATACATTGGCCTAGGATTGTCTTGTTATAGGGAGGGAATTCTCACCCTCGCATCAAAAGGAGAAGGGCCCTAACCAGACAGCCTAATGTGCACACAAATGGATGAGGAAATTTTCAAAGTTTTTGATCGCAATGGATGTGGAAATTTAAGAGGAACTCCAATGAAGACTTGGACATGGCCCATTGCATCATGATTATTAGATGCCAACCTAAGTATGTAAGGGAAATAACACGTAAGGCTAATCTGCAAGTTATGGATACATTTCATAATAGAACATGGCATGATCAACCGCGATTGATACCATGCTCACATTCAGAATTTTTTAGGCAAGATCTTACGTGTTAATCTAATTATTGATTGGTGGGCGATGAAGGCAGAGAAATCGGGTTGTCCTCTAGCTTCTCTTCTGTTTGCCCTTGCCATCAATGGCCTTAGTTGATTAGTTAACTATCAAGCCCTTCTAGGATAGATCCAGGGTCTTTGGCTCCATCATAGTTAGAACCAAATGCTAATGAGACTCTTTGCTGATGACATGAATTCTTTTGTGCATAATGAACATATAAATAGTATTAACACCTTGTAACAATGTCTAAATGTTTTTTGTGCTACATCTAAATCTAAAATAAATCACTCCAAAATTGTTTTCAAAACCATTGTTGGACCCTCATCGCAATTCTAACTAGGGATGTAAAGAAATACAAAGTGGACAATTTTTTTGGCTTCTTGGTATCTCGATGGGTTTTGAAGTTTCAATGGGCCAACATTGGAATTTGGTTTTGGCCAAACTGGATACTAAACTAGCCTACTAAAAGGATGTGCAACTCAATTTGGTGAGGCTTGCTATGGTGATCAACACCTTCTTCGTTTCATCCTTTATCTATTTTCTTGTATGTTGGAGAATCAAAAGGCAAATAATTAGCAAAGCTAGAACGTAATTATATTTTCCTCTCGACTCGAGATCCCAATAGGAGGGGTGTCCTTAAAAACCAAGTGGGACTTGTGTGCTAATTAGAAAGAGTTGGGTGGTTTGGGCATTCTGGATGTGGAAGATATGGTAGATAGGTTGGCTTCCAAGTGGCTGACCAAAGCATGGTGCAATGGGGAAACCTCTTGGGCAAAACTAATTCTCAAAGATAAATCCTCTCTCACACTTAAGGCAACCTCTAGGAGGAAGGATCTCGATCTGATTACCTTGATGTTTTCTTAGTGTCCGGTGACTCCTAAGGGCTCTGAGCTCGTTTTTTCCATATGGAAGATTCAGAAAAAGATGAAACTATATATCATGGTTAATGAAGATTAGAAATGCACGGCCAAGGTTAGGCAAAATGCTTCTATTTGGTTTCCAATTAAGGGAATCAAAGAAGTTGAACCGAAGAATATCCAAAGAGCAAAGAATCTATAGAACAAAGGTTTTAGCAAACGGAAACATCTCTCGAACCAAGATAGAGGTCACTCGATTAGATTTGAGGATGTAGACACTGTAAGGAGGGTTGAGTATGATGATTGGTGACTTCTTAGACATAGAATCAACTCTTGGGACAACTCAAAGACTTGTCTCCTTCTCAAGAATGACCTGCTCAGAATTGAAGTGTTAAGATGGACCATCGAGAATAATTTGGATAAATCTCTAAGGATCCACAAGGGCCTTGACTTGCATAGCTCCTTAACAAGAGTTGGTGTTAGAATTGGTCCAACATCAAATGGCAGCTTATGTGCAGGGACTTGTGGCATCCTCTCATTAAGAACAATTAATTTGTTCTTATGTGGAAAATCCTCCATCATGGAATCTGGAATAGTGCCAAAGCTAATACAATTTGTGCGGCCCCTCACTCGTGTAAGCATTGCATTTGGGGTAGAAAGGACCTTGGCCATCTCTTCTTCTCGTGCTCTAGAAGCTACCTGATCTTGTAATCTCTCACCAGGATTTTGAGCTTCCAAAGGCAAAACAACTAGAAACAAGAATTACTTGGAGAAGCAATTGGCTGCTCTTTTGCTTTGTGGAACGCCATCATAAAGGAAGCGTTGTGGATGATATGGAAAGAAAGATGTGCAATCAACTTTGATGCCCATTTGAAATACTGATCAATTGAAAAATCCTTCTATCTGTTAGGCAGAAGAATACATAATTGTAAAAAATCTTCGTGTTTCAACACCATAGGATGTTTCTCTTAAAAAACAACAAGATTAAAAGCAAATGGGTTGCTCAACAGGGCGACGAAAAAATCATCTAACTTCATAATAACTCTCTTTAAAACATTTGTCACCTGTCGAATCTTAAGTATCCTAACAGTTTTGAACTCTTATAACTATTGAGTCATCCTACCCTCCTTTGAAGAAAAGAGGAGATCCAAAGGCAGTAAGCCATTGAGTATATAGTTATTCTTTTATTAATTCAAGCCTCGGAGATTAGGCATCTTCCGATCTTCCGAACTTTTTTTTGGAAAAACAAAAGCAAGTGTGGTGCTCTCACCACATCATTTTACTTTGACAAGCCGATAGCGCAGACTCCGCAGTGCGCAGTCCCGACTCCCCCCCCCCTCTCTCTCTCTCTCTCGCTGACGCTGTTGGCCATTTGAATGCCCGGCACGCCAAGCCGCCATAACCTGTCTCTCTTTCCCGGTCTCAGTGAGTCACGAGTCACTGAATACTGCTCAGTCGGAAATGGGTTGCACGGCTCTCTCTCCCTTACACATGCTGTACGTCTGATCTGACGGCAGTCAGAACTGCGGTGCATAAAAGACAAGGCTGTAAAGCGACGCAGGCTTGAGGGCGGAGGTCGGAGGCTGGCCGCTGGAAGCATCGCTGCGGCGCTGCAGCTTTTCGTCCGACATTCCTCACAAATCGCATGCCGCTTTAAAGGAGTATTTAGATATAATATAGTAGCGAGTCGCGACCTGCGGCCTGCGATCCGCTGAATTGCCGTCTTCGCCATCCTGTGGAAGTTTCGAAATGGGAAGGTCTACATAGTACGAAATGAATTGGACGACGCCTGGCATGGTAACCATTAATGACATCTCAAGCTTGTCGCTGTTGAATAGAATTCTTTGCAACTCTCGTTATCTTAGTGGTTGAGTCTTTGGTGTCTTGAGTACATGTTCAGGTTCAATTCTCAGATTGAACATGTAATGATTTTTTTTTTTTTTGATAAAGGAAGTTCAGCCTTAGTCTACTCTCTCGGACTTGAATTAATTAAAAGAGAAGTACAAGAGGAGGGGACTAGTTCCCACGGGATCCCCCAATCCCACAAAGCGGAGGTAGCTTTTAGAGAGTATAGATGGCATTACAAAAAAGGTTAATCAACCACTCATCGCCCTCCTACGGGGCCCTCATGGGTTAAGCGTGTTGATGATCAAAAGGAATACTTGATGATTCTTAAAAAGGGGGGGTTTCTTACAATTAGCGATCCTTTTGCCTATGAGGAACAATGAATAACTAATCGACCTCGATGTGGGGGAGTCACTAATATTTCGAGCATTCCAGAGAGTCACGGAGTGACCGCTCGCTTCTCTGAGCAGAGCTTGCTTCCAACTGATATATTCCTGAAGTCAATAATCTTGTTCAGTCTAAACCATTTGAAATAAGTTGTAGTCTTATTTAACTCTTGTTTTGTGGAATACGGAGTGTCTCCACGTACTATGCCCATTCACTTGTACAGTTATTCTTTCAAAGTTAAAACTCACTAGAATAGGTGCTTTTCAAACCTCCATTAAAAAAACAGTTTGAACAAAAGCATCTTATCATAGTTCATTTAGTTGGTCCTTGTCTCCTTTTTCATGTGGCATAAAGGCAAAAGCGTCTCCATCAAAGTTCATTTAGTCGGTCCCCATCTAAGGGATTTACCCAACAGATAGAAGACCACAAAACTCTCTGAGTGATGCAATTTCCTAGACGTACATTGAGAGTACTCTCCATGTACTATCCATGCTTAATAAAAATTAGTGAATTACTTGATAGGCTATTACGACAGAAAACTAGGGGGCCATTGATCCCAACGGGACCCTCACTTGTTGATTGAAATAGATATGGACAAAGATATAAAACATAATGTTCAATTGAAAAGCTCCCATGAAAGGTTGCTTCATGAACAAAATATTATTTATAGGAGTCTTCAAAGTTCTTACTATAAACCTCTCAAACGAAGACATATGATAAAAGACTCTCCCTTATTGGTTCAATGATAAAAGAAATGAAGATGCCATTGGATCAAAAGGCATTTGATAAGCTCTCCCAAGAAGAATATGTGCCCAAGTCCCCAAAATATAAGATTGAAAGTTCAAAAGTCCTCAAATCTAGCTAGAGCCTTGGTGAGTGTTATGAAACCTTCTAAAAGTTCCAACATATAATAGTGGAGTGATGGTGAACTTTCTCCAAAAAAGTAGAGCTAGTGCAAGAGACAACAATGCTCAAGAAGGTGTTGTGAAACAACAATACTCCTAAGGACTAAAATAACTAGCAAGACCACCTACACTAGAGAGAGCACGTATCCACCCATCCAACTCCACCCATATATATATACCTCTAGGCCAAAGGGATGCATGTCCTTGGGTTTGGCCCAGTGTCTATCCAAGTGGCCCTCATGTGGACACTTTCCCAAGGGTGATCACATGCCTTCTAATTTCCCGAGGTCCATCACATGCCTTCTAAATCAAATGAGGATTCTTCTCTCACATACACACAAGGTGACTCCTGGAGAAGCTTCTCCCAAGACTAAGATTCCCACACTTAGGATAAATCAAGCTTAAGGTTCTGACATTTCAATTGGGAGATCATATGAATAAATACCCCAAGGGCTTCACCTAAAGATTCAAGGCATGTTCCAAGGGTCATTCAAGGGCTAAACGAAGGCAAACATATATCATATTCTAACCTTTAGAATCCATATGTTTAACCTTTTGAACCCATGAATTATACAACATTCTTCTCCCCTTTAACATTTTTCTCCTCAAAAATGTGTGTAGGTATAATATGTGGAGTACTCCCCCATGCACCATGATCTATACTCTAAGCATGGTCATCTCTCTCTTTAGATTCATTTCTTGTAATCAGAGAAGGGCTACTACCTATCTTAATATGAAAGGAAAGGAATCAAACGCCCTGCCCAAATCACTTTCCCTTAGTCCAACCGAATGTACATGCATGCCTTGTACCTATGGACTAGTGAAAAGGTTCCTGGGTGGTCTTTTCCTTTTGGCATTTTCACAAACCTGGAGATTCATAAATTAATACATTTCAGTACACTTTGTACTTTCCTAGAAATGTATATTTCTTAAGAGTATGTAATAGAGATCCTATCTCTATCTTGAAAGGGACATAAATTAGATTCATCTTTCCTCTTTCAATAGAAAGGAGAGGAATCTTTAGATGTTCTGAACTTAACTTATTATTTTGTAGCCCTTTTCAGATACAGATATACTATATTTGTATTTGATAGGCCTTAACTAAAGGTATGAACTTAGCAAAGTGGGTTTAGTTAGTCCCTACCTAGACATGCTTAATAAATGAGTTGGAATACTATCTTCTCATTCTTTCGCAAGTTAGGTGGACACATATCAATCATCCAGCTTTTCTTGAACATAATGTTCAAGTATTTGGAATGATAGTATACACCGAATTTGAAAGTTCATTTCTACTAGTAGATCCTTATCTTAGGTTCTAGAAGGTCCTCATCCTGACAGAATACCATCTTCCTTGTCATCACGACATCTTGAATAGCTGCACCTTGCCCATGCAAGGGGTTTCCACACCTCCTTATGCTATGAGATACATTTCAATATGATGGATGGTCAATCCCATGTCATAACAAGAAAATTTGACATCATTAGTGGTAGTGCCTGAGTCAATCAATGCTCTCATAGTCTTTGCACTCTTGACACCTCCTATTTCTAAGGTCATAAAAGGATGCTTCTCAGTTATTTTGTGAGGGGTAACATTGTAGTAGTTTGGCACATAGCCATGTGATATCTCGAAGCCTCATGAATATCTTACCTAGGTAGATCTCTATCATATCTTCTCAACTTCATATGTCCCATGCATTCTAGGGCTTCGGCCTGAGCCTCTTCTCAAATTTTTCATTCTTCCTCTTTGCGCTTTTTAGGAGTGTTGAGTCAAATTAGCATTCATTCCATCAGTAGTTCTTGGTATAGTTTCACTATGCATCCAATAATGTAACTAGGCAGTACAATACATAGGTGACTAAAAATGAATGTAACTCATAGAATAATGAGCCAATGGTAATGAAAATTCATATGATGCAAAGAGACTTATCAAGCTACTTATAACAATTTAAATCTCATGAAAAGACTAAGCATACACATAGAAATCAATAATTGAAGTTGACTGAGAATATGAACATAGACTTGTAGCAATAGATGAGGAGAACTCCAAGATCTATCTTGAAAATCAATCTGTATTGCACATATGGTACATGGTATAAATGGGAATGAAGCGTCGGAAGGATGAGCACAATGTGTGCTTCACAAATAACTAGGTGCTTGGTCAGAATCACATCAGAATGTAGCTCAAAATGATATGCTCTAATCTACGACTAAACATATGTGTATATTTAGGAGTTTTTGAATTTAAAACTTGGAGGGATTGTACCTAAAAGTTCCCTCAAGTTTGGGGATAGTTACTTTTCAAGTAATAAATATTCCAAGAGTTTGTTTCTATTGATTCTCTCATTGAGAGTATACATAACCAATGTTTTACAATAATAAGTGATCAAGCACTAGGCTTGGATGAAATACACCAACAGCTCCCCCTCAAGCCTAGCATGCTTCAGTCTTCATTCTTCCTTGATTTCTAGCAATCCAATGATGCCTTTGAATGTGCTTAACTTGATACCATCCAATGGCTTAGTTAGCATATTTACACATTGAAGATTAGTAGATACACAGGACAATTGAATGTCCTTGCTCATCAACTTTCTCTTACATAATGATAATCGAATCAATATGCTTGGTTCTAGCATGGTAAACTGGATTAGCTACTAAGTGAAGTTAGCTTGTATTATCTCCAAAGATGTGAGGAGTTAAAGCATGTAACCGTAAATCTGAGTTTAGACACTTTAACCACATTTGCTTCTTGTGTTGCATTGGACAAACCTCTGTATTGAGCCTTAGTAGATGATAGAGCAACAATTGGTTGCTTCTTTGAAGACCATGAAATTAGTTTTGAACCTCCAAAAGACAAATAGCCTGATGTACTCTTCCTATCATTCTTTGATCCAGCCTAGTCTGAATCTGAGGAAAGTTTGAGATCAACTGAAGTGAAGGGGTAAAAAAGCACTTCATTGATGGTACCCTTCAAGTATTTGAGCATTCTCTTGGTTGCTTGCATGTGTGGCTTCCTTGGTTTGTGCATAAATTGACTGAGCTACTAACAATGTAGCATATGTCCACCGTTATGAGAGTTGCATAGTTCAAGCTTCCTACCAAGCTTTGATAGCTGGTGATATCTTCAATAGGTTCTCCCCCATAAGCACTTAGCTTATGATTCAACTCCATAGGTGTACTTGCACACTTAGTATTCTCCATTTTAAACTTAGAAGCATTTCATGTACATACTTTCTTTGAGTGACATAGATACTAGAGTCTGTATAGACAAGTTCAAGTCCAAGAAATAAGTGAGAGGTCCAATATCACTGATCTTGAATTCATTCTTCATTCTAGCCTTTACGTGTTTAATTCCATTGATATCATTCCTTGTAATTATAATGTCATCAACATATACACAGACACTTCTGATATATTCCTCTTGATGAATAAGGATGTGTCTGCTTTACTAGCTTTGAATCCTTGTTCCTGCAAGTAGGTAACTAATCTGTGATTCCAAGCTCTTGGAGCTTGCTTCAAACCATACAGAGCCCTCTTAAATTTATACACATAATTGGGATGATGTGCATCTTAATAACCAGGTAGTTGTGCCATATAAACTTCTTCTCAAATCCATCCATTGAGAAATGAACTTTATACATCTAGTTGACATAACTTCCAATTCCTAGATGTAGCAGTGCTAACAAGTACTCTAATGGTAGGCATTTTAGCAATAGGTGAGAAGGTCTCTTCATAATCTATCCCATGGGTTTGGGCAAACCCCTTGGCTACTAACCATGTCTTGTATCTATTAATACTACCATTTGAGTTCCTTTTTTACTTTATAAATCCACCTTGATCCAATTACCTTCATTGATGGTTTGCTAAGAACAAGTTCCCATGTGTCATTGTCCATAAGAGCTTCCATTGCTTCTCTCCATTCCTTCTTGCTTTGAGCTTCTTCATAAGAAGTTGGTTCTCCATTGTTGGAGTCCTTAGCCATATAGATTGAATGTTTTGTAACCAAAGAGATATCAAATCCATATCTCTCTGGTTTTTTCTTCTCTCTCATTAACCTTCTAATGATTGAAGACAACTTTCTGAGCCTTGAGTTAGGTCTTGCGCCTTAGCTTTCCCTTTGTTCTTCCATAGCTTCAATTTCTCCAATTCTGTCAAGTCATCTTCAAAGTCACTATCTTCAAGATGCTTTGGTTCCTTTGTTGGAAGAGATGGAAAGTCTTCTTCCAAGTCATAGGGTAGCTTCACTTTCCTATCATCATCAAACCAATATTTTTTTCATCAAAGACTACATCCCTACTAACTAAGAAGCCTTTGTTAGTGGGATTATACAATTTGAATCTTTTTTGACATTGATCATAACCAATAAAGACACACTTCTCTGCTTTGGGATCCAATTTCCCTCTTACTTGGGAAGGTATGTGAGCATAAGCTAGACATCCAGAGATTTTGCAATGCTCTAGACTTAGCCTTCTTCCATTCCACACTTCATATGGAGTCATACCATCTAAAGAATTTGATGGGAGTCTATTTACAAGAAATGTGGCTGTTGAACATCTACCCAAAGACAATTAGGTAGACTCTTTTCATTTACCATAGATCTAGTTGCTTCAACTATAGTTATGTTCCTTCTTTCAGCTACTCCATTGCGTTCAGGTGTGTATCAAGTTGTTACCTCTCTTTTGATGCCTCTTTCTTGTAGAAAAGCATCAAATTAAGTTGAGAAATATTCTCCACTGCCATTTGATTTGAGCCTCTTGAGAAATTTACCTATTTGGTTCTCTACAAGAGCAAGATACCTTTTGAAGCGATTCACTACAAGCAATACGGGTGCATAGCAACGGTTAACGTGATACAATTTTGTCGCTATAAAATTGCATAAAGCATCGCAACAAGCATCGAGCACGGAATGTTGGTTAAACGATGACAAATTTGATGTTTTTATTGACATGTGGCACGATGGGATATGTGATGCTATTAATTGTCACTTATGCGATGCTATTAATTGTCACTTATGCAATGCTAATTGTAGGGGCATTTACAAGGCCTTAGCATCGCTTATACGATGGGTTTTTGACAAAAAGAAATTAGAATGTTGGAGGCTCTTTGACCGTCATCTACATGTGATCGAAGAGCTCTCCAACATTCGCAATCGCGCTGCACTTATGATCTGAAACAATCGTGTGTAGAATTGTTGTTTTGTCTAGTCTCTATTTTATTGTCTCTCTCCATCTCTCTTTCTACCTCTTTCTCTCTTTGAATTATCTCTCTCTCTCTCTCTCTCTTTATTGTAGGTTATTCAAGAAGCTAACCAAGCAAAACATATGGCTAACTATTGTAAGTACAATTTCCATTCTTTGTATATCATTTGAATTGTGTTATTTTCATTAGTTAGCATACTCACACTTATTGATATGCACATATACACTTATACATGATGAAGATGCACGTTCACACATATACACATGCACATACATACACATATATACACACACATACATGTGCACATACACTTACACATACACACATACACACATACACACATACACACATACACATGCATATGCATAAACATTTCTACAACCACATAAAAAGACTTGCATGCATGCATTATTGCATATATACATACACATACACACATTAACATATACTTAAATACATGTATATGCACATCCACATGCATGCACATTCACATGCACGCACATGGATGCAAATGGAAATGCAAATGGAAATGCATCCACACACACATGCATGTTTCATACATATACACATCATATACATACACTTGTATATGTTTATACACATACACATACACATACACATACACATACATACACACACACACACACACATATATATATATATATATATATATATATATATATATATATATATATATATATATATATATATATATATATATATATATATATATATATATATATATATATATATATATATATATATATATATATATATATATGCACATACGTACACACACATATGCACATACATACATATACACATATAGACATACACTTACACATATACATGAACATACATATACACACACATACACATGCACATGCACATACACATATATACTTACACATGCACATGCACATACATACACACACATACACATGGACATGCACATACACATACATACACATATACACTTACACATGCACATGCACATACATGCATCTACACATATACATATGTACATACATTCATAATAACACACATATTACACATATATACATGCACATTTGTACACACACATATTACACATATATACATGCACATACATACATACATATACACACATACACATGCACATGCACATACACATACATATGCATATACACTTACACATCCACATGCACATACATGCATATACACATATATGCACATACATACATGCACATATGTACATAGATACATACATATACATGCATATAGACACACTTACATATATAGATATATACCTACATATGCATATATACATTCTATATACACACAAGCACACATAAATATGAATGAATTATATAACTAAAGTAATAAAACACAATATAAACAATAATAAAAATCAATAGATAATATAAACAATAATATATATATATATATATATATATATATATATATATATATATATATATATATATATATATATATATATATATATATATATATATATATATACACACACACACACACACACATACATACATATATATATATATATATATATATATATATATATATATATATATATATATATATATATATATATATATATATGTGTGTGTGTGTGTGTGTGTGTGTGTGTGTAAATACATATCCAATGTCATAATCAAGAATCCTAATCATCATCATCATCATCCTCATGATCATCCTCATCATCATAATCATCTGCATGATTTGATGTATCTATGTGAGCACCCTATGACAATCGAGATCGTCCCTCCTGTGTTTGTCTCTCCACCTCATCCATATCTACCTCTCCATAATACTCCTGTATTACATATAACAAACATAAATAAGTAAAACATATTTTATTTAAACACCACATACGAAATCAAATTACTGTTGATATACATGAATACTTGCTCGATGATGATGATGATAATAATTCTCATACTCATAATGTTAATATACCTCGTACACGTCATGGACTTGCTGTTCATCAATTACAAGCAGAGGTTTCTAGAAATCCTCTACCTTCTGGTTTAGAGACTGAAACGGCTAGAGATTATCCATTGCCAGCTCGTGATCGTTCTCTAGTACAAACATATGATAGAAGAAGATATGGGGGATGGAATAGAGGACCACTTTCTTTAGATGGAGAGGTTTTTAACTTTTGGGGTAATCACTATATGATTGGTCCATCCACTATTACTAATGCTGATTGTGGTCTCTTTATTGTAGAGGATTTGTATGTGCCTCCAGACTCTGAAGTCACTCCTATGTCATTTTGTGGTCCTATATATGAATGGGGAGATTGGCATCGACTTGCACATTGTGTTCAAAGCATGAGTATTTGTGGAATATGCTTGAATGCAGCATCCATTACTAGTAGAATGATTTTACACGTAGAAAATGAAAGATTATATATTGATGGAAGACCTTACATGCATGGAAATACAATAGGTTTAATAAATAGTAGTCAAGGGTTACATAATAGTTCAAGGACTAATTGCACATTTGAGGAGCGTGAAAATAGTCATGAATCACCATACATGAGTAGATATGTATCAAGATAAATAGTTGTCAATGTTATTACTACATACATGCTGGTGATGAATTATTAGTGAATTATGGATGGCATAGACCTCCAAGAGCACCTTTTAGCTAGAGAGAGAATGTAAATTTTCTATCCATATTTAATAACTTATATATTCAATTTTATGTTTAAAGTTTACTTTTTATTCATTTATGAAATATTAATGATTTTTATTCATGTGTGTAGATTCTAGCCTATGATGTTGATGATATTCCTCCACACCATTCAAAATTGCTAGTAAGACCTCATTTATTAGAAGCTTCTATGAGGAGGCTATGCAAATGGAATATGCAAGGTTTAAAGACCTATATTCAAAAGAAGATAAAGTACAAGATTTGTGCGACAATGATGAAGATGATGGCATGGCAGATTTTATTAAGAATTGTTATCAAAATGACAGTGAGAGCATTGATATTTCTAAAAATGAGAAATATCTTCGAGAGGAATATCTAAAGCATGTATATGAAGGAAGTCGTTTGACACAACTAAGTGCGAGATTACTTATTCTCAATCTTCAAAATCGTTTTGGATGGACTGATGTATTTGTTTCGACACTATTAAGGTATAATTTTAAATTTTCTATCTATTTATATATATACAGGCATAAGTATATACATATAAATACATGCATACATAGACATATATAGAGAGTACGCATGCGGAAGCAAAATGAAAAGTAAAGCACTCTCACAAAACAAAGAATCTGTGAGAAACAAAATGAGTAGACCATGAAATGGGTAAACTCATGTGGATTAGAAATGAACTTGCCAAGAGCATGGAGTAGGCTCCTCAAGCTTCTAACCGAGTACAAATGAGGGGAGAGGCCCTCTTTATATAGATTTGGGAGGGGCTCTCAAAAGTACATCATATGTGGGATAAGTCTCCTAAAAGGAGAATGAATACAACTGGTAGAAGCACATGGCAAGGTACCCAAATACAAATGAAATACAATATAAAATGGAAATAGACTAGAAATGGAGTGCCTCCTGGATACAAAATGGAGATGCACTCATGCGGATACAAATGTAGATGAAGTAGGAGCAATCATGTTATCAACACCCCCTTAGTAGCTCCATTTTGGAGCGGTTGAATGCTACAAAGATCCACCAAGCGCTGAAGCGGAACTGGAGGTAGAGCCTTCGTGAACATGTCTGCCAGGTTCTCCTGAGAGGTACACTACTCCAGAGTAATCTCCTGAGATATGAGCTTCTTGCGGATGAAGTGGTATTGGATCTCGATGTGCTTCGTCCGAGCGTGGAACACTGGATTCTTGGCAATGGCCAAGGTTGACTGGTTGTATGTGCGAAGACATGTCAGAGTATCTTGCAAAACACCAATGTCAGATAATAAACGTTGAAGCGAGATGGCCTCACAGCTGCAAAGCTAGATGCTCGGTACTCGGCCTCGGTAGATGATAGAGCGACTATAGGCTGCTTCTTACTTGCCCAAGAGATAGGTCATGAACCAAGCAAGAATATATACCTAGAAGTAGACTGTCGAGAATCAGGATCACCAGCCCAATCAGAACCTGAATATCCGACGAGTTCGATGCCCCCTCTATATTAAAGACCATGATGTTGGGTGAGGGCAAGGTATTGAAGTAGTCTCTAAGCAGCATCCCAATGAGTCTGACATGGCTGATGTGCAATCTGACTGAGTATACCAACTGCATAAGCAATATCTGGTCTAGTGTTGGCAAGATAGAGTAATGAGCCAACAAGCTGTCGATAGGTATGCACATCCACAAGTGATGATGAGTCCTCGAGTGTAAGCTTGATGTTGGGATCAAGTGGTGTAGAAATTGAGTGACACTGGTCCATGTTATATCTGGAAAGTAGATCAGAGCAATACTTCTTCTGTGATAGGAATATACTTTCTTTTGTTTGCCAAACTTCCATACCCAAAAAGTAGTGTAATAATCCAAGATCTGTCATAGAGTACTCAAGATGAAGCTATGTGACGATAAATTGGATGTGTTCTTTGTCTGATCCTGTCAAGATCAAGTCATCTACATAGAGAATGATGATGGCGACTAAAGATTCCTTTTGATAGATATAGAGATTAGCATCAACATTGCTTCTATGAAATCCCTCTTCAAAGAACTTGTGAATCTTTTCATGCCAGGCCCTCGCAGCTTGCTTAAGTCCATAAAGTGCCTTGTGTAGCTTGTAGACTTGATCTTCTTTTCCTTTGATCTTGAAGCCATCGGGTTGTTCAACATATACTTCTTCTTGAAGATCTCCATTGAGGAATGCACTTTTGACGTCGAGCTAGTAAATGGTCCACTTAAAGTGAACACTTCGTGCTAAGATGATTCTTATGGTTGTTAATCTTGCAGTAGGAGCAAAGGTTTCTTCATAGTCAATGCCATGTTGTTGCGTGTATCCCTTAGCTACCAACCTTGCTTTGTACTTGTCTAATGTGCCATCTGACTTGTACTTAACTTTATAAAGCCACTTAACTCCAATGACTTGATGATTTGTGGGCTTAGGTACAAGAGTCCAAGTTTTGTTCTTCTCGATTGCATCCATTTCGACTTGCATAGCTTCTTTCCACTTAGGTTATCCTTGAGCTTCTTTGTAATTAGATGGTTCTGGGGTTTGTTGAAGAGACTTGTACTTGAATCTTTTCTTGAGTATGAGGAAGCTTCATTGAAGATCACATCCTTCAAAATGGTGATGGAGTGGTTTTCCATATCATATAGATGGTATGCCTTTGATTGGTCACTGTAGCCTATGAATATGTGTTTCTTGGACTTTGATTATAACTTGTTTCTATCTTCTTTTGGTACATGGACAAAAGCTTCACTACCAAAGACTCGAAAGTAATTCACATTTGGTTTTCTTCCATATTATGCTTCGAAGGGTGCTTTGTTGTGTAATGCACTTGTAAATCCTCGATTAAGAATGTGAATGGTAGTATGCACGGCTTCTGCCCAGAACTTGTAGGGTAGATCCTTATGATGAAGCATAGTTCTTGCCATTTCCATCACACTACGTATCTTTCTTTCAGCTACTCCATTATGGGATGGAGTATGAGGCTGAGTGACTTGTCTTTTGATCCCTTTTTGGTTGAGAAAGTTATCAAAGTCGTGATTGATAAATTCTCCACCTCCATCTGATTTGATGGTTTTAACTTTAGTCGAAGCTTCATTCTCAACTTCCTTGATCTAAGTTTGAAACTTAGAGAATGTGTCTGCCTTTGACTTCAAAAAGTACACCCAAATATAACAAGGGTGGTCATCTACTAGAAGATAAAAGTAGAGGGATCCACTCAGGGATGGGGTGTTCATTGGTCCACATAAGTCCATGTGGATAACGGCTAGTGGGTTCCTCATTCGTGTTGAAGCTTCCTTGGGAACTGGGGCCCTATGTTGCTTGCCTTGGGTGCAAGCTTGGCAGACATTAGTAAGTTGCCCTATCTTTGGCAATCCCTTCACAAGTTGGGATGAAGAGATTTTGGATAAGTAAGAAGTGTGGCCAAATCTTTGGTGCCACAAACTTGAGGTTGATTCTTTGGATACAAAGCAAGATAGTTTGTAGAGGCCCTTTTCTTCAATACCTTGAGCAATGACATCCTTTGTATGGGGATGAACTACCTTCACTAAGGTGTTATCAAACCATACTTGTTTGTCCTGATCTGTAATAGCCTTGATGGAAAGTATATTCATACATATAAATTTGGAACAAAAATAACATTGGATAAAGACTTGCATTCCCCCTGATGGTTGGAAATTTGAACTTCCCCTTTTCCTTCGATGGGTAAACTTTTGTTGTTGCCAACATAGACTTCTCCCGTATGTTCTTCGAGTTCTTGAAAGGAGTCCTTGTCTTTGCACATATGGGAGGTAGCTCCGCTATCAAAGATCCACTCATGCGGGGAGCTAGAAGTAACTAGTGCATTGGCTTCTGTGGAGATGAAGAGTTCCTAACTCGAGTAGTGGGATCTATGTTGGGATCCTTTGGATGCTTGCCTAGATGTAGAAGCCTTCGATGATTGTTTCTTTTTATAGCAAAACTTTTCTAAGTGTCCTGATTTTCCACAGAAATTACAGGTGAAGTACAATAAGGAATGCCACCTTGGAAAGATTGCTTACAAAGTGCTAAAATTGATGCACTTAATGGGCATCAAAGAGATCTTAAGGTAGCACTTCAAGTAGCACAAAATGGCCTTCGATGACCCATCTAATTCAAGATGTACTAAAGTAGTGCAAGAGATATGTGGTCACCTAATTTAAACGATTTGTTGTGACATCACCCATGATGTCAAGTCCTAGTGCCAAGTAGACTCTTGCCTAGAAGCAGAGAGATGACCAACTTAAATCAGCGACCACTTTTAAATAGAGAAAATTGGAGGAGAACTCAAAATGGGATAATGTGATGTCAGATTGCATGATACAAAATACTCCACGTTAGAGATTGTTGGCCAAAATGCAGTGCACAATTCCGATTTGCTAAATTTGAGGGACGTTGATCACCAGAAATAGGATAATACAGCAGGGGTTAGTAGTCAGTCTCTTTTTGGTGCCCGATTGTCAAAAGTGATGCGCGCAAAGGCACATCCTATGGTGGTGATATTCGAAGTCGAATCTCATCAGGCTACAGTAGTGAAAGTTTTGGTCTCACTCTCTCTCTCTTTCTCTGTCTCTGTCTCTGTCTCTCTCGCTGTGCGTGAGTGGAGAGTGGAAGAATGGCGTGCTACTCCAGAGACGTGTTGAGCGATTGATTGCTCTGGCTCTTTCTTCGCATAGAGGTGATGAACACGGCGTAGGATATCTCGCTTGATTGTTAGAGGAGATGTGCTTCTTTCTCTCTATCTTTCTATCACAGAGAGAGCTACACTTCTCGCTCAGGTCCCGGAGATGGCACCGCTCTCAGTCCTCTTACTTTAAGCAGGTTATCATGCACTATGCACCTGGTCTGAAGTTGTGCAAGATTATGGCACAACAGATCATGCTATATAGATCTACGCATGGTAGAGAGTTTTAGCTCCCTCTCTCTCTCTCTCTCTTTCTCTCTCAGAGACGTAACAGAGTCTAGCGTAAGAGCTGTTGAGAGAGGCAGATCAAAGTCATCACCACAGGCCCGTTGTTGAGCAGTGATGACTCGTTGTTGTGATTGCCTATAGCCCAGATGTCTGGTGTGGTCAATGTACAATAGCTCGAAGCTTTCCTCTTCAGGTGCTCATGCTGCTAGGAAGATGCTATCAGTTCTTCCCCATTTCTTATGCTCCAAGCTGATACACTGTAGCCAACACGATGCTTGTATAGGTGATGGAAGGCCCAAAATCCTTTAGAGAGAGAGAAATGGCCACCTCTATTGCCTTCAAATGTGAGGCAGACTCAGCTTTCGTTGTTGGCGCCGTCAGGGGTCACCCAATGCAGAAGAAGCTGGATCTTGCTTATGCCAATTTCCCCTCCTCTAGGTGTCAGTCTTGTGGAGCATCTAGCATTTCTCCCCCTCCATGTCGTGTTGCTCAGCTCTATTACACAGAGCTTTCCGAGTGACAAGAGAACCGATAGTCTGTGGGCACCTAGTTCACATAAACAAGTTGCTCTGCCACATCAAAAGAAATGCAATAGATCCAGATCACAAACCGCAGTTGAGGATGCCGTAGCTCGGATGAAGCAAGAAGCCAATTTATCTGCAAGAGCTAGTATTTTCGAGCTGCTGTGGCTCTGTGCACAATAGTGCATGCATGTTCATGACTCACTTTGTGATGGTCGCACTCAATAAGGGATGGCTCAAACAATGACCAAATGACATATACAATGGAGCAAATAAGTATAATAAACCACTACAATTCTATAATGAGCATGTGCAACCTACTATTATGCATGTCTCAATACTGTAACATAGTGAATATGGATCTTATTCCAACAAAATGATCACATAATAGGTGTCAAACTAGAAAAAAATGGTGGTAATAAGCACTAGAGATTGCAAAAATTCACTACTAATGATGCAAGTGTTTATGAACACTTCATAAGCTTGAAATGCATTGAAGTTCTTCAACCATGTCAATAAGATGAATGCAAAAGAGTGCTTATAAGCACTTTAAAATGTTGGAATGGAACATGAAAATGAGAGAATAAGGGTGGGACAGTGGGAAAAGTGGGGTTAAAGGGGGTACAAAGTAATAAAAAAATAAGGGGTGGGAGGGTGGGCAAAGTGCAAAACGAAATCCCAAAGAGTGTAAAAATGATGGATAAAGAGGCTTCTCTCAATGAGGAGAATGCCACACCACCAACACTCATGCAACACCACCACCAAAATCACCGCCAAACGCACCACCAAGACCTCCACCTAGCGCTCTGATACCATGTAGAGAGTATGCACCTGGAAGCAAAATGAAAAGTAAAGTACTCTCACAAAACAAAGAATGTGTGAGACACAAAATGAGTAGACCATAAAATGGGTAAACTCATGTGGATTAGAAATGAGCTTGCCAAGAGCATGGAGTAGGCTCCTCAAGATTCTAACCAAGTACAAATGAGGGGAGAGGCCCTCCTTATATAGATTTGGGAGGGGCTCTCAAAAGTACATCTTATGTGGGATAAGTCTCCTGAAAGGAGAATGAATATAACTGGTAGAAGCACATGGCAAGGTACCCAAATACAAATGAAATACAATATAAAATGGAAATAGACTAGAAATGGAGTGCCTCCTGGATACAAAATGGAGATCCACTCATGCGGATAAAAGTTGTAGATGAAGTAGGAGCAATCATGTCATCAACAACATACACACACACACAGAGACACACACACACACATACATATATATATATATATATATATATATATATATATATATATATATATATATATATATATATATAAACATACACACACATATACACACATACACATGTTATGAGAGTAAAGTCAAATTATACATACTTGTATCGAATGAAGGTATTTTGTCCATCTAGCCTTTGGAATTGTTCTCCCAATCTTTAGAATCTTCTTGACATATCTGCTTCTCCTATTCTAGTCGACCTAATACCTGCGCTGCTAACTCTTTTATGAACTTTGCATACAAATATTAAATGTTGCTCTAGCACAATGGTGAGAACCACGTTAAGAAGCTCCACCTCCTTAATGTCAATCCACGGAAGAGATAGAAGTGATATGAAGATCGTGAATGTGAGATGAAGTGAGAGTGAAGGTGAGAAGCATAGAGATGCACACACACATACACACACACTACGAAGAGAGAAGCAAGACACAATGGAAGGTGAGAAATCAACTCTATTGCTCAAGATCTCAATTACAAGCTCCAAATAGCTCTAAGCTCACACTAACCAACCTCAAAAATGAGCTCTCTAGCTCTTTTTATAGATTCTAGACTAGTTTTGACCGGTTTCACATCTAGTGACCGGCATAGTTAAAAAATAGGTCCTATGCGCTATTTGAGAGGGTAAACGGTGTCTAAAAATAACCAAAATTGGTACGCTCATTCTACCTAAGCTCCTCAAGCTCGAGGACTCCTTGGCTTGCACAAAATGGAGCTATGAATTACAAAAAGGGTTTTTTCTATGTTACATATGTTACAATAGTGATGAAAATCACTGTTGGAGGTTTTGAAGAATATTTATAAAACATAAATCTTTGAAAAATTGATTCGACTGGCTCCCTGCTCTGTCTTTACATGCTTCCACATCTTCTATGCCTCTGGCTGCTGCCAACACCCCCCTCCCTCTCGCTTCTGTCGTCCTCGACAGAACCTTATTGTGAGGTCTGTCGAATGTAATTCTGTAGGAGTTCCTGAGTGAGGGTGTGTTCTGATATTCAAATGCCTCGGGCCAAATCTTCCTCGAGTTTCTCCCAATCAATTGGTTGTGGTTCATCGGATGGTGGGAGTCGATAATGTGTGGAATATACCATCTGTTCACAGGCAAATAGTTGCAATAGGTGGGTTGGCCTACTGATGAACACTTCTGAATGGTCTTCCCAAAAACCGGTTGTGAACATTTCTTCGAAGGTCTGCTTGTAGCACGCCGGTAAGTATTTGATTCTGCAGTGCCAGGGATAACACACCCGGAGCGATGGCGTTGTACTCATATCATATGCAAGATCTAGATTGCCATGCTCGAAGCCCGGGGTGTTTACATGAGGTTCCTTAACGCGTCTGAAGACTTTAAAAACCATTTGCATCATGTCAAATATCTTGACAGTCATGTGCGCTGCTATATCATCCATATGTTTCAAGCAAGGGAACCAGTGATGAATCGTGGCCATCATGTATCCAACTGTTGGTGATCCTGTGGGTGGAGTGAAGTATGGGTAGTTTAACCAGTCCTGGCATTGTTTGTTGTTCTGTATTTTAATAGCGAATGCCTTCCAGGAGCGACGACGTGGCACTGGTCCCCAACATGGGTTATACTTTAAATGTAGTGGTGCCTTGGCCCATGTACTCATCATTTCAGGATATTTCTGTAAGAGATCCTTGCGCCATTCTGGTTGATAGATTTCTTCTTGCTGCGCATCTAATGACAAATCTTCCGGTTCAAATTGAGTTGCATGGGAGGGCTTTCTGCCTATTTCTTTCTCTATGGCTAACTGATATTCTGCCATTAACATGAAATAAGGTTTATACTGTAGCTCGTGCCCTGATATGTATCTACGCGGGGCCAAATGAGCAAAGTATGGCGACTATAAAATTCTTTCCTCAATCATTGCCATGGCATGAAGCTGCGCTTCTACCCTTGCTGAGTGGGTTGTTCCAAGTTCTTCTATCGTCTTCATCCATGCGAGAGTTGGAAGCTCGAAAGTCGTCTCGCCTTCAGCCGTGACGCGTCCGCCTGGGATGGGTTGGGGCTCATAGGCTTCTTCAAAAGTTTCCTCCACCGGAATAGTGACTGTTTCTTCCTCTACTGGTAGGTCCGGTGGGGAGTCTGGTCTGGGTGGTGCTTCATATACTTCTATCCGTGATTGAAGAGTAGATACCTAGGCCCGTAATGCGTTGAGTTCCTCTAGGATGTCAGGAGATGGGTCCACAAGAGCTGGTAGGCCTTGTGGTATTGGTGCTCTTAACTGCAATATCTTATTTTCATCTTTGAGTTTCTAAAACTCCTCGTTCATGCTGTCATACTCATCTAACAATCTGATATGATCATCTAACAACACTTTCATTGATTATGAGGGCACGATCTTAAAGCGACTAGGGCTTAGCGGTTGGTCTGACTGATCTAAGGCAGCTTCTAGATTCTCTCTATTTTGTTCTTGTAAGCGCTGGTTTTCTTCTTTCGTGGCTGCCAAGTGTCATCTAAGTAATCCCATATTTCATGTTAACGTTGCGTTGCGAATGGTCTGTGCCCTAAACAAATTATCAAGATCAGTAGTGGCCTCTTTGGTTTTCTCTTCACTTTCTAGTTCTAGTTTGTGGTATGCCTCTCGGAGTTCTTGGTATCTAGTGTTTAGGGAGGCATTCTCGATGGTCAGTGAATTTAGCTGCGATTGTAAATCATTGGTTGTCCTCTGCAGCTGCTGATAATTATTTCCCAGAGATGTCAACTCATCTCTTACTTGAGTCATACACGTGAACATCTGTTGGAATGCAGTATCTAGAGTGGGTGATAATATTAACGATGTGCTAAGCGAAGATGCAGTAGGTGTAGATGCAAAGGGAATGGGGAATGGGGGTGGGAAAGTGGATGCTGTGGTGATTGTGGAAAATTGTGGTGTGCTCAAATATTGTGGTGCCACAAATGAAGTGAGGGGAGGTGCAGTGGGTGGTGATATATCCATATCGCTGGATGTGGTGTCGAGTGCGGTGACTATGAATAGTGGTGTGATCGTGGGTAAGTGTGTAGGTGTAAATACGGGATTTACAAAGGTTGACGAGTAATTTACAGAGGGGTTGTCTTGGACGGCTTGATGGAAAGGGGAAAGAGGAGTTACGGTGGGTCGGGGAGGTGAGACTGGGGAGAAGGTTAATGGAGGTGGGAATGGGGAAAGGGGTCTTGGAGGTGTGGGGAAGGTCGGAAAGGATGGTGGGAAAATTGGATTTGATAGAAAGGTGGGTGTGCTAGGGGGTAGACTAGGTTGAGTGGGTGCAGGAATTGTGGGATGAATGGAGTAAGGACGACTTCTGCTACTCCGCCAGAGAAGGGGGATGCTGTTCTAGGAGAAGGAGGGTGTATGGGAGAGACTGGATGGACGGGAGGTGAAGGAGGAGCGGTCGGGTTGGTAGATACTTCAACAACTGTGGTGGTATGTACAACAGTAGTACGGGGTGGGGAGTCGATGATAATGGTGTCTTCTGCCAATGAGCCTTCAGGGACGAGGTGTGCTTCCCTGGCCTGTTCTGAAGATTGTCCGCCTTTGGGTACCCGAATGTATTCACCCGGTTTGGTTAGTAGACGGATTCTACGTGGGTCATACTGCAGTAACGGTTTCCTCTGCAAATATCGTAAGGCTTCTGTGGATCCCACTAATTTGACAAGTTCTCGGAAGCCTCTGATATATACTTCTTCGAATCCGCCTAAGACAAGTTCCTGTTCTATAAGTTCTTGACTCTCTTCCTCAGTCAATTTCTTGCGTGCCCAAACTTTCTCCATGGTGCGATATAGCTTCTTGATGGCCAACGTATAAGCTGCTGCTTCAAAGGTTTCATCTTCATGCGTATTGGTGTCTCCCTGGGTGTCGGTGTGCTGTCCTTATTCATCTGTCTGTCCATGCTCTTGGGATTCGTGAGTGCCCTAGCTGGCTTCATCATCGCCTTCATCTTCATCGGTTTCCGTTCTTTCTTCCTCGGAACTAGACACTATTTGTCCTTGTGGTTGGTCTCGGGGCGTGGTCGGGTAACTTGGCCGCTCATATTCTTGAGAGAAGATCTGACCTTCTGAAAACTGAATTCCATTCGAGAAGGCATCCTGCATTTCAAAATCAAAGGTTGTATCTATAGGTTCTGCTTCCAGGTTGGGTATTGGAAAAGAAAAAGCTTTCGCACCAATAGTGGTGGGAACTTCCGCTGCAGTGGTGGTCGGTTCCTGAACTGATGTTGGTTGTGAGGTAACTACGCTGGTAGTGCCTTCCGTTACAACTGGTCTTGATAATCGGATGCGAATAGGTTGTACCATTGGAGTGGCTTCTATTGGAGACTGCTTTGGAGATGGTTGTGGTGAGGGTGATTCTGGCACCTGAAGGCAGGGGATAGTTCCTCTCATTTGCTTTCCTGCTCTTCCTTTGCTGGCCTTCCTAGCTTTCTTTGTTGTTCCCTTGAAGGCTTTCAACTCCTCACTTGTCATTGCTCGCTCGATAGGTAAATCGTAGGCCAAACACATGTATACAATGCACGTGAGAGCGCAACATCCATTGATGACTTTCTTTCTTTCCCATCTGTGTTGTGCCAAGTAGAGCTAATCAATGATCCAGCTTGCGAGATCAACTGTCTGGGGTCTAGTACATGCTAAATACAAATGAAACCATATGCACTTGTGAGGCATTGTGAATCTGTCTTGAGCGGGGAAAGCAAAATGCTGCATACATATCCGCAGTGGTTTTGAAAGCTCAGGTGTGATCGCCAAAATCTCTTCCCACTTAGTAACGTCTCCACGTTTCATTGGCTCTGGAACCAGCCGTTCTCGTTCTGTTGGAGTGTGGGTTCCATGAATCTTGATGGTAGCTCGAATCAAATCTTTAGAAAGATAAAACCGCTTATATGGCGGATCATTTACTAAGGATGGCAAAATAAAAGTGTCGGGCAAATCCTTGTTCTCCGAAGCTATCAAAGTGGTGATTAAGTAACAGCATCTGTAGAAGTCAGGTTTAGGCAAAGGGTTGTTGAAATACTCTGTAAACCCTGCTCTTGCCCAAACATGTGTTAGATCTTCCGTGTTCTGTAATCCTTCGAACTCTCTTGAGAAAAACTGATATTTGCCCCAGGTACGGTCATCAAAAGTCAAATTGACCTCAAATATAAAATCAGCATTCGCCAATGGTCCTGCTAGCCCTTGAAACCAATGAGAATTGCGATGAATCTTCTCAGTATAACCCCTGGGGGGATCGTCGATTGTCATGGGCCCTGGGAAACCTTGAAATTCGGGCGGTTGAGCCGTAGGATGGGGCTCCACTAGTAGTTCTCCAATATTGGCCATTGGTGTATTGGGGCCAGCTTCCGATGGTCCTTCTGCCTGCATGATGAATGATGCGAATGCGTAGTAGATCTGCTACATAAGATTAGCACATTAGTATGGAAATTAATCATGATCCCATGAAAGTGAGACCGTAATCCCTTTCCATAGCCGATGTGTAACCCATGTAGCCAAGTGTTGTGATATGATTGATGCAATGCTTTTTGCAGAACTAGTGCAGGTCTCTAGAGACCTACATGCTTTCAGATATTGCATGCAGTGCTTTGATGAGATGTTATTACAAGTGATGTTGGGTTATAGTGTGTGGCTTTATACAAGGTTTAGTCATGAATGAGTTATTACAAGGTTGTAGATTAATCGGGGTGGGGGTTATGTTAGATAAGGGAGTCATAGAAGGCGTCTGGATACGTTTCGGTACCCACTTCCTAAGAGTTCGTGTGCGGGTGATAGGTTTCTTCTGAGGGACAAAAGTTGAGATCGGATTTGGTGGGTTGAAGGGTGAAGAGATTTCTGAGGGTGATATATTACATGGCTTGAGGGTTGAGCTATAATACACTGTTTGGGTACCCAAATCTGAGTGGGTGTGGGTCGGTTTGTAAGGTACTTCTTGGCGATCCAAATTTGTCGAGTGTTCATACTCGTAGAAGAAGGTCGAGTAGACTTTGAATACTGACTGTGATTTGTCTTTAACTTCTTCGTATCAATGTCTGCGTTGTTGAAATCGGTCGGTGCTTTCTGTCCTTTTGCCACCCATATCTGTCTCGTGCCGCCGCTTTGTGATACTGATACTGCTGCTTTCTTTGTGTCGTCTGATATTGTCATCGGCCTAGGTTCCTTTGCCATGGTTGACTCCTTTGTGGTTGAGGTTGAGAGGTCCGATGGACACTCTGCTTTGGAAAAAAAGGGAGGTCCAACACTTGCGAAACCTGCCCATTAGGAAGTGCTCCATTTTGTACTTTTAATATAGGCTAGTCCGCAGTAAGTGTGGAAGGATGGGCATCGCAGGGTGTTTTTCCCATGTGGACGTTGAAGAAGTCCACCTGACCGTTGATCATCCCCATTTGTCTATTGATTGTGCCCATTTGACCGCTGATGGTGTCCATTTGACCAAGCGGTTGGGTGGTTGACCCTTCTAATTTGCAAGAAGCCCAAGGGAAAATCTCCTGACGTCCTTCATATTGACAATTGTCCATCGCCAAGCCCGTGTGGGTTGGTGTAGACGTAACGTGACTGATCTGACCAAAGATCTTCCGGTCTTCCGTCGCATGCATTTCATAGGGTCTAGGGTTACATACCTCAGGCGGACTGCCGTTAGGGAAGTCAAGCGGTATCACTCGCTTCTGAACTAAGGTTCCAATCTGTAAGGAGCCTTGTCTAAAGATTTAGGTCCACTGAGTGATCGTATAGCCAATCTTGGCCAAGGATTAGGGGTTCTATCAGGTCGTCATCATGGCACACTAGTAGCTTCACGGTCAAGGTCACTTCGTTTATGAGGATAGGAAGCTCCACCTCACCCATGCAAGGGGTTTCCATGCCTCCTACCCCTATGAGGTATGCCTCAATTGGCCGCATTTCTATTCCTGAATCCTTATAGTGGGACCATCTAATCGCACTAGTCGCAGTACCTGAGTCAATTAACTCCCTGAGCTCTTGGCAAGGGTTGCCGTGCTCTAGCCTGACTGTAATGAATGGTCTCCTATCCACTATGCTAGGATGAGTGGTTGACTTTATTTGACACATGGCCATGGGGTATTTGAATGTTGTTTCTAGATGGTTATAATGTTCTCTCCCTAGTCTTTGTCTTCTTAGCTTCATGCGCTTAATGCGTTCTATGGCTTCTGCCTGGGCTTCAACTCGTATTCTATTTTCTTCCTCCTTACACTTCTTTGCCAATGTGAGTCGTCTAAGCATGTCCTCAGTAAGAGGTTCCTGATATAACTTGACTCTACAGCCACTAATGTAATTAGGCATTATGTCTCCTTCTAAGGTGGCTAATTGTACTACTCCACTTGTTGAGAGTCTGTTAATGATCATAGGTCCATAACCTCGCTTTTCTAACTTCAGTGCATGTTGTTTCAACGTATATACTAGAACTAAATCTCCTTCTTTCAAGCCTTTATCTTTCACATGTGCATCAAAATATGCTTTCTGTCGCTTCTTAGCTGCGTATATCCCTGCTGCTGCTTTCAGCCTGGTTTCTCCTAATCGTTCCAAGTCCATTATTCTTGCTGATAATTCATGGCCGGTCCACTAATGTTCTTGTGCAACCTTAAGGGTCGGTATCAAGAAGTCCAAAGGAAGCACAACATTCTGACCAAAAACCATCTGAAAGGGAGTTGCATTGAGTACGGTCTTGTAGGCCACTCGATATGCCCAAACAACGTGGTGTAACTGTTTGTCCCAATCTGAACGTTTGTTGTTCACGAGTTTTGTCAGTACGTTACAAAGGATCTTGTTAGTGCTTTTAGCCTGACCATTGGCCTGAGGATGATATGGAGCAGATTTCTTGTGAATCACCATAAAATCCTGTAACAAATATTCAATGACTTGGTTTAGAAAGTGAGTTCCTCGATCGCTCACTAACTCTATAGGCAATCCATATCTTGTAAAGACATTTTCAAATAAGAATTTTGTAGTCTGTTGGAAGTGAGGTAGGCCCTTAGGCTCATGTCACAAGTCCATGGTTCCATAGGTCCAGTATATACAACATTAATTTAGCAATCTTCCATATTGACAAAACATGAACATACCACAACTTAATCATACAGATGATGAGATAAAGATAGAGAAAGAATAGACGTCATATGTAAGGTGTTACGTAAGCCATCGCTTACTCATACCATGTGTAAGGTGTTACGTAAGCCATCGCTTACTCATAGTATCATATATACCAATGTTCAATGTACAATGTGGGAGTAAAATTCTCAGCCACTCTATGTGATGAGAAATAGATGAATGAGTGAATGTACAATGTAACAAACATATTCAGATGTGTGGGCAGTAATCTGAATATACATGAGATGTGTGACCTAATAGGTTATAGAAGAGTGAATATGAGTGACTGAATGAGGAAGGATCAGTGTGAAACTGATGGTCAACAAACCTACATCTAAACTTAGGCTATGGAAGACCCTAAGTCAGATACGTGTGTGAAAAGATCACATACTTATAAAGTAGCATAGAATGCTAACAAGATTGTTGCCGGAAATCCTCAAACTCATGTGAACACACCTTCTCAAACACCTCATAAAAATATGCATAAAGCATATAAGTACTGATTCTCTTGTACCTATGCCGAATAGGACTGCTTCTGATATGAACGCCACAGCCACCATAAACTTCAAGTAGTACCTGTGTGCATAAAGAGAATATGTACCTGAATACTTAACATAAGATGTGAATCTTATGTTAATCACCATCTAGTGTCTTTGAAGTAGCCCGATATCTTCTTGTAGAAGACAATCTTCAACCTAATATCTTCTTGTAGAAGATAATCTTCAAAATCATGTAGATGGTCCCATCCAATGTCTTTGAAGTAGCCAGACATCTTCTTGTAGAAGATAATCTTCAAACTAACATCTTCTTGTAGAAGATGATCTTCAAATACATCATGTAGATGGGCGATCCTCACCATCAAGCTGCTAATGACCAAGTCTTCTTGCCATGAACAAGAGATAACCTCCTCTCCATGAGGTAGAGTGTGAGCACACCCTTCATCTTCTCCAAGAAGAATCACCAAGAAGAACTCCATAGCTGCTCCTCAACATGCTTCAAGTTAGCACCATGGCTGCCCCATGTGCTAGAAGAAACACCACCTCTAGTGAGGTCCAAGCTCTAGAAAGCTTGTGTTGATCCTAGGTGAAGGATGCAAGACAATAAGCCAAGCTTGTCTTATATAGGATTTTGTGTCCCTTGAAAAGCACTCAATAAAGCACTTAATAAAGCCACGATCGCTGTCCGTAATTGAGAAACGCATCCGCTGCCCATCGTCCGTTTGCGTTTGAGTTTAAAAATCATATGAAAAGATTTCGCGCTGCACTACAGCCTGGAGGACTTGAACTCGGGTCGTTTGGATGGGAGGACAATGCTTTATCCACTGCGCCCACGCCATTTACTTGTAGAGGTAATGGAAAGAACAGATATACATTCTGAAAACTGGTATAAACTTTGACCAATTTTCAACCAATGAGACATTGTTTTCCAACAATCCCCCCTGCAATGGCATATTGGTACAATCTGGGCTGGATCTGCAATCTGTCACAAACTGCAAACTATCACAAGCTTCAAATAGCCTGTCACAAGCTTCAAGCTTGTACTTCTGATACTTCAGAAAAAGTCTTCTTCAAAACTGAAATCGACTTTCCTTCAAAAAACCTGAACTTGCTGAATATGAACCATAATACTTGAGAAAATATGCAAACTAGATATCCAATAGTGTACACATCAAGCAATCACTGCTTGACAAAAAATATAGCATGAACTATCTCTGAACCTGCTATCTCCTGTCTTCAAAAACCTGAAAACATACACTGGGATCCACATATTTGCATTTACCTTCCAAAAGGATTTCTCAACGTACTTCTGTTGTGTCATGTAAATACACTAAAAATCAAGAACTGAATCCTGGAACCTGTGACTGTCAACTCATAACTTAGTGTATTATGAACACTGCTGGTTCATCTCTGACTGTACTCAACTCAATATGAGTCAAAAAATCTATGATGTCATCATGTCTTCATCCTTTAAATCCTTCATACCTCTTTCCTTCAGAACTTGGTATAAACATATATGTGCGCACTTCTGAAATACACCTTTCTAAAATATCAAGTTTCTCCTCAATAGAACTCTGGAACCTTCTCTTGAACAGGAACATCCTAACAGGAACTTTCTCCAAACATTCTTCTTCTTCCTTCTTCTTTCAAAGCTGGAACATAAAGAGAACCTGACAAAGGAAATATAGGAATACCTGAAATAGGAATACCTGTAGGTATGACTTTGCATTCTTTTACATATGGCTTGAAAATAATTCTTCATGTTTCATCACCCCCCTGGATGACTTAACACTAGTATCCAGTATTCTTCAAATATATCAAACTTTATGAAATGTGGAACGTCTTCGTTCTTTCAATAAATTTGATGTTCAGTGATCAATACCTGTATCTGAAACAAAATCTCTGAACCCTTTTTTTTTCTATTATTATTAGCACTGCAGTTGCTAATAACTTTCACTGTAAATCTTCAGCTTCCCATATTATAGAATAAGGTTAGCTGATAAAAACTTGCTGAAAGCATTTTAGGATTCATACCCTTCTGCACATAACAAGTATTTCTATCTCTTTGCAACACAAATCTGATAGAATCTGAATCTTTGACTTACTTCTCCAATGTTAAGAATCTTCACAAACAAAGGATAGACAACTGAATCATAAATACTCAAGATCATATAAGATCATACGAGATCAATGATCTCTCCTGTGTAGAATCTGCTGTCATCAAACCTTCATGACTGAATGTTTGATTTGCTACCTGAATGTCTCCAAGTGTCCATGCTTCTCAAAAAGTTGTAAAACTTTTCTTCAAACAAATCCTTCAAGGAATCTGCAATTCCTACTTGAAACATAAGTGGACAAACTTCTCACCTTGAGGACTCCAAAAGCTGCAAGTTGATACTTCATAACTTTCATATTTTACTCGGGTGAAATGTGATAGTACCTGCTTGATTTTCTTTTGGCTAACTCCACTTTTCAATCAAGTGATAGGATATGATGGAACATCTTTTTGAATACAAGCATGTATCCAAAAATCAAGACAATCTTAAAAAGTAGATTCTTCAACTGACTGGTACATCAACAAGATTCTGAATTTTCTGAAGTTTCTGAAAATACTGAATATGAGGTAACCTTTTCCAAACATTAAACCTCAACCCAAGTCTTCAACATCTGCTACAAAAAACTCTTTTACCTCAAGAGTTAGATAAAGAAGAAATATACTTCTCTGCAACTTGTCATATACCAAGTAGCTCTGTATTGACACTCCAAGAATTCTTTGAGGGAACATATAAGCTGCCTGCTTAAAAGCTTCAACTAAAACATAACTCATACATATATGAGTTAAAACATATATCTGCTGCTTTTCTTTCTCTCAATGCAATTCTTTGTCAAATCTACTAAATCATGACCAAGTGTAATGCAAAACAAGAAACTGCTTCTTCTTTAAACAAGATGTTCTCGTAGGCTTGTCTTTGGGTGTAGAGGATAAAATAGGAAAAGTATATGGAAAATATATGAGAAAAGGAAGCCTTACTTTTCTTTTGGAAATGATGGACTTTCTTCTTCTGCATCTTTCTTCCACCTGATGATGTCAACATCTTCAAACTTCTCTTCCATACCTTTTGTTCTCTTCATTTTGAAGTAGCAAACACTCTTGACCTCTTCAAATGAACTTTTCTCTTCCTCTAGTGTAAGAGTAAGAGATAAAACAAACATGGTATATAAATGGAAGTGAATATAGAAACATGTTTTACCATCTCCTCATATCTCTGAATCAAAATTCTGCTTCAAATGTCTGAAATGACTAAATTCACCAATCGTTGTCTGAATGATGAATTGCCCTTCTAGAGTTACCTTCTCTAGATATATTTGTACCTTGATATCCAACCAACTTACAATAGAAAATTGGCTGAAAAAAACTCATCTCATCTCTGCACTTGTCTTTTTAGATGAACTTTCTTGCCATGAAAGAGATCTCTCAAAACTTTCTAGAAAAGCCTCTAGATACCTGTTTTGATGTAGCCTTTAACTTTCAAATGATGAAAGCGTATAAAAGCATTCCTTGAATTTCTTCAAATCTCTTCATAACTGCTCTTCTAAGACATGACCTGCAAATGATAATCTGATAGTAGAAACTGATACCTGTGATTTGATGTTGATATGATTTCTTCATCTTCTCTAAACCATTGTTCTTCCTTGAATTTGAAGTAGTCTTCTCTTCATCAAGTCTGGGTCTTCAAACAATACTTTTGTAAAGTATTTGCATACTCTTCAAAAATATTCGGCTGCTAACAGATCATCAACTTCATACTCCACACTGATGAATACACATGTAACTGAAATGTCTAATTCTCAAATCTCTACTCATCTAGATTAAGTGTGTATGTCAAATGTCAAATATTAGAAGATGCTTTCAAATCAAATGTTGTAAATCTAGAATTCTGGGAACCTGAGATATGAATGAGCCTTAATGCATTGATGCCAAAGATCTAAAGTTCTGAAACCAAAACCTTAGTGCTCTGATACCAAATGTTGGAAGTGAGGTAGGCCCTTAGGCTCATGTCACAGGTCCATGGTTCCATAGGTCCAGTATATACAACATTAATTTAGCAATCTTCCATATTGACAAAACATGAACATACCACAACTTAATCATACAGATGATGAGATAAAGATAGAGAAAGAATAGACGTCATGTGTAAGGTGTTACGTAAGCCATCGCTTACTCATAGTATCATATATACCAATGTTCAATGTACAATGTGGGAGTAAAATTCTCAGCCACTCTATGTGATGAGAAATAGATGAATGAGTGAATGTACAATGTAACAAACATATTCAGATGTGTGGGCAGTAATCTGAATATACATGAGATGTGTGACCTAATAGGTTATAGAAGAGTGAATATGAGTGACTGAATGAGGAAGGATCAGTGTGAAACTGATGGTCAACAAACCTACATCTAAACTTAGGCTATGGAAGACCCTAAGTCAGATACGTGTGTGAAAAGATCACATACTTATAAAGTAGCATAGAATGCTAACAAGATTGTTGCCGGAAATCCTCAAACTCATGTGAACACACCTTCTCAAACACCTCATAAAAATATGCATAAAGCATATAAGTACTGATTCTCTTGTACCTATGCCGAATAGGACTGCTTCTGATATGAATGCCACAGCCTCCATAAACTTCAAGTAGTACCTGTGTGCATAAAGAGAATATGTACCTGAATACTTAACATAAGATGTGAATCTTATGTTAATCACCATCTAATGTCTTTGAAGTAGCCCGATATCTTCTTGTAGAAGACAATCTTCAACCTAATATCTTCTTGTAAGATAATCTTCAAAATCATGTAGATGGTCCCATCCAATGTCTTTGAAGTAGTCAGACATCTTCTTGTAGAAGATAATCTTCAACCTAACATCTTCTTGTAGAAGATGATCTTCAAATACATCATGTAGATGGGCGATCCTCACCATCAAGCTGCTAATGACCAAGTCTTCTTGCCATGAACAAGAGATAACCTCCTCTCCATGAGGTAGAGTGTGAGCACACCCTTCATCTTCTCCAAGAAGAATCACCAAGAAGAACTCCATAGCTGCTCCTCAACATGCTTCAAGTTAGCACCATTGCTGCCCCATGTGCTAGAAGAAACACCACCTCTAGTGAGGTCCAAGCTCTAGAAAGCTTGTGTTGATCCTAGGTGAAGGATGCAAGACAATAAGCCAAGCTTGTCTTATATAGGATTTTTTGTCCCTTGAAAAGCACTCAATAAAGCACTTAATAAAGCCACGATCGCTGTCCGTAATTGAGAAATGCATCCGCTGCCCGTCGTCCGTTCGCGTTTGAGTTTAAAAAGCATATGAAAAGATTTCGCGCTGCGCTGCGGCCTGGAGGACTTGAACTCGGGTCGTTTGGATGGGAGGACAATGCTTTATCCATTGCGCCCACGCCATTTACTTGTAGAGGTAATGGAAAGAACAGATATACATTCTGAAAACTGGTATAAACTTTGACCAATTTCCAACCAATGAGACATTGTTTTCCAACACAGTCATGTGTGCATCATTCTTTTTCGCGGCTTTTGGTAAGATAATCTGTCGCAACAATAATGTATTCAGCATGTGTACCTTTTGCAAGGGGGTTAATGGGTCCTACACAGTCTATACCCCACTTAGAAAATGCACGTCCGCCCATCATGGGTTTCAATGGCATTTCATCTCTGCGAGTAGGAAATTGAGTTCTTTGGCACACATCACATCTCTTTACATAGGTATGAGCATCCATGTGAAGAGTGGGCCACCATAATCCTGCAAAGAGGATGGCTTTGATTATCCTATCGGGTCCAAAATGACCTCCTGCAACACCTTGGTGTGCAGTCTCTAGTACGCTCAAGTAATCGCTTTCACGAACACATTGTCTTAGGTATCTGTCTCTTCCTCTTTTGTATAGATTATCGCCAATAAGTGAATAGTCCTGAGCTTCCTGCTCTAGACTGTGTTGTCATGCTAGGGTCATTCCTTGAGGCAATGTTTTCGTCCTCAAGTAGGTCACTAGAGGTTCACTCCAGTCTAGTGTGAGAGACACATGATATAACATAGCATGTTCTACTGGTGGTCTTTCACAACAAATAGGGCATTCTTTACACAACTTATATGTTGTTGATTAACTCGCTCTGATACCACTGATGGTATTGTAGCTATGACTATCACTTTTGGTATGGTAGCACATATACCACTGTTATGGTCGATGCGGCAAAGACTCGAACTTTGTCAAGTTTGCGGAATTCGCTACACCACCAAAGAGGGCTAAGCTAGAGTGATGTTAGAACACCTCTATAATCAGCAGTATCTTAGCAGGGTTTCTGTCGCTCAAACATATAAGACTGTTTCGAATTTACTGAAAAATTCACTAGAACTTCATCGGACTGTCACAAGACTATCACCGTAATTATACCGGAATCTTACCGGAATCAACTCCTATTCTGTTTGTAATTACTTCAAGTGATTATACAAGAAGTAAGGAAGTGACGCGTGAACTTCCTTTACTGAATGAACTCTTTCTGAAGTTTAAAGAAAAACTTCTCCGGTTCAGAATGTCTCTTTTTAGTCAAACTTTGTACTGTGTGTACATATTCATTTCACCAAAATCTTTGATGAATTGTTAGTAGAGATGTCTAGCTATAAGATAAGCGAACTCTCATACAAAACTTTAATTTATTCTGCGAGATATACTTCGTTGTTCTACCGGAAAACATGTTTACTGAGAAAAAACTGTAACTGACCGAAAATGTGTTTACTGAGACAACTATACTTGACCGAAACATTCGTTTACTGAGAAAATAACTGTTAACTAACTTTGTACCGTAACATGAAAATACTCAGGTTTCTTCACATACGAACAGTGCGTGCAAACTTCCACATGAACATGTGTTTTCTATTAGAGAAGATGTGTACAAACTAACTTGGCCTCTTCTTGCTCAAGCTATAGAAACTATCCTACATTGAGTAGTTTCTTCTTACCATCTCTCTCAGATGAATACCTGACATTTCAGGTTTCTGTTATTCATCTTTACGTACACGATCTCTGGCCTCTTCTGAAAAGCTTCTCTTCTCTCTCTCTTTCTGACCTCTATATGCGCTCTATTTAAACTGCGCGCTCTACTCACGCACGTTCTTGTTTGCACGCTTCCTCTATTATTCTTATGCACGTTCTCTCTTTATATACAGTTTGATTCGGTGTAACGAACTCTATCAAACTCTGATTCTACAAGATTCTACGCTGTACATAACGGTCGTGAATTTGTCCCTTCACTAAGACTTTTGATTTTCTGAAGATTTTGATTCCGCTACTCTTTATCTTTCTTTGCTTGTATGTCAAATTCATGAGTGATTCTTCAACAGCTCCCCCTCAATCACTAATTTGACTTTTCCTATCTTTCATATATTCTCCTTTCTTTTATACCTGCCATTTCTTTGAATCTACTTGTCTTCGTTCCATCCAAGCTCTGTGTCAGAATATCTACAATCTGATCTTTTGTCGGAGTGTATATTATTTCTATCTCCTTTTCCATTACCTTTTCCCTTAGGAAATGATACTGAATTTCTATGTGCTTTGTTCTTGCATGAGATATTGGATTTGCTGCAAGATACAGCGAGCTCATATTATCTCCATGTAGGATAGGTATACCTTGATCAATACCCATGATTTTGAACAAGGTCTGCATCCATATCACTTCTTTAGCTGTTTCTACAAATCCTTTATATTCGGCTTCTGTTGACGATAGAGCCACTGTGTGTTGTTTCTTCGAACACCAGCTTACTAGCTTATCTCCTAGGTATATCATAAACCCATGTGTTGATCTTCTGTCATCTTGACTTCCTGCCCAATCTGAGTCACTGAATGCTCTCAGCTTTATATCTGACGTAAAAGGATAATATAATCCTTCTTTTATAGTTCTTTTGATATATCTAAGAACTCTCTATCCTGCAACCCAATGTTGATCCTTCCGACAATGCATGAACTGTAAGAGAACTCCCACTGCATAGCTAAGATCCGGTCTTGTTAGGGTAGCATAAATTAGACTTCCCACTAACGACTGATACTTTCTCATATCTTTAAACTCTGCTCCACTATATTTGCTGAGTTTATGATTTGCTTCAAGCGGTGTTGAAGCTTCTCTGCAATTCTCCATATTAAAATTCTTCGATAAGTTTAGGAGATACCTTTCTTGCGTAACATATACACCATGATCTGTGTATGTGATTTCCATTCCAAGAAAGTATGATAACTTTCCTAGATCACTGATCTGAAACTCCTTTTCAAGTAATCTCTTTACTTCTTTAATTCCTTCATCTGAAGTACCTGTGATTATAATGTCATCTACATAAATACAAATGTAGATCATACCTTCTTCTGTTCTCTTGATGAGTAGACTTGCATCTGCCTTCGGACTTTGGTATCCAAGTTCATTGAGATATTTCACAAGTCTGTAATTCCAAGCTCTTGGAGTTTGCTTCAGTCCGTAAAGTGCTTTTCTTAATCTGCAAACAAAATTTGGATATCTGGAACTTACAAACCCTTTCGATTGTTCCATGTAGACTTCATCTGATATATATCCATTCAGAAATGCGTTCTTTATATATAGCTCACTTAGCTTCCATCCTTTTGATGTTGTTATAGCAATCACTGTCCTTATGGTTGACATCTTTGCCACCGGACTAAACGTCTCATCATAATCTATGCCATGCGTCTGACCATAGCCCTTGATAACCAGTCTAGCTTTGTATCTGGCTATCCTTCCATCTGCAAGTTTCTTAACTTTGAAAACCCATTTATTTCCAATTACTTTCTTACCATTTGGTTTAGGAACAAGTTCCCATGTCTTGTTCTCTTCTAGTGCACTGAACTCTTCTTCCATTGCTTCTTGCCTTTAGCTTCATCATAGTTCTGAGGTTCTTCATCATCTTTGACCATATATGCATAATTTTTCTGAGTTATGTACGAAGTATCATATGAATACCTTTCTGGTTGTCTTCTAGTCCTGCTTGACCTTCTTGGTTCAAACTCTTCATGTGTATCTGAATACACTTCTTCATCAAATCACTGTTCAGCTCCATTTCTCATACCTGATCCGATCCTGGACGTACTTGCCTGCATATAGACTTCATCTCTATTCACCTGTACAATTGATTTCCCTTTCTCTTTTCTTCTTACCTCTTCTTCAAATTCTTCCGTTGTGTGACTTTGATCTGTATACCAGCTCTTCTGTTCATCAAATGTAACATCTCTGGAAATAGTGAACTATTTTGTTAAAGGGCTCCATAACCTGTAGCCCATCTGCTTTTCATCATATCTGATGAACACATATTTCTCTGCTTTTGGTTGAGGCTTATGTCTGAGTTGTGACGGTACATAAGCATAAGCTACTGATCCAAACACTTTGCAATGATCAAGTGTTGGCTTCTTTCCCCACCAAGCTTCATAAGGGGTCATTCCATCTAAAGCTGTACACGGTAATCTGTTTACCAAGTATGTGGCTGTATTTACAGCTTCAGCCCAAAGATAGTTTGGACAGTCCTTTTCCTTTAGCATAGCTCGTGCAAACTCAACTAGAGTTCGGTTCCTTCTCTCTGCTACACCGTTTTGTTGCGGTGTATACCTGCAGGTTATTTCTCTCTTAATACCTGCATTCCAAAGATAATCATTGAATTCTCGGGAAAAGTATTCTCCCCTCCATCAGACCTCAGTCTCTTCAGCTTTCAACTTGTGAGTCTTTCAGCATATGCATGAAAATGTCTGAAGGCTCCAAACACTTCTGATTTCTCTTTCAAAACATATAACGTTATCCATCTTGTAGCATCATCAATGAATAAAACATAATACCTTGAGCCACTGATTGATCCTTCTTTTGTTGGACCCCATACATTTGTATGAATGAGTTCGAGTACTTCATCATGTTTGAATCCTTTCTTCTAGAAAGGTAACCTGTGGGCTTTTCCCATCTGACATGCTTCGCACTTATGAATCATATGTTGGTTCTGTACATTCGGTAATCCCAGTACTGACTGATTTGAAATCATAGCTTTAATTCCTTTTTCATTGAAATGACCTAATCTCTTATGCCAGAGATCAAGTTCTGTAATCACCTTTTCACCATGTGTGAGCAACGCTTGACCGATGTTCCCTTGTACTCTTAAAGTAAAGAGTTTGCCTTCTTTCTTACCAGAGACAATGTGATTATATCCATTCTTGGGATCTTCTACAAATACACCTTCATTTGTAAATCTGACTTGAAAACCTTTCTCAACTATCTGTCCTACGCTAATCAAATTCTTAGGTATTATCGAAACATACAAAACATTGGTTAGCAAATCTGCTCCACTCTTACATTTCACTTTTCCAATTGAGTGTACACTGTGTCTCGTGTTGTCACCTGTTTGAACAGTATGACTGGAACTACCTTTTTCCAATTCTGACATCAGCTCTATATTTCTTGACAAATGATTAGAACATCCAGAGTCAATGTAAAATACCTTTAGGTCTTCGTTATCTGATGTGCTGATTGAGTTCATCATCAATGATGTATGACTTTCATTCTGTGTGTCATTTGCGTAATTGTTGTAGGTGGTGTTGTAGGATTAATTTTGTCCCCAACTTCTTGCTCCACCTCTACCATAGCCTCCTCTTTGATTCTGTCTACCTCTTTGAAAGTTATTCTGATATCTTCCGCTTCTGCCTCTGCTATTACTGTTCTGATTTTGATTTGATCCTTGTTGATTGTGCCAACAATCATGAGCCAGATGATTACTAAGTCCACAAATCCAGCAAGCCTTCTTGTTGATATTTTGACTACCTCTTCCTCTTCCAAAACCTCTTGCTCTTCCTCTGTCGGTGCCTTTACCTCTTGCATAATAAGCTTGAGAACTCGACTCTTCTTCGTCTTTTGACTTGCCTTTGTCTGCTTTCTTCTTGTTCTTCATGTACATTGCAGAACTTTGTCCTTTATCTCCATCTCCTTTCAGGTCTTGCTCATATGTGAGCATCAAACCAAGCAACTGATTTAAATCTAGTACAAAATGATTTAAAGAAAGTTCGGTTGAGAGTATGAAAGGTTTCCACCTTTCATCTCCTCTCAAACATGTTAGCAGTTGCGCTATCAATCTGTGATCTTCGACATCTTCATTTATGGATCCAAGACTATCTACTAGATCCTTCATCTTAGTAACATAGTCACTAATGCTTTGATTCGACTTCTTTTTGAACGTTGTGAATTCGAACCATAAGCTAGCCTTCCTAGCTTTCGTAGTATTTTGGAAATGATCTTCCAATGCACTCCATATGTCCTCCACTTTCTCCAGACCTCTGATGTGCGGTAGTAGATGGTCTGTAACGGTATTATAAATGTAAGCTCTTGTCGTTGCATCTTTCTTCTGCCACAACTTCAAGGCTTCTAATTCTTCTTTTTTCGGTTGACTATCATCTTCGAAAGTCGGCTTCTTTTCTTCTCCGGTCACATACATCATTAAGTCCTTACTCATAAGTAAGGCTTCCATGCGCATTACCCATGCGGGATAATTATCTCTGTCCAATTTATCAATTTGGACATGATCTGCCATGATCTTCTTGTTTCTATTACTTCCGGTGACCTTTTGAGAATCTTTTTGCTCTTCAGAATCTTTCTCGTTTTGGTACCACTTCTTGGATCTCACGGCTCTGATACCACTTGTTGGTGATTAACTCGCTCTGATACCACTGATGGTACTGTAGCTACGACTACCACTTTCGGTATGGTAGCACAGATGCCACTGTTATGGTCGATGCGGCAAAGACTCGAACTTTGTCAAGGTTGCGAAATTCGCTGCGCCACCGAAGAGGGCTAAGCTAGAGTGATATTAGAACACCTCTATAATTAGCAGTAGCTTAGCACGGTTTCTATCGCTCAAACATATAAGATTGTGTTTCGAATTTACTGAAAAATTCACTGGAACTTCACCGGACTATCACCAGACTGTCACCGTAATTATATCGGAATCAACTCCTATTCTGTTTGTAATTACTTCAAGTGATTATACAAGAAGTAAGGAAGTGACGCATGAACTTCCTTTACTGAATGAACTCTTTCTGAAGTTTAAAGAAAAACTTCTCCGGTTTAGAATGTCTCTTTTCGGTCAGACTTTGTACTGTGTGTACATATTCATTTCACCGAAATCTTTGATGAACTGTTAGTAGAGATGTCTAGCTATAAGATAAGCTAACTCTCATACAAAACTTTAATTTATTCTGCGAGATATACTTCGTTGTTCTACCGGAAAACACGTTTACTGAGAAAAAACTATAACTAACCGAAAATGTGTTTACTGAGACAACTGTAATTGACCGAAACATTCGTTTACTGAGAAAATAACTGTTAACTAACTTTATACCGTAACATGAAAATACTTAGGTTTCTTCACATATGAACAGTGCGCGCAAACTTCCACATGAACATGTGTTTTCTATTAGAGAAGATGTGTACAAACTAACTTGGCCTCTTCTTGCTCAAGCTATAGAAACTCTCCTACGTTGAGTAGTTTCTTCTTACCATCTCTCTCAGATGAATACCTGACATTTCAGGTTTCTGTTATTCATCTTTACATACGCGATCTCTGGCGTCTTTTGAAAAGCTTCTCTTCTCTCTCTTTCTGACCTCTATATGCGCTCTATTTAAACTACACGCTCTACTCATGCACGTTCTTGTTCGCACGCTTCCTCTATTATTCTTATGCACGTTCTCTCTTTATATACAGTTTGATTTGGTGTAACGAACTCTATCAAACTCTGATTCTGCAAGATTCTGCGAGACTTTTGATTTTCTGAATATTTTGATTCCGCTACTCTTATCTTTCTTTGTCTGTATGTCAAATTCGTGAGTGATTCTTCAACATTATAGACATCTGCTTCCATCGTAGGCTAGTATACTCCTAGTCTATGCAGAGTCTGCAATGTGCAACATTTTGAATGATGTTGCATCAATGCACCTACATGTGCTAATTGCAACCAAGTTGCATGTTCTGATTCATCTACACAACAAGCAAGAATCCTTTGATTATCCTGTTTATATATACTTCCTGCTATGATTTGATATCTTTGAGACTTTGTAATCTCTCCTTCCTTGATCCTTATCCTACGATTCTTGGTCCATACGTGAGAATAGAGACTATAGGCTTAGCCCATTCTGGTGCTATCTCAAGGTTAAACAAGTATGCATCGAGTAACTCGTCCGCTATTCCTTGAGAAGCTTCTCCTGTGGTTAATCTTGAAAGGTGGTCAGCTCTAAGATGTGTCTTTCCTTTCCTGACTACCACTTCAAAATCGTACTCCATGAGTAATAGAAATCAACGTATTAATCGTCCTGTGTTACATGGCTTGTTGACTAAGTACAATAGTGCTTGATGATCTGTAAAGAATTTGAACTTGTTTTCCAACAAATAATGTCTGAATTTCTTTACTGCGTAGATCATCCCTAATCCTTCTCGTTCCATAGTGGTGTAATTTCTTTATGCTGCGTTCAACTGTCTGCTCGCATACGCTATGGGAAGATCTATATTTCCTTCATTCGTGGGTTGTGCTAACACACATCCTATGGCATAATTGGATGCATCCACATGTACATGGAATGACTTGCTCCAATCCGGGGTTGTCAGTATAGGTGCTGAGCACAAACGTCGTTTCAGTTCATTGAATGAATTCTCACACTCATCTGTCCATTCAAAATGGGTCAAAAGAGAGTACAAAGGCTTGGCTATGATTGCATACATGTGTATGAATTGTCTATAATAACCGCAATGGCCCATAAATGCCTGTACTTCTTTTACGTTATTTGGTCTAGGTAGATCGGCAATTACTTTCACTTTTTCTTCGTCCATAGAGATTCCATTCTTTGACACAATGTGTCCTAGAATTTTGCCTTGTTTGACCATGAAAACGCATTTTTCTGGGTTCAAACAAACTTGATATTTGCGACATTTGTCAAACACTTGTCTTAACTCTAGGATATGTATCTGTCTCTCACTTGAATGTGCACATAAGTCATCGACATAAACTTCCAAATTCTTGCGTAAGAATTCTTTAAACACATGACACATGAGTCGTTGGAAAGTAGCGGGTGCATTTGTTAAGCCAAAAGGCATCACACAAAATGCAAATATGCCCCATTTCGTGGCAAAAGCCGTCTTGTGTTGATCTTCTGGAGCAATGGCTACTTGATTATAGCCTGAGAAACCATCAAGGAAGCTGTAAACTTCCTTGCCCGCAACTCTTTCCAATAAGTGTTCTGTGATAGGAAGAGGATAATTGTCTCTAATTGTGGCGGCATTAACTTTTTTAAGGTTAATACGCACACACAATTTTCCATTATTCTTGGGCACAACCACAATGGGGGATACCCATTTGGTATGCTCAATTTTGTAAATGAATCCTGCTTCTATCAAACGATCTATTTCTTCTTTAATCTTCGCAGCATAGTTATCATTATACGTGTATGGTTTTTGTTTTGTCGGTTTTGCATCTGGAGTCATAGGGATTCTATGAGAACATATATCCGGGTCTACTCCTTTCAGGTCTTTGTAACTCCAAGCAAACACATCTCTATATTCGCGCAATAGGGCAACTAATTCTTCTTCTTCTTCTGTCGTCAAATCATGCCCTATGTATGTACATTTTTCTTCTTCTCCTTCTATGACCACTATTATTTTTTTGGTTTTCTCTCGATTATCATATACTTCTCCAATGTCAGCTTTTCTCTTAGGCATTCATACCATGATTCGTCTATCTTCTATTTCATACTTCTTGAAGTTCTCGGGTACTTCAAATAAAGATTCTTCTGTTTTTGATAGGGTTTCTTTCTTCTTTCTTTTCTTACCTTCACTTTTGTCAGTCACTTGTGTGGCTAACCTCACCTCATTCATAATTTCTTCGTGTGTCTGAGGGTAAGTTTCTACTTCGTAAAAATATTATTCTTCTGATGCAAAGGGTGGGTCCATAATAATTGATTCTAAATCAAAATCACTCACATCCTCACATGCATCAGTGCTAGGTTCACATTCTTCTAAAATTGAATCACACATGATTGGCTCTATCGTGAAAACTGAAATGTCATAGCCATCCTCATCACAGTGGGGTGTCCATTGTTCTTCATTGATGGCTACATCCATGGTTGCTAGGATTTCTGCCCAACCATGGGGTTCGAATTCTTCATCTGGAAATCCTATTGGTGCGTAAGCTGGGACTTGAAGGGTTCTTGGATGTTGCTCTGCACCTAAGGTCCTTGCTTCTAACAGTTCTTCCTCTTGTTTTGCCACTTTTACACATCCATAATTCAGTGTCCTCGTGCAACCATGAGGATTCTGACTCCAAAGAGTGTACCGATTCTGTTTCTACCTGTGTCTTATGGATGGTATTCCATTGTATTGGGGGTACATCTCGATGTGAATAGTCTTTAAGATTGACTTTAGTAGTCACTCCTAAATGTTGCAAGTACAAAGAGTTAGTTCCCCAATCTTGTACAATTTGCAATTGACGCATGAATGGTCGTCCTAATATCATCTCATAAGCATGATTTTTTGCAAAATCACAAATGGCAAAGGTATGCTCAAATTCCACACCACAAGTGGTGAGAGATATGCCTTCTAGTAAGCCTAATGGTTTTACTATGTGTCCATCGGCCATTTGTAGCTTCATCCTGGTGGGTCTTAGTGCTGGCTTACCCCAACGTTTCCATAAAGCGATGGTAGCAATGGCTACTCCGGCTCCTGAATCTAACATGGCTTTCGTGGTGTAGCGCTGATGGGTTATTGGAAGATAAGTGTTACCTTCCTCTCCTTCGCTTACATCTTTGATATTTTGTACTGGTATCTCTGGTACCTTTTTGTGTGTTCCTATCTGTGATGGAGTAGTAGCAAGCTCGGGGAATTGATTTGCTACATGTTTCCACAGTTCTGGTTTAACCTTCAATAATTCCTCAAGCGTGAGGTGACACTGAACTTTAGCGTTCTTGACCACTTCCGTGTTTCTAGGGATCACTGATTCTTCATTCCTCACTATTATCGTGGGTGCTCTCATACTAATAGACTTGTCTTCCCAAGGTCCTGTGAACTGAGGTAATTCTTGTAAAGAATTGGATTCAAATCCTGTGTGTTCACTCAGTTGTTCTTCCTTTACATCATCGTAAATAGAGGGAATGTCTTGGGGAAATTGTTCCTACAAGTCGTCTATTTCTTGAATAGGAGGATGGGTTCCTTGTTCTTTTCTCCACTTCTCTTCTTGGATTTCTCTCAAAAATTCATGTGAGTACCTATGTATGGAAGATAGGTTGTCTTGACTTTCTGTGTTGGGTACTTGAGACAGGGATGGTGCATTCCTTTTCTGTGTCTCTGAGGCCATAGGGTTCCTATGCTGATTCTTTTTCTCCTTGCTATCAATCAAATATTCTAGCCTCTCCATTAATCCTTGAAAGTGTAATTCAGGTTTTGCCATGTTATTCCAATTTAGAGATCTAGAGGCTTCAAACATAGCTTGTGCTAATTCTACCATCTTCATGCAAAGCTTAGTCCTCTCAATTTCTAGATCTTCTCGTGGGTAGTTCTTACTCATTTCAGCTATTTGGGGTCCTTCCTTTATTCTAGCCTGATACGCACGAAACATCATGTCTAGATTTTCTGGTATGGGTTCTACTAGAACTGATCCTGATTTCTGAGCTGGGTTCTCTTGATTCAATTCTTGTGAAGTCAATTCTAGGATTTTGGCTCTGGATTCCTTGAGACTTCCTTCCAATTCCGTTATTTTTTTGCTCCATTTTCTCTTAATTCTTTCTCTAGAATCTTTCCAAGATTTCGTCTAGAATCTTTCGGCTATTTTCTCCTAACTAAGTTGTTGATTCTGTAGGAGTGCCTGGGCTCTTGTTATAGCTTGGATAGGTACGTATGTAGGGTTGGATCCATCTGCGTTGTTTACAATACCTATCACGTTGATCGGTGTCACATTTGAAGCATTAGCAGGGTTCTTAGGATAATCTTTTATGATGTGCTCTTTACCACAATCGGCACAAAAGCCTTGTATGTTATAGTACTGTGACTGCCCTGCTATCGGAGGATGTGGGCAATCCTTTATGAAGTGATCTCCTTGGCATCTAGAGCATGGTCCTCTAGGGCACTGTGCTCTTTGTTGTCTTAATTGGGGCTGCGGATTTGGTTTTGTGTACATCACGTTAGCATAGTCTGGCTCCCAACTAGGTTCCACTGGTGGACTATCATATTGATATGTCTCTACGTGTTCTGGTGACTCTGCGTAATATGCCGGTGGACTATCTACATGAGTAGAGTCAAAACTATTTGAGTTTGGATCACTGTCAGTAATTAGGGGTGAAACAGGAACTAAAGCTCTATTGAGGTTCTCTTTTGCAGCAGCGTATTTCACTGAGATGACATTCGCGGGTGGGGGTGGCTGCTGAGCTAAAACAGGTTGAGGTCTTTGTTGAGCCTGATACGGGTAATTTTGAGGAGGCCTATAGTAATGAGGCTGAGTATTGTATTGGCCTTGATACCTACCTGGCTGCGGGTATGCTTGCGGGTAGTTCTGTCTGACTGCCTGTTTGTTGTATGGGTAGTCCTGAGCCATGTGATTTGTCTATCTTCTCTCAATAGTGCAATACTGGCCACTAGGCTTGGCTTGCGGTTGTGTCGCATTGGGACACACATTTGCCAAATGGTTTCACCACAAGTGTAACAACGTACGTTAGTTGTTAACTTGGGCATCTGTTTACTAGAAACTCCTAGTTTCTGGGCCACTTTTTCTGCTAGGTCCTCTATCGAGTTAGACAGTTTTGTGGATGCTAGAGATGAACAGTCTTAGTCCTTATAGACCTTTGAGAGTTCCAACTCGTCTCCTAAGTTGTCCTCAATGTCTATACACACTACTCTAGCGTTCTGGGTTCCTTCAAGTATACATAGGAGTGTAGTTTAGAGCTCAACAAGCCGTCTAAAAACAATGACACTTGTTTGGCTTGTGAGGGTAGCTCTTGCATAGGACATCTTTCAACATATTGTCTAAACCTACGTCCTACAAGTCTAACTGTTTCCTGAGGGGTCTGTTTGAAGCTATGAATCAATGATGACGTGTCATGTCTGATCCCACTTTTAGAGAATTCAGTGATGAATGACTCTAAAAAGTGACGAATATCCCTAAATTGCCTTTGTTGCAATGGTTGGAACCACGTTAAAGCTGTATTCTTTAACGTTAGTCCAAAAGCATTATATTGCGTGAACATGTCTTCTACTTGCTCTGCTCTGAGCACTTGCTTAAATTCTGCAACATGGTCCTAGGGATCTCCTGTCCCATCACAATAATTTTTCATGGACTTCACTAACTGAGTGGGTCTTAGTATTCTTGCGTGTTCACGTGGTCTAGGTAGAGGAAAATCATCTCTACCACCTGGTATTCCATGTTCCCTTTGTCTATCCGCTCTATTAGTGTCCGTGGTTGTTCTATCTCTCCCTATGGGATGATTGAAGCTTACTTCAGGTCTATCTTTGTTTTTCTCTCTTTGATTACCATGGGTTGAGGATGTTCCTGCCCCTTGTTGGCTCGCGTTTACGTTTGTTCGTGATGGAGGGAATACCATATCGCCTCTCCATGTGTATGTGTTCCGAGCATGGTCTGGCACCACAAATACTTTTCTGAAGTTTCATCCAGGTATACAAACTTTCCAAGTGTATCTAGGTCCTTGAATTCGTAGATTATGATGGAGCCCACCTCACTAGGTTGTTCCGTTCTGTACCTCCAAAATGCTTCGTCAGTTTCTTTATTTACAAACAACTCTATGCTTTTGTTATCCTGAGGGATCCACTTTGGAACTAGTACTTGTGTCAGTACAGATTTCCCTCTAGGTGTCCTAGGTTCTTCTAATGGTTCTTTTCCTTGGGATTTAGCTTCTGTCTCTAACTGAATTACACCAAACTCATTCGTATTGTTTGGCTGAGTACTTAAGATGTATATCATTCCTTCCTTGTCTATGTACGCATCTCTCTCGAATTTCACCACTAGACGTTCCAATCCAATGGGTTGATCAGGATTGTGCATCTGCACCACTTGTCTTTGCAAACCATCCTCATAGATGCGAGCACCTAAGCAGTTGGCTAGGAGAAATTCTAATTGCATTCTATAGGGTCCTTCTGGTTTTTCAAAATATGCTACATTTGACCCTCCTTCTGGTCTTTCCGTGCTAAATGCCATTTCTGATTCGCTCGTGTCTGAGCTCTTGTAGGGGTAAATACTATTCAATTGTTGAGCCCACGATCGTGCAGTAGTGCCTACGCTTGCTTCTGATGATCTAAGGCTTCGTCGGTCTGACTTACCTATATGTTTGCCCGATCTAAGGTTCATGAATTTTCTTCCTTGCACACTCAGTACACGCTCAGATCGTCAATGTTTTTTTTTTTCTTACTTTCTTGATTCTTTTTAAGTCCCTTTAGATTCTTGTCTCAATGTATGTGTCAGGAATTCGACTTTCTATGGTACTTTGAGTTCTCGTTCCGTCAGACTTATGTTCTTTCCCTTAAGTTTTCGTATCACACACCTTTATCTTTAGTCTTAGACTTGATAAATTTAAGTCTCTTATACTTGATGTGTTCCTATCATCGTTAATCCACAAAGCTACCGTTTAGCCTAAGCTAAGAATTGACTGAGGGGGTTGAGTTATCTTCCAACCTCGAGTCAGCTTTGTTGGTTGCTCTGATGCTCAAGAAGCCGCGCTTCCCAAGCTTTATGCCCTTCACTGCCTTGCCTTGAATGCCCTTGATTGCCTTGCTAGACCTGCCAAAATTCAATGTTTAGACCGATTCTCAATGGATGATCAAGCACCTAAATATATACACTTTTAAAAGTCCTTTCCCTTTTGCCCAAATTTTAATGATTGCCCCCTAGCTTTCTAGTCCCAACTATGTCAACCTCAAATTATCCTCTCTAAAAATCAATGTATCTTTTATGAAAAAATCAGTTGAGGTTACGTAGTACTCATCACGAGCTTTCTAACGAGCTATAAAGCTCAAAAAACGGACTTCGGATGAAAAAGATATGACCGTTCAGGCCCTGGGGGGTAAAGACTGACAAACAGGTTTCTCTTCAATTATGAGCTAAGGGGTCTCCTATGAATCTAATCACCCAAAAAGTTCCCAAAATTAGCCCCAAAATTGACCAAAAAATCAATTCCAAAAAATCCGTTTGGGGTGGACAATCGCGATGGTCTGAGATAATCGCGATGGTCTGGGACCGTCGTGATGGTCCAGGTGAACCATCGCGATGGCGTGGCACAATCGTGATGGTCCGAAGGTGCGAACTGTCGCGATGCCATGAATTCGAGTAGTCACGATGGCGTGAATGTGAACTGTCGCGATGGTCTGGAATGAACGATCACGATGGCTCAATCGGCGAACAATCGCGATGGCGTCAGTCAACGGTCAATGTGAGCCGTCGCGATGGTCCAAAGTGAACCGTCGCGATGGTCACAGATGCGATGGCGTGAGCCAATCGTGATGGTCTGGGCGCGATGGCGTGAGCCAATCGCGATGGTTCAATTTTCGAGGTGTCGTGATGGTCTGAGGAGATCGTCGCGATGGTCCAAGGGAGCGAACTGTCGCGATGGTCTAGCTTGCCACCTGGTAGCATCGGCGCGATGGCATGAACCAATTGGGATGGCATGGGGTTGACGGGATTGTCGTGATGGTCCAAGTGAACCATCGCGATGGCTCAAATGAACCATCGCGATGGTGCGAGACCGTCGCGATGGTCCGACCGAGCCATCGCGATGGCGTGAGCCAATCGCGATGGTGTGACACAATCGCGATGGTCTGAGCCAATCGTGATGGTCCACCCAAATGAAATTTTTTGCAATGCAGGTATGGATTCCTACACACGCAAGGGTCGCCTACACGCTTATGAACTCGCTTACCAAAAATACCGAAGTTGGCAGACCATCGCGATGGTTTGACACACTCGGCAGATCTCTGACAGAAAGTGAAATTTTACCTTTTCCAAGCTTTCCTGATGCACTGGAGCTCTGTACCTGCAAGAAAACTCAAAAACAGACAAGTACACACAAGCACAAAAGCTCTCTCTCTCTCGCACATGCACAAATGAGGGGAAATGAGGAGAATGGGTGGATATGGTGAATTTTCTGATTTTTTGGAGATGAAGATGATGATGTGGTGATGAAGATGGAGTGTGGGGGAGGTAAAAAGACACTAAAAACTAAGTAAAAACAACAACAAAAACTGAAATTTTTACCTTTCAATGCCACTTCTTGCTATACTCTTACCATCACACATTCGTCCTAGACTCGATCCCCGGCAACAGCGCCAAATTTGGTGTTGCTCTAGCACAATGGTGAGAACCACGTTAAGAAGCTCCACCTCCTTAATGTCAATCCGCGGAAGAGATAGGAGTGATATGAAGATCGTGAATGTGAGATGAAGTGAGAGTGAAGGTGAGAAGCATAGAGATGCACACACACATACACACACACTACGAAGAGACAAGCAAGACACAATGGAAGGTGAGAAATCAACTCTATTGCTCAAGATCTCAATTACAAGCTCCAAATAGCTCTAATCTCACACTAACCAACCTCCAAAATGAGCTCTCTAGCTCTTTTTATAGATTCTAGACTAGTTTTGACCAGTTTCACATCTAGTGACCGGCATAGTTAAAAAATAGGTCCTATGCGCTATTTGAGAGGGTAAACGGTGTCTAAAAATAACCAAAATTGGTACGCTCATTCTACCTAAGCTCCCCAAGCTCGAGGACTCCTCGGCTTGCACAAAATGGAGCTATGAATTACAAAAAGGGTTTTTTCTATGTTACATATGTTACAATAGTGATGAAAATCACTGTTGGAGGTTTTGAAGAATATTTATAAAACATAAATCTTTGAAAAATTGATTTGACTGGCTCCCTGCTCTATCTTTACATGCTTCTGCGGCTTCTATGCCTCTGGATGCTGCCAACATTAAGTATGAGTTAGCTATGGAGGTATTAAGTTGTTTGAAAAATAAGAGAAGTAAATTTATCTCAAAGATTTTGAAGGATGGAAGAATAATTTTAAAGGATGGGCGGACACAAAGTGTCCACTCATTGCACGTTTTTGTTTTAGCCTTAGCTAAGGTAAGAAGAGGAACTTGCATTGAATGAACATTTTCTGTTTGCCAAAACTTTAAAACTATTCATCCATCTTCCAAAATGTTCGAGCGAAATTTGCTTGTCAAGGCAGGTAATAGATTGACTATAAAATGGGAGACAACCAAATGAGTCAGTGGTCTAGATATCTATATGAAAGTCTGCAAACCACAATTAAAAAAAATAAAAAACAAAATAAAATAAACATGCATACATACATACAAACTTTCCTTGCTCTCAACCTTAGTTTCTTGAACCTAGTTCTCACCCATGCCAGTTATGTTGGATCCTCAATCTAGTGCTTCCCTCTGCGGATGTACCCTGGGGAAATGTACCTTAGCAGGATGTACCCTAGAAGGATGTACCTTGGAACAATGTACCCTAATAGGATGTACCCTTAGACACGCCGCGTCACATCGCGATGTGTTGCCTTGCCCAAGCCTACTCGAAAAAGTAATAAAGAGATGCAAATTGTATTAAATACAAGAAAAGAGAACTAGAGTGATGACACAAAGAGGTAGTGTAGTGGTAAAACACTTCCCATGTGTGAGTGAGGTTGTGGGTTCAAATCCTCCCACCTTGGTGAATATAGAACTCCTTATTGCCACTCATAAATTAAAATTGGTTCGCGCATAGCAAATGGTCAACAAGGGAGCCTTGGGTGCCAAAGATGCCAAAGTAATGCCTTAGTTATGCCTAAGTTGTATGACTTAGTTGATGCCTTGGAGTAAGCCGAAGGAGTAAATGTAGGTGTAAATGTAGGTTCCGGTTCTAGAATTGGAACAGAAACAGTCGAAGGAGTAAACATAGGTGTAAATTAGGTTTTGGTTCTGGAGTTTGAACAGAAACAAAAATAGAAACTGGAACTAGAACTGGAACAGGAACAGGAACTAGAAACGAAAATAGAAACTAGAATCGGAATCGGAATTGTGAACAGAGAAAAGTGAAACAGAGATCAATCGATCGCCAAAACAAACAAAAACAGACCCCTCCATAGTGATGCATGCAAGGCTCTGATACGACTATTATCAGGATCTTACTCACGCGCACACAAAGGTTACGGATGCACAAAACACACAAAAAAATAGACATGTTAGGAGATGAGACAAAACACAGTATTGGGTGCAATCTCCCCCCATGCACTCTATTTCGACAATCCACAAAATGCCTATATTCATAGGATTTTTTATTATTGATGTCCACCCTTTCATGCCTTTCACGCTCCTCACGAACCTTCAGCTACTATATCAAAACACCAAAACATATTAATGGATTAATAAATTAACACTCCAATAATTCCTTGTTCAACATATTTCATAATTCATAATAGTAAATCTGTGTGTATATGTGTGTGTATGTGTGTGTATGTGTCTATGTGTGTGTATGTGTCTATGTGTGTGTATGTGTCTATGTGTGTATGTGTATGCATGTAAGCATGTATGTATGCATATGCATGTACACTATGTATGCATGTGTGTGTGTATGTGTGTGTATGCATGTATGCATATGCATATGCATTATGTATGCATATGCATTATGTATGCATGTATGTGTATGTGTGTATGTCTCTCTACGTGTGTGTGTATGCATATATGTGTGTGTACGTGTATATGTGTGTGTGTGTCTATGTGTGTGTGTGTGTCTATGTGTGTATGTGTATGTGTATGTGTGTGTGTATGTGTGCATGTATGTATGCATATGTATGCATGTGTGTGTATATGTGTGTGTATGTGTGTGTATGCATGCATGTAAGTATGTATGTATGCATATGCATATGCATTATGTATGCATATGTATGCATGTATGTGTCTGTGTGTTTATGTCTTTCTATGTGTGTGTGTATGTGTGTGTATGTGTCTATGTGTGTGCATGTATGTGTGTGTGTATGTATGTGTGTGTGTCTATGTATGTATATATGTGTGTATCTATATATATGTGTCGGTATGCATGTGTATGTGTGTGTGTGTGTAAATAAGTGTTCTATGTGTGTATGTGTGTGTGTATGTGTGTGTGTATGTGTGTATGCATGTGTCTATGCGTGTGTTTGTATGCATGTGTATGTGTGTGTGTAAATTTGTGTGTATATATGTGTGTGTGTGTAAATCTGTGTGTATGTGTGTATGTATCTATGTGTGTATCTGTGTGTACCTATGTTTGTATGTGTGTGTCTATGTGTGCATATACATGTGTATGTGTATATATATGTGTGTATGCATGTGTATGTGTGTGTGGAAATGTGTGTGGATGTGTGTTTGTGTGTGTGTGTGTGTAAGTATGTATGTGTGTATGTATGTATGTGTGGGTGTGTATGTGTATGTGTCTATGTGTGTATGTGTGTGTGTCTATGTGTATATGTGTGTGTGTGCCTATGTGTGTATATGTGTGTATGTATGCATGTGTACATGTGTGTGTAAATCTATGTGTGTATATGTGTGTGAAAGCGTACCTTTGTGCTTCCTTGAGGTTGTGTGCACATGTAGCTAGCTCGATCTGTGTGTGTGTATGTTGCGTGTCTCAATTCCAACACAAATGTGTTGGGAGAAATTGTTTTTTTTTTTTAACATTCTAGAGCATCGCTTATGTGACGCTCTGAAATATCAAGACGTCGCTTCTGCAATGCTCCAGCGTCGTAGGAAGTTTGCCAACGTCGATAGGAGCATCGCTAGATAATGACGCTATTTGCAACAAGAATTTTTAGCATCGCATAAGCGATGGTTTGCATCATTTATGCAACGGGTCATGTTTTTTTGAAATAAAAAAAGTTTTGTCGCTTATAATACATAGCTATCATTGCACAAGCAATGAAACCTTCTTTTTTTTCATTGGGGGGCATCACTATGCCCCTTATTTCTAGTAGTGATTGAAGACTTCATCTTTATGCTTCATAAAGTAAATAATTTTCCACCTACTACAATCATCAATAAAAGATACATAATATTTTGAACCTGAAATAGAACGTTCTTTGCTTGGACCCCACACATCTGTGTGAACAAGATCTAATAATTCGTGATGGATATAGCCTTTCCTGTTGAAAGGTTGTCTATGAGCCTTGCCACATTGACAAGCTCCACACTTGTATATCATATGGTATTTTGTGATGTTGGGCAATCCAAGTACACTTTGATCCCTGCCTATTTGTTTCAAGGTTCTCTCACCAATGTGAGCAAGCCTTTTATGCCATACCTCCAATTCAGATAGTGTTTGAGATCCATAGCTAAACAATGCTATGTTCTTGGTGTCCTCCACTTTAAAGGTGAAGAGTCTTCCTGTTTTTTCTCCTTTGAAATCCTTCTGAATCCTTGCTCCCCCGTCTTCCACATATGCTCCATGTCTTGTAAACCTAACCTACAATCCTTTCTCCACAATTTTTCCAATACTTATCAAGTTTTGGTTATTGTAGGCACATACAAAACTTTGCTTAGAAGATTCAAGTTGCCATTTGATGTCTTGACATTACCTATTTTTTCCATTGAATGTCTTGTATCATCACATGTTTGTACTTCATGTTTGTTCTTGGGATCTTCTAGATCAGAGAGCAATGCTACATTTCCTGATACATGATTTGAGCACCTGAATCAATATAGAAAACATGGTCATCATCCCTACCTTGCTTCAATGATAGGTTCATGAGGAGTAGTGAGTCCTCTTGACTTTGATCTTCAGTATAGTTGTTGTAATCCTTTCTTCCTCTGTATCCATTTTGATGGTTGTTATTTTTGTTGTAGTAGTTGTTATATCCTCCAATGTATTTGCCTCTATTTGATCCATAGTCACCTCTATTGAATAATCTTTCTCTTGAATTCCTTGGGTTCCTATAACATTCCTCAATGGTGTGATTAGTGTAACCACAGATATTGCAAGGTTGAGATACTTGGGGTCTCGCTCGACCTTGCTTTCCTCCTCTACATCTTCCTCTAGCTCTTCCTCTACTTGTGAAGTTGGCTTGAAAAGAGCTATCTTCATCTTCATTCTTATTAAAATTCAACTTATCCTTAGCTTTAGCTTTTTCAGAGTATAAGGCAAAAGATTGATTACCTCTTGAGGATTCACCATTCTTGCTTATCTTTGCTTCATGTGTGAAGAGTTGCCCATTAGAGTGTTGAGGTCAGGCAGTTGCATGTCCATGTATAGATCCATGGCAGCTGTAAATGATTCCCACTTGTCATCAACTTTGATGCCATTGATGATTTGCCTTATGATTTTCTCTTCTTCAATTACCTCTCCAATGCTTCCTAGCTGATCAGAGATTTCCTTCATTTTCGTGACATAGTCATTCACATTTTGTTTGGGACCTTTCTTCAATGTAGTGAACTCCATCTGTAGCTGATTCTTTCTTGCTCTAGTATTTGAAGAGAAAAAAGAAGCAAGAGCTTTCCAAGTCTCTTTTGAGGTCTTGCATCCTTTCACATGAGCTAAACAAAAATGAAAAATTGAGTTTAAGATGTAGGATGTGGCTAATGCATCCTTGGAACACCAAGTTGTAAGCCTTTCTTGCTCTTCATGTGATGGTTGTCCTTTGCTTCTTATTGTCGGTATGACTTCATCCTTAGATATGCATCCAATCAGATTTATCCCTTGAAGGTAGGCCTCTAACCTGAGAGACCAAGGTGAGTAGTTGTTTCTGTCCAATTTCTCAATGGTGGAAGGAAAATCATCTCCCATATTGATTTAACTTTGCTCTGATACCACTATGAGAAGAGATGGTAGATACACTCCAAGGATGTGCCTAGTGCTGCAAAAACTTGCTCTATACCTACCAAGATAGCTCTAGGGATGATAAGTAGACACCTTGAGCTTGCTAAGGATTCATATAAACCACCCTAGTGCTTTGGAGCATCAATCTCAAATTGATTCATCAAAATAGACTACTTGACATAAAATAGATGAAGCAAAGCTTGCTATTTTTGGATGAGATGCACTCTAGAAATTTACTCAGAGCTCAGAGCCTACTAGAAATTGACCAGAGATATTTTTCACACCTCTAATTAGATATATAATGAATCTAAAGCAAAAAATTTGATGAATTTTGATGAACCATACTCAGAAAAATAAGTTTCGCAATATAGGGGTGTCATCCCAACATTTCAAGAATTATTTGCCAGAATACATAGGTAACTTTAAATGAATGTAACTCATAGAATAATGAACCAATGATGATGAAAATCGATATATACAAATAGACTTATCACATTACCTATACCAATTTAAATCTCATCAAAAGACTAAGTATACATAGAGAAACCAATTATTGAAGTTGATTGAAAATGTGAACATAGACCTGTAGTAGTAGATGAGGAGAAATCCAAGATGTAGCTTGAAAATCAATCTATATTGCACATATGGTACATGATATAAATGGGCATGAACCTTGGGAAGGATGAGCACAACGTGCGCTTCACAAATAACTAGGTGCTTGGTCAGAATGGCATCAGAAAGTAGCTCAAAATGATATGCTCTAATCCGTGACTACACATATGTGTATATATAGGAGTTTCTGAATTCAAAAATTGGAGGGATTGTACCTAAAAATTCCCTCAATTTTGGGTAATCTCTTGCTAATCAATCTCTCCTAAGTTTGGCTCGTGATTCATGCCTAAAAGGCCATGACTTCCTCCTTTGACATTTACTTTTAATGTAATTACTTTTCAAGTAATAACTATTACAAGAGTTTTTTTCTATGGCTTCACTCATTGAGAGTATACATAACCAATGTTTTACAATAATGAGTGATCAAGCACTAGGCTTGGATGAAATACACCAACATAGATCAATGTGTTAGGATATGCATTAACATTGAGGACAACCAAGGAGTAGAACTAGAACTCTCCAAACTATACAAGGAGTTAGATTATTCATCTGGTACTGTTTCAAAACCTTCTTCATGAGTTGAAGAAATTACGGAACTAGTAGTTGAAAAGCTGGGAGGAAGCTTTAGAACAAGTAGGCTGAGAGAGTAATCATAATTAGGCATTGTTGTACTTGTGGAGGAGATCACATGCAAATGCTTGCCCTATTCAAATGTAGAATATGTTGGGCCCATGATCACCAAGGCTGATGATAATTGTGTTGAGACCTTCTTGAATTGTTTGAATACTTTTTGTTTAGCTAGTGGGTCCATATGAATCACAAGAAAAACTCCTTTAAATCGTCTTCTTGCCTTACTCCTAGATGCATTGTTGACCTTGGTTGTGATATCATTTAGGATGGTAATATTTTTTGTCTCCTTAGGATTCCTATGGGATTCAACATTAGCTATAAGCAAAGATGGAACTGGGCTCTTAATAGATTCAAAACTAAGGTGGTTAGTTGGATGGGTCTCCAATCTAGTCTCCCTCACTAGGTTTTTGTCCTACCTTCTTCCCACCCTTACCTACTTTTCTCTCTTGTTGGTTGCTTAGTAAGAAGAAACTTTCCCAAGCCATAACAATGGCTAAAAGATTCTTGTGGGGGGGTTCTAATGAATATCCTAAAATTCTCAAAGTTGTCTGGCATACTTGCTATAGGAAAAAGGGAGAAGGGGGTCTTGGTGTTATATGTCCTATGAAAATGGCTACCAATATGTCAGCTAAGTGGATTCTCATAGCTACTACCTCTAAGGATTATTGGGCCTGCTTGAAAAAAAGAAATTGTTCTAATTTTTGGTTGTTGAATTACAAGCCTAGAACAATGCTAGTTTATGGGATCTCATTGTTTCTCCTTTTTCTTATGATCCTACAGGTAGTAGACTTGTCTCTTGCATGTGGAAAGCTTGGACGAAAGCTAAACGAGTATATTCTCAAAATTTTCTCCACTACCACTTTTTTTTAATCCAGGAATCTCTCTGGACTGGTTGGTTGATGCACTGGAATAACAAATATGTTTTAGTCGAATTGAACAAGTGTAGAAAACTTGGTTTTGTTTCTTGGAATAGCTTGTCCAGGAATCATACTCTATTGAGTACTGATGAGATTTTAGGGTTGCCAAATTTAATTGCTAGGTGTAAACAACTGCTTTTGGAACAGAGAGATATAATGGCTGACAGACTTGAGATCTGCAATCATTACAAGGAGATATACATCTATATTGTGGCTAAGGATATCTACTAGAAACTCAAAAGAGGAACCTGCCCTTCAAACCTCTTGTGGATAAGCTTAATAAGAAGTGGGATATACATTGGTCGCCTTGTCAATGGAGCTACAGACTCAAATCGATTTGGGCTTTCCCCCTACTATCAAACACTCTATACTTATGTGGCCGATCCTTCACAATGGTGTATGGACTATTAGTAAATCTAAAAAATTGAATATTAGTGAGGGTCTTTGTTGCTTTTGTGGCATGGAGGAAGATATTGTACATCTTTTTATTAACTACTTGCATGCTCAGAGATTTTGGAGCCTATATGGACGACCCTTGCAAGATTTTAGGCAATTTCAAGCTTGGATATAAGGAGATCTTACTTGGTACTAATCATGGAATGGACCCCCTACTATGGCATATTTGGAGAGCCCACATACTTTGTGGCGTATGGACTAGTAGCAACAATAAAGTGTTCAAGTCTCTCAGAAAAATTGTTTCCATTCTTGTATTCTTGATTTGATCTGACGAATGTATCAACTCTATTATTGATGCTCCCCTTGAGCATTGTACCTTTAGAGAAACTATTTGTAAGGTGAAGTTCCCTAGGTGGACAAAGTTGCTCTCTAGAGTATACTCAAACAAGAGATTTGTTATGTTCTATGCTCTTTTTGATTGAGTTGTTGTAAGATGTGGGCTTGTCCCCATGCATAGATTGTAATTTGTGACACCTCACTAATTTTTGAATTTAGTTTTGCTGCTAAAAAAGTAAATTAAAAAAATGCATCGAGTGCCTCTGGGACTGTCTAGACGCACCCTGATGCAACAAAAAGACCATTGATGAGTGCATCTTGTAAAGCCACCAGCCCCCAAGGGATGGAGACAGCTACAGCCTTCACATAACAGGCCCAACACCACAAAGAATGGGGACTCTGGAGAACTCAGAGCTTGGAGAGGGAACTTGGAAGATAGCCCACACTGCACACACTTTTTGAACCTCATGGTATTTTTTTTTGACAGAACAAGAAAATTGAAATTAGTGCAGGAAAAGAATACAAGTACAACAGAGTGCCGAGCACTAGTGAGAGGCTAGGAAGGCTTCCAGAAATTGGATCATGGAAAGCCTTTCAATAGAGTACAATTTTAAAAGAGAGACTTTCCATCTATTGGGTCTAGTCCCTCTGATGACATGGAATTGATCAGAGTTTCTATAGTTTGAGTCACTAATGCAATTTTTACATAGCAGTAAGATTTTTCTCATGCTTTGATTACAGGAGAAAAGTTAATCTCTAGATTTATTAGAGAAAATCTTCTGATTCCTGCTTTTCCAAATAAACCAGAGTATATGAGCTCTTAACATCTGCCACAAAGCAATATCCAGACTTTTACACTCCCCTAGGAGAATTTCTTTGTATCCAAGGTGAGGGAGACCTTTGGCAGCACAATAATAATTCAAAAATATCCAGAACTTTTGGGCATGTCTACAGATAACAAAAATGTGAGAAATGTCTTCAAGCAGCCCGCAAAAGGGGCAATTTCTTGCACTAATGTTAATCTTCTTAGCTTTGCTTCCTGTCCACAGACCTTGATGAGCAATCAACCAGAGCAGATGAGCTTGCTTGGAAATAGAGGCAAAGGCCCAAATTGTCCTAAATCTGTACTTCCATTGGAACCAGTTCCATTGAATCTTCCATTTGGAATTGAGCTTGTTGATGTCCTAATTGCCAGAATGTCCAGCATTTTTGAAGTTTTTGTAGATGTCTCCTGCTAGCTCATCCAGGCCTATCCATTTGTGATAATTGTAATTCTCCAGCTTGTCAATCAACCATCTCCTTTTGTCCATCAAAACCTGTTTACAAACAATAGACAACCCATTATAATCTTGGAAAAATTTAATGTCCCTCACCTAGTTGCAATTATAGAGAGAACTCCAAGTATCAAATCCAGCTTTTCTACACTTGTTCATCCTAATGGACGGAAAAAGAGGGTTAGCATGAGTAAACCACCCAATCCACATAGAATTTTGCATGATAAAGGAAGTATTGTTCTTAAAATAAATAGGCAGTCTATAATTTATATTGATAGAAATCCAGGCATTCCATAAAGAGCATAAGACTTTACTTCCCTTAGGAGTAACTTGAATAGGAGAGGTAATGACATCCATAGGAGAGGTTTGTCCAGCTTTTATGCCCTGAAACATAAAACTCAGTAACTCAACTTTAGGTGTTTTTGATAAAATCTTTCCCAAAGAGGATTTGTCTTGAAGCATTATATTTTACGTGTTCTGACCTCGTGGTATTTTTGCCGGACGTTAAGCATCCATGGATGATGGCAGACGAACGGATTTTTGTTTTTTTCTCGCCCTGTCAACCTTTCATCTTCTCTCTGTTTCTATTTTTATTCCTCAGCTCACTTCTCTTTCTAAGTCAGCGCTTCTTTGGAATCTTCATTGACAGCCTGACACCACAGTTCAAGCTCGTCGTTAAAGGTGCTTTTTCCAGTGGCGAGCTGGGCTACTTAGTAGTCAGTGGTCACCCTCTAGTATCTACTACTAGCATGCATGCGTCCTTGCTCTCGAGTCTCCAGTGACCACTACTGCATGCTGAGAAGCGGATGACACGTCTCTCTCTCTCTCTCTCTCTCTCTCTCTCTCTCGTCTCGATCCTGTAGAAAGCGACAATTTGAAAAGTGATGCTCTAAAACAACAAGCGTAGAAAGCGATGGAGGGAGGGAGGTTGCCTGGAGCACGAGAGAAAGTTCAAAGGGCTCTCTGCCTACCGACATCGTTGCCACTTCCCATCATCCCATGGGCCATGACCATCGACGCCCCTCTATAAAAAGCATCCACCTGTGACCTGCCTACTGACATCCTCGGCTCACTACATGACGATCTCTAAAGACGCATCCATCTCTTAGAGTGAATTCACATAGGGTTGTGGAATAAAAACATTATAATCTGGAGGGAAACAGATAGAGGTTGCAGGTCATATCTGTTGCCAGGAGATTTCTATGGAGTGCAGATATCAACTCTGGTTGTTTTTCCAAAGTGGCTTGGAAAACCTGTTGCTTAAAAAAGGAAGAAGGTGGTCTGGGAGTCATGTGCCCTTTAAAAATGGCAAAAAATCTGGCTGCAAATAGGATAATTAGGGCCACCACGTCTGATGACTTTTGGGCTCATTTAACTTTTAGGAATCACAAGGACTTCTATGTGGAAACCAAGAAGGTTTGGAGAAACAACAACTTGTGGGATCTTATCTGCTCTCCCACCACTTTATCCCCACTGGTAGCAGATTGATTTGCTGCATATGAAGGGCTTGGAATGAAGCAAAACTTGATTATAAACTCAGAGATGACTTTGCTAACAACCTCTATTTTTTCCTACTAGAATCCATTTGGAATGGGTGGCTTAACTTAGCTACTCATAACATTAACTCCAATAAATGCAATAAATGCAAAAATGCTGGCTATTCATCCTAGAAGGATCTATTGGTGAATGGTGAGTTTTTGAATGAGGCCAGTATATGGAATCGTACTATTTTGTCTATTGCATGTAAACAGATGATTTGTGAGCAGCTGAAGGTGTTGACAATGAAGTCTCTGGAATGTGGTCAATATATAGAGATTTCCATGGATACTGTTGGTGAGGACATATACCACAACTTCAAAAAGCAAGTCATCTTTGTGTCTTCCATTGTCAACAAGCTGAACAAGTGATGGAATACTTCCTAGTCACCAAAAGAGTGGAACTACAAATTTAGAACCATATGGGCTTTTCCCTTTGCTATAAAGCACTCTACCATGCAATGGTTGATAATTCATAATGGGATTTGGATTGAGAATAGAGCTAAAAAATGTAATAAAAGTTATGGGAAGTGTTACTTCTGTGATAAAGAGGAGGACATTACTCATCTGTTTTTTAGTTGTATACATGCTCAAAGGTTCTCAGGGCTAATTAATAATTGCTCTCAAACTGTTATTCTGGTAGATGTTAGCTCCATGGCTACTTTACTGGGAGTATGTAATAATATGGACATTTTGTTATGGCATAGTTGGAGACCTCATGTCTTTTGGCTATATGGAAGAGTCACAATCAAGCTATATTTCAAAGTGGCAAAAAGGACCCTTTTTTTCCCTCAAGAAGGACCTGATCAGAAGCACAAAAAATTGTATCACCTTGATCAAAGATGGAGCTTTTGAAGACTTTAGTCGTCTCCAATTTTGTAACCATAACAAGTTTCATAATTGGAGAGCCAAACTTGTTGCTTTTCATTTCCCCACCAGGATACTGATGGCTCTTACCATTTTGTAACTGTCTTGACTCAGGATTGTATCCTTAAAAGGTATGTACCCTAGATTTTGTAAGGTGTTCCTTGATATTTTGTATCTTTTGATAGGGTCTTGCCCTTTATACAGGTTGTAATATTCCCTTTTCTTTTAATTCAATCTCTGTTTTTGTAAAAAAAACATTATAATCCGCACGTGCCAGCTCGACTGGCTAGTCCCCTTGCCTCTTAGGCTGGGGTGATGATTCAACCTGTGCTAGTTGTGGCAAATGGTCCTAAACACTCAATCTTGGGATGATTGTGTGTACTTTTGAGTGGTACAAAGAAGCTTTCAAGTTGTTGAAATTAGTTGCTAGTCTTCGGGCTACTTAAATCGGGTGCCTGTCTAGTTTTAGGGCCGTCCATTCTCTAGCCTCTACAATATCGGATCTTTCCGCTTTTATTCTAGTGGTTGTTAGGTGTCTAGCCTCTACTTTGTGAGATATCGGAGGTTCTATGCGTGCTATGATCACCTTTCATTATCCTTTCAATTCATTAATTCAAGTTGAACTAGAAGATGTTGGAGTTAGACGTCTGCGGAAGCACGTGAACAACACAAGGAAGAAGAAGAAGCTTGGAGCACAACACACAATACAGAATGTATTACCACTAGAATGTACAAAGATGAGTAACCCATTAGGGCTATAGTCGTATATACAAGCCGAGGAAAAAAACCTCTTAAAGAGGGAAAAAAGTGCCCCAGTGTTCCTAGTGTGTTCACACACATCACTACCTAAATATATCAACAAATCCCCCTAGGAGTGATGCTGTGAACAAGGAGCTGGCACTCATGTATAAGGAAGTGCCAAGCTATGTGGAATCAATCCACAAAAGGAAGTAAACCCAAGGCTTTGCAGAAAGCTTCAAACTTCTCGCTAGGCAGGGCCTTCGTGAAAAGGTCTGCAATGTTCTCGTGTGTGGGCACATATGCTAAGCTGATCTCTCTAGCAGAGAACCTCTCCCTAACATAATGATAATGCACCTCAATGTGCTTAGTGCGAGCATGGAACACATGGTTCCTCAAAACTGCCAATGCACTCTGACTGTCAGTGAAGATGGTGGTGGTAGAAGACTGACCAACACCCAAATCAATCATAACGCATCTGAGCCACACACACTCAATAGTTGATGTGAAAATTGCCCTATACTTAGCCTCACAACTAGAAGTGGCCACATTAGGCTGCTTCTTGCTCAGCCAAGTTATGCATGAGCTATGAAGCATGAAGCAAAAACCACTAGTGGACACATGAGTGTCATAGCAACCAGCTGAGTCAAAGTTAGAAAAAGCATGCAAATCTGGCGGTATTGATCCCCCCTTGGGATAAAACAACCCAAGTATCCGGGTACCACTCAAGTAGGGAAAGATGTGCTTAACCACCTACCAATGCTTGATACCTCGGCAATGCATAAACTTGCTCATCTATGAGACAACAAACTGAATATTTGGCCGAGTAATGCATAAGTAAATCAAGCATCCAATAGCCTGCTGATAGAGAACAACATCAAATGCATCACCACCATTATGAAGACTCAATCGTAAACCTATCTCCATAGGAGTGGCAATAGGTTTACGGTCTTCAAGGCCAAAATGCTACAATAATGTGTCAATATATTTAGTTTGACACAAAGCTATTCTGCCATCAATTTGCATAAATTGAATGCCCAAATAATGATGTAAATGCCCCAAATCAGACATCTCAAATGAGACATGCAAATCAGCCTTGAATTCAGCAATATGCTTCTCACGAGGACCTATGAGCAACATGTCATCAACATACACAACAATGATCAGAAGCAAATCATTAGCACGCTTAACATATAAGGTGCTTTTAGTTGGACTATTCTCAAAACCATGTGCAATCAGATAGGCATGTATCTTTTCATACCAAGCACATGGTGCTTGCTTTAAACCATATAATGCCTTCTTTAACCTGCACACCTAGTTTTCATGCCCTTTCTGGACAAAGTCATAGGGCTGAAAAACATACACTTTCTTCATGCAAGTCACCACTCAGAAATGTTGTTTTAATGTCCAATTGATGTACATTCCAACCATGATGAGTTGCCAGTGCACATATGCTATGAACAATAGTCATTTGGCAAGTAGGTGCAAAGGTTTCATAAAAATCAATGCCTTTTTCCTACACATAACCCTTTGCAACAAGCCTAACCTTACACTTGTCAACTGTTCCATCAAGTTTACGCTTCAACTTGTATACCCACTTAGTGCCAATGGCCTTCTTGCTAGGAGCCAAGTCACATAAAGACCAAGTATCATTTTTCATCATAGCATCATATTCAGATTGCATTGCAAGCATCTAATGTTCAGAATTTTGTGCATCATCAAATGAAACATGCTTAGACTCATCGCAGAGACTAGAGGCAGCCATAGCATAGAAATATGATGCAAAAGAGGCACTATGAGAGCTTGAATGAGTACGGTATGATAGAGATGCATCTAATTTGCTATCACTCAAAGTCTACACTAGCCATTTTGGCATAGTTTTTGCCTCCTCAATATCAGCTCTCTCATCAACAAGTGCATCATGCAAATCCACATAAAAAATGGAATGATATGCATCATCACATGAAACCTTTAAAGGCTGAGAAGTTGCCTCAATAGGACTAGCAATAGACTATCCACCTATAAAAAGAGGTAGCAAAGTATCATACATGTCTTCAGAGCTAACAAATGTCTCCTTTGTACATGAAAGTAAAGGCTGAATAGCATCTTCCACAAAACCAACACCACGGATAACCAAAATGTGTTTAGTCTGTGGATGATAGAGATGATGGCCTTTTCTTTTAGAACTGTAGCCAACAAAAATACATTTTATTGCTTTATCATCTAGTTTCCTACGATGTTTTTCAGGCATTAATGCATATGCTAGACAACCAAGAACACACAAATGAGCAACAAATGGTTTATGACCATGCGAAGCGTCATATGGAGTGATAGACTACAATGCTTTAGTGGGACACCTATTAAGTACATATGCTACACACATGACAACCTAAAGCCAAAAACTATGTGGTAAAGCTTGACTCTTGACCATACACCTTGCCATCTCCATGAGTGACCTATTCTTCCGTTCAGCAACTCCATTCTGTTGAGGTGTATACGACACTGATGTTTTATCCCACTTTTAGCCAAAAATGCATTAAAGTCAAAAGACATATATTCTCCCCCTCGATAAGAATGGAGGGTGCCCATTTTACATGCTGACAAATTTTAAGCTGAAAACAAAAACTGTTTGAAGCACATGAACACTTCGTACTTTTCTTTCAATGGATATACCCATGCATGCTTGGAAAAATCATCAATGAAAGTCACAAAGTAAAGATGGTTTCCAAAAGGGGGGGTCTGCATAGGACCACAGAAATCACTGTGAACAAGCTGCAATTTCTGAGTGGCTAGAACTGAACCATCTTTTGGAAAGGAGGAACATTGCATTTTGCCCAAAATACAGCCTTCATAGATATGTTTTTCGGGTGCCTCAAGTTTGGGCAAAGAGGACATCGTTTTAGATTTGTGCAGGCGTAGCAAACTAGCAAAATTCATATGACCAAAGCATGCATGCCAAAGCTTTGCATCTCACATAGCTTGAGAATCATGTACTGCACATGCTGAATCATTCATAGATTTTTTGTAGTCTATGAGCTTATACAGCCTATGACATAAAATGCCAGAAGCAATAATCATGTTGCCATTTGACAGATCATGAACTCTATATCTATCATCAACAAATCTCACAACAAAGCCAATCTTAGGTAATGCAGAAACACATAATAGATTTTTCTTGATCCTTGGCACAAATAAAGCATCCGATAAAGTGACAGAACTGCCATCAGCAGTAGTTAGAATGATCTTACCAACTCCCATGATAGGATAAGAGGAGTTGATGGTGCAGGTGAAAACATTCCTTGTAGGGGTAGACCCGAGTGAAGTGAAGAAACTATGATGCAAGGTAATATGTTTGGTTGCCCCACTATCAAAGTACCAAACATCTGAGTCTACTACAAACATACACTGTTCAGGAGAAGATGAGTCAAAACTGCAAACAGTAGTAAATGCCCATTCTTCATTCTACACAAGATCAGCAGACTCTGTTTTTGGTGTAGAGGCCTCTGCAACAACCATTCCAACCTCTTTTCTTTGCCTCTTTTGCAGCCAGTTTTGGACAGTTCTTTATGACATGATTTTTTCCTTTACAGTACTTACAAAAGAGTTTTTGCTTTTTTGATTTCTTCTCATCTTTGTCTTCCTTCTTCGAATGTGCAACTTTTGTAGATTTCTACTTACTGTTAGATGAGCTCTATTTACCTTTGCCCTTTTGACTAGCCAGGAAATCTTGATCTACAAAATGCATAATGGACATGTTCTACATTGACTGATCTTCCTACAAGAGAATAGAGAATAACTCCTCAAATGACAAGGCATTTGGATTGCCTTTCATCATCAAACGAAGAGTGGAAGCAAAACTCTGATATGAATCAGGAAGACCATTCAGAAAGGTCTGCACAAGTGAGCTATCTAGTATAACTTCATCAGTAGAAATCAATTGTTCCTTCAAGTCTTTGATCTTTGTTAGAAAACTATCCATAGAATCAGCTTCATTCATATGCTCAGTCTACAATTGTTTTTGGAGGTAAGCAATACGAGCCTCATTCCTAGCCTAGTACAATGTGGTAAGTGTGTCCCAAGCATCCTTAGCAATTTTGCAAGAGAAAATGTGAGAAATAATGGCATGTTTGACAAACAAGGCTATCAATGCGTGTGCTTGAGTATCTCTGCCATCCCAACGAATTTGCTCTGTAGTAGGTGCAGTAGAAACCGCAACACGAACAGGAATATGAAGAATATCAGCATCTTCAATGGCATATGCATCAGCTTCAATACTTGTATTTGCAGGTGTAATAGGACATTTTTCAACACCATGCACAATGTTCCACAGTCCTTTTGCAACCAATACATGTCACATCATATAAGCCCACAATAGGTAATTGGTACCGTCCAACTTATCCTCAACAACCAACATATGGAATAAATTATTGCTTTCAGCCATGGCCACTAACTAAAATACCCTGATGCAAAAAAATGACTGTATCTAAAAAAGTTGAACAGAACTACCCTGACAAGTTCTGCTAAACCTGTAGACTTTGAGACGCTTATACTAGCGAACCAAAACCTATATATATCTTTGGCACAAAAAGAAAAAATAGCCTGCACAAGTGCTATGATAGTGCATTCGGAGGCCAAAAGGAGCTCAGATCACGATTTCAACATGACAAAACGAAGTTTTTTTTTATCTCCTAATCACCTTGATTATGCTCACCAAATTTCATGCGATTCTAAGATCGTGACAGGAGGGGTGTCGACAATGCCCTAAATGAAGTAGTGACCTGCTCTGATACCAATTGTTGGAGTTGGACATTTTCAAAATCACACAAACGGCACAAGGAAGAAGAAGAAGCTTGGAGCACAACACACAATACAAAATGTATTACCACTAGAATGTACAAAGATGAGTAACCCATTAGGGCTATAGGCATATGTACAAGTCGGGGAAAAAAACCTCCTAAAGATGGAAAAAAGTGCCTGACGGTCCTAGTGTGTTCACACACATCACCACCTTAATATATCAACAGAGGAGTATTAAACTTTCCTTAAAAAATAAAGAAAAATAATGCATGGTTGTCTTTTTTTCTATTTTATGGATTTCCATGTGTTCCCTTGGTAATGTATGTTTTCTTTGGGAGGATCTCTAAGTCAATACATTCCATTGAAGGAAGCAATTGGTCATTGGAGAGGAACCCTAGCTTGCATGCTCTATTTGCATGTTTTGGTTATAGAGCTACTTGTCTCATGCTCTCTATTGGTCATCTTGCAAGATCCTTTGTGGTCTCACTAGAGAGGAAATGGCACTAGCACTATGTGAAGCTCTTAGAGATGATTGTCACACCCCCACAATGATTGGTTGTTGCCATTAAAAATCAGGTTGCACTCTATTTCCATGGATTTGGGTGAAGATGCACCAATGTTGAAGTCATTCAAGGAGGTTGCTCGAAGTAAAGGTTCATTGTCCATCCTAGGTTAGAACTTGTTTCTTAACCTCTTGCCAGTTTGTGCACTCTATTAATCTTCAGCTCAAGAGTCTTTACATTGACCTACTATATTGCATAGTGGAGGTCAATGAGGCTTCTTGGGTGAAGAGAATTCCTAGTTATAGGTCCTTAACTTTTCTTGTTTAAACAGTCTTTATCTACTAATCAAACTCATAGAATGCATAACTTAACTATATCCGATATCATCATAACTACCATACTCAAACAATCATAGAAACCAAAAATTTTTAAGAATGATTTCAACAGACTTCCATTAACCCCATAGTCACACAGTATTAATAAGTGATTATACTCTTCAATACACAATTCAAGTTTATTATGGCACACAAATATTCAATTGGTGAATGATAGATAGAATTATGTAGAACACGATTCTATGCTTGAAGCACCACTAGCAAACTCACACCACGTGTGTTGTTTTGTTACCAAGTAGATTCTTTATATTATTTGGAAAGGTTTCTTTGAAGGGATAGCATCCCTTTACATTTTTTTGATAATACAATTTAAGTAGTATTTACATCTTGATGGCCTAACACTGACATGCATGCGGGACCTGAACCCAAGAAGATTATACTATGAATCAATAGTCAGTCATATATTTGCATCCTCCTGTTCGTCAAAATTAGATAAAACATCAATAAAACATTTTTGGAGATTTTACTCAATGACTCAAGGAGTAGCCAACAGGATAGCTTGATCCATCAACGTGACATCTTCAGAAGAGTTATCGATTGTGATGAGAACAAATAGAACAACTTTGGAGGATGTAGTAGCCAATTGCTCCTAGATGTCTTCTTCTAAATAAACATCTTGTTTTCATACAGCTCGAGAAGTATGTTTGGTTTGTTAAGCTTTGTGGCAAACTTTGGTCAATGTCGAGTCTACACCTTGGTGTTGGGCACAAGCTTGTTGCATTTCCTCTTTGAGCTTCTAAACTTCAGCTGCCAGATCAACATTGATGGACCATAACTTTTGAGCCTCCTTCCTTGAAGTAGCTACCTAGTGCTGGGCTTGTTGCAGACTGTATCAAGTTTCTTCCAAATAACATTGAAATCATTCATTCTTTTTTATGGGCTCTTGAATGGTAGATTTATGTTTATTATTGGCTTCCAGAAGGTTGTGGGATCGGGCATCAATGACATCTTGTTCTTTGGAACCTTGTTCAAAAAATTGTCTAATAGTAGGTGTGTTGGAGGAAGGTCCCGAGGAGGAGAAGACAATGTAGGTAGAAAACTTTGTTGACTTTGAAGTGCCAAAAGCATTCATTAGATCGAGGAAGAGATGGGTAGAAGCTAAGGAATGTGCAAGAGATGGTCTTTGAGAACAAGAAGGTTGATCAATGACTGGGGGATGTTGAGATATCAAGGTCAACATGTGATGATTGAGGATGACACGTATCACTTTTTCATTTCTTTGACATGTATAGTGGTCATGCCGGTATTTTTCAGGGATACTTTAGCAAGATTTACTAGATTTATCTACTAAGAGTGATGGCAGATTCATTTCCTTCCATTTCACTCATTTGCGGACATTAGGATTTTTCTTATGTATTGTTCTTGATATATTGGACTAGTTGTATTGTTGTATTAGGTCATTCTCATATATTCTCTTTATGTAATAGAAGAAGAAGAAGATCATTCTTCCTTGCCTCAATATGTTTATGATCCTCTTTGAGTGTGAGAGAGTGTAGAGAGCTCTCTTCCTTATCTCCTTTCTCTTGACATGGTATTAGAGCCAATGTGGCTGTAGAAAGCTCATGGAGAAGGCCGATGGTGAAGAGTACGTGAGAAGGCATGGACAAAGCACGTTTTACAAACGATCTCAAATTCACTCCATTTCAAGTTTGCAAGGTAGGACCCACAAAAAAACCAAGTTCATTTGAAAAACTATAAGTTGCCTTATATGCGGCAAATTTAAGTATTCGAGATCCAAAATTTCAACCGATTCCGTGTACTGTTGATATAGAGAAACTGTGTTCTTCTAAGATCAATCTCTCATGTCATAGTGTGACAGTGTTCAAGGAGAGGTACTACCTCTAGTGCTTTTGTAATGTTGTGAATTGCTGCAAAAATGGCAAATGATAATGGAATGAGTCAGCTTATGAGCGATAAGTTGGAGAACGTACAATAACTTTTGTGCTTGGAGATTGAGAATGACAAATTTCCTAATGGGAACAGACTACTCGAAGTACACCAAAGGGAGAATCAAAACGCTCTATAGTTATCAAAGAGGATTCAAACTATGAACCAATTAAGAGCATATGAAGAGTCAAATCAAGGAGCATGGAAGGTAATGTATTGGCTATCGATTAGCATATAGGATAGCATGATTGGGCACATACATGATGTTAAACCTCCAAAAAGAGTCTTAGAACAATTTGACCACATTGTATGAGACCAATACAAAGGCTGGAAAATTGCAACTCAATCTCACTAGAGAAAAAGAGCATGTTGACAAGTGAGTACACCTTGAAAGTCAAGAGCATATGCGAGTCACATGCATCTATTGGCATCAATGTAGATGATGATGATGATGATGATAAGGTGGAAGTGTGCCTTCATGGTTTAGGAACTGCATATAAGCAGTTTAGAAATTCTATTTAGACCAAGGAAAATGTTCCAAATTTTGCTTATTTGGTGTACATGCTAATAATTAAAGGAAAAAAATCTTGGTGAGGACTTAAACTCCCAAGAAAAACTTGGTTCTGAGTAGGTATTCTACTCTGGCAGAGGAAGACGTAGAGGCTTTGGAAGTGGAAGAGGAAAGAGTAACCAAGAACAAAATCAACACTAGAATCATGCATGAGGTAGAGGAGAGTTTCCAAACAGAGGGAGCCAAAGGGGCCATAGAAATTTTCAAAGAAATGATTCAGGCAATAACAATAAAGGATAATGGAATTGTGGTAAACCTCTTCATTTTGAATGTGATTGCAGGTTGAAGAATCAAAATAACAAAAGGCAACAAAACAACTATGCATCCAAAAGTGCAAATGATTTTGAGAAGTTGTTCATGGTCCAACAAATACAATATCTTCTAATGTTTCAATATCAAATGGTAATGTATGCTATGTTGATTCAAAGCCTCATTCACATGACCAATCATGCAAAATGGTTTAGTAGTTTGTAAAAATTATCATTTCTTGGATTTGTTGAAACATGCAATGACACCACCACATCTTATCGAGCATATGGGAAATATAGCACTATCTATGGAGGAGGGGAAGGTAAAGCATCTTGCTAATGTACTACATGTTTTGAATATAAGAAAGAATTCATTTTTTGTTAGACAAATGCTTGACCAGGGATTACAAGTCAAGTTCAATGATGATGGTTTATATGTAGAAGAGTACAAACAAAATGGAAGGCTGATCACCAAAGAGAACAAAGTTGGTAGGATGTTCATCTTGAATGTGCAAATTCGTGAAATGAATGTATCCATGTTTGTGAAAGGTGCAGGTTTTATCTTTGATATAGAGATTTGGCACAAGTGAATTGGACATGCAAATTTAGCTATTAATAGTACATAGATATGTTTGGGTTCCATATCTATGACCATATGCAAAAGTATGAAAGAGAAGAGTGAGGTGTTTAATCACTTTTGGAATTTTAAGGCTATTGTGGAAAAGTAGACAGGGAAGTATCTTCAGACATTAAGATCTAATGGAGGAGGTGAATACATGTCAAATGGGTTCAATGTGAATACATGTCAAATGAGGTGAATACTTTCATCAATGACCATATGCAAAAGTATGAAAGAGAAGAGTGAGGTGTTTAATCACTTTTGGAATTTTAAGGCTATTGTGGAAAAGTAGACAGGGAAGTATCTTCAGACATTAAGATCTAATGGAGGAGGTGAATACATGTCAAATGGGTTCAATAGTTTTTTAAAAGTCATGGAATTGGAAGGCAGTTTTCATGCAGGTATACACCAGAAAAGAATGACATTTTGAATACAAAAATAGACATATTGCAAAATTCACAAGAGGCTTGATGACTAAGAAAAATATGCCTCATTGTTATTGGGTAGAAGTTGTGCACACTCCTGTATACATCATGAACAAAACTACGATTGCTGTTGTACATCAACTTACACCTGAAGATAAGTTTAGGGATAAAAAACCAAATTTATCACATATGAAAGTATTTGGATATATTGAATATGTACATGTACCATATGAGTTGAGCTTCATCCAAACGATGAAAAAATGTATCTTAATTGGGCATTCTCTTGAGCAAAATGGGTATAAATGCTACAATCCACTCACATGGTAGGTGAAGGTAAGCAAAGATGTGGTGTTTGGTGAAACGTCAAGCTTCTATGTAGATGCCAAAAAAGGAATTAATCTTGACCCAAATGACAAAGGAAATGCTAAAATCTCAAGTGCAGGATCGCAAGTTTCGAGTGGACCTGATGTGTCACCAAGAAATAGTTCCAACTCAAATTCATGGAGTGGAATATTGTGTGGAAATTTCACTCTAGAAATTCATCGACTACATCCAAGAAAGGTAAAGAAAAGGTTTCTACTAGTAAAAAAAAATCTATAGGTCTTGAAGACATTGATGGTGACTCAAGTGATTTAGAAACGATTCTTGACGAGGAACTTGGATTGCCCTCTATGAAGAATCCAAGAGTACGAAAGGCATATGCAAATGATACAAAAAGAAGTGATCCATGACCAAGAAGATCTGGGAGAATGCAAAATTCAATGTAATGGTTGAATTATGATAGTTACATGGCTTGTCATTGTGCCTACATGACCAAGGTAATACAAGATGTGGAACCTTGTTGTTCTGAAGATGCAATCGAAAATGTAGATGGAAAGTTATGGATGAGGAGCTAGTTGCACTTTTTGGAAATGAAACATGGAAGCTATTCCATTTGAGCAAGGAAAGAAACCCATATGCTACAAGTGGGTTTACAAGGTGAAGCAGGATGTTGATGGTATCATAAGCAGGTATAAAGCATGATTGGTAGCAAAAGTATATGCACATACATATGGCATTGATTATGAAGAGACTATCAGCCATGTAGCTAAAATGGCTACTGTTAGAGCACTTCTAGCATTGGCTTTAACAAAAGGATGGGTTTTGCATCAAATGGATGTGAATAATGCGTGCTTACATGGTGAGTTACAACAAGCACTATACATGGACCAGTCATAAGGATATGAGGACTCAAAGCTTCCAAAATATATTTGCAGGTTGCAAAAGGCTTTGTATGAGCTTGAATAAGCCCCTCGTGCTTGGCATGCAAGGATTAAAAATTATTTAACCAAGGTTGGATTTTCTATGTGTGATGCTAGTCACTCATTATACACAAGGAAGGGTGATGGTGGCATCACGATTGTGGTTATTTATGTTGATCACTTGATTGTAGGTGGTGATAATGAAGAAAGCATTAAAGAGGTAATGCAACTCATTATGTAGTTAATTTGACATGAAAGGTCTTGGTGTGCTATGCTATTTTTTGGGCATTGAGTTTATATACACACAAATAGGTATATGGATGTCACAAAGGAAATATGCCTTGAGTATGCTGCAAAAGTATATTATGGTTGATTGTAACCCAATTTCTATGCCATTAGTTCAAAATTTGAAGTTGTATACTACATCAAGTGAAGCATTGGAAAATGCTACTATGTAGAGAAAATTGTGGGAAGTTTGATACATGTCACAATTACAAGGCCTGATCCAAGCTACACTATTAGACTTGAAAGTGAATTTTTGTAGGTTCCCAGGAAACCGTATTTAGATGCTTTGAGACACACTCTATGATATGTGAGTGCTACTTTTGATTATGCATTGTTTTGTGAAGCTGGTGTAGAATTGGAGGTTCATGGATAGACTAATGAAGATTGGGCTAGTAGTATTCCAGATAGAAGATCTACTGGTGGCTTTCTATTGTCACTTGGGAGACCATTGAAAGCCTCAAAAGGTTATTCTTCCAAGAGTGGAAAGCATGGCCAAGTTTCCATGGATAAGCTAATAGTCATAGAACCTTTGTAGACCAAAAGCCTCACCATGGGACTAAATAGTGGCATTGATGATGGTTGTGTTATCAACATGAGTACCAATATCTCTGTAGCAGAGTCCTTCACCAGATTTTGACTTAAGAAAAGGGATAAAATAAAAGTACAAGTATTCATCTAGCTTACCCAAGCTTGCTTGTAGTTAGGATACCATAGAGGCATGTCTACATTTTCAAAACTACTCGTCTTGAGAACAATTTTAGCTGATTTTTTTCATTGCCAAACCTAGCCATAATGCGAAACCATTTCTTGGTCCAAGATTCTTTACACCATTGGAGAGTCCTTGAGTGCCCCAAAAGAAAGAGGCAAGCAACATCATAGCAAGGTAGCAAGGACCAAGCACTTGTCTATGGATGAGTGTGTATGTTTCACTATTTCCTTTTAGTACGGCATCAAGGACCAGCCACCATGAGTGATGACGGGAACCAGTCTCTATAGCATGCAAAGAAAAACATCAAAGTGTGCCATTTTCTCTTTGTGCGTGAGAGAGAGAGACAGTTAGAGTCAGAGTATGTTTCACATTCGACTCAAAGCAACCTATTGTAAGGACTTAAAATTGGAATTTGGTAGGTATGGAAGCCTACAGAAGCTCCTAAGGTAGGTTGTATTGAGAGAGAGAGAGAAGCAACATGCATGTGATTTGATTTTTCTCTTAGAAAATAAAGACAAGAGGCTCACAACTCACATAAAAGAGGGAATGCAATGAATCAATTCATTGGAAACCTGTATTTGATTGTATGAAATCATTTCTCATGATTTTACCTAGCCAAGATCATCCACACATGAAATGGAGTATCACTTTATGAAGCCAAATTCTTTATTTAATCTCGGATATCCACCATTGAGTTTCATAAAGGAGGAAAAATAGCTCATTGTTGACCTTTTATTGCACAAACTATTCAACACAACTTCTCTCAAGAGCAAGTTCTTATCAAACTATCCTTTTTGGAATTCTTCTTAGCCTATAGAGAAATATAACCAATTTTTTTTAGGAACTCTCTTCACTAAGTACTCAATAATATTTAAGTTCCAATATACTCTCTCTTGTATCCATATGCTATTTGACCATCATCTCTCTCCATACAAGCTTAATTATTTGGACACATGTATGAGCACCCATTGATCCCTAATGTAACCCATACACAAGGCCTTTCTTTTTTTATTTTCAAGGGTATTAAGCCTCAATTTTCGGCTCACTATGGCACTAAGTTCCCTACCTACCTTTGTAAATCAAAGAAATATAAGGAAGATTTTGTGTGTGCAATTGGGTAGGCTAATCTAAGCCACCCAAGGATCTTAAAGTATCCAACTAGGCTACTCTAAGCCCCAATATTTTGTGTTGATTCTATCTATTTGTGTAAGTGCATTGGCTCATCTTTGAAGCTCTATCATCTTGAATGCTTACATCATGTCTACCATTTCCAATGTGACTTCTTCAAGTATGTTTTACTTTCCATAGTTTACACATACGTTTATGCCCAAAGATTAAAGGTTGAATGGCACAAATTATAATTTTTGGAAGGACACCATTAAATCTTATTTGTAGACAAAGATATTGTATGAATTTGTAGATGTCAAAGAACCCAAACCTGATAAGGATAGTGATCCCATGCATGGAATGTATGGAACATAAAAGCTAAGCGAGGCCTAGAGCAACTATTGCTAGCTTGCAATGAGCTAACAAAATACTAATTCTTGCAAAACTTTACAAGAAGGTTGGGCGATAATTCATGGTTTGAATGAGAATGAGATCCCCTCAAGAATTATGTGTTAGAGAAGAATTCCATAACCTAGCAGTTAGGCCCCAATATCTTGTCATCAAGATCATTCATGTTTTTGAAGATTATCAGTGAAAACTTGCATTGTTTGGCTAGAATGTTTCAAGCAAATGCATGGATATTGGGGTTCTAAACAAACTCTCTAATTCATATGAGACATTTTTCATGATCCTCTATGATAAAATTAAGATCTTGGCTTGGGAAGAAGTATAAAAACTTTTGTTCCTCCATGACTTACAGGGAAGGCCTTCAACATCTCAAGAAGCAGTTGTGAAAGGGACGGGACCTTCAACAAGCCTGAGCATTATAGCCAATTGATAGATAATGCTTCTAAGCATGGATCTAACAACTTATCCAAAACATAATTTAATTATTATGGGAAATCAAGTCATATTGAGAAGTTCTATTTTAAGAAGAAGCATAATTCTAGAGCATCTACATCCAAAAATCAATGTAAGTCTTCTATGCATAGGTCTCATTGTTTGAGTGAAGATATCTTCATCTCAATAGAAGCCAATGCATGGATCACTTCTAGTTCATCACAAAAACGGATATCTGATAGTGGAGATACCTCCCAAATGTGCAAGGATGGAGAGTCCTTTCAGGAGATAGAAGAACAAGAAGGTGAAGTCTACTAGGAAACAACAAGAGTCTTCGAATTGAAGGAAAAGGCAAAGTAAAAATTATGAATCATAAAGGAGAATGCAAAGACTTATCAAATTTACTCTTTATACCAAATATTTGCATGAATCTCTTCTCGCTCAAATCCATTACCGATCATCACAAGCAAGTCCTCTTTGACAACACATCAATTAAGTGAATTATCCTAACACTCAAGATCAAGGACAAAGGCTTGTACAAGATTTCCTATCTCCTCACTAAGGAATTAATTTCCATGCTTTGGCATCTGAGATATTGTCATACATCCTACCTAACATAGATCTTAGCATCTCGGTTGGTTAAGGGACTTCCAAAAATTGGTCAAGTGCAAGATGTTTGCCAAGCTTGCACTCAAGGAAAGCATCATAGGACTCCCGTACCAAAAGAGGCTTCCACGTGAGCAAGGAATCCTGTAACCCTTTTCCACATGGACCTCTATGGACTATGAATACACCATCATTAAGTGGATCACTCTAATTCTTTCTCTTAGTAGATGATCACACTAGATACATATGTTATATTTTCTCAAATCAAAGGTAGATACTTTCTTTAGATTTAGAGAATGGGTCTATCAAGTTGAGAATGAAGCACCCACTTCAATAAAGACTATGAGATCATATGGAGGTGGTGAGTTTATCAATCATGAATTTGATAACTTTCTAAAGCAAAAAATCATTAAAAGACAAGTCACAAAACCTCATACTCCATCTCAAAATGGAGTATTCAAAAGGAAGATATGTAATGTCATGGAGATGGCATGCACCATGCTTCACAACAAAGCATTAACTATCAAATTTTGGGCTGAAGTTGTACATATTGTTGTACATATCATCAATAGAGGCTTAAAAGTTGCACTACAGAATAAGATGCCATTTGAAGCCTAATATGGATGATACCTCAGTTTTAACATCTTAAGAGTTTTTGGAAGTGAAGCATTTGTACATGTGCCCAAGGAACATTGGCATAAGTTATCATCAAAGTCTAAGAAGCATCTATTCTTTGGATATAGTGAACAATCTAAGGAACATAGATTATACGATCAAGAAAACCACTACATCACTATTTCAAAAGATGTAATATTTGTTAAATATTTAATGTACTAAACTAAATACCCAAGCCCAAGTTCTAGTCCACCCGTCTACACTTTAGAGGGGGGACACAATCACTTTTAAGCATAGTTCATAAGCAAGTACTTCCCAATAGGCTAGAACTCACAGGTTTATTGAAAAGCAACAACAAGAACAAAATCACTATGTCAATTATGCACTTATGCACCAACTTCAACAAATTCTAGAGCCTTCCAACTTTAAAGAAGCTCAAGGGCAATGGGAATAAATGATGAAAATAGAGATAGATGCAATACATAAGAACAATAATTGTACACTTGTACCAAATCCTACTTATCATCACATTATTCGATTCATGTGGCTATATAAATTCAATTACAAATCAAATGAAAATCTGTTGGAGTTAGACGTCTGCGGAAGCACGCGAACAGCACAAGGAAGAGGAAGAAGCTTGGAGCACAACACACAAGACTGAATGTATTACTAGAGAATGTACAAAGATAAGTAGCCCATTAGGGCAATAGGTGTATATACAAGCCGGGGGAAAAAAACCTCCTAAAGAGGGAAAAAAGTGCCCCGGCGGTCCTAGAGTGTTCACACACATCACTACCTAAATATATCAACAAATCCCCCTTGGGAGTGATGCGGTGAACAAGGAGCTGGCACTCATGTATAAGGAAGTGCCGAGCTATGTGGAAATCACTCCACAAAAGGAAGTAAGCCCAAAGCTTTGCGGAAAGCTTCAAACTTCTCCCTAGGCAGAGCCTTCGTGAAAAGGTCTGCAATGTTCTCCTGCGTGGGCACATATGCCAAGCTGATCTCCCCAGCAGAGAACCTCTCCCTGACATAGTGATAATGCACCTCAATGTGCTTAGTGCGAGCATGGAACACAGGGTTCCTCACAACTGCCAATGCGCTCTGACTGTCAGTGAAGATGGTGGTGGCAGAAGACTGGCCAACACCCAAATCAGCCATAAGGCGTCTGAGCCACACACACTCAACAGTCGCTGTGAAAGCTGCCCTATACTCAGCCTCACAACTGGAAGTGGCCACAGTAGGCTGCTTCTTGCTCAACCAAGATATACATGAGCTACCAAGCATGAAGCAAAAACCACTGGTGGACACACGAGTGTCATAGCAACCAGCCCAATCTGAGTCAGAAAAAGCATGCAAATCTGGCGGTAGTGATCCCCCCTTGGGATAAAACAACCCAAGTAGCCGAGTACCACTCAAGTAGCGAAAGATGCGCTTAACCGCTTTCCCATGCGTGACTCCTGGGCAATGCATAAACCTGCTCATCTGTGAGACAGCAAACTGAATATCTGGCCGAGTAATGCATAAGTAAATCAAGCATCCAACAGCCTGCTGATAGAGAACAGCATCAAATGCATCTCTAGCATCATGAAGACTCAATCGTAAACCTGTCTCCATAGGAGTGGCAATAGGCTTACAGTCTTCAAGGCCAAAACGCTGCAATAATGTGTCAATATATTTTGTTTGACACAAAGCCATTCCACCATCAACTTGCATAAACTGAATGCCCAAATAGTGATGCAAATGCCCCAAATCAGACATCTCAAATGAGGCATGCAAATCAGCCTTGAAATCAGCAATATGCTTCTCAAGAGGACCAGTGAGCAGCATGTCGTCTACATAGACAACAATGATCAAAAGCACATCATTAGCACGCTTAACATATAAGGTGCTTTTAGTTGGACTGTTCTCAAAACCATGTGCAATCAGATAGGCATGTATTTTCTCATACCAAGCACGTGGTGCTTGCTTTAAACCATATAACGCCTTCTTTAACCTGCACACCTGGTTTCCATGCCCTTTCTGCACAAAGCCACGGGGCTGAAAAACATACACTTCTTCATGCAAGTCACCATTCAGAAATGCTGTTTTAATGTCCAACTGATGTACATTCCAACCATGATGGGCTGCAAGTGCACAAATGCTCCGAACAGTAGTCATACGGCATGTAGGTGCAAAGGTCTCATCAAAATCAATGCCTCTTTCCTGCGCATAACCCTTTGCAACAAGCCTAGCCTTATACCTGTCAACTGTACCATCAGGTTTACGCTTCAGCTTGTATACCCACTTAGTGCCAATGGCCTTCTTGCCAGGAGGCAAGTCACATAAAGACCATACCATTCTTCATTATAGCATCATATTCAGATTGCATAGCAGCCATCCAATTTTCTGAATTTTGTGCTTCATCAAAAGAAACAGGCTCATTCTCATCACAGAGACTAGATGCAGCCATAGCATAGCAATCTGATGCAAAGGAGGTACTATGAGAGCCTGAACGAGTACGATATGACAAAGGTGCATCTAATTTGCTGTCATGCAAAGTCTGCACCAGCCATTTTGGCATAGTTTTTGCTTGTTCAATATCAGCTCTTTCATCAACAAGTGCATCATGTAAATCTGCATCAGAAATGACATGATCTGCATCATCATATGAAACCTGCAAAGGCTGAGAAGTTGCCTCATTAGGACCAGCGCTAGCCTGTCCACCTGTAAAAAGAGGCATCAAAGTATCATACATGTCTTTGGAGCTAACAGATGTCTCCTTAGTACATGAAAGCAATGGCTGAATAGCATCTTCCACAAAGACAACATCACGGCTAACCAGAATGCGTTTAGTCTGTGGATGATACAGACGATAGCCTTTACTTTCAGAACTGTACCCAACAAAAATACATTTTACTGCCTTATCATCCAATTTTCTGCGATGTTGTTCAGGCACTAATGCATATGCCAAACAACCAAAAACACGCAGATGAGCAACAGATGGCTTGCGGTCATGCCAAGCCTCATATGGATTGATAGACTGCAACGCTTTTGTGACATATGCTGCACAAATGACAGCCTCAAGCCAGAAACTATGTGGTAAAGCCTGACTTTTGACCATGCACCTCGCCATCTCCATGAGTGACCTGTTCTTTCGTTCAGCAACTCCATTCTGTTGAGGTGTATACGGCACTGTACACTGGTGTTTTATCCCACGTTCAGCCAGAAATGCATTAAAATCTGAAGACATATATTCTCCCCCTCGATCAGAACGGAGGGTGCCCATTTTACATGCTGACAGATTTTCAGCCAAAACCAAAAACTGTTTGAAGCACATGAACACTTCGGACTTTGCTTTGAGTGGATATACCCATGCATGCTTGGAAAAATCATCAATGAAAGTCACGAAGTAAAGGTAATTTCCAAAAGAGGGTGTCTGCATAGGACCACAGACATCACTATGTACAAGCTGCAATTTCTGCATAGCCCGAACTGAACCATCTTTTGGAAAGGAAGAACGCTGCATTTTGCCCAAAATACAGCCTTTACAAACATGTTTTCCAGGTGCCTCAAGTTTGGGCAAAGAGGACACCATTTCAGATTTCTGCAGGCGTAACAAACTAGCAAAATTCAGATGACCAAAGCGTGCATGCCAAAGCTTTGCATCTGACATAGCCTGAGAATCATGAACTGCACATGTCGAATCATTCACAGATTTTTCATAGTCTATGAGCTTATACAGCCCAGGACATAAAATGCCAGAAGCAATAATCACATCGCCATTTGAGAGATCATGGACTGTACACCTGTCATCAACGAATTTCACAACCAAGCCAATCTTGGCTAATGCAGAAACTGATAACAGGTTCTTTTTGATCCCTGGCACAAATAAAGCATCTGACAAAGTGAAAGAACTACCATCAGCAGTAGTCAGAATGATCTTACCAACTCCCATAACAGGATAAGAGGAGTTATTGGTGCATGTGACAGTATTCCCTGTAGGGGCAGGCTCGAGTGAAGAGAAGAAACTGCGCTGCGAGGTAATATGTTTGGTTGCCCCACTGTCAAAGTACCAAACATCTGAGTCTACTGCAGACATGCACTGATCATGAGAAGATGGGTCAAAACTGCAAACAGTAGTAAATGCCCATTCTTCTTCCTGCACAAGATTTGCAGACTCTGTTTTTGGTGTAGAGGCCTCTGCAACAACCATTCCAGCCTCTTTCTTCTTTGCCTCTTTAGCAGCCAGTTTTGGACAGTTCTTTATAATATGATCATTTCCTTTACAGTACTTGCAGAACAATTTCTGCTTTTCTGATTTCTTCTCATCTTTATCCTGGTTCTTCGATTGTGCAGCATTTGCAGATTTCTGCTTACTAGTAGAAGAGCTCCATTTTCCTTTGCCCTTCTGACTAGCCAGGAAAGCTTGATCTGCAACACGCATAATGGACCTGTTCTGCCTGGACTGATCTTCCTGCAACAGAATAGAGACTAATTCCTCAAATGACAAGGCATTCGGATTGCCTTTCATCATCAATCGAAGAGTAGAGGCAAAACTCTGATATGAATCAGGAAGGCCATTCAGAACGGTCTGCACAAGTGAGCTATCTGGTATAACCTCATCAGCAGAAATCAATTGTTCCTTCAGGTCTTTGATCTTTGTAAGAAAACTGTCCATCGAATCACCTTCATTCATGTGCTCACTCTCCAACTGTTTTTGGAGGTAAGCAACACGAGCCTCATTCCTAGCCTGGTACAAAGTGGTAAGTGTATCCCAAACATCCTTTGCTGTTCTGCAAGAGCGAATGTGAGGAATAATGGCACGTTTGACAGACAAAGCTATCAATGCATGTGCCTGGGCATCTCTACCATCCCAACGAATCTGCTCTGCAGTAGGTGCAACAGAAACAGCAGCACGAACAGGAATCTGCGGAATATCATCTTCGACACCATCTTCATCAGCTCCAACACCTGTATTTGCAGTACCTGTCGTTACAGGTGTAACAGGACGTCTTTCAACACCCTGCACAATGTTCCACAATCCTTTTGCAACCAGTACATGTCGCATCATATAAGCCCATAATGGGTAGTTGGTACCATCCAACTTATCCTCAACAGCCAACATACGGAATACATCACTGCTTTCAGCCATGGCCGGTGACTAAAATACCTTGATGCAGAAAATTGACTGTATCTCAAAAAGTTGAACAGAACTGCCCAGACGAGTTCTGCTAGACCTGTAGCAGACTTCGAGACGCTTAAACTGACGAACAAAAACTGGTATATACCTTTGGCACAAAAGGACAAAATAGCCTGCACAAGCACTGCGATAGTGCGTTCGGAGGCCGAAACGAGCCCAGATCGCGATTTCGGCACCACATAGCAAAGCTGTTTTGATCTCGAAAACACCCTGAGTATGCTCACCAAATTTTGTGCGAATCTGAGACTGCAAACGGAGGAGTGTCGTCGGCGCCCTAGAAGAATCAACGACCTGCTCTGATACCAATTGTTGGAGTTAGACGTCTGCGGAAGCACGCGAACAGCACAAGGAAGAGGAAGAAGCTTGGAGCACAACACACAAGACTGAATGTATTACTAGAGAATGTACAAAGATAAGTAGCCCATTAGGGCAATAGGCGTATATACAAGCCGGGGGAAAAAAACCTCCTAAAGAGGGAAAAAAGTGCCCCGGCGGTCCTAGAGTGTTCACACACATCACTACCTAAATATATCAACAAAATCTAGACAAGTACAATGCCAAACTCATAGCAAATGGATATAAGAAAAACCATAGCATCTACTATTAAGAAAAAGTTTTCGTCTAGTGCAAGGTTCACAACTATTAGAGTCATGCTTGCCTTAAGTCCACACTTTAAATGGCCTAGTTACCAATTAGATGTAAAAAGTGCTTTCCTCAATGGTGATCTTCAACAAAAGGTGTACATGAACAACCTAACAATCTCCAAATCAAAGGAAAGGGAGATCATATCTACAAATTTCATAAAGATTTTTACGGACTTAAGCAAGTTTCTAAGGCCAGAGTCCCTAGTTGCAATCATCATCCTTTATGTGGATGACTTGATTTTGAGAGGTTCAGATGGCTATCGCATCGAGTCTATCATAAAGTAGCTTCAACTTGCATACTCAATGATATATCTTGGCTTCCTTAGCTACTTCTTAGGCATGGAAGTTTGGTAGTTGAAATACGCCCTCTCTTAGAAGTATTACTCTGATCTAGTTTCCAAGTATAATATGGACAAATGTGAATCAATATCTATACCACTTGATCATAACATAAACCTCACATTGGAGGACACATCATCACTCATGGAGGTGTATGATGATCGACAACTAGTTGGCTCTTCACTTTACCTAGCCAAAACAAAACCAAATATTTTCTATGAAATTGTCATACTCATTGAGTTTGCACATTGACCTTGTCAAAACATTCACAAGATACTAAGATATTACTTTGTAAACTTGTCCTCACTTGACATCATGGTCTTTAGTACAAAAGGGACATCAATCTTGCAAGATAGTTTGATTCAAATTGGGCTCGTGATCCTAATTCTTGATGGTCTATTCTAGTTACACTTTGTTTCTTGGGTGAGGACCTATCTCTTGGGAAGATAACAAGCAACCTATCATTGCTCTATCATGCAAAAAAGCCGAGTACAAAGCATCTAGCTTTGCACCATGTGATGCCATAGGACTTGGACATTTATGTTCTCGCATTGGTATTTTGTAGGATACTCATAAATGCATATGCATAAAGAGAAAGTCAACCTTGGCCATTGCTAAGAATTTAGTATTCTAGATCACACTAAGCACATAGAGATCTAGTACTACCATACACAAGAAGCTCATATCACATGAGATTATTTTCCAATAGTGTACCTCTTAGGAGAACCTTGTGGACATGTTCATGAATGATCTACCTCCTGTTCCAATCCAACATTGTTGACCTCTATAGCATTCAAAAGCTCCAAAATGGAGTTACAAAGGAGGTTTTTCTGATGTGAGTTCATCCATTTCACTTTCATTTGTATTCGTATGAGTCCATCTCCATTTTATAGCTTGGAGAAACTCCATTTCATATATTTTGTTTGCATATCATTGTATTTGGGTACACTGCTATTTGATTTACCTTAAATTCATTCTTCTTTAATGAGAATCATCCCGCATATGATTTAATTTGGAGAGCCTCCTCCAACTCTATATAAGGAGCACTCTTCCCAACTTTGTACTAGGTTAGAATCTTGGAGAGCTTGTTTAGCAAGATCATTTCTAATTCATGTGAGTTTACTAATTTCTTGGTCTATGCACTTTGATTCTCTCAGATTTTTTTATTTTATAAGTGTTGATATATTTCGGTAGTGATGTGTCTAAACACACTTAGGACTACCAAGGGTACTTTTTTCCCTCTTTAGGAGGTTTTTTTCCACCATCTTGTATATATGCCTATAACCTTAATGGGTCATTTATATTTGTACATTCACTTGTGTTGTTTGCATGCTTTTGTAGACCTCAAACTCCAAAAATTGGTATTAGATAAAGTCATTACTTCATCTAGGGTGTCATCAACACTCCTCCATTCACAGTCTTTGAATCCCACAAAATTTTGATATGAGCTCCTTTTGGCCTCTAAACACACTATCATAGTTCCTATGCAAGCAATTGCATCCTTTTGTGCCAAACATATATACAAGTTTTGCTTTGTGAGTACAAGTGCCTCAAAGTCTTCTACAAGTTTAGCAAATCTCGACAAAGTAGTTCTATTCAACTTTTTATGATACAATCTATTTTGTACATCAAGGTATTTTGGTGAGTGGCCATGGTTCAAAGAAATGATGTATTCTCTATGTTAGTTGTTGAGAACAAGTTGGATGGTACCAATTACCCATTATGGCCATATTCAATGCATCATGTATTGGTAGCAAAAGGACTATGGAATATTGCGCATAATGTTGAAAAATGATATACTACATTTGCAAACACAATTAAAATGCCTAGGAATGCCAAAAAAAAGGGTTCCACAGATATGCAGGTATGGGCCGTGCAAAATGTTTGCAAGGCCCATACCCACATTTGTGTGGAAACCATTTTTTTGGCATTCCTAGGCCTTCTTGAGTGCACAAGAGCACATTTTCATAGTTATAGGTGCATATAAACATGCAACAAGGTACATGCACAAGCTCTTTGCTATCTTATACAGAGGCTTTGCATGCAGTTCATCTCAAATAAGGTAAACCATATGCTCCAATTATCATGCGTTGTGGCTTGATGGCCTAGAATTGCCAAAAAAAAGGCCTACCACGGAAATGCTTGATTGGGCCTTGCAAAAGTTTTACAGGGCCCAATCCAACGTTTATGTGGCAGCCCTTTTTTTGGCATTTCTAAGCCTTCTTGAGTGCACTAGAGCACATTAGGACTCTTATGGGTTCATATAAACATGCACCAAAGTATAAGTTCATGTAAGTATGCATCAAGTGTATTGCTCTCTTGTACAAAGGGTTTGCATGAATTGCACCTCTGATAAGGCAAACCATGTGCTACAATCATCATACCTTGTGGTTTGATGGCCAAGAATAGCCAAAAAAAGGCCTACTACAAAAACACGAGATTAGGCCCTACAAAACTTTTGTAGGGTCTAATCTTTTGTTTCTGTGGCATGCCTTGTTTTGGCTATTCTTGGCCATTGCAAGCACTTTAAGCACAAAATACACACCCCATGTACATGAAATCTTTCCTTAACTTCATAAAGAGTGTGGAAGACTAAGATACTCATGTGCAAAGACATAGAGATGCTTTTGGATGCTTAGGAGACATATATACTTCAAAACATGTAGACTAAGAGACAAACACTTTAGAGAACAAATTTGATAAGAAGAAGATCATATTAATCATTTGCGATATAAAAAAAGTTCTCTCAACAATAGAGTTTACAAATGTTAAGGGTTATTTCCCCTAATCCTTCTTAGTAGCTAGCTGCATATCTTTAGGTTGTATTCTCACTCTCTTTGCATGGATAGCACACAAGTTAGAGTCTTCCAACATTGATAGATATGCTTCTACAACTTCTTGGATGATGCAATAGCTTTGGATCTCTTTGCAAATTCCCTTCATGGAATAAGAAGCTCCACAAACTTTTGATAATTCCAAATATGTGCAAAGGCTGTGGTTTGCTTTCTACACCTTTGTGGTGCTCTTGCATTTGGAGGGATGTTGGGTTGTGGTCATTAAAGTCTATGACATGGTTGATAATTCTTCTTTCTTCTTGGAGAATGTCTAGATGGTCTTGCCTCATCATTTACATGCTCTATCGTATATGCATGTTGATGTGTCTCTTTCTTCATCGGTTAGTCTTTGCCCTTGTCTTGCAGGGAGTGTCTTGCCTCCTTGTGTTACTTGATGGTTCATCGCCATATGACCATGGTTCCATGGTGGCTCATTAATGTTGAAGGATATTTGATCAGTCAAAAAGTGCTTTCTAAGAGTTATGCTAACTCGGAATTTTGGTGACTCAGAATTTTATTGAATCGAAGTTTGATGAATCGAATGTAGTTAAAATCGGATTTTTTATGAATAGTTATAGTCAGTTAGTTTTTTGGCATCGATTGAAAGTATTTTTATCCATTTTGGTTCGTTAAAAATAAGAGGGCGAAAGCGTTCAAGGGAAGGAGAAGCGTTCGAGAAGGAGAAGAGAACTCAAGGAATCAAGAAAGGTTCTTCTACAAAAGCGAAATAGGAGTTTGACATAAATGAATTTGATGAACTAGTACTGAAGGCAGAAGTCTCTTTCAAAAATCAAATCGACCCCGATATTGAATTCGAAAGTTGTAAACCTTGAAGTTTTGAAGAACTTAATGAAGTCTTTTTCTTAAGTCTGTTGTGTGCAAGTACTGCGAATGAATTACCTTCTTGAGTAAAGTTAAAGAAACATGGATCCAAAAGAGAAAAGATTTTGTGATATTTATGATAAAGATGGGACACACAACAAATCAGTGTTGGTATAACTCCAAGCATAGAGGACAAAGTTCACGATAGGGCAATAGAAATAACAATGAAGTGGCTGCCAATCAGACTATTCCAGTTCAGGGGCGAGGTAATTTTCAGAGGGAGCAGCAAGGACGGCCGCCATGGAGAGAACATGCAAACCAACAAGGAAATAACCAACAAGGAAATAACCAACAAGGAAATCAGTAGGGTAGACCACCTAGGGTGATGCCTTGTGGATATTGTTAAGCACCTGATCATTGGATAGGTCCTAATTGTTCTTTGTGGGTAAAGCATAGAGAAGAAAGAGGCATACTAGTGGTTCGATATAATCAAAATAATCAACAAGGGAAGCAACAATAATAGGTTCAATAAGCTGCTCAAGCGAATGATATAGTGATAGAATTATCAGATCAGGAGTGTCATAACGATGTAAGTGCTAGTACATCAGGAAGCTTACATCTAAATCATGAAAATCAATGGAAGTGTGATTGCAAGCAATGTGGAAAGGCTCAAGAAGTGGATGTCATGGCAGTTACAAGGTCCAAAAATAAAAGTCCCATTGATTGGTAGGAACAAAGACATATGAGAGACCAAGTTCAGAAACGGATCCAACAGGATGAGCAAAAACAGGTGAAAATTGCAAGTTCACGCTGGAAGAGAATGATGTGGTTTTTGTACAAAAAATGAAGAAGGAGGATAAGACTCAGTCCAAGCAAGATCTAGACTATGACTGGTTTGAGGTAATCATTAACTCTTCTTTACAATTGTCCTTAGACCTGTTGTTATCTTTGGTAGCAGCTTCTAGGAAGAAGTTATTGAAGAAGCTTGTTGGACAACAATCAAAGCCAGCAGCTAGGCAAGTACCATCAACATTAGCATATAATTTTGATCCATTTGATGTAGATTTTGTTGTGCAAGTAATTCAGGTACAATATAATCAAAGACGATTTGATGAAGTGTTTCTTGATGGTGGCTCAGGAGTGAATATATTACCTGAGCATATTTTTAAAGAGATGGGGAAAGGGGCTTTGGCTCCAGCGCCTTTTCAAGTAAAAATGGTCAATCAAACTAGAGTTCAACCATTGGGAATTTTGAAGCAGCAACAAATCATAATTTCAAGGATGTCATTCATGGTAAATTTTGTGGTGATTAGAATGTCGGAGTTTGCATATCCATATGAAATGTTGTTAGGAAGGCCTTGGTTCAGGTTGGCTAAGGTTAAGCAAGACTGGGGATTGAATGTGGTGATGATTACAAAAGGTAAAAGCCAGGTAATAATTCCCATGAAAGGTAGAAGAAACATGTCGGTACAAGAAAAACCATTGATGGCTCAGATTATTAGTTTGGCGGATGAGATAGAAGATGATGAGGAGGAAGAATTCCTGAAAGCAAACCCAACTGTGGTACCAGTTTTAGAAGTTGATGTGGAAGGTGTGTTAGCAAAGGATGATGAAGTAGTCCAGAAGTAAAGTGAGCCAGTTCCAGGAGATGCATTGGAAGGTTCCCAAGTGTGACAGATGTTTGAAAAAAGTCTCGAAATTCCTACACATCAGAAACTAGAGCAGCAAGAGAAAGAGCTAATCCGAAAAAATTTATGATCATAAATATGCAAGTTCTAGCAGGGTAAAGGATGATGAGCTTCAAGAAATTAATTTGGGGACAGAGACTAAACCAAAGATGGTGAGAGTAAGCAAAGAATTAGAGGGTAAGTTCATGGAAGATATGATTTGCTTATTAAAGGAGTATGTGGATGTTTTTGCTTGGGATTACTCACAGTTGAGAGGTATAGACCCTGATCTACACCAACATCGCATAAATTTAAAGAAGGATGCAGTTCCGGTTGTGCAATAAAGGTATCAGATGAATCCTAATTTGTCTAAGCAGGTTAAGGAAAAATTTGATAAATTGTTGGCAGTTGGATTTATTAAACCGGTCACTCAGGTCACATGGTTGTATCCCATTATAGTGGTCCCTAAAAAGAATGGAAAGCTCAGAATTTGCGTTGATTATAGAAAGTTAAATGCAACAACAATTACATATCCCTTTCCTATGCCGTTTTGTGATGCAGTATTGGGCGCAATAGCTTGGCATGAGATGTATAGTTTTTTTGCTGGATTTTTAGGATACAACCAAATTCATGATGTTGAGGAGGATCAGCACAAAACTACATTCATTACCAAATTCGGTGCTTATGTTTTTATAGCTTTGAGTTTTGGATTGAAAAATGGACCGCCCTTATTCAATTATTTGGCACATAAAGTGTTTGAACCTTATTTGCAGGATTTCATGCAAGTCTTTGTGGACGATTTATAGTGTTTGGAAAAAGGTACAACATTTGCTGCATCTGAAATCTTGTTTTGACAGATGCAAGAAATTCAGAATGGTGCTCAATCTATTTAAGAGTGTCATTGCAATAAAAAGTGGCATTTTATTGGGACATGTAATTTCCCAAAAAGGGATGGCTATTGATGTGAAAAAGATTGAAGCCATTAGGATAGCCAAAGCACCCACAAATTTCAAGGAAGCAATGAGGCTCATTGGCCAGATTAAGTGGCATGCTCGGTACTTAAGGTACTTAGCCAATATTTCTTTACCACTCATACATTTGACAAAAAAGGATGTTCTATTTGTATGGGATGAAGATCAAGAAAAAAATATTTTAGTTATTGAAGAAGATGGTCTCGGTTGCACCAATTTTGCAGCCGCCAAATTGGTCGTTGCCATTCCATTTATTTGTTGATGCATCAGATGTGGCTGTTGGAGTACTTTTGATGCAACAGAAGGAAAAAGGATGGTATATACTAATATATTATGCTAGTAGGGTGTTGTGTGCAGATGAAAGAAACTATACTGTGACTGAAAGAGAAGCTTTAGCAATGGTGTTTGATCTTAACAAGTTTAGACATTATTTATTGGGAAATAAAGTTATTTTTCATGTTGATAATTAGGCTTTGGTGTATTTGATGAAGAAGCCTTTATTGATAGGAAGATTGGCTAGGTGGATGCTTCTATTGCAAGAACTTGATTTTGTTATTATTCATACTTCAGGGAAAGAGCATGCAATGGCAGATTACTTTAGTAGATTGGAATCAGGTGAAGCACCTACAGGTGTGAATGATGAATTTCCAGATGCGGAGCTGTTTAATGCACAAATTGCTGAAGTGGATTCATGGTATGATCAATTATTAGTATTTCTAACTGATGGAGGATTATCTCAACATTTTACACCTGAAAAAGGAAGAAGTTTTCTCTTAAAAGCATACCATATTTGGTTATAGCTGGTGCATTGTAAAAGAAAGGGGTGGATCAAGTCATTCGGAGGTGTGTACCAGATTTTGAGCAACCAGGTGTGTTATAAGAAGCACATTCAGGTCGAGCACGAGGTCATTTGTCAGGTGATATTATAGGCAAAAAGGTTTTACAAGCAAGATTGTGGTGGCCTGCTATCTTAAAGGATGCTCATGATTATGCTAAAAGATGTGTGATTAGAGTCTGCTAATCTTGTGCATGAAGAAGAATGGGCGTTTACTACTGTCTGCAGTTTTGACCCATCTTCTCATGAGCAGTGCATGTCTGTAGTAGAATCATATGTTTGGTATTTTGACAGTGGGGCGACCAACCATATTACCTCGCAGCACAGTTTCTTCTCTTCACTCAAGCTTGCCCCTACAGGGAATACTGTTACATGTGCCAACAACTCCTCTTATCCTGTTATGGGAGTTGGTAAGACAATTTTGACTACTACTGATGGTAGTTCTTTCACTTTGTGAGATGCCTTATTTGTGCCAGGGGTCAAGAAGAACTTGTTATCAGTTTCTGCATTAGCCAAGATTGGCTTGGTTGTGAAATTTGTTGATGACAAGTGTACAGTTCATGACCTCTCAAATGGCGATGTGATTATTGCTTCTCGCATTTTATGTCGTGGGTTGTATAAGATCATACACTATGAAAGATCTGTAAATGATTTGGCATGTGCAGTAAATGATTCTCAGGCTATGTCAGATGCAAAGCTTTGGCATGCACGCTTTGGTCATCTGAATTTTGCTAGTTTGCTATGCCTGCAGAAATCTGAAATGGTGTCCTCTTTGCCCTAACTTGAGGCACTTGGAAAACATGTTTGTGAAGGCTGTATTTTGGGAAAATGAAGCGTTCATCCTTTCCAAAAGATGGTTCAGTTCGAGCTACTCGGAAATTGCAGCTTGTACATAGTGATGTCTATGGTCCTACGCAGACACCTTCTTTTGGGAATTATCTTTACTTCATGACTTTCATCGATGATTTTTTCAGGCATGAATGGGTATATCCATTGAAGGCAAAGTCCGAAGTGTTCATGTGCGTCAAACAATTTTTGGTTTTGGCTGAAAATCTATCAGCATGTAAAATGGGCACCCTCCATTCTGATCGAGCGGGGGAATATATGTCTTTTGATTTTAATGCATTTCTGGCTGAACGTGGGATAAAACACGAGTGTAAAGTGCCGTATACACCTCAACAGAATGGAGTTGCTGAATGAAAGAACAGGTCACTCATGGAGATGGTGAGGTGTATGGTCAAAAGTCAGGCTTTACCTTATAGTTTCTGGCTTGAGGCTGTCATGTGTGCAGCATATGTACTGAACAGGGGTCCCACTAAAGCGCTGCAGTCTATCACTCCATATGAGGCTTGGCATGACCGCAAGCCATTTGTTGCTCATCTACATGTTTTTGGTTGTTTGGCATATGCATTAGTGCCTGAATAACATCGCAAAAAATTGGATGATAAAGCAGTAAAATGTATTTTTGTTGGATACAGTTCTGAAAGTAAAGGCTATCATCTGTATCATCCACAGAATAAACACATTCTTGTTAGCCATGATGTTGTTTTTGTGGAAGATGCTATTCAGCCATTGCTTTCATGTACTAAGGAGACATTTGTTAGCTCCAAAGACATGTATGATACTTTGATGCCTCTTTTTACAGGTGGACAGTCTAGTGTTGGTCCTAATGAGGCAACTTCTCAGCCCTTGCAGGTTTCATGTGATGATGCATATAATTCCACTTCTGATACAGATGTACATGATGCACTTATTGATGAGAGAGCTGATATTGAGCAGGCAAGAACTATGCCAAAATGGCTCGTGCAAACCTTGCGTGACAGCAAATTAGATGCACCTCTATCATATCGTACTCGTTCAGGCTCTCATAGTGCCTCTTTTGCATTAGATTGCTATGCTATGGTTGCATCTAGTCTCTTGATGAGAATGAGCCTCTTTCGTTTGATGAAGCACAAAATTCAGAAAATTGGATGGCTACTATGCAATCTGAATATGATGCTATAATGAAGAATGGTACTTGGTCTTTATGTGACTTGCCTCCAGACAAGAAGGCATAAACCGGATGGTACAGTTGCCGGGTATAAGGCTAGGCTTGTTGCAAAGGGTTATGCACAGGAAAGAGGCATTGATTTTGATGAGACCTTTGCACCTACATGTCGTATGACTACTCTTCGGAGCATTTGTGCACTTGCAGCCCATCATGGTTGGAATGTACATCAGTTGGACATTAAAACTGCATTTCTGAATGGGTGACTTGCATGAAGAAGTGTATGTTTTTCAGCCCCGTGGCTTTGTGGAGAAAGGGCATGGAAACCAGGTGTGCAAGTTAAAGAAGGCATTATATGGTTTAAAGCAAGCACCACGTGCTTGGTATGAGAAGATACATGCCTATGTGATTGCACATGGTTTTGAGAATAGTCCAACTGAAAGCACCTTAAATGTTAAGCGTGCTCTTATAGGAATTTGAATTGTGGATGATGCAAATGTAGGGGAAGATAGAAATTGAATTGAAAAGTTCATAAGCTTTGAATTCTACTTTGCAAACAGATATTGTGGTGCTTAAGTCGAGGATGAAACCATTGTTGGTCTTAGAGCTGCAGACTCTGAATCATGAAGAAATTGAACTTGATGTTGTCTTGATGTCAGAATTGGATACACGTATAATTAAACATCAAATCCATAAGTACATGCAAGATATATGGAATGTGGTTAAGGATAGACTACAAACTTTGATTAGATTGCCTTATGAGCAATTGCAAGATGGCTTTGTTTCTGTACATGAGAAGGAACTGCTTCAAGTCATAGAAAGATATCACACAGAGAATGAAGAACATTTGCAGATGATTAAGGAACTAAACGAGCAATTGGTGCGGAAGAGTGTTGAAGAGAAGTTGGATGCATTGGTGGATCAACAACAGTTATTTGCACATACACGATTGGCTGTGAAGCAAGATCAGATAGAAGCATGTCAGAAGTTGGTAAAAGTTGAGGAGGTAAGTGCAATAGAAATTGAGGTTCCTCATAGATCATTGGAAATAGTAAAGAATTGTGAATTGGAGTGCAATTTTTTGCAAAAATTCCCCACCGGGCAGTGCCAAGTGTTGAAGGATAGTTGATCAGTCAAAAAGTGTTTTCTCAGAGTTATGCTAACTCGAAATTTTGGTGACTCAAAATTTTACTGAATCGGACTTTGGTGAATTGGATGTAGTTAAAATTGGACTTTTTATGAACAGTTATAGTCAGATAGTTTTTTGGCATCACGTAAGAGTATTTTTTATCCATTTTGGTTTGTAAGAAAGAAGAGAGCGAAAGCATTCAAGGGAAGGTGAAGCGTTCGAGAAGGAGAAGAGGAATCAAGGAATCAAGAAAGGTTCTTCTGCAGAAGGGGAACATGAGTTTGACAGAAATGAATCTGATGAACTAGTACTGATGGAAGAAGTCTCTGTCAAAAATCAAATCAACCACGATATTGAATTCGAAAGTTGTAAACCTTGAAGTTTTGAAGAACTTAATGAAGTCTTTTTCTTAAGTCTGTTGTGCGTAAGTACTACGAATGAATTACCTTCTTGAGTAGATGTTGTGTTCTATATTTTCTGTAATGTAGAAAGTCGTCAATTTGAATCTCCTGTCTACGTGAATATTTACCTTCATTGTCTACTAGTTTGATGTGAGAATAGAATGGAGGTCAAGTTAATTTTCTTGTGTGTGAATTTGAACCAATAAGTAGTTATGAGACCGGAACCCCAACACATTTGGCAATCCTACTGTGTTGCTAATGAAGCAAGAAATGCATGAGAGGACGAAGAGGAAGATTTGGTAGAGTTTATTATACAAGAGCGCATGCAAAGGCAGCTAATGTGGAGTTATCTTCAGAATTTATGATTGGTACGAAGCACAGGAGGAATCTAATCTGCAAACTGAAGAGGAGGAAGGAGGAATAAGTGTAACAGAGGCAAGGCTAGTGGGCAGTATACTAGGAGCACTATTCCTAACAGAAGCAACTGTAGGAGTTAGAAGATGACTCTAGTTGGACCCACTTGCAGGGGTGACTAGTCAAAGAACTAAGCATACACCTTAGCCACAGCCAACGGCGCAACCACCTCCAAATCCCAAGGTTAAGGAAGCCCATTTTAGAGGAGGCTCTAAAGAAGATGCTGATTGTCATGTTGCTCAATTTGAGATAAAGTAAACAGCCAATGGATATCCAACTATATATGGTGATGACATCAAACTCCAGCAATTTGCTGCTGCATTGGAAGGAAGATCAATGAGCTGGTTTAGTCAATACGATATTGATCATTTTGATACATATGATGCATTAAAAAGAGCATTTTTACAAAGATTTAGAAAAGAAAAAACTCCCTCTGATGTGTTGAGGAAGCTCAGAGCAATTAGATAGAGAACCATGTTAGAAGAAGACTATGCTCAGAAATTTAGAACCTTAATGGAAAGATTACAGGCGAACGAGAGACCTACCGACGAGATGTTGGTGGGTTATTTTCTAAAAGGATTAAGGAGTAGCATCAGACATGTAGTTGCACATGTGGACATTGCTAATGGTTTTGATGTATAGTGTTAGCAGCTGCAAGAGTGGAAAGAAGATATGGAAGATCAAAAAAGAAACATAGTGATTCACATTCAGAGGCTGAAACGGATTCAACAATGGAATCAGAGAAAGGGACAACTGATTTTGAATCGGATACTCAAGATGAAGAAGTGGTGGTGAGAAAGTACTGCAAACATAAAGGTAAACAAATTAAAGAAGAAGCTTTGATTAGTAAGTTAAAGAAACATGGATATTCTATTATAGCTCTAAAAGAGAAAAGATTTTGTGATATTTGTGATAAAGATGGACACACAACAAATCAGTGTTGGTATAACCCCAAGCATAGAGGACAAAGTTCACGACAGAGCAATAGAAACGATAATGAAGTGGCTGCTAATCAGGCTATTCTAGTTCAGGGGCGAGGTAATTTTCAGAGGCTGCAGCAACGACAGACGCCATGGAGAGAATAGGCGAACCAACAAGGAAATAAACAACAAGGAAATCAATAGGGTAGACCACCTAGGGTGATGCCTTGTGGATATTGTTCAACGCGTGATCATTGGATAGGGCCTAATTGTCCTTTATGGGTAAAACATAGAGAAGAAAGAGGTATACCAGTGGTTCGATATAATCAAAATAATCAATAGGGGTAGTAACAACAACAGGTTCAGCAGGTTACTCATGCCAATGCTATAGTGATAGAACTATCAAATCAAGAGTTTCCTAATGATGTAGGTGCCAATACATCAGGAAGCTTACGTGTGAATCATGAAAATTAGTGGAAGTATGATTTCAAGCAATGTGGAAAGGCTAAAGAAGTGGACGTCTTGGCAGTTACAAGGTTCAAAAATAAAGTTCCCATTGATTGGTAGGAACAAATACATATCAGAGACCAAGTTCAGAAACAGACCTAGCAGGATGAGCAAAAACAGGTGAAAATTGCAAGTTCATCTTAGGAAGAGAATGATGTGATTCTTGTACAAAAAATGAAGGAGGATAAGACTCAGTCCAAGCAAGATCTAGACAATGACTAGTTTGAGGTAATCATTAACTCTCCTTTACAATTGTCCTAGAGTAAGCAAAGAATTAGAGGGTAAGTCCATGGAAGATATGATTTGCTTTTTAAAGGAGTATGTGGATGTTTTTTCTTGGGATTACTCATAGGTGAAAGGTATAGACTCTGACCTACACAAACATTGCGTAAATTTAAAGAAGGATACAACTCTGGTTGTGCAACAAAGGTATCGGATGAATCCTAATTATGCTAAGCAGGTTAAGGAAGAAATTGATAAATTGTTGGCAATTGGATTTATTAAACTGGTCAATCAGGTCACATGGTTGTCTCCCATTATAGTGGTCCTTAAAAAGAATGGAAATCTTAGAATTTGTGTTGATTATAGAAAGTTAAATATAGCAACAATTTCGGATCCCTTTCCTATGCCGTTTTTTGATGCAGTATTGGATGCAGTAGCTGGGCATGAGACATATAGTTTTTTGATGGATTTTCATGATACAACTAGATTTGTGTTGCTGAGGAGGGTCAGCACAAAACTGCATTCATTACAGAATTCAGTGCTTATGTTTTTACAATTATGAGTTTTGGATTGAAAAATGGACTGCCCTTGTTCAATTATGTGGCGCATAAAGTGTTTGAACCTTATTTGTAGGATTTCATGCAAGTCTTTGTGGATGATTTTTTAGTGTTTGGGAAAAAGGTACAACATTTGCTGCATTTAAAATTTTGTTTTGATAGATGTAGGAAATTCAAAATGATGCTCAATCTATTTTAGAGTGTCATTGTAGTAAAAAGTGTCATTTTATTGGGACATTTCATTTCCCAAAAAGGGATGGATATTGATGTGAAAAAGATTGAAGCCATTAGGATAGCCAAAGCACCCACAAATGTCAAGGAAGTAATGAGGTTCATTTGCGAGATTAAGTGGCATGCTAGGTACTTAGCCAATATTTCTTTACCACTCACACATTTGACAAATGAGGATGTTCCATTTGTATGGGCTGAAGCTCAAGAAAAAGCATTTCAATTATTGAAGAAGATGGTCTCACTTGCACCAATTTTGCAGCCGCCAAATTGGTCGTTGCCATTCCATATATTTTTTGATGCATCGGATGTGGTTGTTGGAGCAGTTTTGATGCAAGAGAAGGAAAAAGGATGGCATAGACCAATTCATTATGCTAGTAGGGTGTTGCGTGTAGCTGAAAGAAACTATCCTGTGATTGAAAGAGAATCTTTAGCAATGGTGTATGCTCTTAACAAGTTTAGATATTATTTATTGGGAAATAAAGTTATTTTTCATGTTCATCATCAGGCTTTGGTGTATTTGATCAAGAAGCCTTTATTGACAGGAAGATTGGCTAGGAGGATGCTTCTATTGCAAGAATTTGATTTTGTTATTATTCATACTCTAGGGAAAGAACATGCAATGGCAGATTACTTTAGTAGATTGGAATCAGGTGAAGCACCTACATGTGTGAATGATGAATTTCCAAATGGAGAGCTGTTTAATGCACAAATTGCTGAACTGGATTCATGGTATGATCAATTATTAGTGTTTCTAACTGATGGAGCATTACCTCAACATTTTACACCTGATCAGAGGAAGAAGTTTGCTCTTAAAACCAGACCATATTTGGTTATAGCTAGTGCATTGTATAAGAAAGGGGTGGATCAAGTCATTCGGAGGTGTGTACCGTATTTTGAGCAACCAAGTGTGTTACAAGAAGCACATTCAAGTCCAGCAGGAGGTCATTTGTCAGGTGATATTATAGGCAAGAAGGTTTTACAAGCAGGATTGTGGTGGCCTACTGTCTTAAAGGATGCTCATGAATATGCTAAAAGATGTGTGATTTGTCAAAAAATGTGTGATTCTGTGAATATTCTTTACACTCTTGCAACTGCTAACACTAATACATCAAAACCATTATCAATGTCCACACTTGCAAATTGCATGTGTGATGCTACTCCTTAATCCTTATAGAAAATAACCGGCCAGCATCTCGTCGATAGGTGTCTTGTTCCTCTGTAATCTTTCTATAAAGGTTCTAAATTTCTGAGCATAGTCTTCTACTAATATGGTTCTCTGTCGTATAGAAAAACTAGTTGAACATTTGTTAGATAGTTCGATTGTAGTAGACCACCCCCACAATGGGTGTTTTTTAAAGTAAACATCTCTAGCCCTATAATGTGATTTCTCCATTTCTTGTGTACTAAAAATCTCGAGTGATCCATGGATTCAGAAAATATACTTCATTTGCAAAAAGAATAAGCTATGGTTTGGTCAATAAGATATATACATGGAATTAAAAAACATATTAAAAAATGTAAGCAAAACTTACTATGTAATGTGTAATGTTGCTTTCTCCCCATGATAGGATGAATGAATGTGTAAACTCCTTCAAAGTCACTTGGAATAATTCTTGTTGTGAAGCATTAGTGGAAACCAAACCCATCAAATGTAACAATTGATTTAAGGACAAACAAAACTTCTTTCGCTTATTAATGAGATCAACTTGATTGTCATTTTCTATCGTAATGAGACATAGGTTTTTCCAAAGCTTCCATTTCCATCATCTTGACTATTCACATCTCTTTTAAAGAAACATCTTGCCTTCTTCCCCATCATTGAAACTTGTTACAAAATCTCTAGAGACTCACCATACTTCTTAAAAACTAAAGATACATGGCCACCATGACAACCAATAAAAGATCCTCTATTTTTTGGATTACTATTGTAGACCTCTCTATTGGTTTCATTGAAAATGCATATTCAACATGGAGCTTCAAAAGCCTATGAAAGATCCTCATGAATGCATGCAAAGAAAAAAAGTGAAAATTGACTAATGGAAATGGAATAATGGGGTTCCAATCATTGGTTGTTTTTCCATGATTTGGTTCTTCTAAATTGGACACCTCAAAAGAGAAAATCCCCATTCCCTACTATTCCATGAGTTTCTGTTGTCAATCTCTTTAGAGTCATGAACTCTCATCATTACCCTTGCAGGTTTAGACTGTCTCTTTGATCCTTTGTAACCTTGTGTACAATAAGGGCAAGGATAGAGAGAATATGCTCCTTGTTTACAACCTAACATGCATTTTGTACTCTTAAGGTCTCCACCCAAATGCCATTCTACCTCAGAATCACCTATACCATCTACAGAAAGCTTTTTCCCATGTATTTGAGAAGAAACTACTTATGTAATCCATGGGGTCTTACTAAAAATCCCCAAATTTAATTGTTTTTTTCTTTGGGAACTTCTATAGAACCTAACCATTGGATAATCTCTCTGATTGGACACTGTAAGTAAAATGGGAAGTGGATCTAAAAGTTTTATCACCCTTTGCATAGTCCATAACTGCATTCATTAGTGTTACAAGCAACCTTTCCAATCATCAACCCTTTATAATTTGGCACTCATCAAGCTTTAGTTTGAACTTTAATTTAACATTATAGTCTGCACAAAATAGGAAATGTTACCTTAATTTAACACTTGGATGTAATAAAAATTCAACACCATATAAGATGTATTAGGGAGACCTTTGATTTTTGAACTATAAAAGTGAACCATTTCTTGTTGAAGCTTCTAAAGATCCACAAATATATTGTTGAATTTAGTGTATGTACATCCTTTTGTAGATAGAATCTTTAATTACTTCTTGGGAATATTTGGATGATAAATAGAGGTAGGCATAGTGTCTTCTATGAATAAATATTATCCAATAGTACTTTCAATATGTTTAGTCCTTGCATGAAAAATAGGATTAGCAGCCAAATGAGTAGAACTCATATTGTCACAAAAAATAGTTGGGGTTTCAAACTCCAATCCAAGATCTTTGAATAATGTCTTCATCCACATAGCTTCTTGTGTAGCTATGGCAAGACCTCTATATTCAGTTCCAGTAGAAGAGAGAGCAACTATGGGTTGCTTCTTGGATGACCATGAAATAAGCTTTGAACCTGCAAAGGTAAGATAACCTGAAGTGCTCCTTCTATCTTCCTTGGAACCAACCCAGTCTGCATCAGAAAATAGCTTCAACCCTAAATCAGATACATAAGGATAACAAAGTCCTTCATTTATGTTCCTTTGAGATACTTGAGAATCCTTTTGGCAGCATCCATATGTGGTTTCCTTGGTGTGTGCATAAATTGACTTAGCACACTCACACTATAACATATATCCACTCTTGTCAATGTGGCATAGTTGAGACTACCCACTAGACTTTGATATGATGTGATGTCCTCTATGAGTTCACCTTCATGTGAGCTCAATTTGTGATTGACCTCCACTAGAGTACCTACAATCTTACAATATTGAATTTTGCCAACATGTCCTTAATGTACTTTCTTTGAGTGAGAAACAAACCATGATCTTTGTAGACAACTTCCAAGCCTAGGAAGTAGGTAACTGAACCCAAACCACTTATCTTGAACTCTTCTCTCATCTGATCTTTGATCTTCTTCATACCATCTACATCATTTCCTGTCAATATAATATCATCTACATATACACATAAGTAGATGACCTCAAAATTACTCTTTTTGATAAAGAGTGAAGGATCTTCCTTGCTTGGTTGAAAGCCTTTGTCCTGTAAGAATGAAACAAGCCTGAAATTCCAAGCTCTTGGAGCTTGCTTGAGACCATACAATGCTTTGTTAAGTTTACACACATAATCAGGATAAACTTGATTCTCAAAATCAAGTGGTTGTGCCATATATACCTCTTCTGTTATCCAACCATTCAAGAATGCATTCTTTACATCTAGTTGAAGTATCTTCCAATTCTTGGAAGAAGCAATACTAAGCAAAAACCTAATAGTAGGCATCTTTGCCACAGGAGACAAGGTATCCTCATAATCAATTCCCTGAGTTTGTGCAAAGCCTTTTGCTACAAGCCTTGCCTTATACCTGTTAATGGAACCATCAGAATTCTTCTTGAGTTTATAGACCCATCTTGAGCCTATTACCTTCATGGATGAAGTCTTGGGCACCAAATCCAAGTGTTCTTTTCCTCAAGTGATTCAATCTCTTCCTTCATTGCGTGCTTCCATTCTGATTTTGCTTTGGCCTCTTCAAAGGATGATGGCTCCTCTTGGTTTATGTCCTGTGCTATGTAGATAGAATGTTTAGTTACTAATGAGGTGTCAAACCCATACCTTTTTGGTTTTTTCTTTTCCCTCATAGATCTTCTTAGGCCATGATGTGATGATTCTGCCTCATGTCCAAGTTCCTGCAATTTTGCTTTACCTTTAGACTTCCATGCTTTGATCTTTTCCATCTGAGATTCTTCATCATCCTCTGAGGTGTCTTGTTCTTCAATCTTTGGTTGTTCTCTACCAAGCTTTGGAAAATCTTCTTCAAGATCATATGGTAAATTTACCTTCCTGCATGAATCTTCATACCATGAATTGTTTTCATAAAAAACGACATCTCTGCTTACCAAGAATCCTTTGTTGGTAAGGTTGTATAACCTGTAACCCTTTTGATTGTTGTCATATCCAATAAATACACACCTTTCTGCCTTTGGATCCATCTTGCCTCTAACTTGTGAAGGAACATGAGCAAAAGCAATACATCCAAAAATTTTACAATGATCTAAGCTTGGTCTTCTTCCATTCCAAGCCTCATATGGAGTCATCCCATCAAGGGATTTTGAAGGCAACCTGCTAATCAATTAAGTGGCTGTAGATACAGCCTCACCCCATAGATAATTAGGTAAATGCTTTTCATTTAACATGGACCTTGCAGCTTCAACAATTGTCCTATTCCTCCTTTTTGCCACTCCATTTTGCTCAGGAGTGTACCTTGTAGTTACCTCTCTTTTGATTCCTCTTTCTTGAAGAAAAGAATCAAACTCAATTTTAGTGATTTACCTGTTTGATTCTGCACAAGAGCTAAATATCTTTTGAAACATGAAAAAACTTCATCTTTGTATTTCATAAAGAATAGGATAGTCCATGTGCTGCAATCATCAATAAAGGAGACATAATACCTTCATCTAGATATTGAAGCTTCCTTGCTAGGTCCCCATACATCTGTATGAACCAACTCGAAGAGATCTCCATGCATATAACCTTTCTTCATGAATGGTAACCTGTGAGACTTTCCAAATTGACATGCACTACACTTATAAATCATATGTTGTTTTGACAAGTTAGGGAGTCCAAGTACACTTTGGTCCCTGCAAATTTGCTTTAATGACCTTTTACCAATATGTGCTAACCTTTTGTGCCATACTTCCAATTCTGTGAGTGTCTGACTACCATAATTAAAGAGAGAAATGTTTCTAGTGTCTTGTAATTCAAATGTGAACAATCTACCTGTCATTTCACCTTTTGCAACTCTTCTGAATCCTTGACTTGGATCTTCAACATTTTGTGAACCTGACTTGCAACCCTTTCTCTACTATCTGCCCAACACTTATCAAGTTCTTTGTAATGGTGGGAACATAGAGTACCTTACTGAGTAGGTTGATGTTTCCATCAGGTGATTTGACATTGCCTATTTTCTCCACATGATGTCTTGTGTCATCTCTTGTTTGTACCTCATGCTTATTCCTTGGATATTCTAAATCTGATAGGAGTGCCACATTTCCTACCACATGATTTGAACAACCTAAATCTATGTAGAAAACATGCTCATCAGATTTACCTTGTGGCATAGCCATGTTCATGATCAATAATGAATCCTCTTTGTTTGAGTCTTCTATGTAGTTATTGAAGTCTCTCCTTCCTTTGTAGCCTCCTTGATAGTTTGAATGATTGTAGTTGTTGTAGTTGCCATGATAATTGTTGAACCTTCCTCTTGAGTAGCCATAACTTCCTCTATTGTATCCTCTGCCTCTTTGATTCCTAGAATTCCTAAAGCAATTTTCAGTTGTATGATTAGTTAGTCCAAAAATAGAACATGAGTTGGAGTCTTGGGATCTCCCTCTGCATTGTCTACCTCCTCTTCCTCTACCTCTGCCATGTCTTCCTCTACCTGCATAGTTAGCTTGATATGACCTACTTCATCATCCACTTTCTTTGCCTTTCCTTTGTTATCTTTGGACTAGCTTTTATCTGTGTATAAAGCTGAAGATTGATTACCTTTAGAGCTTTCTCCTTTTTTTTATAAGCTTTGCCTCTTGAGTAAGTAGTTGTCCAATGAGTATTGAAATCAGTTACATGCATGTCCATGTACAAATCCATAGCTGTGGTGAATGCTTCCCACTTGTCATCTGCCTTCAAGCCATTGATGACCTGCCTTACAATTTGCTCTTCATCTATTACCTCTCCAATGCTTCCCAACTGATATGCTATGTCGAGCTTTGTGACAAAATCAGTCACATTTTCTTTGGGAGCCTTCTTGAGAGTTGTGAAATCCAGCCATAGTTGATGCTTCCTAGCTTTGGTACTTGAAGAGAAGAAGGCTTCAAGTGCATCCCACACTTCCTGAGATGTCTTAAAACTTATAATGTGAGGCAACAAAAAATCTGAGATAGAGTTGAGGAGATAAGACCTTGCAAGTGCATCCTTGGATCACCATGTGCTCAATCTTTCTTGCTCTTCTTGTGTTGGTTGACTTTTGTTCCTGAAACTTGGCATAACTTCATCTCCAGCTACATAACCATATAAACTTCTACCTTGGAGATAATCTTCCATTCTTAATGACCAAGCTGAGTAGTTACCTCTGTCCAATATGTCAATTGATGAAGGAAATCCATCTTCCATGTTGTCCAACCTTGCTCTGATACCACTGTGAAGAGATGGATAGGTATGTGCTTGAAGATGAAGAGGTTTTGCAAAATCCTTGATCTACACTAGCCAAATGAACTCTAGGAGTATATGGTGGGCCCTTTTAGCTTGCCAATCAATGTATTAGACACCCCATGTACCTTGGAAGATCACTCTCAAAAAGATAGATCAAAACAGATAAGTTGGAGTTAGCTCAGAGGTGAAGAACTTGCTATTTTTGGTTCATACACCTGTCCAGTGTTTTGCATAATTCTCTCAGTACAGCAGCAATTAGCTTAATTCCTTTTGGGGAATCTAGTTTTACTTAAAGAGCTAACTTTCAAGAGTAATCTCATAAAAAATAATGATTCACACACTGAGAATGATGTTTAACAAGTGATGACATCATCCCGGTTTTCATGGGATGCTACAGTAATGAGACCAATGCAAAAAAAATAAACATAACTCCAAATTTAAGAATCCAATGATTATGAAAATTTGTATGCTTATACTAGACAATATTTTGAGTCCAAAAAGCTCTAAATCATGGAATTTGGGTAAGTACACACTAAGAAACAACTCTAAAAGATGAGTAAAAAAGTCAGGTACCTGACAGAGAAGTGAAAATGAACAGACAAGGTTGACTTCAACTGAACATAACTGAAGATTGAAACACCCAAATGAAATGAAAATTGGTGAGCATATATTAGACTTATAGAGCTAACGTTTTCAAGTTAAATCACTGAAAATGATGCACCAAGCGCAGAGAAACCATCTCTACAATCGGACTGAGAAAACTGAGAGATATAGCAGTGAGTAGTACACTTCACAAAAACATGGAAATATGAACTCAAATGATCATGAAAATGAAAGTATATTGCTTGTACAATACAATGGACTTACTGATACATATATGTGCCTTGGAACCACACCTTTATATGGCATAAAGCTCAGCTCTTGCAGGTCTTCACATAGGTCTCTCTAACCACAACTAAGACTACCATGTATTTATAGTTGATCTTGGGAGGCTAACTTCCCTCAACCCTTCTCCAATCAATTAGTGATTGATTTGATTCTCTATCTACCACAAATCACGAATTCGTGGCTCCTCTTTCCCTTTTTGGTCAAGTGGACTCAACCACTTAAGATTATTTCACTTTTACATTAAGTAAAGTCTTCAAAAGTTACAAGAGGTAGTTCACAAGTGAACTTTACATAGTCTTCATTTTAAAGCTTCTTCTATGACTTTGTGGGACTCAAGCCAATACTTAGTTTTTTCATAGATTTGCTCCAACACATATGGGATGACTAGTGCCATTTTTGCTCTTCTATTGCTCCCATCTACTCATGTTAACAAACCACCTCGATTCCCAATCCTAGATAACGATGCACCACTTGACATCTTCTCTATTTTGTTGTTGAAGTTTATGCAACTTATTAATTTCTACTTTCACACCACCTAGAGCCTCTTGACATCTGATACCATGTAATAAATAATAGAAAAGTGGAATATATTAATAGATAGAGTTGATGAAAAAGGTAGAATAAGAGATAGAGAACTCAAATTCTCAAATTGAAAATAGAAATGTAGCTAAAAGGATAGTTTTGTCCACCTGTGTGCCCACTATGGATCTTGGATGACAATCTACATAGAATCTAGATGAAGGGCTTACTAGTGCACAATTCTATGTAGAGCTACACATGGGCCATGCTTACGTAGCTTTAACAATGGGAGTTGAGGTAGATAAGCATAGCCAAGAGAGAGACAAACTAGTTGACACAATATATGATGGGACAATAAATCCACGCTAAGAAGTCCTACCATCTCACTTTTGTGGATACTAACCCCTAGACCCCATAGAAGAGGGAAAGCCCCCCTCTACACCTTCCCCATTAAGGTTCTATTGGCAAAGTGTACAATGCTACAAGGCTTTTAATTTTGCCTTCAATAGAAACCCATTGGCCTAGAAGTTTGTGCCCTACCTAACCTCATGGCTAGCCTTACAAAGATCATTTATTACCATCAACTCTCACACATAGACCTCATCTAACTTGGAATTTAAGGCTCCATAAATGTCTACGTTCTTACAATGGCTTCTCCTCATTATGGCAGCTTTACAAATTAGAACATCATGGATCATTTGTGGTCATGTGAGGGTGAAGTATTGGGTATATCTAATATGGGGGCCTACCCAAGAGTCCTCAATGATTGCTAATCAATTTTTTGTCACTTACATTGACAATAATTGAAGAAAGGTATGAATAATTTGTATGAATGAAAAAGTATATGTGTTCTCTATGTTCAGGGGATTCAAAGCTCTAGGTGAAAGAGAAACAATAAGGTCTATCAAAAACTTAAGGTCTAATGGTGGAGGAGAATACTTCTCCAAAGAATATTTAGACATTCTAAAAGAGAAACGGATCAAAGGTAGTTTACTTTTGGGTACAACGCCTATGTGTGTATGTGTGTGCATGTTAGTGTGCTTCTCACCCATGCACTTGTGTACTCATTTGCTCATGGTCATCATACCTCCATCATGTCTTTTTGGATTGATAATTATGAGGTGGATCTCCTCCTATTGATACTCATTACTGTGCTAGAATGACACCAAATTTGGCACCGTTGTCAGGGATTGAGCTTTGAGGATGAGCGTGTTATGGTAAGATGTAGAGATGTAATGTTGAAAACATAGATAAATTCTTTTTTTTTAGCTTTTTCATCACCTCTACCATCTCTGCTTCCTCCTTACCTCCATTCCCATCCACACAAAATTTCACCAATTTTGGTCATATTCTCACCTTCCATTCATTCTTCTCATTTCACTTGTGAGAGCAAGTTTTTGTGTTGTATTTTGCACATTTTGTGAGCTTTCAAGTAGGTACTGGCATCCATTTTCTCTGGCCATTATCACAGATAGTATGAATCATGATAGACACCTTTGTCCATCATGATAGATAGGTGTTTGTTGCTGATGGATGATGGATAGACTCCTACGGACAAGTTGTCCATCATGATGGATAGCTTGTCCATTGTAATAGACACACTAAACAATTGGCTCAATCATGATAGATAGTCTTCATGATAAAGAGTGTCCATCATAGACTCTATCCATCATGGACCCAATAGCTTAGTGACTATTCCTATGTACTAAGCTCTTAGGCTTGTTATTCAAAAATGTCATCTCCTATTTACAAACACCAGAGAGTCCTTATAAAACTCAATTTGAATATATTCAAACCAATCGATTAGGTGCTCGCATCTATGAGGATGGTTTGAGAAGATCCATTGCTCAAATCAAAAACCTTGATCAACCCTTTAGACTTGAACACTTAGTGGTCAAATTTGAAGAAGCTTCATATATCGATAAGCAAGGAACCATGTATGTGGTTACTAGATTATTGGATAGAACTCACGAATTTGGAATTGTCATTCGAGAGAATGAGATAGGAGACCTAGATCTAGAGACCCTTGTAAAGGAACCAAGAATACCTCGTGACAAGTCCATTCTGACTAGAATAATTAACCAAGAGTGGATTCCTCAGGGTAACAAGAGTATTGAACCATTTTTTAATAGAGACACAGATGAAGCCTATCGGAGATTTAAACCAGGTCAACCTAATGAAGTAGGTGAAGTCAACATATACAATTTAAAGATTGTGAGACTCCAAGGAAGGTTATATATCTTGATAACACTTTGGAAGGAATGTTCTTAGTGATAGAGCATGGTAGGCATGCATACACTTGGAAGGGTGAATTAATTTTCCCCCCAAGGAGATCTACTATTTCTCATGGAATTCATAAGGAATGAACTAGATTTAGACTAGAGGTAAGCTTTGCAAACCCCTCAGGAAGAGATAGATTAGGATTAGAGATAGAAAGAGCAGATCAAGAGAAGCGTAGAGGTCTGCGACACCAAAGAGGCATGGACAAGTTTCCACTTCCAATACCAAGAGGAAACCTTAGGATATTGAGGCCTACACAATTGGTGAAGTCCATGAAGAATTATTTGATGGCAATGGAGAACAGTATGATCATGAAGCAGAGTTTAGACAAGTATTAAGTGCTTAAAAAGTTCACGGTTTGTTCACTCAATACAATGCTTTTGGCCTAACTTTGAAGAATACAAGCTTGACATGGTTTCAACCACAACATCAAGGTCAATTCAAGAACATTGAAGACTTGCTAGAAGCATTCATCACTGAGTTCTCCAAGAGTGGCATTAGGCACAATACCTCATCCCTCATACATAGCTTCAAGCAAACACTGTAAGAAATAGTCTGACTAGCTAGAAGAAGATTTAGAAAATACTTGGAAAGATGCCCTATCCCATAAGTACCCACACTAGCCAAACAAGTGGCATTGTTCTTGGATGGCTTGCTAACTGCAAAATTATGATCATATGTGTACTTGAAGGAACGTAGGAACATAGAGCAGCATGTGCAAATGTGCATAAACATAGAGGATAACATGGGTGATGAGTTAGATCTTTCTAAGATATAAAAAGACTTAGATAGTGCTACTAGTTTCACTTCTAGACCATCAACTTCAATCGATGAGTTGGTTGAAAAATTACCTCAGAAGTTAGGAGTTTCGAGCAAACACACCCCTAGAATGGCCTCAATGAAAAGATGTTACGATTGTGGGTGAGACCACATGGACCATGTTTGCCTGATCATGGCTCAAACTCAAGTAATCCCTAATAGGTAATACTGAACCATTGAGAGAAGGTACACCAATCACACCGCACAAGATTACCCTTATAATAAACAAGTGGTTAGAGAGTATTGCCAAGATCCATATTAATAGCTAGGGAGGTTCCATAATCCATATCAACAAGCACCTTACTTTAGGCCCCAACATCTCCATGCTAGGCTCAACCAAGATCTTAACCAGTGCTAGGTCAACATACCAACCCCTTGCTAATGTTATCCTAGTTTGATAGAACTAACCCAGACCATGCTTGAGGCCAACCTGCTTTTGAATTACACTAACTCAGTCAAAGTATAGTTGCATTTGATAGATTGCTAGAGAGATTGGAAAAGATGATAGCAAAACCGAAGAAGTTGGCCCCATCAAATGTAAGTGACAATGGAAGTTGAAGGTGCAACTCACACTGTAAGGAATTTTTTGCCCCTAACTCCACGGATGACGTAGTTTCTCCCTTGGTAAATTAGTACTCCCAAGAGTTCTTACACGAAGTTCAAGAGGTAAAATGTTCCAAGGAGAGCAAGGAGATTCCCCCCAATGAGGTAGTTAGGATGAAATTCACGATCAATTTCCATTAGAAATTCCCTGTATTTATGGAGAACAGGAAGATGCACAAACTAGTGAATGATTAGACTTTGAGTCCAATTGGCTACAAGAATTGCTTCATTTCAGAGGCCCATGGTAGTATAAGTCCATCGATGTGAGAACCCCTATTGTCATGGTAAGAAACAAGGAATCAATCATACCTAGTAACACAAATGTGGTAAAGAATACTAAGGTACAATGTCATCTCACCTTAGAGGAGTTATTGAAAGTAAAACCTGAATTGTGGAAGCACATGGCAAATCAAGTGTGAGAAGTAGTTAAACCACCCTCTTAGGTAGGGACACATAAGACAATACCATAAATACCATTGGACAAGATAGGAGACATGAGCAAAGGAGAGGAAGGAAATATCTGTCTCCCTATTACCCATCAGGTGTATACCACCCAAGCAATGTTGGACTCATGTGCAAGAATTTCCATTTCTACCACCTCCTTATGTAAGCGTTAGGGCAAGCCAACACTCAAACTAACAAGGATGAAATTGAAAATGGCAGATGGTCACATTGACAAGCCTTTAGGGATACTAGAAGGGATAATTCTCACCATTTGCAGTGTAAAGTTTGAACATACGTTCACCATATGTGATTTTAGCAGGAAACATGTCTATGAGATGATTTTAGGTAGACCGTTCATGTCAAAACTGCACATAGTGTAGGATTCGGGAACTAATTCTTTGTACCCACAACACTTGGGAGTTGCCAATAAATTCAATCTCAAAGTCTATTCTCATCGAGATGTACTCCTCTCATAATGGAACCCCATCCATAGAGAATCAAATGACATGGATTTAGTGCACTCCATAGGATCAAGATCCTCATGGATGCACAAGGACACTCATTTATGGATGTGTAAAGTCACAATAGAGGAAGAGAAAAGAGAAACCAATAGAAACATAGGTGCGAAGGAGAACCCTAGATCAATTCAAGACCCCTATGCACCTACAATTTTCCCAGATCAAGAGTTTGGACCCCATGGTTGGACAGAAGTTCTAGTGACCATGGATATAGTGTCCAATGAAGAACAGTGGACTCCCCACTGAGATGAGGATGGCTTTGACATTTCAGTGTTCATGATAGAAACGATCATGAGTGATTCAATTATCAAACAATGAGAATCTAGTAGAGATGAACCCGAGGATAGTGACAATGATGAAGAATCCATCCTCACAGAGCATTTATGTGCTTCGGAGGAAGATTACCTCTATTTAATAGAAGCTAGAACATAGGAGCAAGAGAGACAAAATGGGGAAGAGAAATTGAGAGAGACAAGGGACTATCACGAGAAGAAGAAGAAGAAGAAGAAGAAGAAGAAGAAGAAGAAGAAGAAGAAGAAGAAGAAGAAGAAGAAGAAGAAGAAGGAAGGAGAGAAACCTATCCCCAAGGTCATAAAGGAAGAGACCCCCTTTGAAGTCCTAAAAAAATTCATGAAATATGAAATAGAAGATCGAAAGCTCATGATACAAAGGCTTGATAGAGAAGCACTCATAGGAGTGGCATACAAAAACAAAGAGAAAACTAAGAAAAATGTTGTTACCATAGAAGACAATGAAGAACAATGTACCTACATAGGACATGATTTAATCAAAGAAGAGAAAGGGTTTATTGCATTGTTGAGAGAATATAGGGATGTGTTTGTGTGGAGCTATAAATACTTGAAAGAAGTAATGGATATCTGCTCTCATAGAATCCCCATGTCCAACCAACTAAGCAAAAACCATAAACATATAATGACAATTATCGAACGGAGATCAAGGCGGAAATCAATCGTTTGATAGAGGTTGGATTTATCTATGAAATTGAGCATATTGAATGGGTATCCCCCATTGTCATAGTGCCCAAAAAGAATGGTAAGCTATGGGTTTCTATTAACTTGAAGAAGGTTAATGCTGCCACATAAGAGATAGCTATCCGCTTCCTATCGCCAAACATTTGTTGGAAGGGGTAGCAGACAAGGAAGTATATATCTTTCTTGATGGATTTTTTGGCTACAAGCAAGTAGCTATTTCCTCAAAAGACCAACATAAGAGATCTTTTGTGACAAAGTGGGGCATTTTTGCATTTTGTATGATGCCTTTTGGACTCACTAATGCTCCTAGTACATTCCAAAGGCTGATGTGTCATGTGTTCAAGGAGTTCTTGCGAAAGAGCTTAGAGATATATGTTGATGATTTGTGCACTCATTCCAACATCAAACAAAAACATATCCTTGAATTAAGATCCACCTTTGATAAATATAGAGTATCGTGGACGATTTTCACGACACTACACACATATCGAGTATCATGAATCTTTCTTTACGACATTTGGGGAATATCGAGTATCATGGAATCCTGAGAGCGATATGTGTCTGGTATCGAGTATCGTTAAGTTCTTTTCGTGATACTTATGGAATATCGGATATCGTGACTTTTCTAGTGTGTCAAGTATCCTCTATGGTCTGCTTCCAAGTATCGCTGATACTTGCTAAGTATCGTGTATTGCCTGTTCTGCAGTAATCCCAGAGAGGTCTTGTTTCCCTGTTTTAACCCCCAGAACCCTGAACTGGCATAACTTTCTCATACGAAATCCATTTGCAGTGATTTTGGGTTCGTTGGAAAGCTCGTGGGACGTACGGGGATTATTAGATATAGTATTTTGAAGTTGACCCTGAGGTGGACTAGGAAACCAAGGAGTTCCAAAGGATTTTGAGCAATACAAGGGAAAATTTTGGACTTGTAGGCAAAGCTTATGAACCTGAGATCTGGCAGACACTTAGGAAAGGATAGGCAAAGCATTAGATCATCTAAGGCTAGTGTCAACCATACAGCTAAGTCTTGGGCACAACAACTAAGTGGTTATACGTGCTAAGTTCCGACACAAGTGACTCAGAAATGTCCTTCAACATGGAAAGACCCACACATAGCTCAGGTACTTCCTATTTACAGACACCAGAAGGTCCCTATAAGACACAATTGGAATATATTAGGACCAACCAATTAGGTGCTCGCATATGTGAGGATGGCTTGAGACGATCAGTGGTCCAACTCAAAAATCCCGATCAGCCCTTTGGACTTGAACACCCAGTGGTCAAGTTTGAAGAGGGTTCATACATTGACAAGGAAGGAACCATGTATGTGGTAACCAACTTACCAGATAGGAGGGATGAGTTTGGAAACGTTATTCCTAAGAATGAGATAGGAGACCTAGAGCAAGGGAACCTAGGGGGAGAACCCAAGACTCCTAGAGGTAAGTCAGTTTTGACTAGAGTAATCACTCCAGATTGGATCCCTCAAGATAACAAAAGCATAGAGCTATTCTTGAATAGAGAAATAGAGGAAGCCTTTTGGAGATTCAGGCCAGATCAATCGAGCCCTATACTCACCATCTATGAGTTCAAGGATCCAAAGACCCCAGGGAAAGTTATCTATCTAGACCACACATCTGACAAAATGTGCTTGGTGACAGAGTAGGATAGGCATGCATACACTTGGCAAGGTGAGTCAACTTTCCCTCCATCAAGATCTAATGTTTCCCAAGGCCTCCAAGGAGCAGGATCATCCAAGCCTCATGAAACCCAGAGGGAAAGAACCAGAGAGAGACCTGAGGTAAGCTTTGGACACACAGTAGGTAGAGACCGATCAGGAATTGAAAATGAAAGACCTGAAAGAGAGAGACATCACGTACATAGGCATCAAAGAGACGAACATAATTTCCCTTTGCCTAGACCACGACAACACTCAAGAACCCTTAGACCCTCTCAAGTGGTTAAGACAATGAAGAACTATTTTGATGGGTCAGGAGATCCTTATGATCATGTGGCTGAGTTCAAACAAGTGTTAAGAGCTAAACAAGTCAAGGACTTGTTCACCCAGTTCAAGGCATTTGGTTTGACTCTTAAGGGTACTGCCTTAGCTTGGTTTCAGCCCCTGAATAGTCGCAACTATTGAGAGATAGGTCAACTGATGGAAGAATTCATTGTAGAGTTTTCCAAGAGTGGTATCAGGCATAACACATCATCCTTGTGGATCAAGAAACAGTGCGACTTGCAGGAAGAAGGTTTAGATAGTACTTGGAAAGATGCCCTATATCGAAATTGCCCACAGCAGCCAAACAAGTGGCCTTGTTTTTAGATGGCTTGATAAACACCAAGTTGAGATCATATGTGTACTTGAAAGAGCCTAGATCCATAGAAGAGTGTGTGTGGATGTGCATAGACATAGAAGACAACTTGGGTGAGGAGCTAGAATTGTCCAAACTCTATAAGGAGTTTGATAGTTCTACTAGTCATACCTCTAGAACCTCCACAAAAATAGATGAGATAGCGGAGCAGATTGCCAAAAAGCTAGGAGTTCAAAATAGAAAAATGCCAAGGGTCAACAGATTGAAATGATGTTATACATGCGGAGGAGACCACATGGCTAACCTTTGTCTAATGATGGCTCAGCCCCAAGGAAACCCTAATGCTCTCTATTGCACCATTGAGAGAAAATACACAAATCATACAGCTCAAGATTGTCCATACAATAAGCAAGCTATTAGAACAAGTTATCAGCAACCTTACCAGCAGGGTAGGTATCAGAATCAATACCAACAGCCATATTATAGACCACAACAACAATATCAGGCACCATATAAGCCACAACCAGTCCTAGGAAACCAACCACCAGCTCTTGGCAATGTGATCCCAGTTAAATATACGATGGTGGAGGAGAACCCTAATAGAGCATTGGTGTCACTAACCCCATTGGTCTCAAAAAATGTCTCTCACGCTCAAGGTTTTAGACTACTTCCATGAAGATAGTTCACAAGCTTATTACATAGAGTCACCTGAGTAAAGTGAGACTTCTCCATATCAATATGAGACACCACCGATGGAACAAAATTGGGAGCCAGAATACTCCAATGTCATGTATACGAATCCAAATCCTAGGCCCCAATTGAGACAAGTAAGACCACAAGCCCCTAGAGGACCATGTTTTAGATGTCAGGGTGACCATTTCATTCGTGAATGCCCCCATTCACTCATTCCAGCACAAGGACAAAACATCACAATACAAGACTTTTGTCTTGAGTGCGGTAAGGAACATCTCCCAAGAGAATGTCCTAGAAACCCCTCTAGTGCACCCAAGGTTACACTCATCAATGTGGTAGGATTAGTGGCATATTCAAGTTCAAGTAGTAGTAACGTGGCTCCTGTACAGGCAGTTACTAGGGCACAAGCATTAAAAGAGGATAAACCGTTTGAGTAGCCAAAGCCAAGTGACTCAGGAGAGTCTAGTAAGAGGAAACCAAGAACACGGAAGGATAGCAGAGAGAAGGCTAATCGCAAGTGGAACAAAAAGATATCCGAACTAGAAGAAAGCCTAAGGGATACCAAAACAAAAATAAAAGACATTGCATCTCAAAGCCCCTCTCATGTCGAACCTCCATCCACACCACCTCATTCCACCCCACCACCCATTGTAAATAGACCGCAATCAGGGTCTGTTCTTACAGATCCAACCCCAAAAGGCTTGGACATGATGTTCAAGGCCTATCAGGCTCGTCTTCAAGAAGGACCAACAACTGTGAACTTGGAAAAGAGTTACCCTAGAGCAAACTTGGAGATTGAACAGACAAAAATGTGCATGAAAATGGTAGAAGTAGCTCAAGCTATGCTTGAGACTAGTCAAAAGTTCAATCAGATAGACTTTGTCAAGCTAGATTTGCCTTTCCAATGCTTACTAGAAATATTAGACTAGTTGGTTGTTGGGAAAGATGGATGGATGCTCCAAGAGACTGAGTAGGTACTGATAAGCCTGCTTTGTACCAGCCCTCTTTTGCTTCAGAGTTGATAACTAGACCTCTTTAGCTTTTCAATGACACCATAAAATTTCCTATGTCCTTTGGAAATGATGTGTGCAATGATTGAATCAAAACACATAACTTTGGAAGTCACAAACTCAAGAAAACCTTCTATTTTTGTCTTGACACCTGTTGAGTATTTTGCTCAGTATGACCAGCACAGTAGGATATGGAAAAATTCCTTTTAGGGGTATCTAATTAGCTTAGTAAGCTACCTATTCCAAGTGGAATTATGTAAAGTGATAAACTATGCTAAGAGAAATCAATTTAGCAAGTTAAGCTATACCCCCGACTTTTTAGGACTGTAGCAGAAAATGAACAGAGATCACCTCGACGGAGATTTCTCCAAAATGGTTGAATGTAATGTCTTAAAACTTTGATAGCATGTAGCTTACTTCAAGCTGAATCCAACAAGCTTTGAATCACTGAATTTGGTGAAGATTTGACTGAGATATGCCCTTGACAAGTTGACAGACTTTTGAGTAGACTAACAGAGAACTCAGAGATGGACAATGTAAATGTATGTATTAATAAACATTTGTATACAATTCCATTGGCATGAATATCATTGCCAAATGGTGTATAGAGGTGTGGGCTAGAGTGTAGACCTCACACACACTCAAAAATCAGTAATGGTATGCTTGGGAGTGCTCTCTCTTGCCCGCAACTTTTCATGTCCATTTTTATAACAGATGACTAAAAATTTGAATTCAAATTCAAACTTTTGGCTCCCTATGATCAAGCTCCTAAATGCTTGGAGATATTCTTTCAATCAAACAACTATTTTTTCCACGAATCCTTTTGGTAGGTGATTCCAAGAGATTCCAAGTCAATTTGACTTTTACAATGAGGTAAAGTGGTAATTAACCACTAGCATATGTTCCTATGCTTCTTCATGTGTGTATGGACTTCAATGCATCCTTTGAGCCAAATGTGTAGGCTTGTAATTTACACCAACATATCCCCCTCAAGCCAAACATTTTGGCTTAAGTCTTCATCTTCAATCTTCAAATATATCCTCCAATCCAATCATGGATTTGAACCTGCAAAGTTTGGTTCCATCCAAAGCTTTAGTCAACAAATCTGCACATTGCATGTTGGTTGATACATAGGTTAGTTGAATGTCATTGCTTATCAATTTCTCTCTCACATAATGGTAATGAACCTCTATGTGTTTGGTCCTAGCATGATAAATAGGATTAGCTGCAAGGTGAAGAGAACTTGTATTATCTCCAAAGATAATTAGTGACCTAGTATATAATCCCAATTCTGTATACAAAAGCTTAATCCAAATTGCTTCTTGTGTGGCATTTTCCAATCCTCTATACTCTGCCTCTGTGGAAGACAAAGCAACAGTGGGTTGCTTCTTTGAAGACCATGAAATTGGTTTGTCACCTGCAAAAGAAATATATCCAGAAGTGCTCCTCCTATCATCCTTGCATCCTGCCCAATCTGCATGTGAATAAATTTTGATATCAATATCCGAAGTGTAAAGGAAATACAAACCATGGTTCTGTGTACCCTTGAGATACTTCATGATTCTCTTGGACGCCTCTAAGTGAGGTATCCTTGGCTTGTGCATAAATTGACTTAGCACACTAACTCCATATGCAATATCTATCCTTGTTAAGGTAGCATAGTTCAAACTACCCACCATACTTTGATAACCTGTAATGTCATTGACTTCATCACCTTCATGGGCACTTAGTTTTAGGTTTACCTCCATTGGAGTGCTTGCTACTTTGGCATCCTGCAAATGAAACTTCTTCAACATATCCTGTATATATTTTTTCTGAGTGATATATATCCCTGAATTGGTGTAAACTAATTCAAGTCCCAAAAAATACTTCAATAAACCAAGATCATTGATCTTGAACTCCTTCATCATTTGACTTTTGATAATCTGATTCCATTGACATCATTACCTGTAATAATGATGTCATCAACATAAACACAAAGGTATATTACCTCTGAATTACTTCTCTTGATGAATAGAGAAGTATCTGCCTTGCTGATGACAAATCCTTGGTCTTGGAGGTATGTAGTTAACCTGTAATTCCATGCCCTAGGTGCCTGCTTCAATCCATATAAAGCCTTTTTCAATTTGCAAACATATGTTACCTTCTTAGGGTCTTCATAGCCAGGAGGTTGTGACATGTATACCTCCTCTGAAATCCATCCATTCAAGAAAGCATTCTTGACATCCAATTGGTACATATTCCAATTTTTTGATGCAGCCACACTTACCAACACTCTGATTGTTGGCATCTTGGCCACAGGTGAGAATCTCCTCATATTCAATGCCTTGGGTTTGTGCAAAACCCTTGGCTACCAATCTGGCTTTGTACCTATTAATTGTGCCATCAAAATTTCTTTTAAGCTTATACATCCATCTAGATCCTATTACCTTCATTGAGTCCTTCTTAGGTACTAACTCCCATGTGTCACTTTCTTTGAGTGCTTCAATCTCCTCATCCATAGCTTCTTTCCATTCTGATTTGGTAATTGCTTCTTCATATGATCCTGGTTCTTCATTTGACAAGTCTTTGGCAAGATAAACAGAATGTTTAGTAACAAGAGATGTATCATACCCATATCTGATAGGTTTCTTGCTTTCTCTTTGTGATCTTCTAAATGGTTGAGTTGAAGATTCAGGTATGTCTTCCAATTTCTTCATCTTCATTTTGCCTTTGGACTTCCATGCTTTGAATTCTTCAAGGTTGATAGTATCTTCATCATCTGAACTTGAGGCTTCATTCTGAGTAGGTTCCTCCTTTGTAAGAATTGGAAATTCCTCTTCCAAATCATAGGGTAACTTAACCTTCCTACATTCATTCTCATACCAAGAATCATTTTCATCAAAGACAACATCTCTACTTACCATGAATCCCTTATTGGTGGATTATAAAACCTGTAACCTTTTTTATTTAAATCATACCCAATAAAGATGCATTTTTTAGCCTTTGGGTCTAGCTTACCTCTTATCTAAGAAGGAATGTGTACATATGCTACACATCCAAATATTTTGCAATTGTCAAGTGAGGGTCTCTTACCATGCCATGCTTCATAGGGTGTCATGCCATCAAGAGACTTAGATGGTAACCTGTTTATGAGGTAAGTGGCAGTAGAAATGCTCTCTGACCATAGATAGTTAGGTAACTTTTTCTCATTAAGCATAGATCTAGTTGTCTCAACAATTAACCTATTTCTTCTCTCAGCTACCCCATTCTTTTCAGGAGAATACCTTGTGGTTATCTCTCTCTTGATGCCTCTGTCCTGCAAGAAGTCTTCAAATTCATTGGAGAAGTACTCACCTCCTCCATCTGACCTTAGCCTTTTCAAGTTCCTTCCTGTCTGGTTTTCAACTAATGCAAGATATTTTTTAAAGCAATTAAATACCTCATCCTTGTGCTTCATGAAGTACAATACAGTCCATCTGCTATAATCATCAATGAAAGACACATAGTACCTTGATCCTGAGATTGAGGGGTCTTTGCTTGGTCCCCATATATCTATGTGGACAAGCTCTAGGTAGTCTTCATGCATGTATCCTTTCTTGGAGAAGGGTAACCTGTGAGACTTACCAAGTTGACAAGCACCACACTTGTAAATCATATGTTGCTTGGATACATTAGGTATCCCAAGCACACATTGGTCCCTGCACATTTGTTTCAAGGTTCTTTCTCCTATGTGCCCTAACCTTTTGTGCCAAATCTCAAGCTCTGAAAGTGTCTGATCTTTATAACTGTATAGTGCAATGTTCTTTGTATCTTCTAACTCAAAAGTAAAAAGTCTACCTGACTTTTCTCCTTAAGCAATCCTCTTGAACCCATGTCTTGGATCCTCCACATATGATCCATATTGATTGAATCTGACCTGCAAACCTTTCTCCACAATCTGACCAACACTCATCAAATTTTTGGTAATGGTTGGTACATAGAGTACCCTGCTCAACGAATTCTGATTTCCATCACAAGTCTTAACATTTCCAACTTTAACTACAGAATGCTTTGTGCCATCACCTGTTTGGACTTGATGCTTACCTTTTGGTTCCTCAAGATGAGAGAGTAATGCTACATTGCCAGCCACATGATTTGAACATCCTGAGTCAATGTAGAATAGGTGGTCATCATTTGTACCTGCTTTTGAAGTCATGTTCATGATTAGAAGAGAGTCATCCTGCTCCTCTGTGTATTTGTTGTAATCCTTCCTAGATTTGAATCCTCCTTGGTAGTTGCCATTGTAATTATTGTTGTAGTTGTTGTTGTAGTTATTTTTGTAGCCTTGGTGATGATTGAATCTACCTCTTGACTGTGAGTAGCCACCTCTTTGATATCCTCTTCCTCTCTGATTCTTGTAATTCTTGAAACACTCATCTGTAGTATGATTTGATAGACCACAAATGTTGCATGGTGAGGAGTTATAAGATCTCCCCCTACGTGACTTACCTCCTCTACCTCTTCCTCTTGAAGATCTACCTCTCCCTGCATAGTTGGTTTGAGAAGTAGAGCCTTCATCTTCCACCTTTTTGCTTTTGCCTTTATCTTTAGACTTCTTATCAGTGTATAGGGCAGAAGAGTTATTACCTTTGGATGTGTCTCCATTTTTGTTGAGCTTTGCTTCACGAGTAAATAATTGTCCCATGAGAGTTGTAAGATCTGGAGTGTGCATGTCCATGTAAAGATCCATAGCTGTGGTGAAACTTTCCCATTTGTCATCAGCCTTGATCCCATTGATCACTTGCCTTACAATCTCTTCTTCAATCTCTTCTCCTATGCTTGCTAACTGATCTGATACATCTTTAATCTTGGTCACAAATTCTGAAACAGCTTGCTTAGTTTACTTCCTTAATGTTGTGAATTCAATCCACAACTGATTTTCCTATCCCTTGTGTTGGAGGAAAAATATGATGATAAGGTTTCCCAAGTCTCCTGGGTGTCTTACAATTTCTAATATGTGGCAAAAGAAAATTAGATATAGAGTTGAGTAAATAAGACCTTGCCAATGCATCCTTAGCACACCATGTGTTGAGCCTTTCATGTTCTTCCTTGGTTGGTAATCCTCTTGTTTTGAATGAGGGCAATTCCCCATCTCCTAAGATGTATCCATAGAGACTCCTTCCTTGTAGGTAGGTCTTCATCCTTAGAGACTATGCTTGATAGTTGTTCCTGTCCAATTTGTCAACAAATGAAGGAAAACCATCTCCCATTTTACCTTAGTTTTTGCTCTGATACCACTCTTGGGAAAGATGGATGGATGCTCCAAGAGACTGAGTAGGTACTGCTAAGCTTGCTTTGTACCAGCCCTCTTTTGCTTCAGAGTTGATAACTAGACCTCTTTAGCTTTTCAATGACACCATAAAATTTCCTATGTCCTTCGGAAATGATGTGTGCAATGATTGAATCAAAATAGATAACTTTGGAAGTCACAAACTCAAGAAAACCTTCTATTTTTGTCTTGACACCTGCTGAGTATTTTGCTCAGTATGACCAGCACAATAGGAATTGGAAAAATTCCTTTTAGGGGTATCTAATTAGCTTAGTAAGCTACCTATTCCAAGTGGAATGATGTAAAATGATAAACTATGCTAAGAGAAATCAATTTAGCAAGTTAAGTTATACCCCCGACTTTTTAGGACTATAGCAGAAAATGACCAGAGATCACCTCGATGCAGATTTCTCCAAAATGGTTGAATGTAATGTCTTCAAACTTTGATACCATGTAACTTACTTCAAGATGAATCCAACAAGCTTTGAACCACTGAATTTGGTGAAGATTTGACTGAGATATGCCCTTGACAAGTTGACAGACTTTTGAGTAGACTAACAGAGAACTCAGAGATGGACAATGTGAATGTATGTATTAATAAACATTTGTATACAACTCCATTGGCATGAATATCATTGCCAAATGGTGTAGAGAGGTGTGGGCTAGAGTGTAGACCTCACACACACTTAAAAATCAGTAATGATATGCTTGGGAGTGCTCTCTCTTGCCCGCAACTTTTCATGTCCATTTTTATAACAAATGACTAAAAATTTGAATTCAAATTCAAACTTTTGGCTCCCTCTGATCAAGCTCCTAAATGCTTGGAGATATTCTTTCAATCAAACAACTATTTTTTCCATGAATCCTTTTGGTAGGTGATTCCAAGAGATTCCAAGTCAAGTTGACTTTTACAATGAGGTAAAGTGGTAATTAACCACTAGCATATGTTCCTATGCTTCTTCATGTGTGTATGGACTTCAATGCATCCTTTGAGCCAAATGTGTAGGCTTGTAATTTACACCATCATTGGTAAACAAGCCGCATGTTCCTTTACCTCCACAGGCTCAACCGGTTGTTGAAAGAGAAAGCTCACCACCAAGGAAAGCTTATGTTCCTAATTCCATGGATGATGGAACACCTCTTTCAATGCAACAGTACTCTCAAGAGTTCTTGCGGGAAATACAAGAAGAGAAATGGGCCAAGGAGAAGGGTAATCCCCCTCCTATTCTTGAGATTGATGATCTTCATGATCAATTTCCCCAAGACATTCCGTCTATCTATGGAGATCGAACAGAGCAACAAGAGGATGAGATATTAGATTTTGAATCTAATTCTTTACAAGAGTTGCCACAATTCACAGGCCCATGGGAATCTCAATCTCTTCATATCAGAGCTCCCACAATATTGGTAAGGAATGAAGACTCAGTCGTTCCAAGAAATACTAATGTCGTGAAGAACACTAAGGTTCAGTGTCATCTCACTGTGGAAGAGTTGATCAAAGCAAACCCCGAGTTATGGAATCATGTGAAGGATCAGGTTCCAGAACTTGATTCCAATATGCCAAAAGCAAGCTCTAAGCAGAAAGTTCCAGAGATACCTCTTGATAAATTAGGAGACATGAGCGAAGGTGAAGAAGGTAATACTTATCTTCCGATCACCTATCAAGGTTACACAACCAAAGCAATTGTAGATTCGGGTGCTGGTGTTGCTATTGGGACCACCTCCTTGTGGAAGCGATGGGGCAAACCCACATTAAGACCAACTAGAATGAAGCTTCAAATGGAAGATGGTCATTTTGACCTCTAGGATTGCTCGAAGGGATAACTCTAACCACTTGTGGTGTAGAGTTTGAATATACATTTGCTATATGTGACTTTGAGAAAAATAATGTCTATGAGATGATCCTAGGAAGACCCTTCCTACGACAATTGCAAATAGTACAGGATTGGGGAACCAACTCCTTGTACTTACAGCACTTAGGGGTCACCACCAAGGTCAATTTGAAGGATTACACCTCAAAGATGTACCACCCCTACAATGGAATCCTATCCACAAAGCGAAAGAAGATTCTATCTCCATGCATTCTGGAAGTTCACCTGATCCATCCTGGCTGCATGAAGATACTCACTTGTGGATGTGCAAGGTCGCAGAGGAAGAGGAAATGCGCCTAAAAGCGAGACAAGAAGGAACTTCTCAAGGAGAAAGACCAGTTAAAGACCCAACCTACACATCGATGATTTTTCCAGATGAGGAATTTGAGCCTCATGGCTGGGCAGAAATCTTAGCTACCATGGACATTGCAAACAATGAAGAACATTGGACACCTCATTGTGATGACGAGGGTTATGATATTTCAATGTTCATGTATCAGCTCTTGTTGGAAGAGTGTGATCCTAGTGAGGTCATAGAAGAAGAAGAGAATGACGATGATCTAGAATCCATTGTGTTGGATACTTACTTTGACTCAGAGGAGCACTATTTAGAAGACATAGGAGTGTTAACCCAAAAAGAAGAAGAACCTCTCACAAGTATTAAAACGGTAAATTCAAAAGATGGAAGTGAGGGTAGTCAAAAGAAAAAGAAAAGAAAAGCAGTGAAACAAGAAGAGGAGGAATCCTTGTTTGAAGTACGAGAAAATTTCAAGAAATATGAAGTGGAAGACCGAAAAATTTTGGTACGAATGCCTAAAAGAGAGGCCATCATAGGAGAAGCATATGATAATAAAGACAAGACCAAGAAGATTGTTGTGACCATTGAAGGAAACTAAGAGCGATGTACGTACATAGGAGACGACCTAAATGCAAAAGAAGGGGTAGAGCTTGTAGCTCTATTAAGGGAATATAGGGACGTGTTTGCGTGGCACTATAGAGATTTGAAGAGAGTAGATCCAAAGTTTTTCTCTCATACTATCCCCATGACCGCTGATGCCAAGCCCACCAAACAAAATCCCTACATATATAATGACACTTATGCAGCTAAAATCAAAGAAGAAATTGATAGGTTGATTGAAGCTAGATTTATCTATGAGATTGAGCATACTGAATGGGTGTCCCCCATTGTAGTGGTGCCCAAGAAGAATGGAAAGTTGCGAGTGTGTATTAACCTTAAAAAATTTAATGCCGCTACGATCAAAGATAATTATCCGCTTCCAATCACTAAACATTTATTGGAGCGTGTTGCAGGCAATAAGTTTATAGCTTCCTCGATGGATTTTCAGGTTACAATCAAGTAGCCATTGCCCCAGAAGATCAACACAAAACGTCTTTCACCACAGAGTGGGGAATCTTTGCATTTCGTGTGATGCCATTTGGGCTCACAAATGCACCTGCAACTTTCCAAAGGCTCATGTGTCATGTCTTCGAAGAGTTCTTGCGAAAGAGCTTAGAAGTATATGTGGATGATTTATGTGCTCATTCCCAACAAAGAAGATACCACATCCCTGAGCTCAGACAGATCTTCAACAAGTGTAGAGAATATCGAGTGTGTCTGAACCCAAAAAAGTGTACCAGGTTGAGAGCATTGTTCATTTTTTCCAGCAGGTGTATGTCCAAAAATAGCAAGTTTTGGGAGCTAGTCATTTCACAACTAGTCTGTCTTGACTTAAACTTTTGGGATACATGTTCCAAAGTACTTGCCTGATATTTTGGTGGATTTAAGAAGCTCAAAGGGTCTACTAATCAACTCTGAAGTCTCAGTTGGCTGGTGTGAAGCTGGTTGTAGCAGCACCTACTCATCTTTGGATTGCATCCACCATCTCTCTTCACAGTGGTATCAGAGCATAGTCAAGCAACATGGGAGATGGATTTCCATCAACAATTGACAAATTGGATCGAAACAACTACCCGGCATGGTCTCTAAGGATGGAGGCTTACCTTCAAGGGAGGAATCTATATGGATTCATATCCGGAGATGAAGCAATGCCAACCGTGAGGAACAAAGGGAAACCATCATATGAAGAAGTGGAAGGACTTTCGAATTGGTGTTCGAAGGATGCACTTGCAAGGTCCTATATTCTAAACTCAATCTCTGATTTTCTTTTACCTCATGTCAAGGGATGCAAGACATCAAGAGAGACCTGGAATGCACTTGCTTCTTTCTTCTCTTCCAACACTCGAGCAAGGAAGAACCAATTGTGGATGGAGTTCACAACAATGAAGAAAAGCCCGAAGCAAAATGTGACTGATTATGTCACAAAGATGAAGGAGATTTCTGACCAACTTGGAAGCATTGGAGAGGTAATTGAAGAGGAGCAAATCATAAGACAAATCATGAATGGAATCAAAGCAGACGACAAGTGGGAGTCATTCACAACAGCCATGGATTTATACATGGATATGCATGTACGCGACCTCAACACACTCATGGGCCAACTCTTCACTCATGAAGCAAAGATTAGCAAAGGTGGTGAGTCCTCAAGAGGTAATCAAACTTCTGCCTTATATTCTGATAAAGCTAAGGTCAAGGACAAGTCAAAGAATAGGAAGAATGAAGATGAAGGAAGCTCTTTCCAAGCAAACTTTGCAGGTAGAGGAAGAGCTAGAGGAAGAGGCAGAAGTGGAAAGCAAGGCAGGGGGAGATTCCAATCATCTCAACCTTGCAACATATTTGGCTTATCTAACCATACTACTGAAGAATGTTTCAGGAATCCAAGGAACTCAAGAGGAAGAGGATTCAATAGAGGTGGCTATGGATCAAATAGAGGTAGATACAATGGAGGCTACAACAACAACAACTACTACAACAACAATTACAACAACAACAACAACTATCAAAGTGGCCATAGAGGAAGAAGAGATTACAATAACTATGCAGAGGACCAAAGTCAAGAAGATTCATTATTGATTATGAATCTATCAGCGAAGAAGGGTAAGGATGATGATCACATATTTTACATTGATTCAGGATGCTCGAACCATGTAGCAGGAAATGTGGCTTTACTTTTTGATTTGGAAGATCCTCATAACAAGCATGAAGTGCAGACTGGAGATGACACAAAGCACTCAGTGGAGAAGATAGGTAATGTGAAGACATCAGATGGGAATATGAACCTCTTAAGCAAAGTCTTGTATGTCCCTACAATTACCAAAAATTTAGTAAGTGTTGGACAGATTGTTGAAAAAGGATTGCAGGTTAGATTCAATCGATTTGGAGCATATGTTGAAGAGCCAAGGCAAGGCTTTCAAAGGATTGCCAAAGGAGAAAAGACAGGAAGGCTTTTCACTTTTGAAGTGGAAGATACAAAAAACATAGCTTTGTTTAGCTATGGATCTCAAACTCTTACAGAGTTGGAGATATGGCACAAAAGGCTTGCTCACATTGGTGAGAGGACACTCAAACAAATTTGCAGGGACCAAAGTGTACTTGGTTTGCCTAATATCACAAGGCAACACATGATTTATAAGTGTGAAGCTTGTCAACTCGGCAAGGCTCATAGACAACCTTTCAATAAGAAAGGATATATGTATCGAAATCCTTTGGATCTAGTGCACACGGATGTGTGGGGTCCAAGTAAGGAGCCATCTATATCAGGCTCAAGATATTATGTGTCTTTCATAGATGATTGTAGCAGGTGGACCATTCTGTTTTTCATGAAGCACAAGGATGAAGTGTTTAATTGCTTTAAGAAGTATATTGCTCTTGTTGAAAATCAAACAGGTAGGACTTTGAAAAGACTCAGATCAGATGGTGGAGGAGAATACTTCTCTTCTGAATTTGATGCCTTCTTGCATGAAAGAGGCATTAAAAGGGAAGTCACTACAAGGTATACACCCGAACTCAATGGTGTAGCAGAGAGGAGGAATAGAGCTATTGTTGAAGCTGCAAGGTCCATGCTCAACGAAAAGGGATTGCCAAACTACCTATGGGCAGAGGCTGTGTCTATAGCCACATATCTCATAAATAGACTTCCATCTAAGTCACTAGATGGAACCACTCCATATGAAGTGTGGAATGGAAGAAGACCTAGTCTAGAGCATTGCAAAATCTTTGGATGCTTAGCCTATGCTCACATTCCTTCTCAAGTAAGAGGGAAATTGGATCCCAAGGCAGAGAAGTGCGTATTTATTGGTTATGACCAAAACCAAAAAGGATATAGATTGTACAATCCAACCAATAAAGGATTTTCTGTGAGTAGAGATGTAATTTTTGATGAAAACAAATCATGGTTTGATGATGACAGGAAAGTGAAGTTGCCGTATGACTTGGATGAAGACTTTCCATCACTTCAACCAAAGGAGCCAAAGCGGATTGAAGAAAGTGATTCGGAGATTGACCTAGAAGACTTGGAAAGACTAAAGCTATGGAAGAACAAAGGTAAAGCAAAGATGCAGGATGCTACATATGGACTGGAGAGCTCACATCAACCACTTAGAAGGTCTTCAAGGGAGAAGAAGAAACCAGAGAGGTTTGGTTATGATACTTCTTTGGTCACCAAGCACTCAATCTACATTGCAAAGGATTCAACCAATGAAGAACCTACCACATTTGAAGAAGCACAAAGCAAGAAAGCTTGGAGAGATGCAATGGATGAAGAAATGGAAGCCTTGAAGGAGAATGACACTTGGGAGCTTGTACCTAACAAGCCATCTATGAAGATAATCGGATCTCAATGGATATACAAAATCAAGAGGAATCCAAATGGAAGTATAAATAGACACAAAGCAAGGTTAGTTGCTAAAGGGTTTGGTCAAACCCATGGTATTGATTATGAGGAGAATTTCTCTCCTGTTGCAAAAATGCCTACAATTAGGGTTCTCATTAGTCTTGCTGCATCTAGAAATTGGAATCTCTATCAACTTGATGTAAAGAATGCTTTCTTGAATGGATGGATTTCTGAGGAAGTGTATATGGCACAACCTCCTGGATATGAGGATGCACATCATCCTAACTATGTATGCAAACTAAAGAAAGCTTTGTATGGATTGAAGCAAGCTCCAAGAGCTTGGAATTTCATATTGGTGACTTATTTGCAGGACCAAGGATTCAAAGCTAGCAAGGCGGATACCTCTTTGTTCATAAAGAGGAATGGATCTGAAGTGATCTATTTATGTGTGTATGTTGATGATATTATTATCACAGGCAATGATCTTGAAGGAATCAAACAGGTAAAGAGTCAAATGAAGGAGGAGTTCAAAATAAGTGACCTCGGACCACTCACTTATTTTCGTGGATTGGAGTTGATCTACACAGATTCAGGTATATACATCACACAAAGGAAGTATGTCCATGACATGCTCGTCAAGTTCAAGATGGAAAATACCAAGTGTGTAGGTACACCTATGGAGCAAAATCATAAGCTTAGTGCTTATGAAGGAGAGCCAATTGAAGACATACAAGCTATCAAAGCTTGGTTGGAAGTTTGAACTATGCAACACTCACAAGGGTGGATATATGCTATAGTGTTAGCATATTGAGTCAGTTTATGCATAAGCCGAGAAGACCACATATGGAAGCGACCAAGAGAGTCCTCAAGTACCTAAAGGGGACCATGAACGAAGGTTTGTTCTATTCATATACTTCAGATATTGAGCTAAAGGTCTACTCAGATGCAGATTGGGCCGGATCTAAAGATGATAGAAGAAGCACATCAGGGTATATATCATTTTTAGGTTCAAAAATCATTTCTTGGCCATCGAAGAAGCAACCAACCGTGGCATTATCTTCTACCGAAGCCGAATATAGAGGTTTGGCTAATGCAACTCAAGAAATCATGTGGTTAAAGTCTTTGTACACAGATCTTGGACTTCATTCTTCAACACCTCATATTTTTGGTGACAACACAAGCTCACTACATCTAGCAGCTAATCCGGTATACCATGCTAGAACCAAGCATATTGAAGTCCACTACCATTACGTAAGGGAGAAGCTAATGAGCAAGGATATTCAACTATCCTATGTCTCTACAGATATGCAATGTGCCGACATGTTGACTAAAGCTCTTGATGGTATGAAGTTAAGTAGATTCAAGTTGATGAATAGAATTGCTTCAAATTTTGATGGCATGTAGAAAACTTTGAGCTGGTTCCAACAAGCTTTAGATCTTTGAATCTAGTGAAGAAATGAGTGAGATATGCTCTCCACAAGTTGATAGACTTTTAGACAATGTGACAGAGAACTTAGAAATGAACAATGTAGATATATGTATTAATGAACACTTGTATACAATACCATTGGCATAAAGATCATTGCCTAATGGTGTAGATAAGTGTGGGCTAGAGTGTAGGCCTCACACACACTCAAAATTGATAATGAGAAGCTCAGAAAGTGACTCTTCTACCCGCGACTTTTAGATGAACTCTTTTATAGTGGTTGAGTTCAAAGTTTGAATTTGAATTCAAACTTTTGGCTCTCTATAATCATGCTCCTATATCCTAGGAGATATTCAATCAATCAAAGCTAACTTTTTTCCATGAGTTCCTTTGGTAGGTGTTTACAAAGATTCCAAAGTCAAAAGTGACTTTTATAAATGAGTAAAGTGGTAATTAACCATTGGCCTTGGTTCCTATGCTTCTCCATATGTGTATGTAATACAAGCCAAACGTGTAGGCTTATGAATTGCACCAACAGCTCCCCCTCAAGCCAAACATTTTGGCTTGGTCTTCATCCTTCATTCCTCATGTATATCCTGCAATCCAGTCATTGATTTGAACCTGCAAAGTTTGGTTCCATCCAAAGCTTTTGTTAACAAATCTGCACACTGCATGTTGGTTGATACATATGTTAATTGAATATCCTTGTTTAATAACTTGTCTCTCACATAATGGTAATGAACCTCTATATGTTTGGTCCTAGCATAATTTCCAAAGAAATGATTCAAGTAATGATAGTAAAGAATCCTAGAATTGTGGTAAACCTACACATTTTGAACGTGATTGCAGGTTGAAGAATCAAAATAATAGAAGGTAGCAAAACACCTATGCATCTAGAAGTGCAGATGATTTTGAGAAGTTGTTCATGGTTCAACATCATAATGAATATGATGTCTATTGATGTTTCAAAATCGAGCGGTAATGTTTGGTATGTTGATTTAGATGCCTCAAATCACATGACCAGTCATGTAGAATGGTTTAGTAGTTTGCATAAATTGCCAGTTCTTGGATATGTTGAAATGGGTGATGACACATCACATCCTATCGAGAATACGAGAAACATAACACTATCTATGGAGGATGGGAAGGTAAAACATCTTGTTGATGTGCTGCATGTTCCAAATATAACAAAGAATCTGGTTTCTATTGGACAAATGGTTGACGAGGGATTAGAAGTTAGATTCAATGCTGGTGGGTTGTATGTAGAAGAGTAAAAACTGGGTGGATGATTGATTGCCAAAGGAAACAAATTGGGTAGGATGTTCATCTTCAATGTGAAAATTCCTGAAATGAATATAGCCATGTTTTCAAAAGGTGCAAGATTTATTACTAATATAGAGATCTAGCATAAACAAATTGGACATGCAAATTTGGAGAGACTGAAATTGATGTAGTCCAAGGATATTGTCAATGGACTACTAAATTTCAAAGTTGCTAAAATGCAAAAGGTATGTGCAACATGTCAATTTGGTAAACAATCAAGAGCATCGTTTTTGCATAGATAAGCATGTTAGTGAGAATGTACTAGAAATAGTACATATAGATGTTTGGGGTCTTGCAAAGACCACATCTATGGGCACTTGAATGTTTTATGTTACTTTCATTGATGACCATACACAGAAAGTATGGGTATATTTCATGAAAGAGAAGAGTGAGGTGTTCACTCACTTCTAGAATTTCAAGGCTATGGTGGAAAAGCAGACAAGAAAGTATATTCAAATATTAAGGTCTGATGGAGGAGGTGAATACATGTCAAATGAGTTCAACACCTTTCTTAAAAGTCATGGATTTTGACGTACGTTTTCGTGCAGGTACACACCACAACAGAATGGCATTGTTGAACGCAAAAATAGACATATTGCAGAAATAGAAAGAGCTTTGATGGTTGAGAAGAATATGCCGCATTGTTATTGAGAAAAATCTATGCATACTATTGTATACATCATGAATAGAACTCCGACTGCTACTGTACATCAAGTTACACTTGAAGAGAAGTTTACAGGTAAAAGGCCAAACTTGTCACATATGAAAGTATTTGGCTCTATTGCATCTATACATACTCCAGATGAGTTGAGGATGAAGCTTGATCCAAAAGCAGGAAAATGTATTTTCATTGCATACTCCCTTGAACAAAAGGGGTTTAAATTATAACCCACTCAGATGATAGGTGAAGGTAAGTAGAGATGTGGTGTTTGATGAAATGTCAAGCTTCTATGTAGATGCAAAAGATGGAATTTATCTTGAACCAAATGACAAAGAAAATGTAGGAAAATCAAGTGCAGAATCTCAAGTTTTGAGTGGGCCAGATGCGTCACCAAGCAACAGCTCCAACTCAAATCCATGGAGTGAAAGATTGCATGGAAATTTTAGTCCAGAAACTTCATCAATTACATCAAAGAAAGGTAAGAAAAAGCTTTCTACTCGTAGTAAAACATTTATAGGGTTTGAAGACATTGATGGAGTTTCAAGGGGTTCAGAGAAGAGCCTTGATGAGGAACGTGGATTTCCCTCTGTGAAGACTCTAGGAGTTAGAAAGGCACATGCAGATGATACAAGGAGAAGTGACCTAGGACCAAGAAGTTTTTGTAGGATGTAGAATTATGTGCAACAATTGACGTATGACATTTATATGGCTTGTCATTGTTCCTACATGACCAAGGTAATACAAGATGCTAAACCTTCTTGTTTTGAAGATGCAATCTGAAATGTAGATTGGGAAAAAGCCATGGATGAGGAGATGGCTGCGGTTTATGGAAACGATACATGGAAGCTGGTTCCATTGCCATAAGGAAAGATATCCATAGGTTGCAAGTGGATTTGCAAGGTAAAGCACAATGTTGATGGTAGCATAAGCAAGTACAAAGCATGATTAGTAGCAAAAGGATATGCACAGACATATGGAATCCATTATGGGGAAACATTCCACCCTGTAGCTAAAATGTCTACTATCAGAACACTTGTTGCATTTGCTACAACAAAAGGATGGGCTTTGCATCAGATGGATGTAAAGAATGCTTTTCTACATGGTGAGTTACAGGAAGAAGTATACATGGACGAGCCACAAGGATATGAAGATTCAAAGCACCTAGAATTTATTTGCAGGTTGCAAGAGGATTTGTATGGGCTTAAACAAGCCCCCCTTGCTTGGCATGCAAGGAGTGCTAACTACTTAACCACCATTGAGTTTTCTATGTGTGATGTAGATCATTCACTATATGCAAGGAAGGGTGATGATAGCATCACAATTGTGGCTATTTATGTTGATGACTTGATTGTAGGAGGCGACAATGAAGAAAGAATTAAAGAGGTAAAGAAACTCCTTATGTAGGAACTTGACATGAAAGATCTTAGTGTGCTACACTATTTCTTGGGCATTGAGTTTATACATATAGAAACATGTAGATGGATTTTGCAATGGAAATATGCCTTGAATATGCTACAAAAGTATGGTATGGATTATTGTAGGCCAATTTCTATGCCATTAGATTAGAATTTGAAGTTGGATAGTACATCAGGTGAAGCATTGGAAAATGCTATTATGTACAAAAAAATTGTGAGAAGTTTGATATATCTCACAATTACAAGTCCTGATCTAAGTTACACTGTTGGGCTTGAAAGTCAATTTATGCAGGTTCCCATGAAGCCACATTTAGATGCTCTAAGGTGCATTCTATGTTATGTGAGTGCTACTTTTGATTATGCATTGTTTTATGAAGTTGGTGTAGATTTCTAGGTTCATGGATACACCGATGTAGATAGAGCTGCTGGCATTCCAGATAGAAGATCTACTAGTGGCTTTCTATTCTCACTTGGGAGTGCAACTATTACATGGAGCAGTAAGAAGCAACCCACTGTTGCTTTGTTGAGTATAGAGGTGCTACAATGGCAACATGTGAGACATCATGGCTAGAGATGCTATTTGCAGATTTGGGTATGGAAGTGCAAAAGCCTATCACAATCTATTGTGATAATCTTAGCAGCATATAGTTAGCACGGAATCTTATTTTTAATGCTAGAACAAAGCATATCGAGGTACATTATCACTTCATTAGAGAGAAGGTATTCGCAAGTGAAATTGATCTTGTTTATGTGAGAAACGATGAGCAGGTTGTTGATATTTTCACTAAAGCACTTGGAGCAGAGAAGCTTAAGAAGTTTTGGAAGATGCTTGGATTACAGGACATGACATTGAGCTTGAGGGGGAGTGTTGAGATATCACACTCAATATGTGATGACCGAGGATGACACATATCAGTTTTTCTTTTCTCTCACATGTACAATGGTCATGCCCATACATGTCAGGGATAGTTCATTGAGCTTTAATAGATTTATCTACCAAGAGTGATGGCACATTTGTTCTCTTTCTAGCTTACTCATTTGTGGACATTCGGATTTTCCCTTATGTACTATTCTTTTTATGTTGCACTTGTTGTCTTGTTGTTTTTAGGTCATTCTTGTACATTCCTTTTATGTAATAGAATAAGAAGAAGAAGAAGAAGAAGAAGAAGAAGAAGAAGAAGAAGAAGAAGAAGAAGAAGAAGATCATTCATCCTTGCCTCAATCTTTGTGTGTGCTTCTCTTTGATTGTGAGAGTATGTGTGTGAACTCTCTTCCTTATCTCCTTCTTCATGACAGCTTGCACATCATCAAGAAGTTATGTAGTGAGAAGTATAGGGCATGTTCAAAGAGAAAGGTTTGAAGGTACAAAGGTGATGAAGGAATTTCAAAATTACATATGCGAGAGATCAAAACAAATTCTTTCTAAACACCTCTTATTGCTTCCCCAAAAGCTTCCATCTAACCATAGTTGAATAACTTTTAGATGGAAAGTATGCATACATGTGGTCAAGTTTCGATCTTATCATATTATTATAAAAAGTATCCAAAGCTACATTGGCCTCCACCCTATAGGATGTGCTCTGTTTTCTCTCTCCTATAAAAGGTCCATCTTCTGACCTCAAAATAGATATAATGTCCAACATGCCAAAGCTTTTATGCAAAAGTGGACTTGTGCCTATACCTACAATGGATGCTAGATTATTGATCTTATAGAAGTTGTTCTTCATTTTACATTTAGCTATAAATTTGGCAAAATTATCTATAATTTTAGCCTACATTTTGGGGAAAATAACATTATTTTCCAAATCTATAATGGTAGCTATTGAAAATATTTTTCTTTATTTTAGGAATATATAGAACATTTTAGAGATTTTTTAGTTCACCATTTGAAGGAATAAATGAGATCATACATATATCCTTAACATGGCACTTTTCATTGTTGCCAATAGTCACATTGATGGAGTCCATTTAGTGAACTATATAGCTCCTTAAATCACTCATATAACTTGTGGAACTCCTATGAATTTCCCAACAATCATGCATGGGAGAGACTTGGAATTAGGCATATATTTCCTTAATCATCACTAGTGCATCATCATTGAGTACCAAAGAACTAGAAGAAACAAGACCTATGGAATTCATTAATAATAGCTTTAACTTAGATTTTGTCACGTTTTCTCTCTCCCTTGAAATTCTTCAACTTTGCCTTCTTTTTATGATATTCAAGAACTATGTGAACCTTCTTATGGCAATGGAAGCACTCTCCTTAAAATTTCTTCTTGCCCTTGTTTTTGTCCTTGTTCTTATTTTTTGTGCCTTTGCCTTATTAGTGTTAGATCATCAAGCTAATACTACTCTTGAGATGGAAACCATCAAAACCATCATTTGATGGTGCCAAAGAAACTCATTGAATTGTGTTTTACATTCATTTAGTGTATTTCATTTAGTGTATCACTTACTCTTGTAAAATCTTAGGGATTTACACTTGTAAAATGATAAACCAAGGACTAAAAATCCATGAGTTTGAGATAGTTGAACTTGGTGATTCATCAATCAATCAATCAAGTCACCTAAATCAAGTCATCAAACTTGATTTTACTTTTCATTGATTGTAGGAGATTGAATCTCTTTGTTCCAACAAACTATCCTGCTTTGATTTGAATTACACACAAATACACATTCATGCATGCTTACACATGCACATAATTAAATACACACACATAGTCACATATACACATACTTAAACAAAACCACACATGCTCACATACACAGATACTTATATACACACACATATGCACACAAACACCTAACATACACACTTACATGTACACATATACACATACATCTTACACACATATACATACATACACATATATGCATATACATACATATACACATACACATACATATACACACATATACATACATACACACATACATACATATGTAGACTCATACACACAAAAACAAAACATAAATATACACATTTGTATACACACATACACATACTAACATAGACAAATGCATACACATAATAATCCATGATTGTTCTTAGCTTAAACATCCATAATGTATATTTCGTACCATCGAAATTTCCTTCAATAAAGGTTAGTGGAAATATCCATCGTGTTTGCTCCTTTGTGGTAGTTGCATTCATAGATGCATTTCCCCTAGAAGATGCATTGTCCAAGCCAACTATTGAACTGCTTGATGATGTCATAGATAGAATACCACTTATTTTGTAGAGCTTTGGATTCTTTGCTAGCTAGTCTTCAAAGCCACTTTGGATTTGATACCATGAAGTAAAGTAGGAGAGGACATGGTACTCCAATCTCTAGCTCCAAAACTAGTAGAAAAGGGATGATGCAAGGAATGAAAAGAAATTACTACTATAAGGAAGGTACAATAATGGAATCATTCACCTGTGTGCTCCCATGGTTTGAGAATATATGGAAATCTTGATGAACTCTTAATAAAGGGTTTACAAGCTACATGTATGTTGGCTCAATTCCATGCTTTGAGTACTCCATAATTCATCAATATATAGGCTAAGGAAGGGGTGTGGCCATCTATGGGTAGCAAGAAATGGGTAGTAACATGTGGGTGGTGAGTGCCTCGATAATGTTCTACCATGATTTGAATAGTGATCTACCACCACCTGCATAGTGTTTTGCCATCATGCATATAGTCATCCATCAATGTCTACACAGTGTTTTATTAACCATATAAGGTCCACCAAAGCCTATAAACCAATTTCATGTGATGTTCTACATACTAGGCTAGATATATCAAAGATGCTTGGAGTCATTAACAAGACTTATAGTCGGCCCTTGGGAGTGAAACCACCTTCCCCTCTAGACCCCCTACTGACGGGTGGGTTATTGGCCCCCCTCTTAGTCCCTCCCTCCCCCTCCTCCCCCCCTCCCCCCCCCCCCCCCCCCCCCCCCAATGAGGGAATATTTTAGATGGGTATTGTGTGCCACTATGAGGCCATTTTCTTGGCCCAAAAAGGCTATCCAACAATATGAAGCTCAGTTCCTACCTAACATAGGCCGAGACAAATAATCTAGACCATCTACAATCAATTCTTGACCTTATTGACTTCATGGTAAGGAACCTACCAGTGTCCAATACTATTACATGGGTTCTCCCCATAACATGGCCTTACAAAAAAAAGTCTTATGGAACATTGGTATTGCTTCATGAGGGTGAGTCATTGAGCATATCTAACATGTGCATATGTATGTATAGATGTATGTATGTATGTGTATTATAAGTATGTACGTGTGTGTGTGTATGTATGTATGTATGTCTGTGTGTGTACGTGTGTATATGCATGTGCGTATGTATCCGTTTTCTCCCTCACTCACTCTCAGCGTCTCTCCTTTCTTTTTCTCTCTCACTTTGTCTTTTTCACGCATTCTAATTTCACTTATTATAAGCATGAATTAAAATCATAAATTAATTACACAAACACTCATGAATGGCGTATAAAGAGAACTACGAAGAGACTGAAGAAAGACTGAGTCATGAATAATACTTGATAAATATAGAGAGATATAGTAAGACCTTAGAAGAGAAATATGTGAAGATAGATAGAGAGATAGAGTAGATATATGTAGGGAGAGAGAGAGAGAGAGAGAGAGAGAGAGAGAGAGAGAGGAGATAATGGAAGACATACATAGAATGGAAGCAAGAGGAAAGGAGATCATCTACATATGACCTTGGAGCTTGAAGGATTGGAGTGAATAAGTGAATGTTGTTGTCATGCATCATCATTGCGATGATTGAAGCTCCACATAATTGCACAGACGTGCAAGTGCGTTGCACAGAATCGAAACCTTCTTTGTTATTAAGTTTTTGGGTCATTGCTATACTCTTTGATACTTTACTCCATATACATACGGATAAAGGGGTTGTAATTGGTGTCTTTTGCTCAAGTTTGTTTTCTTTTTTTGTTCTGATGTGTAAATAAACCTGTGTATATAGTGATGGACACAGTAATGGATATGGTGATGCACATATTGATCGATATTACAAGAGGCACAAGAAATTTTTTTTTAATTTCAGCTTAAATCACATGTCAATGTGCAAGATGAAGAGATTTTAATAGAAATCATAAATAAATTAAGGAAAAACTGAGAGAATTTCTAAGCTTCTAATGGAAAAAACAAAAAATCAATGTAAGATGAAGTAAAGACTTATGGCTATGTATGTCCGAACAAATAAAATCGAATACAAGGTCAAGGCAAAACTCATGTCAGACTATCTAAGCATTCACATTTCTTGTCTGTGTGCAAAGATATGCTCTTGATGCATTAGTTATTGCTGATTTTTGTTATTTCTCTTTCCTGACCTCAACTTCAGGTGCTAGAATTCTTGTGATTTAGGCATCAATTTGAATATTTTCTAATTCATTTTAAATATTTTTTGGGTGGGAACTGAGTATCTAATGCGTTCAGATCAAACTATGCACAAAATAAAATAAGTTTTGTACCTATAAATACAGGGAAATTACATATTATACGATTTAAGTGTTTGAGACATTTTTCTATCAGATTTTGTTAGTCTCAGAAAAGATTAAATTCTTAACAAAATTTGGATCAGAGAGCTAAACATGCATTAGATTTATATTCAGTGTAAATATGTACTTCAATATATTTGAAAAAGTATTAACAAAAAATTGGAAGAAAGAATGTGTCAAGATTGGTGGGGCTTAGGGGGGTGAATATAACTCATGATGACATGGTATGTTACCCCTACAAGCCTGCTGATCAACATTACTACTTCAATACCATCTTTCTGGTTGGTGATCTGTTATGAAACAAGGCACATTTCATGCTTGAAAAACGCCCTCTCACCACTTTGCAAGTCATTGAACTGTTGTCCATGCATGTGCTTAGCTCTTTTTCAATCATATGTTCGAAGTATTTTAGGTTTTCACTTATGATTTCAATTATAGACCACCACTTTCTAAACCACATGTAGAAAGAATTGTTCATTATTTTGGGTATCCAACTCCATTTCTCATGAGCTAACCCCCTCCTCTCCACCCCTACCAAATGGATGAAAAATCTAGAAATGATCAATCAATGTGTTGAAAATCAAAGCAATGTATATATCCAAGTATATCACTAAATTTAGATAGAATAACTTGAATTTCATTAAGTTCAATGAGACAATCCTATACACTCAAGTGCTATATTTTATATATTTAAACAACCACTGTACCCATCTTCAATCTTCCATTAGACATCCACAAGGACACAGAGACAAGGTGTTACTTGTACAAAATCCAAAGCTACTGTAAACCCTTCACCGAAGGTAACATAGTGATTCTCAACATCTAGAACATTACCTCATATGCAAATGTTGAGAGTTCAATATTACGTATCATGGCTAACCCCTCTTAGATTATACCTCAGACCCCAATAGCCTCCCTCCCCCCCCCCCCTTCCCCCTTTTCTTGTATTTCCAATTGCACTAGCAATTTGGATGTACTCTATCCCTTAGTTAGAAGCCTGCTTATAAGGATGTCAAGGTTCTAAAGTGAGGGATAAATGCTATGTGGCGCTTGAGGAAGAGGGACTCTCTCTTTTTGAACTCGAAGATCCATGGGATCACCTCGAGGGCATCTTTAGAGCTCCTAGGGGGCACTTATGGGACTCTTTGGGGCCTCCTACTTTTCCTCACTCCTATGTTCCATGCACACGGTGGCATCTATTTCGAGCCTCATTGTGAGGTATCTCATTAAAAGAAGCACTTGACTATAGATAACCATGCAACCTTTCACTCTAACTAATGAGGGTTTGACCCCATGGAAGCCAAGGACACCCCTTAGTGGCTTGCCTTACTGGAAACATTTGTGGCCTACTTAGGAGTTGGAAGCCAAAGGTAAGTTTATCAGTCCATCTCCGCTTATGGGCCATTCACATCAACTTCTATGCCAACCTTCACTTGTAATTTCAATGAATTCAAGCTAATCTGGGACTACTCCTCAGGCTAAAGTTTCCTTTAAAGAGAAAACCAAAAGGTTGCAAAATAGTGGGATATGACACTAGCTCACCTATTACATCAGGAAAAATGTACAGAAGGCCAATGGAATCCATCATCTTGACATTAGAGTTCATTAGATCTTAGTTTTGACATAATGAAAATGTACAGAAGGCCGAAGAAATCCATCATCTTGACATAAGAGTTCATTACAATACGATGGACCTTTGTCACTTGAGTGTCGACGTGCAAGTGGTTAGGCTATCGGAAAGCACAGCTGTAGCACAACAACAGCCTTTTCATTTCTTTTAAGTACACACTTTGAAAGACGTCAGATCAGAGGTAAAACATCTTAGAACTCGTGAGGGAAGAGAGAAGATTGGACCTTGATGCTGCTGTTTCCAGCTGCTCCAACTTTGACGTTGTGGATGATATCTCCTGCATGACAGAAATGGCACTAGCCTCTATACTTTGCGCCATAGTTTCATTTGAAGACACACCTTGGATGCTACCATTGCTACTTCTCTTTCAAAATCGATCTTGGTAAGGACTATGCTAAACTAGAACAGGATTCTATTTTTTACAATCTCCAGCTGACTGGTTTTGGTGAAAAGTTCAATTATATACCTCTTGCTTCTTTGGGAGTGTGAATCTGAAGAATATGTTTAATGGATTTAAGACTAACTCCACAGTGCTCCAACGATCAGACATGCAAGATTGCTCTCTAGTCCATTAACATCTTGGTATCACTGCTGATTATCTCGATTCTTTAATGGAGCATTTCTCTGATAACAGAATGGGTCAAGGGATCCAAATAACACATTCACTATGAAGAATCATGACTCACTTTGTTTTCCATTGATATGAATGGACTGGTTGCTTGATAAATTTTGTGAATGATTGAACTGAAAGCTAGTGGCTCCGAAGTCAGACATTTTAAGTAATTCTCATCATCACAGGTGTCTTTTGTAATTAAGAGGTGCTGGAAGATCAAAGCTCCACATTAAATGTTTAAATACATTGGTTGAGATGTATTTAAACAGGTTGAAATCCATCTGAGACCAATCAACATTTTCCACTACTACCTTTGCATTTATACTGCCATGGGTATTCCTTTGAATTATGATATCTATATGAAACACATACACACCCACAAGGCAAAGAACAGAAGAGCACGTAGACAATGAGATGGATGAACACATACACACGCACAAGGTGAAGCACATCGCAAGTAGACAATGATACTGGATCTTGATATGCTTCATCTAAGGATGGAATGACAGATTCTTGGCTATGGATATGGCTAACTATAACCCATGATACTCAATACTCCACCTTACTGCATGAGATGAAAACATTTGGAAAGAGACATGTATCAAGGTATTCCTTGAGCTTTCTGCCAATGAGTTTTCTTTGTATCTCCCTCAACCTTGTTTCTTCTCATTAGTTAATACGTTTTGGGCTTTCTTGAAAGAAAACGAAAACCCAAAAGCTTGCATAACAGTAGAACATGGCACGACTTCAGCTATTACAGCAGGCAACATGTACACAAGGCCAAAGGAATCCATCGCCATGACAGACTGCTAAAGTTAACATAGAAATGAGTTCATTGGAGGAAGATGGATTCATGTTTAGAGTGCCGTGCAAGTGCTTAGGCTGTCGGAAAGCGGAGCTGGAGCTCAACAGCAGCCTTTTGCTTTCTTTAAGTACGTCACTCTTTGAAAGACGACAGATGAGAGGTAAAACAGCTCAGAACTCGTGAGGGAAGGGAGAACATTCGACCTTGACACTGCCATTTCCAGTTGTTCCAACTTTGACGTCGTGGGCGATTTCTCCTGAGGGGCAGAAAGAGTACTAGCCTCTGTACTTTGCGCCATACGTTCATTTGAAGACAGACCTTGGATGCTACCATAGCTTCAGAGGAAGGAATGGACTATGGTATCCAAAGAAAGAAAAATTATTCCTCTTTCAAAATCGACTTTGGCAAGGACTGCACTAGAACATGATTCTATTTTATAATCTCCAGGTGACTACTTTTGATAGAAAGCTCCAAAGATCAGACATGCAAGGTTGCTCAATTCAGGTATTGCTCTATTTTTCATTTATAATCTACTTTATTTTTATGTTTATTATGTCACACATATTGTATGGTTTGCATATGCGTCTCTTATGTATGTATGATTTGTATTTATATAATTAGTTTTATGTTTTTTAGTCATCAAGAGTATACATGTTCCACTCGCAAAAGCATTTCTTACTTGTATACATTGCTAAATAAAATTTAAACTAAACCACTATTGTGATTTTCTGACTCACTACATCGATTCTTACTCTATTAACAGTATAGGACTAAGCAATAGATCTATTGAGAATGTTTGAATCGCCACCTCGATTCCTACTCTCTCAATAGTATAGGGATTGTATAGGGACTATTGTGATTGTTTGATTCTTTGACTCTTACTCTCACAATAGTCACTTAGATTCCTGGGAGCATAATTACAATGTAGGTGACAAGGTGTATAGAAACTATTGTCATTGTCTGATTCTTTGACTCTTACTATCACAATAGTTATATACACTCATGTGACAAGACTCATACATAGTATAGTGAGTGTATATGAACTATTATGAATGTCTGATTCTTTGACTCTTACATTCTTAATAGTTACATAGATTCACTTCAAGATGATAATTGTACTTTCTAATTAATTATAAATATACTTATCTAATTATCTATCTGTATTTCTATCATTTCTCTACACATACTATTGATTTATCTATCCATACACTTATTGATGTATCTATTTATGTGTGTACTTAAAATGTATTTAAGTATCTATCATTTTATTTATGAGACTTATTTTTTATTGATTGCTTTTATGTATTAGATTAGTGCTTAAAGTTTTAATATCAATTCTGATTCAACTTTAATTGATAGTCTACTTTTTATATTTTCACAGATGATAGGTAAAATAAATAAGCAAGAGCAAAAGCTTTTGGAAGATTTTGCGTGCTCATACATGTATGGAATGAGAGAAGATCAAATCACTATAGCAATGGACATATCCAATTACCAAAATTTCATTGAAAAACTATCTAGAACAACATATATCAATATTGAAGATAAACTTGGTAGTGTATCAGGAGGAGTACAAGTAGCTCACTCGCATAGAACATGATATATCAATATTGAAGATAAATTTGGTAGTGTATCAAGAGGAGTACAAGTATTAGATGAGCCAATTTCCAAAGAGCTCACTCGCATCTTTGGAGAGATAATCAAAGTTTGAATTATGTGGATTAAATAAAGTGGTATTATTTGAATTATGTGGATTCATTTGAATTATGTGAATTAATTGAAGTGGTATCATTTGAACTATGTGGATTAAATGAAGTGGTATCATTTGAATTATGCAGATCAAATGATGTGTATTCATTTGAATTATGTGGATTAAATGAAGTGTTATAATTTCTATTATGTGGATTAAATGAAGTGGTATCATTTGAATTATGTGGATTAAATGATGCGGATTCATTTGAATTATGTGGATTAAACGAAGTGATATCATTTGAACTATGTGGATTAAATGATGTGGATTCATTTGAATTACGTGGATTAAATGATGGAGATTCATTTGAATTAAGTGGAGTAAATAATGTGGATTACATGATGTGGATTCATTTGATTTAAGTGGATTAAATGATGGGGATTCATTTGAATTAAGTGGATTAAATGATGTAGATTCATTTGAATTATGTGGATTAAATGATGTGGATTCATTTGAAATATGTGGATTAAATGAAGTGGTATCATTTGAATTATGTGGGTTGAATGATGTGGATTCATTTGAATTGTGTGGTATGATTTGAATTATTTAATTTCTATGAACTAGATGATATGGATTCTTTTGAGGTAAAATTAGTGTTTTTGTTTTGGAGATTTGAAAGTAAAACATGGCAAGAATGCTAGATATGAATAATGACCTTGGTCATGCTTAATCTCAAAGGATTTTATCTAAACAGAATGCTCAATTTGCACAATCAGGATTAGCATTTTTATTCCAACAAGATTTAAAGGCAGAGGGATTAGAAGGAGAACCATTATCAACGAAAGAAGTAAAAAAGGTATATCCAAATCGTTTTGTTCATGATGTTCTCTTTCGAGTTACAAGAAGGGTGAAAGAAACAGGAGCATTAAAGCTTTCTAACTTACAACATAAAGGATTAGCAGAAAGTCTATTTTGACGCTTTGTTGAAGTTGAAAGATCATTACCAAATAATAATCAAATAACACTATATTTCATTCAAAAAGTTTTCATACAAGATATTCTTCATCGACATGTAGATTGGGATGATCACCTGAAGAATGGAGCTATATGTTTGGGTCATCCTCAAAATCGGGAAGAATTTCATAATCAAGGAAATGAAGGCCCTCTTCTTCAAAAGTGGCCCTACATTTTGCTACCTAAAGAACATAACCTTATCCATGATTTATCATCATAGGGAGCAGAATTATACAATGAAGGATTAACAATTTCTACATTACAAAGAACAATTGATGATCAACATTGATGGTTTATAAAATCAAGTGAAAATTTTACAAATATCTCTCGATGAATATGAGAATAGATATAGAAGGCTATCATATGCATCATCATCTTTTGATTGGTTCACTATGGATGAATTATTTAGTCAACAAAACATTGAGTAGACAAGCTGCTTTTTGTAATCAAAGACATCACTCTATGATAAAGACATTGTTTTTGCAATTGAATCTAACCAAAATTTTCAAAGTACATCATTTTCTTCATTTTGAATATCATAATTTGTTATAGGTACCATTTCCTCTATTTCTTCTATGTTTGAACCATCGTTATGATCTACATCTAAATCATGATCACTCCATGAATCATTTGTGTCATAATCTCCCGATGATTCCCCTCATTTTTGGGGGGAAAGCTTGGCACACTCCACGATATAACTCTCTCTTAATCAGTAAAGAAGATCAGCTCCCTGAGCTCTGCGTAGGCACGGAGAACGAGAAGATTTCCTGCCGCCCAGCCATGCACGACTCTCCAAGATCATTCTCTTTCTTTCCCATAATGAGTATGACCCTCTTGGCTCTACACATGGGTGCCACATGGCACTCATGTGTGAGCCCATTTAAATGACTTAAAAGGTGGTTCACACCTCTCTAAGGAACTACTCATACATAACATTTCCTTCCCCTTAACTCCATTTTTGTCCTCAAAAATGGTATTAGAAGCTCCTATGAAAGAGATAATCAAAAGAAGTGCTCCCACTAAATCCCCATGTATAAAAATACATGGTCTTGTCTCCGTGTTGTTCCCACATATCCTTCCCCTTAAGCAGACTCTTGGGAAGGTAATCTAAAGTTGGGAAACCGTCTTTGAAGGGTGCTAACCCGCTCCCATGTGGCACTATCTTCTGAACTATCTTTCCACTTCACTAGGCACTCTTTATACAAGTGACTTCTCGTCTGTTTCTCTCGAGTGCGTAGTATGCTCTCAGGATAATGTGGAATAGATTGAACAGAAATAGGCTCTACTACCTCACTATCGGGAATGACGTTGTCAGATTCACCCAGCCTTTTCTTAAGCTCGCTAACATGAAAAAAGTGGATGGATTTGACTACTCTCTGGAAGTTGGAGCTGGTAAGCCATCTTTCCTATTCTCTTAAGTATTTGGAATGGTCCACAATAACTAGGAGATAGTTTTGGACAAGGTCCCATCATCATGGTTTCAGACCTAGATGGAACTCTAAGATAGACCTGCTCTCCTACCTCAAAGTTGATATCTCTCCTTTAAGGGTCAGCATAGGCTCTAGCTCTATCTTGAGCTCTCCTAATGTTGTCCTTAGCAAGTCTAAGCATATCGTTCATCTCTTGCAAGAAGTCCTTTGCAGCTTGAACTTTTTCATTCTGCAAGCCTACTGCATAAGGAGCTCTTGGTTGAAACCCATACATGAGCATAAATGGAATATGCACAGTGGAAGAGTGCTTGGCACTATTATATGCAAACTCTACTATAGGTAAGTACTCTTCCCAATTAGTTTGCCTTTCATTCACATATGCTCAAAGCATATCCTCTAGGATTTGGTTAACCCTCTCTTTTTGCCCATCCGACTATGGATGCTCGGCCGTACTCATGCTAAGTCTCATATCCAACCTTTTGAAGACCGCTCTCCAAAAGTGGCTAGTAGACTTCCTATCCCGATCGGAAACTATGTCTAAAGGAAGACCATATAACCGATATAGGTTCTCCACAAAAAGTCTAGCCAACACTGGTGTCTTCACTGTAGTACGTGTCGGAATAAACCTAGCCATTTTGGTTAACCTATCCACAATTACCCAAACCGAGTCGTGTCCTCTCTGTGTCTTAGGTAGTCCTACTATAAAGTCCATGGAGATACTCTCCCACTTCCCATTAGGAATATCTAATGGGTGGAGTAGTCCTCCAATCCTCAACCTCTCAGCTTTGTTGACCTGGCATTTGTTGCACTTAAGCACATACTCTAGGACGTCCTTATGAAGTCCAGGCAAATAAAACTATCTCTTAACAAGATCATAAGTCTTGTTAACTCCTGGGTGTCCCACACTAGGTGTGTCATGACACTCATACAAAATATGCCGTCTCATCTCAATATCTCTAGGGACACACACCTTACCTTTGTATAACAGATATCCATCATGGACATTGTAATTCTTCCACTTGAATCCTTCTTGAGTACACGTCGATACTCCATCCTCATTGGAAACCCGTATATCACGATCCCCCTTCTCAATGGATTCCCAAATCTCAGAATATGCAGGATCAAGCCTACATTTTCCTCTAATGGACTCAACTAGCTCACTAGTGATCTGAGTAAAACTCAATCCATTGAGCATAGGCATGCTGCTAAGTGAATCAACCACCACATTAAACTTTCCCTTCCTATACCTAAGCTCATAATCAAACTCCTGAAGGGTCTCTGCCCATCAGGCCTTACGACCCTTAAGGTCTGTTTGATTAGAGAGCCACTTAATGCTCTCTTGATCAAGCACTATCGTGACTTTGGCACCATATAAATAATGACACCACTTCTTCAAAGCATGGAAAATTGCATATAACTCCTTCTCATAGACGGAGTAATTCTTCTGAGCCGGTTCTAGTTTCTTGCTCTCAAAAGCTACTAGTCGACCATCCTGTACTAAAACCGCTCCTATGGCAAAATCACTCGCGTCAGTCTCAACCACAAATGGTTTGTTGGGATCTGCTATATGTAAAAGTGGAGCTGTAGCAATTGCTATTTTCAACTTCTCCATACTTTGCTTCTGTTCGTCTCCCCATTGAAAGGCTTTTCCTTTCCCTTTAAGCTGTTCCGTCATCGAGACAGCAATTTTGGCATAGTTCTTAATGAATCTTCGATAGAAACCTGATAAACCTAGGAAGATCTGCAGCTCTTCCAGGTTCCTTGGATGTGACCATTGCATAATAGCCCTTACTTTTTCAGGATCCATCTGGATTCCATCCTAGGAGACTATATGCCCAAGGTATCTAACCTCTGTCTTGAAAAATTCACACTTTGACTCCTTAGCAAAGAGTGAATTTTCCCTTAGCACTTGAAATACGTTCCTCAAGTGTTGCAAGTGCTCCTCTTTTGATGCACTATAGATCAGAATATCATCCAAGAAGTCTACTACAAAGTGTCCTAGATAAGGCTGTAAAACACTATTCATGAGCTTCATGAAAGTGGCAGGAGCATTGGTGAGACCAAAAGGCATCACCAAAAACTCATAGTGCCCATATCTAGTCCTAAATGCAGTCTTAGGGACATCCTCTGCCCTAATCCTGATCTGATGGTATCCTGACCTAAGATCAATCTTGGTAAAATACCTAGCTTGATGTAACTGATCAAATAAATCTTCCAACATAGGCATTGGAAATCTATTTTTGGTAGTTACCTTATTAAGTGCTCTATAATCTATACATAATCTCATAGAGCCATCTTTCTTTTTAACTAGCCTATAGTAACAACCTCTATGGCATGGTCAATGTCCCCTCTCTCAGGTGGTAGCCCTCTAGGTAAGTCAGTGGGAAAAACATCTCTATACTCAAACATAAGATCCTTAAAACTTTTAACCACACACTCTTGCAAAAAAGAATAATAGAAAGTCCTGTTCATATTTACATTCCTAGCATGAAAATATACATCAGATGAGCTGTCTGTACAATGCTCCATATCATGACTATACAATAAAAAGATGTCCTGTACATGCTGAGAATAACAAAGACTATACAACTCTAGTGATGAAATGAGAGGTGCACTAGGTACATCTCTCTCTCCTTGAATACAAACTTTACTTCCATTCTTTTCAAATTCGAGTGTGTTGTTTTGATAGTTGCGTTTAAGTGTGTCTCCCAACCCCCATAGCCACTCTCTTCCTAAAACTAGATCTATCGTCTCCATATTTATAATTTGGAAGTCCATATAATTTGTATAGTCCTGCATCTTGACTTCCAAATTGGATACCATAGTATCCCATATTCTTTTATCGTGCCCTTGCATCATAGATACAATGTATTTATGTGCACTAGGCTGCTTCCAAATCTTTAATTTCTTGACCAAAGCATAGTTTATAAAATTATGAGTAGCCGATTCATCTATCATGACCCGCACCCTGGTCCCGTATACACTAACATGCAGTTTAACTAAGTCATGTGGTCCAAACTGTGGTGACCACAATGATTGAGTCAAACAACAAGTGTGCTCTATATCCTCGTGCATCACCTCCACTCCCTTGCAGCTAGAGCTGCCATGAATAGGAAGGGTCTGCACTAGGTGGACCACCTTTTGGCCCTTTTCAGGGGCCATACTAGACTCTGGTCCTTTTTTCTTTTCTTCCCCCTTCTTGAGTGGACAGTTCCACTGTGAATGGCTAGGAGATAGGCACCTAAAGCACATGTTCTCTCTTTTGGCCCTCTCAAACTGGTCAATGGATAACCTAGGCCCTTGTGATCTTTGTTTTTTAATAAAAACTTTGTTTTTCCCAAAAGGCAACTTTTTCTTGAATTTAGTCGTACTAAGAGGCTTGAGGGGCTGATCCGTCTCCATAGGAGTATATTGAGGACGGTTATGGTCCTCATATATCTGTGCATACTTGATCGCCTCCTCAAACGTCTTAGGTGCATTCCTTCTGACTTCCCTATTTATGGCTTTATCCAAGCCCCTAACAAACCCTCTGGTCTTCTGAAAATCATCTAAGCCCTTAAGTTTCAAAATGATCTCTCTATAGTGGGATAGGTAGACCGAAAAAGGCCTACCTCTCTGAGAAATCCTATCCCACTCATCCCAATTCCTCTCTTCCTCATTCTCAGGAAGAAACTCTTTAAGAAAAAGAGTCTCAAATTGAGTCCAATTAGTAGGGATAGAGTTTGCCTCCTTAAGACTCATCCACCACTTATAAGCACACGGGCCGAGGAAAAGACTCGCCTCTAGCACATGATACTCAAGTGGGGTGCCCTTTAATTGATGCAAATCATGCCACTTTTGTAAAAAAGTGTAGATTGCATCCTTGTTCCTGTCTCTGTCATCCCCCGTAAAGGTAGGTGGCTTCAAATCTTTCAGGAGGGGAGCTTCCCTAGAGGTCTCTCCTTTGAGATTACTAGGAAGAGAAGTATCTTTCCTAGTGAGCTCCAGAGGAATAGGAGGGGTCTCTCTTTCCTTCCTAGCTAGGAAAGAGGTGACACTAGTCTCAAGTGAGATCATTTGAGACTTAAGCTGCTGTATAAGAGATGTTATGCTACCAATATCTTTCTCTAATTTAAGGGTTTGCTCTTTCAAATCTATGAATTGGTCACAAGTGACAAATTCATCTATAAGTTCCTCATATGTATATTCTTCCTGTGAAGGCTCTTTGTCTTCTAAGTTCTCTTCTACTTCTTGCCCTAATTCTACTTCTTCCATTCTAGAATCAGGATCCTCTAGTTGCTCTTTAGATGGAGAAGTGTTTTCAGCTACTTGTTTGCCTTTAGATTCCATGTTTAAGTTCCCTTCCCTCGTTTTCTAACTAGAGTGTATGAAAATGAATGGAAGTAAAGTTCAAATATGCAAGAAGAAGAGAAATATATCACAAGAGCACTTCCTTGTTACAAAGTAAAGCTGCAGAAGCAAAATCTGAGTAGTCCTCGAAGCTTTAGGTCGCTGATTTTGAATCCTCGCCAGACCCAAACAAAAATTGGAAATGTCCGGTTGGTCCGGGGAGGTTCTAAACACCATAAACCATCCAAAACAACTCCAAAAGCACATGGGAATAGCCCCGACCGGGCAAACTGAGTGAAATTGAGCAATCTCAGAGATTCAACAATCCTCGCCAGTCCAAGAATGCAGCCCAGCACCTATAGTTCAAGAATTTGAGACTATCCCAAGTGAAAAAAGTGGATTTGGACTCCAGATAAAGAAAAACTAGGCCTGGGAGTGGCTGCCTAGTTCCTGTTGAAATGCTGCAGAGAAATTTTGGTGGGGCAAATCTCCTCCAAATCCAAAACTGATGGTTTCTAAGCGAAGCTTAGGAGTGTAGCTTCAAAACGTGACCAAGATTTTTAAAATCCAATATTGTATGAGGAATCTATGGTGTGGAGAAGTCGGGTATGTCACCAATGGAAAGTGAAAAAACTCATCTTCATGGATGGATGACTTTTAGAAGCTCAAAACTGAGGAAACAAAGCTTTTTTGAAACGACCGAAAGCCCATACCCCATAACTAGAGCCCATAATACATAGGTGCATCAAAATTTTCCCAAACATTTGGCTCATAACATCACGTTTCCACTCCACAATTCCAAAAGAATTTCGATTTATTACAAACTTCCTCAATTGGAACTCACTATCAACACAAAAAAAAACTCGGACTGTTGATGGAGAAGCTTTTTATCCCATATTCGCGGGTGCAGGCAGCTTGTAGTAGCATATATAGATGAAGAAGCCATTGACTCCTTCACCCAAGAGGAGGGGAGGAGGGAAGCTCCGACTACTGAGCTCTATGTTGTGCTCGCTTAACCGTCTAGGGGCCTATAGGCGCCTCGATATGTGTGTCTGTGGGCCGTTCGTCACCGTCTCCTGTGCTTGGATACTAGTGTCATAATCTCTCGATGATTCCCCTCATTTTTGGGGGGAAAGCTTGGCACACTCCACGATACAACTCTCTCTTAATCAGTAAAGAAGATCAGCTCCCTGAGCTCTGTGCACGCACAAAGAACGAGAAGATTTCCTGCCGCCCAGCCATGCACGACTCTCCAAGATCATTCTCTTTCTTTCCCATAATGAGTATGACCCTCTTGGCTCTACACATGGGTGCCACATGGCACTCATGTGTGAGCCCATTTAAATGACTTAAAAGGTGGTTCACACCTCTCTAAGGGACTACTCATATATAACAATTTGTTAAAGTTTCATGAGTTTGAAATTCTCCAAAAGTTTGTTGTGTTGTTGTCGAAGCTATATTGGTTGGAGCATGTAACAAATGCATATTACAAAAAACATATACCAAATCATTGGCATGTAACACACTTAAGTGATTTCTTCGTTTTGATGAAGAAAATAATATGCACTCTAATTACGTTCACAACTACCACTTAAAGCTATTGTTGAAAGCCCTCTCATAGCTATATGTTGCAACTCTACTGCTTCACCTCTGTACTCTTTCCACCATGTAAGAGGTGCATGCTTTTGAATCACTTCAATGTGCCATAAATCTCCAAAACATCCTTCTTAGTTTACATAAGCTACTCTCTGGTGGAATGCATCTCGACCATCTGTACCTCAAAGTAATAATTGACATGTGGTTTTGAAATTTTCCATGACTTGTGTTGGAACATCAAGCTTAAACTATGCTTGAGGTGGATTTGATCTACATCAAAAAGCTATCACTTGGATTATGTCGAAGGAATATCCATTGGAGAGTTCTCTTTCTTATGCTCACTTATTGTATTTTTTTTAAAAGATTTTTCATGGATCTTTTAACATTGTAAAAGCCTTGAGATTTACACATGTAAAAGGAGAAAGAGAGAGCCCAAATTCCACAAATTTGTGGTAGTTGAGCTACAATCAATCAAGCAATCAATCACCCAAAAGTAGATCAAACTAGATCTTCACTTTTCCGAGATTGTAGGAAAGTGAATTGATTGCCTCCAACACATATTAACGCCTTCATTTGAATTCAAACTCCACTTGTAGAAGTCATGGAGCTCTTGAAACTTCTATATAAAGACTTCAAAACACTTGTACAATACATGGAAGCAATATACATACACTTGTGACCATCATTGTCTTGCTCCTTCATTTCTCTGCATCATCTTCTTCGCCAACAGTAATCTTCCAGAGGCTGTGGCTCGCTCTACAGAGATCCAAATTGGATGAAACATGGCTCATTGAAAAGGTAATGTCTAGTTTATGCATCTAAAGTTTCATAGCATTTGTTTTAGTAGAGCAGGATAATTCTTAGTTTTTTTGTCTTGGGGTTAATCTCTATGTATTCCTGAAAAATAGGAAGTACCACCGTTGAGTGTTTGATTCATTCTTATAGCATAGTTTGCTTATTCCTTATAGTTTTGTGCATTATATACACTCAGCTGTATTTGTATCACTCCCATTAAAGGAATTTTTTCTAAATCATCATGTTGGCCATAGATACTAAGTTTTTTGAGCTAGTCGATATGCAAACCTATCTGTTTTGTATTGACTCTTTCTCCTTCATGCTCCAAAGTACATAGTGCATATTATTGCAGTTATTGCATTCCTATAAGGTCTGTTTGATTCTCCATAAGCTTAAGGGCTGTTCTTGTGCCGGTTGGCTAGACCAAACTTCGTCACTTCACAACTCACTTTTCTACCTCCTACAAACTTCTCTAAGTTATTTCAGTGGTATTAGAGTAGGATCAAGATGGGTGATGGCGACTTAGATGGTAACGTGTTTATGAGGTAAGTGGCAGTAGAAACACTCTCTGCCTATAGGTAATTAGGTAACTTTTTTTCATTCAACATAGACCTAGTTGTTTCAACAATCAACTTATTTCTTCTCTCAGCGACCCCATTCTGTTCAGGAGTATACCTTGTGGTTGTTTCTCTCTTAATGCCTCTGTCCTGCAAGAAGTCTTCAAACTCATTGGAGAAGTACTCACCTCCTCCATCTGACCTTAGCTTCTTTAGATTCTTCCCTGTCTGATTCTCAACAAGTGCAAGATATTTTTTAAAGCAATTAAACACCTCATCCTTATGCTTCATAAAGTACAATACAGTCCACCTGCTATAATCATCAATAAAAGATACATAGTACCTTGATCCTGAGATTGAGGGGTCTTTGCTTGGTCCCCATACATCTGTATGGACAAGCTCTAGGTAATCTTCATGCATGTAGCCTTTCCTTGAGAATGGTAACCTGTGAGACTTCCCAAATTGACAAGCACTACATTTATATATCATATGTTGTTTGGAAACATTGGGTATTCCAATTACACATTGATCCCTACATATCTGTTTCAAGGTTCTTTCTCCTACATGCCCTAATCTTTTATGCCAAATCTCAAGCTCTGAAAGTGTTTGATCTTTATAACTGTAGAGCGCAATATTGTTTGTGTCTTCTAGCTCAAAAGTGAAAAGTCTACCTGATTTTTCTCCTTTAGCAATCCTCTTGAACCCATGCCTTGGATCCTCCACAAATGCTCCAAATTGGTTGAATCTAACCTACAAACCTTTCTCCACAATCTGTCCAACACTCATCAAATTTTTTGTAATGGTTGGTACATAGAGTACCCTACTCAAAAAAATCTGATTTCCATCACAAGTCTTTCCAACTTTAACTACTGAGTGCTTGGTGTCATCACCTGATTGTACTTGATGCTTACCTTTTGGTTCCTCAAGATCAGAGAGTAGTGCTACATTGCCAGCCACATGATTTGAGCATCATGAGTCAATCTGTATAGTTGTTGTAGTCCTTTCTGGATTTGAATCCTCCTTGGTAATTGCCATTGTAGTTGTTGTTGTAATTTTTGTTGTAGCCTTGGTGATGGTTGAATCTTCCTCTTGATTGTGAGTATCCACCTCTTTGATATCCTCTTCCTCTCTGATTCTTGTAATTCCTGAAACACTCATCTGTAGTATGATTTGATAAACCACAAATGTTGCATGGTGAGGAGTTATAGGGTCTCCCCCTACCTTGCTTACCTCCTCTGCCCCTTCCTCTTGATGATCTACCTCTCCCTGCATAGTTGGCTTGGGAGGTAGTGCCTTCATCTTCCACCTTCTTGTTCTTGCCCTTATCTTTAGACTTTTTATCAGTATATAGGGCAGAAGAGTTATTACCTTTGGATGTGTCTCCATTCTTTTTGAGCTTCGCTTCATGAGTGAACAATTGTCCCATGAGAGTTGTAAGATCTGGAATTTGTAAAGGTCCATGGCAGTGGTGAAGCTTTCCCATTTGTCATCAGCTTTGATCCCATTGATCACTTGCCTTACAATATGCTCTTCTTCAATCTCTTCTCCTATGCTTGCTAACTGATCTGCTACATCTTTAATCTTGGTTACAAACTCTGAAATAGCTTGCTTAGGCTGCTTCCTTAATGTGGTGAATTCAATCCACAACTGATTTTTTCTAGCCCTTGTGTTGGAAGAGAAGTAAGATGACAAGGGTTCCCAAGTCTCTTGGGATGTCTTACAGTTCCTAATATGTGGCAAAAGAAAATCAGAGATGGAGTTGAGTAAATAAGACCTTGCTAATGCATCCTTAGCACACCATGTGTTGAGCTTTTCATGTTCTTCCTTTGTTGGCAATCCTCTTGTTTTGAATGAGGGAAACTCCTCATCTCCTGAGATGTATCCATAAAGACTCCTTCCTTGTAGGTATGTCTTCATCCTTAGAGACCATGCCTGATAGTTGTTCCTGTCCAATTTATCAATAAATGAAGCAAAACCATCTCCCATTTTACCTTAGTTTGCTCTGATACCACTGTTGGGAAAGATGGATGGACACTCCAAGAGATTGAGGAGGTACTACCAAATCTTGCTTAGTAATAGCCCTTTGATGCTTCAGAGTTGATAAGTGGACCTCCTTACAAAAATATTTTTCTTTACTATTTTAGCACTAAACTACTAAATATTTTTAACAAGAGCTTATACCCTGTTCCTTGTATGACACTGCAAGTTTGCAAAAAACAAAGTAACTCTTATGAGGAATGACTGTAAGCGTATTCTTTCATAAAACAATATTTGACCGAATTATTTTCAATCAAAAAAGTATTCCATCAATAGTTTTTTGATTGAAATACTTTTCGATCAAAAACATTTTCGATCCAAAATGCACCAAATTGTCGTGCAAAACATATTTGCTCATGTCTGAATAATCTAATGTGCCACCAAATAATTCTATTGAATAACAAGGGTTTAATGTAAAATTCCATAATTATTCACAAATAAATGAATTGTCGAATAATGAATAATGCAGCCTAGGACATGAGGAATGAACATGTATCCCAAGAGATAATGGTAAGAATCTAGATATGTAGGCCAATTATAATGTGAATACTTGGAGAGGTCAATGACCCATAGAAAAATAGATCATTATGTGGGAACGTGATAGGTGTCTAAGTATTTTTTGAGTTCCATAAGAATGAGTTTGACAAGCCTGATGAAAAAATAGATTGAAACCATAAAAATAATAAGTAATGTTTAGAGGAGCTTTGGATGAATAAAGTGAAAATCCAAAAAGAAATCAATAACCATGGAGATAAACAAGTTGTGGTGTACTCTCTAAAGTGATATTCTTGTCCGGATGCAAGGGTGTGGAAAATCTATAAACTTGGTCCATGATTTATCAAAACATTACACCAAATAATTTCTTCTCGCATGGAAAAAAAATCATCTTTTGAGTTTCCATGCCTTCATCCCTAAGTAGATGCACCGATTTTAATGGACACTAAGCTTAGAGGATGGGTTACATAGTAGTAAAAATATATTTGAATGGAAAAAACCCTCCATGAATCATCCCATGTATTTTGTTGCAATGTTTGCCCATTACATGTGATTAACAGCTTTCGGATGTTCCATTATATTAGTACTTGGATTTATAGATTGAATAAACTCAAATCACTCAATGATTAAGGGGACTTGGTGTGGGATTCTAGGTTTTGCTCTATTTAGTATCTCATATCTTATTCTTCCTAGGATTTTCTTTTTTTTTTCTTGTTGGGGATTGTGATGTGAACTACTTTTCTAGGTAACTTGTGAGATAATTATTTATGATGTAGCGTGATGCAAGCTAGATCCATAAAAATTGTGATACTAAATGTTCTTGCACAATTTTGAGAAGAGATGAAATCTTGATTGAATTTTGTTTTACCATGATTCTGATTAAAGAAAATGATACAATTTATCTTAATACAATCAAACCTTCCCTTCAATGTAATAGCATTTAATAAAGAGTATGTCTTCAAAAAAGTGGAACAATCAAATGAAGTGTGATTAGTAGTCGATTTATAAGGAAGAAGGTAAACCAAAGTAGTTCCTGGTACTTTGTTCATGAGATCTAGGAAGTGTAAGTCAATGTGTGAGTCCAGTGAAAGCCTCATTAGGTATTGGACGAATATGTTACTCTTGGTTTTTGCATGATTTGCATATTTCCTTATGATAACATGGTTTTGAGATATCTAAAAATAAGTTTCATGATAAGCTTTTTTTAATGTAGAATGCATCACTAAGTCACTCATGGGAAAATGTGAAAACAAATTTCCTAGCAAAAGAACTATAGCTTGGAAGCTCCTTTGCTTTGAAGCCATGCTTGAAAATCAGATTGAGCAAAAGTCAATCACTCTAGTTAGCTCACTATTTGAATGAAATTACTAATTGATCATTGATATAAAATATAGTTGAAATATTCTTTTAAAAAGAGTAATTACATAAAAATCTCAAATACTCCATTTGTCTTTATTATTTATGTTATATTTCACTAGATTTTTCCTCTATGTCCTAAAATTTATTTTCATCTTTTTCCATATAAAAATTAGTTCAAACATCGAAGGTCCAATTATTATCATAAGATTTTCATATGATGGCATGGTTCTATATAGGAGTTCTAGCAATAATAGTAGTTGGAATATTGGATTCATGTTGAGTCTTATTGACAAAATAATATGGCTGAACTTTCTAGTTGAAGAGAACTTCCCAATGTTTTTGACCCATCAATATCAATTTGAAGTTAAATTATTATGATCTAAGCAAAAGATGAGTCCTTTTAGGTTGTGCCTACTTCGCTTTGTAGAATAGACCCTTAGCATCTATAGCACTCTTTTTTGACCAACATGCGTATTGATTTAAATTGTTTTATCAAATATGAATCAATTGAAAGAAAAAGAAAGGAAAGATAAAATCGTATTTGGATAGATCCAAAAACTCCTAATTTTTATTGAATAATTCAGTTTTTTTTGTCAAATAAGTACAACATAGGTCCTCATACAAGCTATCCATGCTATTTTAGAATTCATGGGATGTTTAAAATGAAATGATGTGGTTTCTAGTGAAAAGCCAAACATCTTGGGGAACCAACATCGGATAAAAGAACGAATAGAAAAGGATAAAGATGATGCGCCATTAGATTTGGAATCATAGACCAAATGCTGAAATTTGAAACGAGATAAAAGTTTGGACTTGATTACATTTGAAAAGAATTTCAAACATTTCTAATAAAAATTCAAAATTAGAGTTTGAATTTTTAAAAAGCTTCAAGCATTGATATACCCCTTTTTGTTTTTAAGAAAACTATCAATTTGAAACCATGAAGTAGTGTTGAAAATCACATATGCCTATGCTTTGAGTAGAGATATTTCTTGTCCACTATAGCGTAGAGATTAAGGAGCATTCATACCTATTAATCAAAAGAAAAGACTTGATGTGGCAAATGACAACACACTAGGATTGTTTGGGCACTTTTTCCCCTCTTTACGAGGTTTTCCCCCCCTAGCTTATATCTATGCCTATAACACTAATGGGTCACTTATCTTTGTACATTCACTTGGTTATAATACATTCAATATTGTGTGTTGTGCTCCAAGCTTCTTCTTTTGCCTTGTGTTGTTTGTGTGTTTCATAGACCTCAAACTCCAACAGTTGGTATTAGAGCATTTCATCACTTCATCTAGGGTGTCATCACCACCCCTCGAGTCATAGTCTTTGAATTGCATGAAAATTGGTGAGCATACTCAAGGTGATTAGGAGTTCAAAACTACCTTGTTTTATGGTGTTGAAATTTAGATCTAAGTTTGTTTCGACCTCCAAACACACTATCATAGCGTTTGTTGAGGCAATTTCATCCTTTTGTGCCAAAGATATATAGGCTTTGGTTCACGAGTACAAGTGGCTCAAAGTCTGCTACAGGTTTAGTAGAGCTCGACAGGGTAGTTATGTTCAAGTTTATAAGATACAATCATTTTTCTACATCAAGGTATTTTAGTCAGTGGACATGGCTAAAAGAAATGATGTATTCTGTATGTTGGTTGTTAAGGACAAGTTAGATGGCACTAATTACCTGTTATGGGCGTCGTGTATTGGTGGCAAAAGGACTATGGAATATTGTGAAGGGTGTTGAAAAATGACATACTACACCTACAAATACAGCTATTGAAGGTGCAGATGGCATTGAAGATGAAAATATTTTAACAACATTGTCCCTACCTATGCATGTGAATTTATGAAATCGGTTTATGATCTCACTTGACAGGAGGGTTATTTCATAATACAATTCAGATGGGGCTTGAGAAATTGTATGATTAATAATTTACTCATAATGCCAAAGGTCAATACATTGAATAAACACATTACTCAAGCATGATAACTCTCTTTTTGAAAGTAAGCAAGAAAAAGAAGTAGGAAGAACCCTCCAATGCAAACCCTTACATTCCACTCTTAAAGAAGATCATATGCTCCAAACCTATGTATATAGAAATAACAAGGCTCTAACTTCTAACCCTGCAAGAGAAACGAAGAAGAAGAGATAAGAAGTTATACCTCTATTGTGGGAGACCTCCCCATATTGTTGTAAATTTTCCAAACAAGAGAACAACTCTAGAGTTTTAATCATTCTTGTAGAATAGGGAAACATGGAAGTCCAATTGTTAAGGAGGCCATACAATGGGACCATGACATAAGAAATGGTCTCATAATTCTAGTGACAAGCATAGAGAAATGTTTTCCCCTTGTCAAGTTGATCATTTCTCAGGGACCCTTTCCCTCAAAGCCTTAGTTAATTCTAGAGCATCCTCATGTTGGATGAGATCCAACATCTAGAAATATCACCAAGGAAACTAGACAAGTAAGAGTAATATTTGTTGACCATGATTCCCATATATGTTTCAATGTAATATTAACTTCAAAAAATCATGTTATCATTGGAGTGCCCTGGCTTAAGAAACATAATCCTAAAATTGATTGGGAAAGAAATAAGATAACTCAACTAAATATCTAGAAGAACCCACTATATGTAGGAGCCAAAGAATTTATACATGCAAGAAGGAACCAACATATACTATCTTTGCTGTACCAGCTCATGAATTCAAGAGAGATGATCCAATAGAACTAACTACTCAGCCCTAAACTTTTCAAGATGGTTTTCAAAAGAAGAATGTGTAAATTGTTATAGAGAATAGACCTAATGATTGCGCCGTAGACCTTCAAGAGGGAGCACGAACACTTTCAAAATAATCTATAGTCTATCCCTAGAGGATTTTACATAATTTTGTAGAATAGATTGAAAAGAATATACCTGATGGGTTTATTAGGCACTCAATAACCCTTGCAAGATCGCCTATTCTATCTGTAAAGAAGAAGGATGGAACCCTCCAAATCTCTTTAGATTATTTGGGCTAAATAAGGCCACTAAAAAAAAATAGATATTCTCACCCACTTACATCTAACCTCTTGGAACAACTTCAAAATGCAAGGTTTTTTATAAAGATTGAAGTTCAAGGAGCTTACAACCTTGTTAGGATAAGAGAAGGAGAAAAATGGAAGAGAATGAATTGTACGAGGTATGGCCATTTTGAATATGTATTTATGTTGTTTGGCCTCACAAATCCTATAGTGCTTTTTCAGCACATGATGAATGATATCTTCATATTATAAAAAGATCTAGAGGAGCATGAATGCCATGCAAAACTGATTCTAGTGAAATTAAGAGAAAAAGGATTGTATGCAAAATTAAGGAAGTGCTCACTCCATCAGATAGAAGTGAAATTTCTAGAGAAAATCGTCTTAGAAAAAGGAATCTTCATGGACCCTAAAAGGATCAAGACCATCCTTGGTAGGAAAATATCTTCATGTTTGTGATATACAATGCTTCTTAAGATTTTCCAACTTCTATAGAATAGTCATTGTTGATATATTTAGGTAGTGATGTGTGTGAACACTCTAGGACCGCCGGGGCACTTTTTTCCCTCTTTAGGAGGTTTTTTTCCCCTGGCTTGTATATACGCCTATTGCCCTAATGGGCTACTTATCTTTGTACATTCTCTAGTAATACATTCAGTATTGTGTGTTTGTGCTCCAAGCTTCTTCTTCTTCCTTGGACTGTTCGCGTGCTTCCGCTGACGTCTATCTCCAACAATTGGTATCAGAGCAGGTCGTCGCTTCTTCTAGGGCGCCGTCGACACTCCTCCGTTTGCAGTCTCAGATTCGCACGAAATTTGGTAAGCATACTCAGGGTGTTTCCGAAATCGCGATCTGAGCTCGTTTCGGCCTCCGAACGCACTATCACAGCGCTTGTGCAGGCTATTTCGTCCTTTTGTGCCAAAGGTATATACCAGTTTCTGTTCGCCAGTTTAAGCGTCTCAAAGTCTGCTACAAGTCTAGCAGAACTCGTCTGGGCAGTTCTGTTCAACTTTTTGAGATACAATCAATTTTCTGCATCAAGGTATTTTAGTCACCGGCCATGGTTGAAAGCAGTGATGTATTCCGTATGTTGGCTGTTGAGGATAAGTTGGATGGTACCAACTACCCATTATGGGCTTATATGATGCGACATGTACTGGTTGCAAAAGGATTGTGGAACATTGTGCAGGGTGTTGAAAGACGCCCTGTTACACCTATAACGACAGGTACTACAAATACAGGTGTTGGAGCTGATGAAGATGGTGTCGAAGATGATATTACGCAGATTCCTGTTCGTGATGCTGTTTTTGTTGCAGCTACTGCAGAGAAGATTCGTTGGGATGGCAGAGATGCCCAAGCACATGCATTGATAGCTTTGTCTGTCAAACGTGCCATTATTCCTCACATTCGCTCTTGCAAAACAGCAAAGGATGCTTGGGATACACTTACCACTTTGTACCAGGCTAGGAATGAGGCTCGTGTTGCTTACCTCCGAAAATAGTTGGAGAGTGAGCACATGAATGAAGGTGATTCTATGGTCAGTTTTCTTATAAAGATCAAAGACCTAAAGGAACAATTGATTTTCTGCTGATGAGGTTATACCAGATAGCTCACTTGTGCAGACCGCTCTGAATGGTCTTCCTGATTCATATCAGAGTTTTGCCTCTACTCTTCGATTCATGATGAAAGGCAATCCGAATGCCTTGTCATTTGAGGAATTAGTCTCTGTTCTGTTGCAAGAAGATCAGTCCAGGCAGAACAGGTCCATTATGTGTGTTGCAGATCAAGCTTTCCTAGCTAGTCAGAAGGGCAAAGGAAAATGGAGCTCTTCTACTAGTAAGCAGAAATCTGCAAATGGTGCACAATCGAAGAACCAGGATAAAGATGAGAAGAAATCAAAAAAGAAAAAATTGTTCTGCAAGTACTGTAAAGGAAATGATCATATTATAAAGAACTGTCCAAAACTGGCTGCTAAAGAGGCAAAGAAGAAAGAGGCTAGAATGGTTGTTGCATAGGCCTCTACACCAAAAATAGAGTCTGCAAATCATGTGCAGGAAGAAGAATGGGTGTTTACTACTGTCTGCAGTTTTGACCCATGTTCTCATGATCAGTGCATGTCTGCAGTAGACTCAGATGTTTGGTACTTTGACAGTGGGGCGACCAAACATATTACCTCGCAGCGTAGTTTCTTCTCTTCACTCGAGCCTGCCCCTACAGGGAATACTGTCACATGCGCCAATAACTCCTCTTATCCTGTTATGGGAGTTGGTAAGATCATTCTGACTACTGCTGATGGTAGTTCTTTCACTTTGTGAGATGCTTTATTTGTGCCAGGGATCAAAAAGAACCTGTTATCAATTTCTGCATTAGCCAAGATTGGCTTGGTTGTGAAATTCGTTGATGACAGGTGTACAATCCATGATCTCTCAAATGGCGATGTGATTATTGCTTCTGTCATTTTATGTCGAGGGCTGTATAAGCTCATAGACTATGAAAGATCTGTGAATGATTCGGCATGTGCAGTTCATGATTCTCAGGCTATGTCAGATGCAAAGCTTTGGCATGCACGCTTTGGTCATCTGAATTTTGCTAGTTTGTTACGCCTGCAGAAATCTGAAATGGTGTCCTCTTTGCCCAAACTTGAGACACTTGGAAAACATGTTTGTGAAGGCTATATTTTGGGCAAAATGCAGCGTTCTTCCTTTCCAAAAGATGGTTCAGTTCGGGCTACGCAGAAATTGCAGCTTGTACATAGTGATGTCTGTGGTCCTATGCAGACACCCTCTTTTGGAAATTACCTTTACTTCGTGACTTTCATTGATGATTTTTCCAGGCATGCATGGGTATATCCACTAAAAGCAAAGTCCGAAGTGTTCATGTGCTTCAAACAGTTTTTGGTTTTGGCTGAAAATCTGTCAGCATGTAAAATGGGCACCCTCCGTTCTGATCGAGGGGGGGAATATATGTCTTCATATTTTAATGCATTTCTGGCTGAACGTGGGATAAAACACCAGTGTACAGTGCCGTATACACCTCAACAGAATGGAGTTGCTGAACGAAAGAACAGGTCACTCATGGAGATGGCGAGGTGCATGGTCAAAAGTCAGGCTTTACCACATAGTTTCTGGCTTGAGGTTGTCATGTGTGCAGCATATGTACTGAACAGGTGTCCCACTAAAGTGTTGCAGTCTATCACTCCATATGACCGCAAGCCATCTGTTGCTCATCTGCGTGTTTTTGGTTGTTTGGCATATGCATTAGTGCCTGAACAACATCGCAAAAAATTGGATGATAAGGTAGTTTAATGTATTTTTGTTGGGTACAGTTCTGAAAGTAAAGGCTATCGTCTGTATCATCCACAGACTAAACACATTTTGGTTAGCCGTGATGTTGTCTTTGTGGAAGATGCTATTCAGCCATTGCTTTCATGTACTAAGGAGACATCTGTTAGCTCCAAAGACATGTATGATACTTTGATGCCTCTTTTTACAGGTGGACAGGCTAGTGCTGGTCCTAATGAGGCAACTTCTCAGCCTTTGGAGGTTTCATATGATGATGCAGATCATTCCATTTCTGATGCAGATTTACATGATGCACTTGTTGATGAGAGAGCTGATATCGAGCAGGCAAAAACTATGCCAAAATGGCTGGTGCAGACTTTGCGTGACAGCAAATTCGATGCACCTTTGTCATATCGTACTTGTTCAGGCTCTCATAGTGCCTCCTTTGCTCAGATTGCTATGCTATGGTTGCATCTAGTCTCTGTGATGAGAATGAGCCTGTTTCTTTTGATGAAGCACAAAATTCAGAAAATTGGATGGCTGCTATGAAATCTGAATATGATGCTATAATGAAGAATGGTACATGGTCTTTATGTGACTTGCCTCCTGGCAAGAAGGCCATTGGCACTAAGTGGGTATAATAATTGAAGAGTAAACCTGATGGTACAGTTGACAGGTATAAGGCTAGGCTTGTTGCAAAGGGTTATGCACAGGAAAGAGGCATTGATTTTGATGAGACCTTTGCACCTACATGCCGTATGACTACTGTTCGGAGCATTTGTGCACTTGCAGCCCATCATGGTTGGAATGTACATCAGTTGGACATTAAAACAGCATTTCTGAATGGTGACTTGCATGAAGAAGTGTATGTTTTTCAGCCCCGTGGCTTTGTGCAGAAAGGGCGTGAAAACCAGGTTTGCAGGTTAAAGAAGGCATTATATGGTTTAAAGCAAGCACCACGTGCTTGGTATGAGAAGATACATGCCTATCTGATTGCACATGGTTTTGAGAACAGTCCAACTGAAAGCACCTTATATGTTAAACGTGCTAATGATGTGCTTCTGATCATTGTTGTCTATGTTGATGACATGCTGCTCACTGGTCCTATTGAGACACATATTGTTGATTTTAAGGCTGATTTGCATGCCTCATTTGAGATGTCTGATTTGGCGCATTTGCATCACTATTTGGGCATTCAGTTTATGCACATTGATGGTGGAATGGCTTTGTGTCAAACGAAATATATTGACACATTATTGCAGCGTTTTGGCCTTGAAGACTGTAAGCCTATTGCCACTCCTATGGAGACAGCTTTATGATTGAGTCTTCATGATGCTGGAGATGCATTTGATGCTGTTCTCTATCAGCAGGCTGTTGGATGCTTGATTTACTTATGCATTACTCGGCCAGATATTCAGTTTGCTGTCTCACAGATGAGCAGGTTTATGCATTGCCCAGGAGTCACGCATTGGAAAGTGGTTAAGCGCATCTTTCGCTACTTGAGTGGTACTCGGCTACTTGGGTTGTTTTATCCCAAGGGGGGATCACTACCGCCAGATTTGCATGCTTTTTCTGACTCAGATTGGGCTGGTTGCTATGACACTCATGTGTCCACCAGTGGTTTTTGCTTCATGCTTGGTAGCTCATGTATATCTTGGTTGAGCAAGAAGCAGCCTACTGTGGCCACTTCTAGTTATGAGGCTGAGTATAGGGCAGCTTTCAGAGCGACTGTTGAGTGTGTGTGGCTCAGACGCCTTATGGCTGATTTGGGTGTTGGCCAGTCTTCTGCCACCACCATCTTCACTGACAGTCAGAGCGCATTGGCAGTTGCGAGGAACCCTTTGTTCCATGCTCGCACTAAGCACATTGAGGTGCATTATCACTATGTCAGGGAGAGGTTCTCTGCTGGGGAGATCAGCTTGGCATATGTGCCCACGCAGGAGAACATTGCAGACCTTTTCACGAAGGCTCTGCCTAGGGAGAAGTTTGAAGCTTTCCGCAAAGCTTTGGGCTTACTTCCTTTTGTGGAGTGATTTCCACATAGCTTGGCACTTCCTTATACATGAGTGCCAGCTCCTTGTTCACCGCATCGCTCCCAGGGGGGATTTGTTGATATATTTAGGTAGTGATGTGTGTGAACACTCTAGGACCACCAGGGTACTTTTTTCCCTCTTTAGGAGGTTTTTTTCCCCCGGTTTGTATATACGCCTATTGCCCTAATGGGCTACTTATCTTTGTACATTCTCTAGTAATACATTCAGTATTGTGTGTTTGTGCTCCAAGCTTCTTCTTCTTCCTTGTGCTGTTCGCGTGCTTCCGCAGACGTCTATCTCCAACAGTCATCAAAGACTACTCCAAGATAGTGAAGCTACTTACCAAGCCTACACAGAATGCAAAGTCACATGAATAAGAGAAGCAAAAAAATCCTTTGAGACCTTGAAATGTGCATTTACTACTACCTCAATTCTAGTTCACCATCATCCTACCAAGCCTATTTTCTTAGAGACAAATGAATTTGTCTTTGACTTGGGAGTCTTGGTGGTCAAGGCCAAGTGGGAAGAACGCCACATGGAGGACAATACAGCCATAGGAAGAGAGGAAGTACTTGAGAATATGTTTTAGAATCCAAAGAAACAAAAATATTCGATCTTCTATAAAAAAATTCATCTTGATAACTATATCATTGTATAAAATTCTATTTTCATAAATAAATGCTCCATTTTTGTATAAGAATAGGAATCCTCAAGCTTGAGGAGCTCAAGTCGAATCCAAGTTTCAATCTTCATAATTTTTGGATATTGTTTGCGCCCTCAAATGAGCATTAGGACCCAACTTTTAACTAGGTTGGATACTCAGTTCGAAGCTAGTCAGAACTCACTGAAAAAATATACAAAGAGGTAGAGAGCTCATTGGAAAGGTTGGATTCAAGGTGACACTAGTAGGAGGCCTAGAAATTTCATGCACCCAACTCGAAGTAAATGTGGATCAAGAAAGGAGAGAGAGCCCCATCTACTTCTAGTTCTCAGCCAACATGAGGATGGAAAGCTCTGCTAACAATCAGAGATGGTGCCAAGAATCCACCAATGATTCAACGAATTTGGGTTATTGAGAAGCTTTTGGAGGAAGAACCCAATGTTTCTCACATATGGATGCCTAGTGCTAGCTTACAAGCTTTAGACAATCCTAACCATTCAAATTTGCTAGAGAATCCTAGTTTGAACTCTAATGCTCATATGTGACATAAACATGTCTTGCCTAAATTGCAAAACCCTTGTATTAATCAACCTTGAACTATTTGCCAAACAACCCCTAAGTTACACTAGAAAAAATCCCTCAATTTTGACATTTCACCTCACTCACATGTATGCACATAAACTCTCAGTTCAATTCTTAACCCCCAAGATTCATCTCAACGATAACAAATCTTTTGAACCTCCATGCAAATCCATAAGAAACTCACAAATGAATGAGCCTTGTAATGTTCACATCAATAACTTGTATAATAATCCTAGACGAGCTTCCCATAGACCGTATGCACCATGATGGGATCATACATCCTCCCAAGCATGCATATACAAAATGGGCACTTGTTGAGCCCAATTGCATAGTGCACTAGTAGGTACTAACTAAGGGAATTCATGTCATTATTGGAATAGCACCATGGTCTTGCCATACTTGGATCTTGTGTCTCCTCAAGTGTAATTTTCCTTGTCTTAGGAGAGAATAATTAGCAACCAAGAAACAATGGTAGTAGTTAGACCTAGTTCCATGCTTGTAAATTATACAGAGATATTGGTAGAGGAGTATCCCTTACTCCCCCACTAGAATTTGCTAATTTCCAAGGTGAAATACCCATCGATGATCCACTTGTCAATCAAATTGACCATGTGCATACCAAATTGCACTAGTTACAGGATCAAGTAGGACCTCTAACCAATGCAAAATATATTTCGGAATCAAAATTGGAATTCGACCATCATTGGGTCATTTTCAATTCTTTTCACAAGGCTTTGAAGATCTGTAGAGTTCTGATGAATTGCACCCTATATGGGATAAGTCTCGACTTGATGAGTATTTTGTAGCTCCATTACCCAAGCTAGAATTTTACTGATGATATTTTTTGCTTCATACATTCCAAGCAAGCATTGACATGATGTTCCCGAAACGTTTGTGTTAGCTTCAATCCTACCCAAATAGCCATAGTAAAGAAATTCTGCCTCACACACAAATTCATGAGAGAGGCTCTAAAGATGTTTGGTACCCACGTACCAATGAAATACCCGAGATCACACATGTACAAAGTGTTATAGAAGAGGCATTTATGTTGCAATAGCCACGCAAGATGTAGGCCCAACCTTTGATTTTGAAATGTTGGATCCTCTCCCAAACTTTGAATTCTTAGAAGTTCAATACATATCACAAGAAATTGACCTCCCAAGCTATCTTGTTTCCTAGATTGACAGAGAAGAAGAGTAGAAACACGATGAAGAATAGCAACAAAAAAAAGAAGAATAAAAGAGGACTAACCTAATCATCCCATCTATATGGATGCGCTACGAAGGTTATGCATACGCATGAAAGAAGTCCAAGCTCAAAACCAATTAAATTCCAATGATGTCATGCTTTATTACAAGAAGAATTGAAGAACAATGGTTTTGATGAAGTTTTTATTGAAACTATGCATTTACTCATGGAAGCCATAGGAGTGGTATATGCACTACGATTTTTGATGAACAAACCACTAGCAAGATATGATCCATGATATCTATGCCAATAAACCCCCCGCTTGAACCAATATCCAAGTCCACATACCTACACTTCCCAAGCTCTTTCATCCCACACCTCCCAAGCTCTTTCATCCTTTATGAGTTTTGGAAGTGTATTTCACCTCTTTGCCCTATTCCCTCCCCCCCACCGGTTAGCACAACACTACACACCACCAATTAGTAGATCACTACACACCAATGCTCTAATATTCACCGTTACTCTAGGAATTGGAAACACACATATCCACAAAGATGGAGTGCTAAACCAAACTAATTTGCAAAATGGGACTCTGATGTCATCATCTTGCAATAGCCAGAGCAGAGAACACATGCCTTCAATGCTTGAGCGAAGAGAATCTTTAAATGGCCATGGAAATGAAAAAAACTACTCTTGTGAGTCCATCAAGGTTCTAGGTAGTTCCTTCGGATTCAATAAAAACACAGTCTTATTTGAAGAGCATCATTAAATAACAAAAGAACTTGCATCATTAAAAACCTCCACAAGACCAAGGGGAACAACACTTCCAGCACTAAATAATTCCCTCATAATCCTTCTCCCAAACACACAATCAATGCAAAGAACTATGGAAGTCCCCCATAATCCTTCCCAAACACACAATGTCAATGCAAAGAACTATGGAAGTAGGTTGCAGACATGCTTACACTTAAAATGGCACAAGAACGACATGCATCCCCTCTCATTCTACCAAAACAAAAAGAGATGGTCCAAATCCCCATGGACCAGATCTACAAAGATGAATATGAACCACATCGAGCTCAAAGGGCACATTATAGACAAAGGTGAGGATGTCTTTGAACTTCAAAGAGTTGCTTGGGTAAAAGAGACTAAGGAAATCGGAAAAATACATTCCGATATGGTGAGGTACAACAAGCATCATTGGCACTATTCAAAGAAACCATCTTCAAATTAGAATGATATTTGTAAAAAATTGCTTCTCAAAGAGCCATTCTCACTGATGAGCTAGAATACTATTTGTTGGTGCAGGACAATCACCAATTGATGTTTTGACATGGAAATGAACTCAAGGATTTGAGAAGAGAACAAGTTGTGAAGCATGAAGGAAGGACACATTCAGAATTTGGAAGATGTGTACACATATGTACATTATTTCAGAGATAGTTCACATATATCTCTTTGAGTAGTCATAAGCTTGTAAATTTTTATCTATATATACTTGGAAAATGTCGAGACAAGTATGAGAGAAAGTGTAGAGCATGAGAATTGAGTAGAATTATATGTCATTAGACACTTATGAAGAGATTAGAATAGCTCTCTCATCCAGATGTAATTTTTGTCAGAAATGAAGAGAAGTTGCGCCTGATATTTCTGTGCATTCTCCTTCTGTGCTTGATCATTTCAAGAATCCTTTTGTAGATGTATAAGTCCATAGTTAATGAGTCTATGGTTAAAGTTTGAGAGCCTAATTGTAAACAGGTTGTGAGAATTATGAGTAGGAACATTCATGTGTAAAAGAGTGTTCACAGTTTTTCTAAAACAGGCGCATTTTTTATGCTCAATGATTTGATCATTTCTCACTGCACATATTAAAGTTTTGCATGAGTGAGGACTCAAAATCTATGTTTAGAGGTAAGCCATCTATGGCTAAAAGCATTTTCTTAAACGGGTTCTAGTTTTGGAGAACCATGTCTTAGAAGTTGCAGGTGTCAAAGTCGACTATACAAAGAGACAGTTTCAGACATAGGTAGATTGTTTGAATCATTTCTCATAATCTACTCAAGCTTTTGAAGTGTTTTATCTTGGAGAAGGTGCGCAATCTCTAGGCAAAACATTCTATAAAGTTTTATCAAAAAATGTACATGGATGATTAGTCAATGAGTGATTAAGGTGCAGCAGACTTTTCTGAGAAATGACTTTCTTCACAGTTAGCTAATTTCTTGATAATTTGGTGCTTATCTTCCAAAATTGGTTGGAGTTTAAAGTTATTCTTGATAGAGAGGTGGTCTAACATCAAGGATAGCTTGTTCTTTTGGAGATTAACACTCTCCATCAGTGGTATCAGAGCAGGAAGTATCAAAATAGAGGAAAGGAAGACTCCCACTGCTGCAGACATACAAAATTCAACATCTGAAGGTTCAAAAGGTGAAAGCTTGAGGGCAAAGCTTGAGAAGGAGGTCATACGACACCAAGGAAGACAAAAGGAGTGTCATTCAAAGTAAAGGTAACCTTATACTTTATAAAGATTGAAGAATTCAATATACAGGTGAAGAAAAGATGGGAGATTCTCTTCAGATAGAGAAATTGGATAGAGAGAACTATCCAGCATGGTCAATGAGGATGGAAGCTCATCTAATGAGCAAAGACTTGATAGGTTATATTACAAGTGAAGAAGAAAAGCCTCAATTCAGAGATCCTAGTGTTCCAACTAGGGAGGAATTATCAGATTTGAAGAATTGGATGAAGAGAGATGCTCAAGCTAGGAGCATTATCTATATGGAAGTCAATGATTACTTGCTACCTCACATTAGAGGTCTTGAAAGTGCAAGTGATATATGGAATCCTTTGGAGGAGCATTTCCAAAATACCACAAAGTCTAGGAAGGCATCCTTGTGGGCATAATTTACTACATTCAAGAAGAAGGCCTCTCAATCCATCTCAGATTATGTAACAAGAATGAAGGATATTGCAGATGCATTAGGAGCTATTGATGAAGACATTGAGGAGGATAAATTGGTAAGACAAATCCTCACAGGTTTGAGAGGTGATGACAAATGGAAGCCATTCATTCTATCTACTGAATTATCACTTTATCATTTTACTCCTGACTTAAATCAGTTGCTAGGACATATGTTAACCTTTGAGCAGGATGTCAAAGGTGAAGGTGACAAGAGTACAGGACATGCAATGTACTCAAATGATAAGAAGAAAAATAGCAAAGGAAAACAACAAGCAAATGAAGATGAAGGCACAACTAGTCAAGCCAACTTCCTAAGAGGAAGAGGAGGTGGCAAAGGTAGAGGAAGAGGCAGGAATAATAAAGATGGAGTCAAAGCTTGCTGGATTAGTGGTAAGACAAATCACTTAGCTAATGATTGTTGGCATAATACTCAGAGTAATGGTGGATATAATCAGAACTTTAATTCAAGAGGAAGAGGTGGCAGAAATCAAAGAGGTAACTTCAGAGGAAGAGGTAGTAGGGGTTACTTTGGAAGAAATGTAGGTAGGGGATTCCAAAGTCAACAATACAATAATACCTACTACAATTATGCTTCAGATCAGAAGGAGGATTCAACATTGATAATGAATGCAACTTGTGAAAGGCAAAGTGAAGACCAAAGAGTCTTCTACATTGACTCAGGGTGTAGCAATCACCTGAGTGGTAACATAGCATTGATGTCTGATTTGGAAAACAAGGTATCTAATCATGTTGTTCAAACAGGTGACAATACAAATCACAATGTGAAGTCAATTGGATTAGTGAAGGCTAAGGATGGAAGTACTCATTTGAGTAAGGTCTTGTATGTTCCTACAATTCCTAAGAATTTGATAAGTGTAGGACAAATTGTTGAAAAAGGTTATGAAGTTAGATTCACTAATGAAGGAGTGTTTGTGGAAGACCCTAGCAATGGGTATAAACAAATTGTTTTAGGGAAGAAAGAAGGAAGGTTGTTCACATTGAAGATTCAAGGTAATGTTGGTCATGCCTTGTTCACTTATGGAGGACATAAGATATCTGAGTTAGATCTTTGGCACAAGAGGCTTGGACACTTCAATGAAAGAGGTATCAAAGATATGATTAACAAAGGTTCAGTGATTGGATTGCCTAATGTTGCAGGTCAACATATGACATACAGATGTGAGGCATGTCAATTAGGTAAGGCTCATAAGCAATCTTACTCCAAGCATGGTTTCATGTATTCAAAGAAGCTTGAGTTGGTACATACAGATGTGTGGGGACCATCAAAGGATTTCAGTATCAATGGTTCAAGGTACTATGTAATTTATGTTGATGATGCTACCAGATGGATCACTATTTATGTGATCAAAGATAAGTCAGAAGTATTCAATACATTCAAACATTATCATGTGTATGCAAAAAGAATTACAGGTCATAAATTGAAGAGACTAAGGTCAGATGGAGGGGGAGAGTACTTCTCTAATGAGTTTAATGATTACTTGTGGAATGCAGGTATAAAAAGGGAAATCACTTGCAGGTACTCTCCTCAACAAAATGGTGTATCAGAGAGAAGAAATAGAACTCCTGTTGGGTTTGCAAGGTCAATGATGAAGGAGAAAAATTGCCCAGATTATTTGTGGGCTGAGGCTGTAAATACAGCTACTTATTTGGTCAATAGGCTACCATGTAAAGCTTTGCAGGGTATGACACCATATGAGGCATGGTGGGGTAAGAGACCTACCTTGGATCATTGCAAAGTATTTGGATGTTTGGCATATGCATATGTGCCATCACAATTAAGACACAAGTTAGAACCTAAAGCTGAAAAGTATGTATTCATTGGTTATGATGACAAGTAGATGGGCTATAGATTGTGGAGTCCATCCACAAAGCAATTCATTGTGTCCAAGGATGTTACATTTGATGAGCAAGGTACTTGGTATGCAGGTACAATCAATATTAATACAGGTGATGAAGAAGTTGTGAGTCAAAAGAAAGGTAAATCAAAGGTTCAGATATTTGATGAAGAGGAGAATAATGAAGTGTAGGTTGAAGTTGAAGAAATGCCAATATTTGATCCTAAGTATGAAGAACCAGAAACCTCAAGGAGTGGAGAACTCAGAAGGTCATCAAGACACAAGTGGGAACCTACAAGGTATAGCTATGACACTTCTTTTTTGGCTACCAAAGATTATGCTTACATGATAAAGGCAGATGAAGACCCTTCCACATATGAAGAGGCAAAAGGTAAGGAAAATTGGGAGAATTCTATGAAGGAAGAATATGATGCATTAATGGAGAATCAGACATGGGATTTGGTTCCTAAACCAAATAGTCAGAAGATCATTGGATGCAAATGGGTCTACAAGACTAAGAGGTTTGCAGATGGAAGTGTGTCTAGGTATAAAGCTAGACTTGTTCTGGAAGGGTTTGCTCAAGCATATGGTATTGATTATGATGAGACCTATAGTCCTGTGGCAAAAATGACAAGCATCAGGACACTCATAGCTATTGCTGCATGTAAAGGTTGGAAATTATGTCAATTAGATGTGACGAATGCTTTTTTAAATGGTTACATTTCATATGATGTTTTCATGGAGCAACCTCAAGGATTCAGAGATAGAAGGTATCCAGATCATGTATGTAAGCTCAAGAGAGCTTTATATGGTTTGAAGCAGGCCCCAAGGGCATGGAATCATAGACTTTCGTGAATTTCTTGAAAGAACTTGGATTTCAAGTATCTAAGGCAGATAGTAGCTTGCTTGTTAAAGCAAGTGATGATGGGTTCATTTACATGTGCATATATGTTGATGATATAATTCTTACAGGTATAGATGAGAAAGGCATTCAAAGCCTAAAGAAGCAAATGGAGAAAGAGTTCAAAATCAGTGACTTGGGAGACTTGCCATATTTCTTGGGCATGGAGATTTCATACACTCAACATGGAGTGTATGCGACTCAAGAAAGGTATTTGAGAAACTTGTTAATCAAGTTTAAAATGAATGATTGCAGGGTAGCACCTACTCCAATGGAGGTAAATCACAAATTGAGCAGATATGGTGGAGAAGAATTCAAGGATATGAAGCTATATCAGAGTTTGGTTGGTAGTCTTATCTATGCTACATTAACTAGGTCAAATTTATCATATGCAGTTGGAGTTTTTTCTCAGTTCATGCATTGTCCTAGGAAAGAACATTGGATTGCAGGTCAAAGAGTGTTGAGGTACATTAAGGGTACACTCAAAGAGGGTTTGTGTTATGGTTCTACATCAGATACAAACATCAAAATATATAGTGATGGAGATTGGGTAGGTAATCTTGATGATAGGAGATCAACATATGGATACTTGTGTTATGTGGGAGATAAGTTAATCTCTTGGTGTTCAAAGAAGCAACACACAGTTGCTTTATCATCTACAGAAGCTGAGTACAAAGGTATGGTTGAAGCTGCAAAGGAAGTGATATGGCTTAAGACTCTCATGAAGAGTTTTGACACCATACAAAGTACACCTATCATTTATGGAGATAACATGAGTTCATTGTATTTAGCTGCTAATCCTGTGTATCATGCAAGGACTAAACACATTGAGATTCAATATCACTTTCTAAGAGAGAAGGTGATGGATAAAGAGATTGAAGTCATACATACTTCAACAAAAGATCAGATAGCTGATATGCTTACCAAAAGCTTGGATGGACCAAAGCTACAGAAATTCAAAGACATGGCAGACATAAAGAAGATAGAGAAAACCTCAATTGATGATTGAGGGGGAGCTCTTGGTGCAGGACAATCACCAATTGATGTTTTGACATGGAAATGAAGTCAAGGATTTGAGAAGAGAACAAGTTGTGAAGCATGAAGGAAGGACACATTCAGAATTTGGAAGATGTGTACACATATGTACATTATTTCAGAGATAGATCACATATATCTCTTTGAGTAGTCATAAGCTTGTAAATTTTTGTCTATATATACTTGGAAAATGTCGGGACAAGTATGAGAGAAAGTGTAGAGCATGAGAATTGAGTAGAATTAGATGTCATTAGACACTTATGAAGAGATTAGAATAGCTCTCTCATCAAGATGTAATTTTTGTCAGAAATGAAGAGAAGTTGCACCCGATATTTTTGTGCATTCTCCTTCTGTGCTTGATCATTTCAAGAATCCTTTTGTAGATGTCTAAGTCCATAGTTAATGAGTCTATGGTTAAAGTTTGAGAGCCTAATTGTAAACACGCTGTGAGAATTATGAGTAGGAACATTCATGTGTAAAAGAGTGTTCACAGTTTTTTCTGAAACAGGCGCATTTTCGATGGTCAATTATTTGATCATTTCTCACTGCACAGATTAAAGTTTTGCATGAGTGAGGACTCAAAATCTAAGTTCAGGGTAAGCCATCTATGGCTAAAAGCATTTGCTTAAATAGGTTCTAGTTTTGGAGAACCATGTCTTAGAAGTTGCAGGTGTCAAAGTCGACTATACAGAGAGACAGTTTCAGACATAGGTAGATTGTTTGAATCATTTCTCATAATCTACTCAAGCTTTTGAAGTGTTTTAACTTGGAGAAGGTGCACAATCTCTAGGTGAAACATTCTACAAAGGTTTATAAAAAAATTTACACGAATGATTAGTCAATGAGTGATTAAGGTGCAGCAGACTTTTTTGAGAAATGACTTTCTTCACAGTTAGCTAATTTCTTGATAATTTGGTGCTTATCTTCCAAAATTGGTTGGAGTTTAAAGTTATTCTTGATATAGAGGTGGTCTAACATCAAGGATAGCTTGTTCTTTTGGAGATTAACACTCTCCATCACTATTCGTACTTTGTCCTACTAGGAGAATACAATGGAGAGATCGAAAGAAATTTTGAGAAGCTCCCAAATTTTACCACACAGTTTGAACCTGAAGATGTACTTGTGATTGCCTACTACAAGAATATTTTTCAACCAAATTGGCATGCATAGTGATTGAAAGATTATCTAGAAATGATGTAGTCCTAGAGTAAAGCTCTACTTCACATTGCATATAATCCATGTTCTAGACCAGTTCCTCATCAAGGAAACTAGAAATCATTTGCATCTAAAGTCAAGAATAATAAGCAATGTTGTCACTTGCTCAATTATCCATATTTTCCAATTTTCCACCTCCCCAAGGGCCCTCAACATTCGCCTATATGACGAAAACATTTGCCTATATGATGAAAACTATTTGACACTAGCTACCATGATTATCTAAAATGCATCATATTGATGCATGCATGATTGTGAAAATATTTGATATGATGCCAACAATCTTTAAAATTTATAACTATGTGAAAGACCCCCATGTCAACTCATTGGGCTTTGAAAAGGGAACCTTGAATTAGTATAGAACATGAGCACAACACCCTCAGTAAAAACATGTTATGCCTATCACTATCGAATCCAGTATCTCCCAGTGTGCTACAAGTAGAAATTTCAAGAAATGATCACTACCAATTTGGGAGTACCATTTGGAAGTATTTATTTCTAGATTGATAATTTTGCTACATTTGTTTGCTTGTGAAACACTTCAATACCTAGAGCATTACCGTCATTGCCAACCAAATACTCCACACAAAATTGACTGGAAAAATTTGGAAGAAAACTTAGCATGTGGTGTGCCCATTGTTGAACATACCTTGGCCATCGACATCTTGCAAAATTACATCAACCACTCGTAGCAGGAAAGCTTTGTCAAAGGACATCATATGCAAGAGGGTAGGGATTTTTAGTGGTCAAGGCCAAGCATGGAGAATGTCACACAAAGGATAGAGAAGCCATAGGAGGAGAGGAAGTTCATGAGAAGAAGGTCCACATTTGAAACAAAAAAATCATTCAATCTTCTATAAACCACTGATTTTTATCACTACCTCATTGTATAAAATCCCATTTTTGTGAATAGATGCTCCATTTTTATAGAAGTTGAGGACTCCTCAAGCTTGAGGAGATGAAGTAGAATCCATGGTTCAAATTTCATATTGTGTAGATATTTTTTGAGCCCTCAAACGAGCATTAAGGCCTTATTTTTAACTATGTAGACACTAGGTCCCAAACCAATCAAAACTCACTAAAAAACTATAAAAAGAGGTAGATATCTCATTTAAGAGGTTGTATCTCTTCGTGAAACTAGTTGTTGGACTTCCTTTTGAGAAGAGAGCTTGCACCCTTGTGAAGTAATATACATCTCCATTTTTCCATCACTTCTACTCTTCCTTGTGTGTGTTTGCATATTATGTGCTTCTTTCTTCACATCTATGCACATCATTCACTCAATATCATATTCATATCACCCTCATGTCTACAGAGATTCACAATTACGAGGCAGAACTTCATCAACATTGATGCTCATCAATGTTTGAGGAGTGGCACAAATAGAAATACATTCTATATCAATATGGATATGATGGACACCTACATCAAGTGAGATACCATTCAAAAAAATTCTCCCCTCTTGAAATAAATTTTGACATCCATGATAAATAACTTCTTCCATAGTGGATGATTTTGATACATAGCATCATCACCTAGAGGGAGAAACCCATAAAGTTAATGTGTATATAGATCATAAAAATCTAGTGTTCTTTATGACCACTTGTATCCTCAATAGGAGGAAATCTTGATGGAGTAAATGTTTATCTAGGTTTGACACTGTCACCATATATTTTCAAGGATGCCAAAAATGTTCATCATTGTAAGCCGCCGGATTGGCAATTGTAAACTTGTCTCTTTTTTATATTCCGCACGAACCGAAAGGTCATTGCGAAGAACTGTAATCTCTTATAAATCAATGAAAAGATGCTTCGGTGACAACCAGAAGGATCGCCAGACTGTCTGTCTAGGCAATACGTCTGTGTAGTTCCGTAATGTTGTGTTTTGAGAATTCTGAGTAGTACTGTGTTATTTCGCTTTTGCTCATTAATTTCACTTGTGTTAATGCTGTTCCATTAAGTACGACTTGTGAGTCTGTATTACGGTAATGAATAGTTTTCAGCACTGTGTGTTGAGGACATAACAATAAAGCGAATCGGTAAGGTTGTGGAAGAGTTAGTAATAGTCTGAGTACAGAAAGTGAAACTGTGAGAGAAGGAACCAGAGTCTGGGGATTAATTCGTGTTGACAGAGTTTCTTTGAACACTCGTGTACTATTTTGTGAGTGATTAATTGGGAAAATCAAGTATAGGGCCTCTGATTATTCAGACCCCTTCCACTCCCAAGAACCCGAAAAGAGCTTAAACGCGTTCTAACGGCAAATGTGCATTTAACACTAGCGCCCTCTGTGGGAAGGTGGCAACAGAGTGTTGCAAAGTGATTGTGGGTAGGTGGCAACCAAGTATTACAAATTGATTGCGGGAAGGTGACCATAGATTGTGAATTGACAGTAAGGTAGATGTCGGAGAGTGTTAATCTCCTTCAGAATAACCTACTCTTGTGATTAGAGCACCTCTATACCAAGAGTAAGTCAAAAACCTTCACAACACAAACATTCTACTGCACGATTTCTTTAAATTAATCTTCACAGGTTACTTTTGTCTGGAACTGTCATTTTGAACAGTCGACTTCACACCTGTAACTTCTAGGACTTGGTTCTCCTTGAATAGAACCCGTTTAAGCAAATGCTTCTGGTTACGAGTAGCTTATCTTCTAACTTAAAGATTAAGCTCTCACTCATGCAAAACTTTAAAGTATGCACTGAGAAATGATCAAAACATTGATCACCGAAAATGCGCCTGTTTCAGTAAACTTTGAACACTCAACACATACGAATGTTCCTACTGACAATTCTCGGTTTCTGTTTACAATCAAACTCTTAAACTTAAGCTATAGATTGATTAACTATAGACTTAGATATCCTCAATAGGATTTCACAAATCATCTATCACAGATGAAAACACACAGAAATTTCGGCGCAACTTTTCTTCGATTACTCAGACAGTTACAGTTGAGTGATGAGAGGAAAACTCAACTAACTGTACATATGTCTCATGACATCTAACTTCTCATTCTTCTATTCTATTCCTTTCTCTCTCGTATATGCCTCAATGCCTATACGCCTCTCATTCTACCTCTCATACTTTCTTTCGTCCTTAAGCGCCTCTACATTTTTCAGGTATTTATAGATAAATTTGTACAAGCTTATAACGCGGACTATACTACTGTACATATGTGTACAATTTTTCCCGGTTCTTCTTCCAAGCTTCAAACTTTGTTCTTTTCTTCCTCCTTTTATCTTTCAACTCTTCATGAACTGAAAAACTGTAAAAATGATCATTTCTGGTAACATTCCGGTGACTTTCCTGTAATCTTCCGGTACTGTTCCAGTGACCTTCCGGTACTGTTCCGGTGCCTTCCGGTGACCTTTTTTAAGGAAATTTTTGCTGACGTCTCTGCGGACTTAAAGACCTTCAATTGTTGATTGTCTTGCACCAACAGTAGAGTAGTACGCAAGTGTGGCAACGGTGATATATGCCGGTTACTCGGTCCGGTGAGTTGTATCCGAAGTACAGGAGAGACCGACAGCCCTGGTAGATATCAAATTTATTAGGAACATCCTCAGGAGGCAGAAGCACAGAGCGGTTAAGCCCAATAGTAGAAGAAACAAAGCGCATTAACAGTGATTCTGCTAGCATTCCGGTAGAACATAGTGCAATTCCGATCGATTTCGGTGTAATTTCGGCACAGTCTACAGAAGATACAGTAACTTTGGAGTCTACAGGAACACATTGTGCAGTTGATCCGACACCATCTGGTTAAGATTCGAACCTCTCTGAGGATAGGGGTGTGTTATCCAGAGAGGTCATTGAAGGTGAAAGAACACCCTGGATTGGGGAAAGTTCCACTAATTCCGGTGGCACTTCGGTCCCGGTTGCAGAAAATTTACAAGTTTCCAGTGACAGTGTGATATTTCCCCAATTATGATCAGGCTGAGAGAGTTGAAGACAGGAACATTTACATGTGTAAATGTGAAGAAGTGAATACAGGAACAAGTGCAATCTTGGTGATTAACGTTTTGATCAAATCTCACTCCACAGTTTCAAATTTTGAGCAAGTAAGCACTCAATCTTTAAGTTGAAAGGTAAGCTATGTGTGGCTAAAAGCATTTGAATAAACGGGGTCTGATTTCGGAGAACCATGCATTAGAAGTTGCAAGTGTCAAAGTCGACTACACAAAAAAAATAGTTTGAGGCATAGGTACATTGTTTGAAGGAAATCTCAAGATGTACTGATTCTTTTGAAGAAATTTATCTTGGAGAAGATGTGCAAAGATTAGGCATCACCATTCATAAAGTTTCATTGAAAACTTTACATATTTGATGAGTCAATGAGTGAATTAAGTGCAATAGACTTTTTTGTGTAATGAGTTTCTTCACAATTGACTCAAGCCTTGATAATTTGGCAATAGATTTCCAAAGTTGGTTGCATTTATGATTTGTTCTTGATATAGAGGTGCTCTAACATCAAGGATAACGTGTTCTCTTGGAGATTAATCATCTCCATTAGTGGTATCAGAGCACGAATCATCAGATTTGAAGAAAAGGAGGACCTCGACTATTGTAGATATACAAAAATCAATCTTTGAAGATTCAAAAGGTGAAAGTTCAAAGTGAAAGCTAGAGAAGGAGGCGAGAAAGCTATCAAGAGGATCAAAATGAACTATATTCAAATTAAAGGTACACTCATTATTCACAAAGCTTGAAGAATCTATTACACAGGCAAAGAAAGGATGGGAGATTCTCTTCAGATAGAAAAATTGGATAGAGAAAACTATCCTGCTTGGTCAATGAGGATGGAAGCTCATCTTATGAGCAAAGACATGATAGGATACATCACAGGCGAAGAAGAAAAACCAAAATTCAGGGAGCCTAGTGTTCCAACAAGCGAAGAGCTCTCAGATTTGAAGACATGGATGAAGAAGGATGCTCATGCAAGGAGCATTATCTACATGGGAGTCAATGATTACTTGCTACCTCACATTAGAGGACTTGAAAGTGCAAATGACATATGGAATGCTTTGGAGCAACATTTCCAAAACACTAAAAATTCAAGGAACGCATCTTTATGGGCAGAATTCACCACATTCAAGAAGAAGGCTTCTCAATCTATTTCTCATTATGTAGCAAGGATGAAGGATATTGCAGATGCATTAGGAATAGTTGATGAAGACATTGAACAGGAAAAATGGGTAAGACAAATTCTCACAGGTTTGAGAGGAGATGAGAAGTGGAAGCCATTCATTCTATCTACTGAATGGTCACTAGATCATTTCACTCCTGATTTGAATCAATTGTTAGGACATATGCTAACCTTTGAGCAGGATATCAAAGCTGATGTTGATCAGAGTACAGGTCAAGCAATGTATTCAAAGGATAAGAAGAAGATTAACAAAGGCAAACAACAATTGAATGAAGATGAAGGCACTATGAGTCAAGCTAACTTCCTAAGAGGAAGAGGGAGGTGGCAAAGGAAGAGGAAGAGGTAGAAGGAATAAAGATGGTGTCAAAGCTTGTTGGATTTGTGGTAAGACTAATCATTTAGATCATGAATGTTGGTATAATAATCAGAATGGTGGAGGATATAATCAAAGCTCTAATTCAAGAGGAAGAGATGGTAGAAATCAATGAAGTAGTTTCAGAGGTAGAGGTAGTAGAGGTTACTTTGGAAGAAATGCAGGAAGAGGCTTTCAAAGTCAATCCTACAATAATACCTACTACAATTATGCTTCAGATCAAAAAGAGGATTCAACCTTAATTATGAATGCAACATGTGAAGGACCAAGTGAAGATCAAAGAGTTTTCTACATTTACTCAGGGTGTAGCAATCACATGAGTAAAAACATAGCTTTGATGACTGATTTGGAGAATAAGGTGAGTAATCATATAGTCCAAACAGGTGATAACACAAAGCACAATGTGAAGTCCATTGGATGAGTAAAGGCCAAGGATGGAAGCAAACTTTTGAGTAAGGTTTTGTATGTCCCTTCAATTCCAAAGAATTTGATAAGTGTAGGTCAAATTGTAGAGAAAGGATATGAAGTAAGGTTCACTAATGATGGAGTCTATGTTGAAGACCCTAGCCATGGGTATAAATAAATTGTTTCAGGGAAGAAAGAAGGAAGGCTTTTCACATTGAAGATTCAAGGAAATGTTGGTCATGCCTTATTCACTTATGGAGAACATAAGATCTCTGAGTTAGATCTTTGGCACAAAAGGCTTGGAGATTTCAATGAAAGAGGTATTAAGGATATTATTAGCAATGGTTCAATGCTTGGATTGCCTAATATTCTAGGTCAACACATGACATACAAGTGTGAAGCATGTCAATTGGGTAAAGCTCACAAGAAGACTTATGGTAAGAAAGGGTTTATGTATTCTGAGAAGCTTGAATTGGTGCATACAAATGTGTGGGGTCCATTGTGTTAATTCCCTGAGATACCCCTCATTTTTGTGGGGGTCTTTTGCACAGAGTTCGAGGTCCCTACAAGGTCACGCGTGAACACGGAGACACATTCATTTCGAATCCGCCCAGCCACGCGATGGATACCCATTCTTCTCTCTCTCTTGTGGCCCTCTGAATGCCCCACATGGCCTCACACATGAGTGCCACTTGGCACTCATGTGGTAAGTCCACCTATTTACAACCTTAGGGGTGGTTCACACCCCTCTTGAGGGGTATTCCATAACATTTCCTTCCCCTTAGTTCCATTTTTGTCCTCAAAAATGGTATTGGAAGGTTTAAAAGAAAGAGAGGAAAAATAGTATCACCGCTCCCACCCGGCTAACATGAAAAACTGGATGGATTTGACTTTTCTCTGGAAGTTGGAGCTGGTAAGCCATCTTTCCTATTCTCTTAAGTATTTGGAAAGGTCCACAATACCTAGGAGATAATTTTGGACAAGGTCCCGTCTTCATGGTTTCAGACCTAGATGGAACTCTAAGATAGACTTGCTCTCCTACCTCAAAGTTGATATCTCTTCTTTGAGGGTCAGCATAGGCTCTAGCCCTATCCTGAGCTTTCCTAATGCTGTCCTTAGCAAGTCTAAGCATATCATTCATTTCTTCCAAGAAGTCCTTTGCAGCTTGAACTTTTTCATTCTGCAAGCCAACTGCATAAGGAGCCCTTGGCTGAAACCCATACATAAGCATAAATGGACTATGCCCAGTGGAAGAGTGCTTGGCACCGTTATATGCAAATTCTACTATAGGTAAGTACTCTTCCCAATTAGTTTGCCTTTCATTCACATATGCTCGAAGCATATCCTCTAGGATTTGGTTAACCCTTTCTGTTTGCCCATCCGACTGTGGATGCTCGGCCGTACTCATGCTAAGCTTTGTATCCAACCTTTTGAAGACCGCTCTCCAAAAGTGGCTAGTAAACTTCCTATCCCGATCAGAAACTATGTCTAAAGGAAGACCATACAACCGGTATAGGTTCTCAACAAAGAGTCTAGCCAACTCTGGTGTCTTCACTATAGTATGTGTCGGAATAAACCTAGCCATTTTGGTTAACCTATCCACAATTACCCAGACCGAGTCGTGCCCTCTCTGTGTCTTAGGTAAACCGACTATAAAGTCCATGGAGATACTCTCCCACTTCCCATTAGGAACATCCAATGGGTGGAGTAGCCCTCCAATCCTTAACCTCTCAGCTTTGTTGACCTGGCATTTATTGCCCTTAAGCACATACTCTAGGACGTCCTTATGAAGTCCAGGCCAATAAAACTGCCTCTTAACAAGATCATAAGTCTTGTTAACTCCTGGGTGTCCCGCACTAGGTGTGTCATGACACTCATATAAAATATGCCGTCTCGTCTCAGTATCTCTAGGGACACACACCTTACCTTTATATAATAGATATCCATCTTGGACATTGTAATTCTTCCACTTGAATCCTTCTTGAGTACCCGTCGATACTCTATGCTCATTGGAAACCCGTATATCACGATCCCCATTCTCTATGGCTTCCCAAATCTCGGAATATGTAGGATCAAGCCTACATTTTCCTTTAATAGACTCAAGTAGCTCACTAGTGATCTGAGTAAAACTTAGTCCATTGAGCATAGGCATGCGGCTAAGTGAATCAGCCACTACATTAAACTTTCCCTTCCTATACCTAAGCTCATAATCAAACTCTTGAAGGGTCTCTGCCCATCGGGCCTTACGACCTTTAAGGTCTGTTTGATTAGAGAGCCACTTAATGCTCTCTTGATCAAACACTATAGTAACTTTGGCACCATATAAATAATGACGCCACTTCTTCAAAGCATGGACTATTGCATACAACTCCTTCTCATAGACGGAGTAATTCTTTTGAGCCGGTTCTAGTTTCTTGCTCTCAAAAGCTAATGGTCGACCATCCTGAACTAAAACCGCTCCTATAGCAAAATCACTCGCGTCAGTCTCAACCACAAATGGTTTATTGGGATCTGCTATATGTAAAAGTGGAGCTGTAGCAATTGCTACCTTCAACTTTTCCATACTTTGCTTCTGTTCGTCTCCCCAATGAAAGGCTTTCCCTTTCCCTTTAAGCTGTTCCGTCATCGGGACAGCAATTTTGGCATAGTTCTTAATGAATCTTCGATAGCAACCTGATAAATCTAGGAAGATCTGCAGGTCCTCCAAGTTCCGTGGATGTGGCCATTCCATAATAGCCCTTACTTTTTCAGGATCCATCTGGATTCCATCTTGGGAGACTATATGCCCAAGGTACCTAACCTCTGTCTTGAAAAATTCACACTTTGACTCCTTAGCAAAGAGCGAATTTTCCCTTAGCACTTGAAATACTTTTCTCAAGTGTTCCAAGTGCTCCTGTTCTGATGCACTATAGATCAGAATGTCATCTAAAAAGTCTACTACAAAGTGTCCTAGATAAGGCCGTAAAACACTATTCATGAGTTTCATGAAAGTGGCAGGAGCATTGGTGAGACCAAAAGGCATCACCAAAAACTCATAGTGCCCATATCTAGTCCTAAATGCAGTTTTAGGGACATCCTCTGCCCTAATTCTAATCTGATGATATCCTGATCTAAGGTCAAGCTTGGTAAAATACCTAGCTTGATGTAACTGATCAAATAGATCTTCCAACCTAGGCATTGGAAATCTATTTTTGATAGTTACCTTATTAAGTGCTCTATAATCTATACATAGTCTCATAGAGCCATCTTTCTTTTTAACTAGGAGCATTGGCGATGCCCATGGTGAGTTACTAGGTTTGATGAAGCCTTTATCTAAATAATCCTACAATTGCTTCTCAACCTCCTCATGCTGAGAAACACTAAGCCTATAAGGTGGTCTACAAATAGGGTTAGTGTTAGTAACAACTTCTATGGCATGGTCAATGTCCCCTCTCTCAGGTGGTAGCCCTCTAGGTAAGTCAGTGGGAAAAACATCTCTGTACTTAAACATAAGATCCTTAAAACTTTTAACTACACACTCTTGCAAAAAAGAATAGTAGAAAGTCCTGTTCATATTTACATTCAAAGCATGAAAATATACATCAGATGAGCTGTCTATACAATGCTCCATATCATGACTATACAATAAAAACATATCCTGTACATGCTGTGAACAACAGAGACTATACAACTCTAATGATGAGATGAGAGGTGCACTAGGTACATCTCTCTCTCCCTGAATATAAACTGTACTTCCATTCTTTTCAAACTCGAGTGTGTTATTTTGATAGCTGCGTTTAAGTGTATCTCCCAACCCCCATAGCCACTCTCTTCCTAAGACTAGATCTGTCCTCTCCATATTCATAATTTGGAAGTCCATATGATCTATATAATCCTGCATCTTGACTTCCAAATTGGATACCATAGTATCCCATATTCTTTTATCTTGCCCTTGCATCATAGATACAATGTATTTATGTGCACTAGGCTGTTGGGGAATCTTCAATTTCTTGACCAAAGCATAGTTTATGAAGTTATGAGTAGCAGAGTCATCTATCATGACTCGCACCCTGGTCCCGTATACACTACCATGTAGCTTAACCAAGTCATGTGGTCCAAACTGCGGTGACCACAATGACTGAGTCAAACAACACGTGTGCTCTATATCCTCGTGCATCACCTCCACTCCCTTGCAGCTAGAGCTTCCATGAATGGGAAGGGTCTGCACTAGGTGGACCGCCTTTTTGCCCCTTTCAGGAGCCGTACTAGACTCTGGTCCTTTCTTCTTTTCTTCCCCCTTCTTGAGTGGACAGTTCCACTGTGAGTGGCTAGGGGATAGGCACCTAAAACACAGGTTCTCTCTTTTGGCCTTCTCAAACTGGTCTGCGGATAGCTTAGGCCCTTGTGATCTTTGTTTTTTAATAAAAACCTTGTTTTTCCCAAAAGGCAACTTTTTCTTAAATTTAGTGGTGCTAAGAGGTTTAAGGGGCTGATCCGTCTCCATAGGAGTATACTGAGGACGGTTATGGTCCTCATATATCTGTGCATATTTGATCGCCTCCTCAAACATCTTAGGCGCATTCCTCCTGACTTCCCTCTTTATGGCTTTATCCAAGCTCAGCAGCCACCCCCACCAACGAATGTCATCTCAGTCAAATACGCTGCTACAGAAGAGAACCTAAGTAGGGCCTTAGTGCCTTCTTCACCCTTGATCACAGAAAGTGACCCGAACTCAAACAGTTTTGACTCTACTCATGTAACTAGTCCACCCGCTTATTACACGGAGTCACCAGAACATGTGGAGACATATCATTATGATAGTCCGCCAATGGAACCTAGTTGGGAGCCAGACTATGCTAATGTGATGTACGCAAACCCAAACCCACGGCCCCAATTGAGACAACAGAGACCACAAGGCCCTAGAGGACCATGCTTTAGGTGCCAAGGAGATCACTTCATAAAGGATTGTCCACATCCCCCAATAGCAAGGCAATCACAGTACTATAACATACAAGGCTTTTGTGCCGATTGTGGCAAAGAGCACATAATCAAAGATTGTCCTAAGAACCCAGTTAGCACTTCGAATGTGGCATCGATCAACGTGATAGGTATTGTAAATAACGCACATGGATCCAACCCTACATACGTGCCTATCCAAGCTATAACCAGAGCCCAGGCGCTCTTACAAAACCAACAGCTTAATCAAGAGAAAGTAGCCGGAACTAGTGAAGTTGCAGAATCGAGTAGTAAAAAGACGAAATCTTGGAAAGATTCTAGAGAAATAATAAAGAGAAAGTGGAGTAAAAAGATAAGTGAGTTGGAAGGAAGTTTAAGGGAATCTAGAGCCAAAATACAAGAATTGGCTTCACGAGAAGTGAATCAAGAAGACCCAGCTCAAAAATCAGGATCAGTTTTAGCGGAACCCATACCAGAAGATCTAGACATGATGTTTCGTGCATATCAGGCTAGATTAAAAGAGGGACCTCAAGTAACGAAAATGAGTAAAAACTACCCTCGAGCTGATCTAGAAATTGAGAGAACTAAACTTTGCATGAAAATGGTAGAATTAGCACAAGCTTTGTTTGAAGCCTCTAGATATCTTAATTGGAATAACATGGCAAAACCGGAATTACACTTTCAAGGACTAATGGAGAGGCTAGAACACTTGATAGAAAGCAAAGAGAAAAAGGATCAGCCTAGGAACCCTATTGTCACAGAGACACAGGAAAAGAATGCACTACCCCTGTCTCAAGTACCCAATACAGAAAGTCAAGATAACCTATCTTCCATACATAGGTACTCACATGAATTTTTGAGAGAAATACAAGAAGAGAAATGGAGAAAAGAACAAGGAACTCATCCCCCTATTCAAGAAATAGACGACTTGCAGGAACAATTTCCCCAAGACATTCCCTCTATTTACGGTGATGTAGAGGAAGAACAACTGAGTGAACCCACAGGATTTGAATCTAATTCTTTACAAGAATTACCTCAGTTCACAGGACCTTGGGAAGCAAAGTCTATTAGTATGAGAGCACCCACGATAATAGTGAGGAATGAAGAATCAGTGATCCCTAGGAACACGGAAGTGATCAAGAACACTAAAATACAGTGTAATCTAACTCTAGAGGAATTGTTAAAGGTAAAACCAGAATTGTGGAAGCACGTAGCAAATCAATTCCCTGAGCTTGCTACCACACCCTCTCAAATAGGATCACATAAGAAGGTACCAGAGATACCCGTGGAAAAGATTGGAGACGTAAGCGAAGGAGAGGAAGGTAACACATATCTTCCAATAACCCATCAGGGCTACACCACGAAAGCCATATTAGATTCAGGAGCCGGAGTAGCCATCGCTACCACCGCTTTGTGGAAACGTTGGGGTAAGCCAGCACTCAGACCCACCAGGATGAAACTACAAATGGCTGATGGACACATAGAAAAACCATTAGGCTTACTAGAAGGCATATCCCTCACCACTTGTGGTGTGGAATTTGAGCATACCTTTGCCATTTGTGACTTTGCGAAAAATCGTGCTTATGAGATGATATTGGGACGACCATTCATGCGTCAGTTGCAAATTGTACAAGATTGGGGAACTAATTCTTTGTACTTGCAACATTTAGGAGTGACCACCAAAGTCAATCTTAAAGACTATTCACACAGAGATGTACCCCCAATACAATGGAATACCATCCATAAAACACCAGTAGAGGCGGAATCCGTGCACTCATTAGAATCAGATCCTTCTTGGTTGCATGAGGATACCCATTTATGGATGTGTAAAGTAGCCAAACAAGAGGAAGAACGATTAGAAGCAAGGACCTTAGGTGCAGAACAACATCCACGAACCCTTCAAGATCCAGCATATGCACCTGTAGTATTCCCAGACGAAGAGTTTGAACCCCATGGTTGGGCGGAAATTCTAGCAACCATGGACGTAGCCATCAATGAAGAACAATGGACACCCCACTGTGACGAGGATGGCTATGACATTTCAGTTTTCACGATAGAGCCAATCATGTGCGATGCAATTTTAGAAGAGTGTGAACCTAACACTGATGCATTTGAGGATGCAAGCGATTTCGATTTAGAATCAATTATCATGGACCCACCCTTTGCATCGGAAGAAGAATATTTCTACGAAATAGAGACTCACACTCAGAGACACGAGGACATTACGAACGAGGTGAGGTTAGCCACGGAAGTTACTACTAAGAGTGAGGGCAAAAAAAGAAAGAAGAAAGACACCATGACAGAAAAAGAAGAATCTTTGTTTGAAGTCCCCGAGAATTTCAAGAAATACGAAATCGAAGATAGAAGAATCATGGTACGAATGCCCAATAGAAAGGCGAATGACGGACAAGTATATGATAACCGAGAGAAAACCAAAAAAATAATAGTTGCCATAGAAGGAGAAGAAGAAAAATGCACATACATAGGGCATGATTTGACAACTGAAGAAGAAGAAGAGCTAGTTGCCCTATTGCGCGAGTATAGAGATGTTTTTGCTTGGAGTTACAAAGATTTGAAGGGAGTAGATCCAGATATATGTTCTCATAGAATCCCTATGACTCCAGATGCAAAACCGACAAAACAGAAACCGTACACGTATAATGATAACTACGCTGCGAAGATTAAAGAGGAGATAGATCGCTTGATAGAAGCAGGATTCATTTACGAAATTGAGCATACCGAATGGGTATCCCCCATTGTGGTTGTGCCCAAGAAGAATGGAAAATTGCGTGTGTGTATTAACCTTAAAAAAGTTAATGCCGCCACGATTAGAGATAGTTATCCTCTTCCTATCACAGAACACCTATTGGAAAGAGTTGCGGGCAAGGAAGTTTACAGCTTTCTTGATGGATTCTCAGGCTATAACCAAGTAACCATTGCTACAGAAGATCAACACAAGACGGCTTTTGCCATAGAATGGGGCATATTTGCATTTCGTGTAATGCCATTTGGCTTAACAAATGCACCCGCCACTTTCCAGCGACTCATGTGTCATGTTTTCAAGGAATTCTTACGCAAGAGCTTGGAAGTTTATGTCGATGACTTATGTGCACATTCAAATGTAAGGCAGACACATATCCCAGAGTTAAGACAAATATTTGACAAATGTCGAGAATATCAGGTTTGTTTGAACCCAGAAAAATGCGTTTTCATGGTCAGACAAGGCAAAATTCTAGGACACATTGTGTCAAAAAATGGAATCTCCACGGATGAGGAAAAAGTGAAGGTAATTGCGGATCTACCCAGACCAACTAATGTGAAAGAAGTACAGGCATTTATGGGCCATTGCAGTTATTATAGGAGATTCATACACATGTATGCAATCATAGCCAAGCCTTTGTACTCTCTTTTAATCAATTTTGAGTGGACAAATGAATGTGAAAATTCATTCAATGAACTTAAACGACGTTTGTGCTCAGCACCTATATTGACTACCCCAGATTGGAGTAAGCCATTCCATGTACACGTGGATGCATCCAATTATGCCATAGGATGTGTGTTAGCACAACCCACGAATGAAGGTAACATAGATCTCCCCATAGCTTACGCTAGCAGACAATTGAACGCAGCAGAAAGAAATTACACCACGACGGAACGAGAAGGATTAGGGATGATCTACGCGGTAAAGAAGTTTAGGCACTACTTGTTGGCCAACAAATTCAAGTTCTTTACAGATCATCAAGCCCTATTGTACTTAGTCAACAAGCCATGTAACACAGGACGACTAGTACGTTGGTTTCTATTACTCATGGAGTATGATTTTGAAGTAGTAGTCAGGAAAGGAAAGACACATCTTAGAGCTGACCACCTTTCAAGGTTAACCTCAGGAGAAGCTCCTCAAGGAGTAGCGGATGAATTACCAGATGCATACTTGTTTAACCTTGAGATAGCACCAGAATGGGCTAAGCCTATAGTCCCTATTCTCACATATGGACCCAAGAATCCTAGGATAAAGATCAGAGAAGGAGAGATTACCAAGTCTCAGAGGTACCAAATAATGGCAGGAAGCATATATAAACAGGATAATCAAAATATTCTTGCTTGTGGTGTAGATGAATCAGAACATGCGAATTGGTTGCAATTAGCACACATAGGTGCATTAAAGCAACATCATTCAAAACATCGAACATTACAGACTCTGCAAAGACTAGGAGTATATTGGCCTTCTATGGAAGCAGATGTCTACAAGTTGTGCAAAGAATGCCAGGTGTGTTGTGAAAGACCACCAATAGAGCATGCTACATTATATCACGTGTCTCTCACACCAGACTGGAGTGAACCTTTAGTGACATACTTGAGGACGAACACATTCCCTCAAGGCATGACCTTAGCTCGACAACGCAGTCTAGAGCAGGAAGCTCAAGACTATTCACTTATTGGCGATAATTTATACAAAAGAGGACGAGATGGATATCTAAGACAATGTGTTCATGAGAGCGAATATCTTAGCATACTAGAGACTGCACACCAAGGTGTTGCAGGAGGTCATTTTGGACCCGATAGGATAGTCAAAGCCATTCTCTTTGCAGGATTATGGTGGCCCACTCTTCACATGGATGCACATACCTATGTAAAGAGATGTGATGTGTGCCAAAGAACTCAGTTTCCTACTCGCAGAGATGAAATGCCATTGAAACCCATGATGGGCGGACGTGCATTTTCCAAGTGGGGTATAGACTTTGTAGGACCCATCAACCCCCCTGCAAAAGGTACACATGCGGAATACATTATTATTGCCACAGATTATCTAACCAAATGGGTAGAGGCAAAAGCCACAAAAAAGAATGATGCTCACACGACTGCAAAATTCTTATTTGAAAATGTCTTTACAAGATATGGATTGCCTATAGAGTTAGTGAGCGATCGAGGCACTCACTTTCTAAACCAAGTCATTGAATATTTGTTACAGGATTTTATGGTGATTCACAAGAAATCTGCACCATATCATCCTCAGGCCAATGGTCAGGCTGAAAGCACTAACAAGATACTTTGTACCGTACTGACGAAACTCGTGAACAATAAACGTTCAGATTGGGACAAATAGTTACACCACGCTGTTTGGGCATATCGAGTGGCCTACAAGACCGTACTCAATGCAACTCCCTTTCAGATGGTTTTTGGTCAGAATGCTGTGCTTCCTTTGGACTTCTTGATACCTACCCTTAAGGTTGGACAGGAACATCAGTGGACCGGCCATGAACTATCAGCGAGAATATTGGACTTGGAACGATTAGGAGAAACCAGGCTGAAAGCAGCAGCAGGAATATACGCAGCGAAGAAGCGACAGAAAGCATATTTTGATGCACATGTGAAGGATAAAGGCCTAAAAGAAGGAGATTTAGTTCTAGTGTATACGCTGAAACAGCACGCACGGAAGTTAGAAAAGCGAGGTTATGGACCTATGATCATTAACAGACTTTCAACAAGTGGAGCAGTACAGTTAGCCACCTTAGAAGGAGATATAATGCCTAATTACATTAGTGGTTGTAGAGTCAGGTTATATCAGGAACCTCTTACTGAGGATATGCTTAGACGACTCACGTTGGCAAAGAAGCGTAAGGAGGAAGAAAATAGAATACGAGCCGAAGCTCAGGCAGAAGCCATAGAACGCATTAAGCGCATGAAGCTAAGAAGACAAGGACTAGGGAGAGAACATTATAACCATCTGGAAACATCACCCAGATATCCCATGGCCATGTGTCAAGTAAAGTCAACCACTCATCCTAGCATAGTGGACAGGAGACCATTCATTACGGTTAGGCTAGAGCACGGCAACCCTTGCCAAGAACTCAGGGCTTTAATTGACTCAAGTGCTGCGACTAGTGCGATTAGATGGTCCCACTATAAGGATTCAGGAATAGAAATGCGGCCAATTGAGGCATACCTCATAGGCCTAGGAGGCATGGAAACCCCTTGCATGGGTGAGGTGGACCTTCCTATCCTCATTAAGGATGTGACCATGACAGCGAAGCTACTAGTGTGCCATGATGACGACCTGATAGAACCCCTAATCCTTGGCCAAGATTGGCTATACGATCACTCAGTGGAACTAAATCTTAGACAAGGCTCCTTACAAATTGGAACCTTAGAGCAGAAGCGAGTGATACCGCTTGACTTCCCTAATGGCATTCCGATTGAGGTTTGTAACCCTAGACCCCATGAAATACATGCGACGGAAGACCGGAAGATCTTTGATCAGACCAGTCATGTTACGTCTACACCAACCCACTCGGGCTTGGCTATAGACAGTTGTCAATCAGAAGGACGACAGGAGATCTTCCCTGGGACTTCCTGCAAACTAGAAGGGATAGTTACCCAACCGCAAGGGCAGGTGGACACAACCAGCGGTCAGGTGGGTTGCATCAGCGGCCAAATGAGCACGACACCCTGCGGTGCTCATCCTTCCAAACTTGTTGCGGACTGGCCTAGATTAAAGTTAAAGAACGAATCACTTCCTAATGGGCAGGTCACTCAAGTGTTGGATCTCCCTTCTTTTCCAAAGCAGCGCGTCCATCCGACCTCTCTACCTCAACCACGACAGAGTCAACCACGACGAAGGAACCCAGACCGACGGCAGTATCAGAGGACACAACAAGGAAAGCAGTTTAGGCCACCCAAAGGAAGCGGCATCAGACAAATATGGGTGCCTAAAGGACAAAAAGCACCGAAGAACTCCAACCAAGCAGAGACCGACAAGCAAAAGGCAGGGCAGAAACAGAATCAGTATCCACCATCCCCTCGACCTTCTTCTACAGGCCCGAACATTCGACAAATTTGGATCGCCAAGAAATACCTTACCCATAGACCCACACCCACGCAGATTTGGGTACCCAAACCATGTATCATAGCTCAACACTTAAGCCATGTAATATATACCCCTCACAAATCTTTCCATCTCTCAATACCACCACCCCCGATACTACCTTTTGCCCCTCAGCTGAAACCCACCACCCACTCAAAGACTCTTAGGAAATGGATACCGAAGCGTGTCCAACTGTCTCCCCCCAACCCCATGTCTGACAAAACTACCCCCCCGACTAACATACAACCTTGTAATAAATCACTAAACTTTAAACCGTGTATAAATTCACCCACCATCATCACACATCACTCATAATCTCATCTCATCAAGAAATGTATGCATGATCTGAAACGTGTAGGTGTCTAGAGACTTGCACTAGTGCTGCAAGAAGCATTGCATCCATCACATCACAGCACTTGGCTACACGGGTTACGCATCAGTTATGGAAAGGGATTGCGGTCTCACTTTAATGGGATCATAATTAATTTCCATGCTAATGTGTTAATCTTTTGTAGCAGATCTTTCTCATTAACGCATCAGTCATCATGCAAACCGACGAAGGACCATCAGGAGCAGGCCCCAGTGTAGCGGCAGTGCCCCTCAACGTTTTACGAGCAGAATCCCACCCGATTGCTCCACCACCAAAATTCCAAGGATTTCCAGGGCCCATGTCGATCGATAACCCACCTATAGGCTACACAGAAAAGATACACCGTAACTCTCACTGGTTTCAGGGACTTGCAGGACCCTTAGCGGACGCGGATTTCATATTTGAATCTAATTTGACATTTGACGACCGCACTTGGGGAAAATACCAATTCTTCTCCAGAGAGTTCGAAGGCCTACAGAACACCCAGGACTTAACTCACGTTTGGGCCAGAGCCGGCTTCACGGAGTATTTCAGTGATCCTCTGCCCAAACCTGACTTTTACAGGTGTTATTATTTAATCACTACTTTGCTAGCCTCGAAGAATAAGGATATCCCAGGCACTTTTATTTTGCCCTCTTTAGTGGATGATCCACCTTACAAGAGATTTTATCTCTCGAAGGATTTAATCAGAGCGGCCATCAAGATTCATGGAACCCACACGCCCACAGATCGAGAAAGATTAGTTCCAGACCCTATGAAACGTGGGGATGTCACTAAGTGGGAGGAGATCTCAGCAATTACACCTGAGCTGTCAAAGCCACTAAGGATATGCATGCAACACTTCGCATTTCCCGCTCAGGACAGATTCACCATGCCCCATAAAAGAATATGGTTTGGATTGTACTTAGCGTGTACCGGACCTCAGACTGTCGATCTGGCGAGCTGGATCATTGATCAAATGTATTTGGCACAACATAGATGGGAACGAAAGAAAGTGCTTAATGGATGTTGTGCGCTGACAAGAATTGTTTATATGTGCTTGGCTTATGACTTGCCAATTGAACGTGCATTAACAGGAGAAGAGCTGAAGGCATTCAAAGGAACGACGAAGAAAGCCAGGAAGCCCAGCAGAGCACGGGCAGGTAAGCGCATGAGAGGCACTATTCCTTGCCTTCAAGTGCCAGAGTCACCATCACCACAACCCTCTCCAGAGCGATCACCAACAGAAGCCGCTCCCACAATACAACCTATTCGCATAAGGTTATCTAGACCAGTGGTAACAGAGGGCACTACTAGTACCGTTGCACCTCAGGCAGCTACAAGCACAGAACCCACCACCACGACAGCAGAAGCTCCCACCACTATTGGTGCGGAAGCCTTTTCTTTCCCAATACCACACATGGAGGCAGAACCAATAAACACAACATTCGATTTTGAAATGCCTGATGCATTCTCAAATGAATTCCAGTTTTCAGAGGCACAGATGTTCTCCCAAGAATATGAACGCCCCAGTTACCCTACCACACCGCGAGATCTGCCACAGGGACAAGTTGTGTCGAGCTCTGATGACGAAAGAACAGCCACAGATGACGATGAAGGTGACGATGAAGCCAGCCAGGGCACGCATGATTCCCAAGAACAAGGACAGACAGACGGCCAAGGTCAACAAACCAATGCACACGGTGACACCAGCACGCATGAAGAAGAGACTTTCGAAGCAGTAGCTTACACGCTGGCAATCAAGAAATTATATCGTACGATGGAGAAAGTCTGGGCACGAAAGAAAATGACTGAAGAAGAGAGCCAGATCATAATCGAACAAGAACTCATCTCCGGAGGGTTTGAAGAAGTTTACATCAGAGGGTTCAGAGAACTGGTCCAATCCATCGGCCCAGTCGAAGCACTGAGATATTTACAAAGGAAGCCACTCCCCCAATATGACCCTCGCAGAGTTCGCCTGCTATCGAAGCCCGGTGAATATATTCGAGTTCCGGTGGGTGCTCAATCATTCCACCAGGCGCAAGATGCACGCCTACGGCCGGAAAGATCCTTCACCGAAGAAGCCATCCTAGTCGACTCCCCACCACATACTACCGTTGTACATACTACCACTATCCTTGAAATAACATCCACACCATCTACTCCTCTCTCACCTCAAGTTTCCCCAACCCATCCTGTATCCCCCGCACACCCACCTGCTCCTCCCACATCCACACCAGTCCATGGCAACATAGCCACAGCCTCTACCCCGCCCATTCATGCCACCATGCCCGCACCCAACCCTCCGCGTCTACATGTTAACCCCTTCACCCCTTCATCCTTCCCATCCTTTCCCCCACCTTTAAGACACCCTTTCACCTTTCTAACCCCACTAACCTTCTCACCCGTTTCACCTCCCCAACCCACTATAACCCCTATTTTCCCTTTTCACCAAGCTGCTCCAGCCATCCCCCCTGTAAATTACTCTACATTTGTAAATCCTGTCTTCACACCTACACAACCACCCACATACACACCGCTTTTCACAGTCACCGCACTTAACACGTCCAATGACATGGACATCTCACCACCCACCGTGCCAGCACCCACTCCACTCACAGCACCATCATATTTAGGTACGTCACAATTTTCCACGATCACCACTGCATCCACCTTCCCAACCCCATTTCCCATTCCCGCTGCATCTACTTCCACTGCATCCTCACTTAGCACTCCATTACTATTATCGCCCACCATAGACACTGCACTTCAACAAATGTTCACATGCATGTCACAAGTACGAGATGAGTTTGCATCTCTTGGCAACAACTATCAACAGCTGCAGAGGACGACAAATGAATTACAGTCGCAGCTTAATTCATTATCAATCGAGAATGCCTCTTTAAATACGCGATACCAAGAACTAAGAGAGGCCTATCATAAGCTAGAGCTAGAAAGTGAAGAGAAAACAAAAGAAGCCACTGCTGATCTGGACAACCTGCTTCGAGCCCAAACAATTAGGAACGCGACGCTGACCAGGATTATGGGCCTACTCAGGAGGCACCTAGCCGCAGCCAAGGAGGAGAACCAAAGACTCCAAGAGCAGAATAGAGAAAATTTGGAAGCGGCATTGGACCATCCTGAACAACCATTAAGTCCGAGCAGATTCAAGGCAATCCCATCTGAATCGATGCGGATGTTGCTAGATGACCATGTTCGACTGCTAGAAGACTATGATCGAGTGAACGAAGAACATCAGAAGCTAAAAGAAGATCACAAGTTACTACAGCTCAGAGAACCGACACCACAACAAGCACCAGTGGCAGCAGAAGTACCAGAACCTGTGGATCCCTCTCCTGAACTCATAGAGGAACTAAACGCATTACGGGCCCAGGTAACCACTCTCCTATCACGCATAGATGTGTACGAAGCACCACCACGGCCTGATTCCCCACCGGAGATCCCAGCTGACGACGAGCACATAACCATTCCGGTGGAGGAAACGTTTGAAGAAGCATACGAGCCAATACCCATCCCAGGCGGACAAGTCACGACCGAAGGCCAGATGACCTATGAACTTCCTACCCCCGCATGGATGAAGACTGTGGAGGAGATTGGAACAACGCACTCAGCTAGAGTCGGGGCCCAGCTACATGCTATGGCCATGATCGAAGAACGAATTTTGCAATCTCCCTACTTTGCTCAATTGGCCCCACGCAGGTACATATCCGGGCATGAGCTTCAATACAAACCTTACTTCATGCTAATGGCCGAATACCAGCTGGCCATAGAAAAGCGAACTGGCAAGAAGCCATCACATGCAACCCAGATCGAGCCTGAAGACTTGCCACTGGATGCGCAACAAGGCACTATTTATCAACCAGATTGGCGTACACGTCTTTTACAGGAGTACCCAGAAATGATGAGCACATGGGTGAAAGCGCCCTTACATTTAAAGTATAATCCTTGCTGGGGACCAGTACCACGACGCCGCTCCTGGACTGCATTCGCTATCAAAGTACAAAACAATAGGCAGTGTCAGGATTGGCTGAATTACCCCTACTTCAAGCCACCTACCGAGTCGCCCACTGTTGGCTATATGATGGCCACAATCCGTCACTGGCTCCCTCGCCTGAAGCATATGGATGATATCGCAGCGCATATGACTGTCAAAATTTTTGACATGATGCAAATGATATTTAAAGTCTTCCGACGCGTCAAGGCACCGCATGTAAACACCCCGGGATTTGAGCATGGTAACTTTGATCTAGTATATGACATGAGCACAACGCCATCGCTCCGGGTGTGTTATGCCTGGCACTGTAGGATAAAATACCTCCTGGCATGCTACAAACAAACCTTTGAAGAGATGTTCACCACCGGGTTTTGGGAATACCATTCCGAGGTATTCATCAGCAGGCCCACACATTTATTGCAACTTTTTGCCTGTGAGCGAATGGTTTATTCCACGCATTATCAACTCCCGCCACCCGACGAACAGCAACCGATCGACTGGGAGAAGCTCGAGGTTGATTTGGCCCGAGGCATTCGAGTATCTGAGCACACCCTCGCTCACGACCTCCTACAAAACTACATCCGGCAAACCGCACAACAAGGTTCTGTCGAGGACGACAGAAGCGAGAGGGAGGGGGGTGTTGGAAGCAGCCAGAGGCACAGTCAGAGGCACAGACGACATGGAAGCATGTAAAGACGGAGCAAGGAGCCAGTCGGATCATTTTTTCAAACAATTATGTTTTTATTACCTCTTCAAATATCCAACAGTGATTTTCATCACTCTTGTAACATATGTAATATAGACAAAACCCCATTTTGTAATTCATAGCTCCATTTTGTGCAAGCCGAGGAGTCCTCGAGCTTGAGGAGCTTAGGTAGAATGGGCATACCAATTTTCGTTATTTTTAGACATCGTTTAACCTTCCAAATAGCCTCTAGAACCTATTTTTTAACTAGGCCGGTCACTAGATGTGAAACCGGTCAAAACTAGTCTAGGAACTATAAAAAGAGATAGAGAGCTCATTTTTGAGGATGGTTGATGTTGGCTAGAGTGAGCTTAGAGCTAGTTTGAGCTTGTAATAGTGTTGTGGAGTAATAGAGCTACTTTCCCACCTTCCATTGTGTCTTGCTTATCTCTTCATTGTGTGTGTGTATGTGTGTGTGCATCTTTGTGCTTCTCACCTTCACTCTCACATCATCTCTCATTCACGATCTTCATATCACTCCTATCTCTTCCACGGATTGACATTAAGGAGGTGAAGCTTCTTAACGTGGTTCTCACCATTGTGCTAGAGCAACAAGGAGTCTTCTCACCTAGTATACAGATAAGGGTTTTCAGGGTACCCAACTACCCTTTGCAAATATCTCTTTGGATGCTCTCGTGCATACAATAGTTAAGCAGCTCGCAAATTGCAGACCTTCAAGCTCTTCCCTCCTACCAAGGTAAGGGGAAATGATAGTTGTGGGTGCCATGTTCATGCCACGTTCTTGACATCTACCAGATAAGGCAGCGATAATATCACCTCCTAACCGAGACATACTCTATCAAAACTGATAAATGCCCACTCATCAACGGTTCCACCTTCACATAAGCATGACTCATTCATGTTCCATGGGCCAAACCTGGGAACAAGCTCCCTCTCCCTCTCTCTCTTTTTCTGCTCTTTTTTTTTTTTTGAAACAATGTCATAAAACAAGAAGACAGATATTGGTATCAGTAAAAATAGTTGACATATATCAATGTGCTCTTGTGCATGGGACTCTCAAATGTGTCTATGCACGGCCATGTAATGTGGCCCTATATTAATGAATACTTTGGAAATGCATGACCTGAATGGTGCAAAAGATAGGGTAGTGCAAGGAGCACATGGTTGTCGCTCGTCGAGGCTTGATGTCACTTGCAGATGTTGATGCCATCTTTGTTGGAGGTATCCATTGTATCTCGAGATGACAACTGATCATTTCTCCTTATAGGGATCCATTGAGAAGGGTCTGCGATTGGGTAGTGATCACCTTTGGTCGTTTCATGTTTGAATCATTTCTTGAGGGTTTGATCCATCGTGGTTGGCTCCTTGCTTTGATGGATGCTATCGGTGCTTTCGGCTTCCAAACCCATATCCTTGCAGAAGAGGTTCTTTGATCTTTTTTGGAGCTCTGTGCTTGATTCAATCCCTTACCTCACCTTGGTGTCCTTATTGAGACTTGTTGCATGAGTGAAGACTGAGGGTTTTGTGCATGTATGAGTTCCTTGGTTACCCACATGCGTGTTTGACCTTGTTGAGCTGCCACTAGTTTCTTAGGCACCCAAACTTGTCGAATACCTTCTAGTTGAGCTTGTCCTAGTTGCTTGGTTCTTCTTTTAGCATGGTGGGCCTGCCTAGATAGGAATTGTAGTGGCAAAGCTGGTGGTTGCTCTCCTTTTCGTACCCAGATCTGCTTTGCACCAGTAACTGCTTTCTTCTTGAAATTTGTTTGTCTAGTTGATACAGGAGTGGTCTTGTACTGTTGCTCTGGCCTGTGTGGTTGAACTGTTACAGATGGTTGAGACTTCATACAAGAAGGAAGTCTCAACAGGTCTCCGAATCTTTTGTTGGGGGTAGTATCCTTTTGCATCATAGAGCTTTGGACACATACAACATCTTCTTCTATATGATTAGTCTTAGAGGAACTAAGAGAATGTGTGACATCTGGATTTGTGAGCATGTAGTTCTCCAATTCTAATTTAATGCATTGTTCCTATACCCAAACTTGAAGAATTTGACTTCTTAGGTTCAAGTTGACTACATGGTTGTAAATCCAATCCTGGCCCAAGACAAGTGGCTCTGTAATGTCTTCATCGTGACATACTAGCATTTGTACTTTCATTGGAACATCGTGAAGGTAGATGGGAAATTCCACCTCGCCCAAACAAGGGGTTTCCACACCTCCCAATCCTATGAAATAAGCTTCTATGGGATTGATGTTCAACTGCAAGTCTTGGTAGTAGGAAAGTCTAACTGCACTAGTTGCTGTGTCTGAGTCAATCAATGCTTTCACAGTCCTTGCACTCTTTCCTTGTCCTATCTCTATGGTCACAAAGGGACATCGGTCAATGATTTGAGAAGTAATTATGCCTGATTTTTGGCACATCTGATATTTTGGGGCTTTTGAATTGACATCTATGCCTAGTCGCCTTAATTTATTTCGCCTAATATGCTCTCTGGCCTCTGCCTGTGCTTCTTCTCTCACCCTTAACTCTTCTTCTTTTCGCTTCTTAGCAGTGTTGAGTCTCATTAGCATATCCTCAGTAAGAGGTTCTTGATAGATCTTGACTCTACATCCACTAATATAGTTTGGTAGGATGTCACCTTCTAGGGTGGCCAATTGAACCGCACCACTAGTGGAAATTCTATTAATGATCATGGGTCCGTATCCTCTTTTTTCCAACTTACAAGCATGTTGCTTTAGCGTATAAACCAGCACTAGGTCTCCCTCTTTCAATCCTTTATCTTTGATTTGTGCATCAAAGTATGCCTTTTGTCTTTTCTTTGCAACATAGATGCCTGCTACCGCTCGTAGCCTCGTCTCACCTAAGCGTTCTAGATCAAAGATCCTAGAGGACAATTCATGTCCATTCCACTCATGCTCTTGTGCTACTTTTAAGGCTGGGATGAGGAAGTCCAATGGTAGCACAACATTCTATCCAAAGACCATCTGAAATGGGGTGGCGTTGAGTACCGTTTTGTAGGCAACTCGATAAGCCCAAACAACATGATGAAGTTGTTTGTCCCAATCAGAGCGTTTATTATTTACCAATTTTGTCAATACGTTACAGAGGATCTTATTGGTGCTCTCGGCTTGTCTGTTAGCTTGTGGGTGATAGGAGGCAGACTTCTTATGGATCACCAAGAATTCTTGGAGAAGACTTTCAATGAATTCATTCAAGAAGTGTGTGCCTCTATCCCTCACTAACACTATTGGTAGTCCATATCTCATGAACACATTCTCGAATAAGAACTTAGCCGTCATCTGAGCATCATTCTTTGTTGTGGCTTTGACTTCTACCCACTTTGTAAGGTAATCTGTGGCTACAATAATGTACTCTGCATGGGAGTTTCTAGCTGGGGGGTTAATAGGACCTACAAAGTCTATACCCCATTTTGAGAATGCACGTCCTCCCATCATTGGCCTCAAAGGCATCTCATCTTTTCTAATTGGATATTGTGCACGTTGGCATGTGTCACATTTCTTCACATAGGTATGTGCATCCATATGAAGAGTTGGCCACCAAAGTCCAGAGAATAGAATGGTCTTAATTACTCGGCCAGGACCAAAATGTCCGCCTACAACACCACTATGTGCGACCTCTAAGACTTTCACGTAATCTGATTCATGAACGCACAGTCTTAAATAACCATCTTTTCCTCTTCGATATAGGTTGTCTCCAACTAAGGCATAGACTTGAGCCTCTTGCTCCATGCTTCGTCTTCTTGCTAGACTAGCCTCTTTGGGTAATGTTCCCGATCTCATAAATTCTTCCAATGGAGCGCTCCAATCTGGAATTGATGACACTTGATAAAGGGTCGCATGCTCCACTCGAGGTTTTTCCTGGCACACTGGACAATTCTTAATCCACTCATGAATTTCTTTGTCCATGCTAGGTCAATACACTCCTAAACGTTTTAGATTTTGCAATGCTCGTTGTTTAGAATAGTGATTTCCTAGCAATCCTTCATGAGCTTGCTGCAACCAACTACTATGTTCATCATCCTCAACACAACAAGCTAATACACCCGCTGTATCTTGTTTATACATGCTTCCTACCAATATTTTATATTTTTGCAATCTTACAATTTCCTCTTTGTTTGTTTTTATGTTCTTATTTGCAGGTCCAAAGGTTAAGACATGTACCAACTTATTTGCCCATTTAGGAACAACTTCTAAATTGAACAGATAAGCATCAGATAGCTCATCAGACACTCCTTGAGGTGACTCTCCTGAAGTGATGCGAGAAAGATGATCTGCCCTAAGGTGGGTTCTACCTTTCCTAACAACAACTTCAAAGTCATATTCTATTAGTAAGAGGAACCATCTTACTAAACATCCTGTATTGCAATTTATTAACCAAATATAACAAAGCTTGATGATCAGTGAAAAACTTGAACTTGTTGGCCAATAAATAGTGTCTAAACTTCTTCACTGCATATACCATGCCTAAGCCCTCTCTCTCGGTGGTGGTATAGTTTCGTTCAACTGCAGTTAGCTGTCTGCTAGCGTATGCTATGGGTAAATCTAAATTTCCTTCACCTGTGGGTTGTGCTAGCACACATCCGATGGCATGATTGGAGGCATCCACATGGACATGGAATGGCTTACTCCAATATGGGGTTGTCAATATTGGTGCTGTGCACAATCGTCCCTTCAACTCATTGAAGGAATTTTTGCATTCGTCATTCCACTCAAAATTTATCAACAAACAATAAAGAGGTTTAGCGATGATTGCATACATGTGGATAAATCTGCGGTAATACCCATAATGGCCCATAAAGGCTTGTACCTCTTTAACATTCCTTGGCCTAGGCAATTTTGCTATGGCTCTAACTTTGTCCTCGTCTGTTGATATTCCATTTTTCGAAACACTATGACCTAAGACTTTACCTTGTCCTAACATGAATACACACTTCTCTGGGTTTAGACACACTCGATATTCTCTACACTTGTTGAAAATCTGTTTGAGCTCAGGGATGTGGTATTTTCTTTGTTGGGAATGAGCAAATAAATCATCCACATATACTTCTAAGCTCTTCTGCAAGAACTCTTTAAAGACATGACACATGAGCCTTTGGAATGGTGCACGTGCATTTGTGAGCCCAAATGGCATCACTTGAAATGCAAAGATTCCCCATTCGGTGGCAAAAGCCACCTTGTGTTGATCTTCTGGGGCAATGGCTACTTGGTTGTAACCTGAAAATCCATCAAGAAAGCTATAAACTTCCTTGAGTGCAACACGCTCCAATAAATGTTCAGTGATTAGAAGCGGATAGCTATCTCTGATTGTAGCGACATTAACGTTTTTAAGGTTAATACAAACTCGCAACTTTCCATTCTTCTTGGGCACCACTACAATGGGGGATACCCATTCAGTATGCTCAATCTCATAGATAAATCCAGCTTCAATCATAAGTCAGTGGAAGAACTTGGTACAACACACTCTACACGTGTCGAAGCATAACTACATGCCATGGCAATGATCGAGGAACAAATATTACAATCACCCTATTTCATTCACCTGGCCCCTTGAAGGTACATCTGCAACCACGAGCTTCAATATAAACCATACTTCATGCTGATGGCAGAATATCAATTGGCGATTGAGAAAGAGACAGGAAAGAAACCAACCCATGCAACTCAGATCGAGCCTGAGGACCTGCCATCAAAAGCACACAAAGGTAAAATTTTTCAATCGAACTAGCATAAGGAGTTGCTACAAGAATATCTAGAGATGATGCAGACATGGGTCAAGGCAGCATTGGATTTGATCCATGTTGGGGACCTATGCCATGATGCCCCTCCTGGAAGGCATTCACTATAAAACTTCAAAATAATAAGTAGTGTGAGGACTAGCTTAATTATCCTTATTTCACACCACCCCCCGGACTCCTTACAGTTGGCTATATGATGGGCACAATTTGCCACTGGCTCCCTCGATTACATTGCATGGATGACATTGTAGCACACATGATTGTCAAGATATTTGACATGACGCATACCGTTTTTGAGATCTTTCACCGTGTCAAAGCACCACATGTCAACACCCTCGGCTTCGAGCATGGCAATCAAGACTTGGCATACAATATGAGCACTACGCCATCGCTTCGGGTGTGTTATGCTTGGAACTACTGCATAAAGTACTTACCTGCATGTTATAAGATGGCCTTTGAAGAGATGTTCACAACAGACTTTTGGGAGTACCACTTTGAAGTTTATAAAAGCCGACCCACCCATCTCTTTCAATTATTTGCATCTGAACAACTGGTATATTCAACACACTACCGCCTTCCACCTCTCGATGAACATGAGGCCATAGATTTGGAAAAACTTGAAATTGATCTCTCACGAGGAATTTGCATTGTGGAGAACACTCTCGCACACGACCTCTTGCAAAACTATATCATGCAAACCCCGCAACAAGGATCTGTTGGGGACGATAGACGCGAGAGGGAGGGGGGTGTTGGCAGTAGCCAAAGGCATAGACACAGAGGAAGTAGTTGAAGGCGGACTACAAAGAGTCATGGGGAGCCATGCAATCTATTTTTTTCCGAAGAAATATGTTTTTACATTACTTGTTCAAAACCCCAAATAGTGATTTTTATCACTTTTGTAATATATGTATCATAGAAACACCCAATTTTATAATTAGTAGCTCCATTTTGTGCACGCGGAGGAGTCTTCTAGCTTGAGGATCTTAGGTAGAACAAGCATACCAATTTTGGCTATTTTTAGATCTCGTTTAGACCCCCAAATAGTGCCTAGAACCTATTTTTAAACTATGCCAGTCACTAGATGTGAAACTCATCAAAACTATTCTAGAATGTATAAAAAGAGCTATAGAGCTCATTTTTTATGGGAGCAATGTTGCAGAGAAAATAGGTACAAAAGAGGAGCCCCAAAATTTTCAAATTAATGGGCATAAAATTCTTCTTCAAAATTCTAGGAAATTCCCTCGAAAGCCATGTAACTACACTAGAGGAGTCCTCTCGATGCATTATCCCGAATCAGTGTAATATATTTCTTGTAAAATAGTAGGAAGTTAGAGATTAGTCAATACTCGTCTCTTGTGTGAAAGGACCATTTTTAGGGCACATGTATATAAATCACTTTGTGACTCTTTGTAAAGACTTTTTGCCATTGTGAAGAAGGAGAACTGAAATTTCGAAGTTGCTTCTTCCCTGTGATTTTCATCTTCTCTATGATCTTTTGTGTGTGTGAAGCTTAAGTAGGACTGTTATCTATCCCACCCCATCGCATTTGAACTATTGTAGTGTGTGTGTGAGCCAATACGAGTTGTGGAGCGAGTGTAGGTGTTTCCCACCATTCACTGTTTTGGCCATAACTTGAAGAGCGTTTTTCAGATTCGAGTAAAAATCCACCAATAGATGCGTCTCATTGACAGCTTCGAGAGGAACCTAGTATTGGCCATATTCAGAGTCGGGAGCTGAGAAACATTCGAATTTGTGTTTACTGCTGTAAGTGGTATCATGGCAGACATTTCCAGAGATTTAGTGAGTTGGAGACATAGGTGAGCCCTTTCTCATGCATTATAGCTGAACCACTTCACTTTCCATCACGTGTGCACTCATCCTCATACACTTGGTTCATGTGGTTCTTCGGATTGATAATTAAACGTGTGTCAATCCACCACTATACGCACTTGTGGGGCAAATGAGATTTAGTCTCTTTGACACAAGTCCCTAAGACCGCGTGACTTAGGTACACACGTTTTTGGCACCGTAGCTAGGGAACAAACTCAACCAAGGTGCCTTCATGATGGTTATAGCTCTGGAGTGAAGGATCGTACTTGTAGAAGTGAATTCGTTTAGTGGCAAGTAGTCAGACGCTTTAGCACTTGTTACTTCATATCCCTAAGGTGTGTGTGATGAGTTTTTAGGTTTAGGGTTAGGAGTGAGAGAGAGAAGGAAGAGTTATGGTTAGGTCAAGGAGAGAAGTGGAGTAGGAGGAAGTTGGAATCACCAAGAAAAATCCCAAAAAAAAAGATTACCAAATCAGTGTAGAATAGGCTTCAGACATCACAAACTATAAAAACCAAAAAATTCAGTTCATTTGACACTTGCTCAGGAACTGGTATCGTGTGTAGACTGCGATTAGTATCCTCAGTGTGGTATCAAGCTAGGTGAGCTAAAGAGAGGAGTTACGAGCACACATTTGGATTGAGACACACGAGAAGGTAAGCCACATAAGTTTTTGATAACAAAAGTCAATTCATAACCACCACCACACGTGATTAAACTCACTTCCATTATCGCGGGGTGGGACAAAGAGTTTTGAGAGATTCTCTGAGTGAGACAGAGGGTCAAGAGTGAAGAGGGGTGAGAGTTAAACACATTGGTGCAAAACTTTTTGTGATTTGAGCGATTTTGGCTGAGGTATCGTGGTCGGTTGAGTTTTGGTATCACGACACCAAAATTCCCTAGTATCACGATACTCGCCTGGTGTCGTATCATCGCATACCACTTGAGGTATTGCGATACCATTTTTGGTATCATATCATCAAGTTGGTATCACGATCGTGATCTACCAGTGGTATTGTATCACGGTCCACTTGGTATCGTATCGTCCCCATCACGGTATCAGATCGTCGACCGAGCGGTATAGTATCGTGCACAATATTAGTCTCGTATTGTTTACCTGGTATCGTACCATTTGAACTCCATAGTATCGTATTGTGAGGAATTCTAGTATCCTATCATCCAAAAGTTCAGTATCATATCATGCAAGTTTTCAATATCGTATCGCCACTTGCATTGGTATCATATCGCGAGAGTTGTTGGTATCGTATCGTGCACTTAGGTGGTATCGTATCACATGAGCCATCTAGTACCGTAGCATGGGAAAATGTTGGTATCGTATCCTCTAGAGTACTAGTATCGTATCGTGCAAAAAGTGGTATCGTATCGTTAAGAATTTGGTATTGTATCGCCACCTATCCTAGTATTATAGCGTCACTTGAAGAGGTATCGTATCACGGTAATTCTTGATATCGTATAGTCTCAAATTTTGGTATCGTATCGTGCTAAGACTAATATCGTATCGGTGGTGTGGTATCGCCCAGAATATTTCAAGCTACCCAAGGACAATATTAGAGATAAATTGAGGAGCCAATTGGGGGATAGTGAGAGACTAAGATAGCCGAGGGGAGTGAATGAACTTGAGATCAGGACAGGTGCTAAGTAGTCGGAGGAGTGTTATTTCATCGGTAGGAAGTGTAACTCAGGCAAGTCATCACTCTATCTATACCGACACCTCTAGTGACTCTAAGGAAGAAATACCAATGGCTTTAGAAGACATGCAAGGATGTGGCCCTAGAGGAAGCTTCATGTCCACTATAGAGGGGGAATACCATACCTCTCTGCAATATGTGTCCACTAATGCCCAAGAGATCCCCATTTACCTGGATGGCTTAAATAGATCAGTGGCCAGGATGGTGAATTCCATTGATTCACCAATAGTGCCCATACCTGCCATCACGTATGAAGGAGGAGTGTACATGGACAAGTTAGGTCATATCTACGTGGTAACAGAACACCCAGATCAGATCAAGGAGAGAAGAGAATTGGAAGGACAAGGAAACTCAGGAAGATCGGACCCTGAAGAGCTAGTAACTACACCTAGAGGCAAATCGTTAGTGACTCGACTCTTGAGAGGGGATTTTATACCTCAAGATGATTACCTACTAGAGGTCTACTTGATCCATGGAACATATTTATTATTACAAACTGACTCACCCTCACACGGACAAGAAGAAAGTCCAATGACTTTCTATGAGTTAAAAGATCCTGAAGAGGAGTCTAGAGTCACATACCTAGACAAGAACCAAAGAAGGTATTGGCTGGTTGATGCCATTGATAGGGCTCGATTGAAGTATATGGGGTTGCCAGTATTCCCTCCGTGAGAGGAGGCAACTAACTCCCATAATCCTTTTGGGACGTAGCCAAAGCCAGAGAATACCATGTCAGGACAGACGAGTCAACGAAGTGTTCCTAACCGAACCCATGTGCAATTTACAATGCCGGGGCTGGAAGCACACAATCAAACTCACCCAAGACTAGGAAACCAACATAGGCCACCAGTGAGGCCAAGGCCACCACTAGGAGTGCAACCTAGAATGCCTCCAATTAGACCAGTAATTCCTGTAATACCTAGACCATCAGAACCTATAAGAAGACTAATACCGATTCAAGTGGCTAAGTGTATGAGAAATCATTATGACGGAGTGGGAGAACCTTATGATCACATAGCAAATTTAAACAAGTTCTATGGGCTGAGCAAGTGGATGATTTCTTTGTGCAGTATGAGTCCTCCAGAATCACTCTCACAAGAACAACTCTGACTTGGTTCCAGCCATTAGATCCCAATCAATTTGGAGATATCGAGCAATTCTTTCAGGAATTCATACGAGAATTCACTGTTGGAAAACAATGTCCCATTAGTCCATTTTATTCACATTGTAAACAGTTCGTATAATCTTTGATCTATCTCCTTGTACACATTATACAAGTTGTTCTTCAAGAATCAACGGAAGGTCACAACATGAGTAGCGTCTTTTAGTAATTCCTCTAACAACAAATCAGGTTGGCGTAGTGGCTACGAAATTGGGCTCCCATCCTAGTGACCATGGTTCAAATCCTGTGAACGATGCAGCCCATCAGAACTTTAGGTCTTTGGCATCAATGCATTAAGGCTCATTTAGATTCCCAAGTTTTCCAGAATTCCAAGTTTACAACATATGATTTAAGGGCATCTTCTAACATTTGACATTTGACATACACACTTATCTAGATGAGTAGAGATTTGAGAATTAGACAATTCAGTTACATGTGTATTCATCAGTGTGGAGTATGAAGTTGATGATCTGTTAATAGCTGAATTTTTTTGGAAAAGTATGCAAATACTTTACAAAAGTATTGTTTGAAGACCAAGATTTGATGAAGAGAAGGCTACTTCAAATTCAAGGAAGAACAATGGTTTAGAGAAGATCAAGGAATCAGATCAACATCAAATCACAGGTATCAATTTCTACTATCAGATTATCATTTGCAGGTCATGTCTTTGAAGAGCAATTATGAAGAGATTTGAAGGTTTCAAGGAATGCTCTTATACACTTTCAGTCTTTTGAAAGTTAAAGCATTAGCTACATCAAAACAGGTATCTAGAGGTTTTTCTAGATAGTTTTGAGAGATTTCTTTTATGACAAGAAGGCTTATCTAAGAAGACAAATTTTGAGATGGGATGAGTTTTTTTGTTTTCAGCGAATTTTGTGTTGTAAGTTGGTTGGATATCAAGGTAAAAATGTGATCTAGAGAGGTAACTCTAGAAAGGAAATTCATCATTCAGACAAAAGGTTGGTGAATTTAGTCGTTTCAGACATTTGAAGCAGAATTTTGATTCAAAGATATGAGGAGATGATAAAACATGATTCTATATTCACTTCCATTTGTATACCATGTTTGTTTTATCTGTTATTCTTAGCACTAGAGGAAGAGAAAAGTTCATTTGAAGAGGTCAAGAGTGTTTGCTGCTTCAAGATGAAGAGAACAAAAGTTATGGAAGAGAAGTTTGAAGATGTCGACATCATCATTAGATGGAAGAAAGATGCAGAAGAAGAAAGTCCATCATTTCCAAAAGAAAAGTAAGACTTCCTTTTCTCATATATTTTCCATATACTTTTCCTATTTTATCCTCTACATCCAAAGACAAGTCTACGAGAACATCTTGTTTAAAGAAGAAGCAGTTTCTTGTTTTGCACTTGGTCATGATTTAATAGATTTGACAAAGAATTGCATTGAGAGAAAGAAAAGCAGCAGATATAACTTTTGACTCGTATATGTACGAGTTATGTTTTAGTTGAAGCTTTTAAGCAGACAACTTATATGTTCCCTCAAAGAATTCTTGGAGTGTCAATACAGAGCTACTTGGTATATGACAAGTTGCAGAGAAGTATATTTCTTCTTTATCTAACTCTTGAGGTAAAAGAGTTTTTTGTAGCAGATGTTGAAGACTTGGGTTGAGGTTTTATGTTTGGAAAGGTTACCTCATATTCAGTATTTTGAGAAAACTTCAGAAAATTCAGATTTGTTGATGTACTAGTCAGTTGAAGCATCTACTTTCTATGATTGTCTAGATTTTTGGATACATGCTTGTATTAAAAAAAAAGGTTGTTCTATTAGATCCTATCACTTAATTGAGAAGTGGAGTTAGCCAAAAGAAAGTCAAGCAGGTACTATCACATTTCACCTGGGTAGAATATGAAAGTTATGAAGTATCAACTTGCAGCTTTTGGTGTTCTCAAAGTGAGAAGTTTGTCCACTTATATTTCAAGTAGGAATTGCAGATTCTTGGGAAGGATATGTTTGAAGAAAAGTTTTACAAACTTTGTAAGAAGCATGGATACTTAGAGACGTTCAGGTAATAAATCAAACATTCAGTCATGAAGGTTTGATGAGAGCAAATTCTACACAGGAGAGATCATTGATCTTGGATGATCTTTTATGATCTAGTATGATCTTGGATTATCTTAAATGATCATGAAAGATCTTGAGTATTTATGAGTCAGTTGTCTATCCTTTGTTTGAGAAAGTTCTTAGCATCGGAGAAAGTAAGTAAAACATTCAGGTTCTATCAGATTTGTGTTGCAAAGAGATAGAAGAAGATACTTGTTATGTTGCAGAAGGTTATGAATCCTATAAAGCTTTCAGCAAGGTTTTGTTATTTTAAAGATCAGCTAATCTTATTCTACAATATGGAAAGCTGAAGAGTTACAATGAAAGCTATTAGCAACTGGAGTGTTAATAAAAAGGGTTTAGAGATTTTTGCTTCAGATACAGGTATTTGATCACTAAAGAACAGATTTATTGAAAGAAGGAAGACGTTCCAGATTTCATAAAGTCTGATATATTTGAAGAATTTTGGATACTAGTGTTAAGTCATCCAGGGGGGTGATGAAACATGAAGACTTATTTTCAGCCATATGTGAAAGAATGCAGATTCATACTTACAGGTATTCCTATATCAGGTATTCCTATATTTCCTTTGTCAATGAGGTACACATATCTACAAAAAGTTTTGAATTTGGACTTCAAAAGCTCCAAGTATCATGTCCGGTTGAGTTCAAGTATCACGATACTAGAACTCCCGTGTATCACAATACTTATCAAGTATCATGTATCGTCTCCCAATGTATCATGATACTACACAAGTATCATGTATCATTGGGTCGAGTATCGCAAGGCTCGTGTATCGTGTATTGTCTCTCGTGTATCGCGATACCTCACAAGTATCATGTATCACGAAGGTCGGTATTGTATCATAATACTTCACAAGTATCGTGTATCATGATTGTCCAGTATCATATCATCTGGGTGCAAGTATCATGTATCATGTATCGTGCTCAAGCCAAGTATCGTATTTTCCCCTTGTGTATCATGTATTTTCATTTACCAAGTATGTCGTATTGTGAAGATCCATATCGTGTATCATGATACTTCACAAGTATCATGTATCATGAGTATACAAGTATTGTATCATCCCCCTAGGTATCATGTATCACCAAAATCTGGTATCATGTATCATCTACCACTGGTATCGTGTATCACCTTGATACTCATCAAGTATTGTGTATCATCCAAAGACAAACATCGTGTCATAGAATTCGCAGTATTGGTGTATCGTCTTGGCTCAACTATCGTGTATCATCTTGGCTCAAGTATCGTGTATCATCTACTCCCAAGTATCATTGATACTTCATAAGCATCGTGTATTTTCTGTTCTGAAGCACTCCCAGAGAGACCTTGTTTCCCTGTTTTAACCCCCAGAGCATAACTTTTTCATAAAAAATCCATTTGTTGTGATTTTGGGTTCGTTGAAGTTGACCTTTAGGTGAGACTAGGAAGCCAAGGAGGCTCCAAAGGATTTTGATCAATACAAAGGGGAAATTCAGACCAGTAAACAAAGCTTATGAACCTGAGATGTGGTAGACACCTAGGCAAGGATAGACAAAGCATTAGATCATCTGTGGCTAGTGTCAACCATACAGCTAGGTCGTGGGCACAACAACTTAGTGGTTATCCCTACATGCTAAGTTCTAACACAAGCGATTCAAAAATGTCTTTCAGCATGGGGAGACCTACAGGTAACTCAGGCACTACCTATTTACAAACACCAGAAGGTCCCTATAAGACACAACTGGAGTATATCAAGTCCAACCAATTAGGTGCAGACATCTATGAGGATGGTATGAGGCGATCAGTTGTCCAACTCAAAAATCCTGATCAACCCACTTGAACAACCAGTGGTCAACTTTGAAGAGGGTTTTTATATTGACAAGCAAGGAACCATGTATGTGGTTACTAGCTTACTTGGCAGGATAGGTGAGTTTGGAAATATCATTCTTGAGAATGAGATAGGAGACCTAGAGCAAGGGGACCTAGGACAAGAACCCAAGACTCCTAGAGGCAAGTTAGTTTTGACTAGAGTGATCACTCCAGATTGGATCTCTCAAGATAACAAAAGCATAGAACTATTCTTGAATAGAGAAATGGAAGAAGCCTTTTGGAGATTCAAGCCAGATCAACCTAACCCAATAATCACCATCTTTGAGTTCAAAGATCCTAAGACATCAAAAAAAGTTGTCTATCTAGATAGCACATCGGAGAGAATGTTCTTGGTAGCAAAGCATGATAGGCATGTATACACTTGGCAAGGCAAATTGATTTCCCTCCACCAAGATCTAATATTTCCCATGGTCTCCAAGGAGCCGGATCATCCTAGTCTCATGAAAACCAAAGGGAAAGAGCTAAAGAGGGACCCGAGGTAAGTTTTGCACACATTGTGGGCAGAGAGAGATCTAGACTTGAAGGTGAAAGACTTGAATGAGAGAGACACCGAGCTCAGAGGCATCAAAGAGATGAACATGATTTTCCATTGCCTAGACCGCTGGAGCACCCAAGAACCCTTAGACCCTCTCAAGTGATCAAGGCAATGAAGAAATATTTTGATGGGTTTGGAGATTCTTATGATCATGTGGCCAAGTTCAAACAAGTGTTAAGAGCTGAACAGGTAGAGACTTGTTCACCGAGTTTGAGGCATTTCATTTGACTCTCAAGGGTGCTACCTTAGCTTGGTTTCAACCCCTGAATAGTCACAATTATAGGAACATAGGTCAACTGCTAGAAGAATTCATTGTAGAATTCTCCAAGAGTGGCATCAGGCATAATACATCATCCTTGATGCACAACTTCAAGCAGACACCCCAAAAAACAGTGCGACTTGCAGGAAGATGATTTAGACAATACTTAGAAAGGTGCCCTGCTCTAGAGTTACCCACACTAGTCCAACAAGTGGCCTTGTTTTTAGATGGCTTACTAAGCACAAAGTTAAGATCATATGTGTACTTGAAAGAGCCTAGATCCATAGAAGAGTGTGTGCGCATGTGCATAGACATAGAAGACAATTTGGGTGAGGAGTTAGAATTGTCCAAATTCTATAAGGATTCTAAGAGTTCTACTAGTCATACTTCCAGAACCTCCACTGAGATAGATGAAATATTTGAGCAGGTTGCCAAGAAGCTAGGAGTTCAAAATAGACAAAGACCAAGGGTCACCTCATTAAAGCAATGTTACAAATGTGGAGGAGACCACATGGCTGTTAGACAAACTTATCAGCAACCTTACCAACAAGGTAGGTATCAGAATACCAGCAACCATATTATAGGCCACAACCTCAATACCCACAACAATATCAGGCACAACCTCAATACCCACAACCTCAACCTCAATACCCACAACAATATCAGGCACAATATAGGCCACAACCGCTCCTAAAAAACCAACTACCAACTCCTACCAATGTGATTCCAGTTAAGTATGCATTGGTAGAGGAGAACCTTAATAGAGCATTGGTGCCACTAACCCATTGGTATTAGAGAATGACCCTCATGCTCATAGTTCTAACTATTCCCATGAAGATAGTCCACAAGCTTATTACATAGAGTCACTTGAGCAAAGTGAGAATTCTCCATATCAATATGAGGCACCACATATGGAACCGAATTGGGAGCTAGAATACTCGAGTATCATGTACACAAATCCTAACCCCACGCTCCAATTGAGACAAGTAAGACCACAAGCCCCTAGAGGACCATGTTTTAGATGTCATGGCGACCACTTCATTCGTGAATGTCCCCACTCATTGACTCTAGGACAAGGAAAAATGATCACAATACAAGGCTTTTGCCATGAGTGCGGCAAAGAACATCTTCCAAGAGACTGTCCAAGAAACCCCTCTAGTGCACCGAAGGTTACACCCATTAATGTGGTGACTTAGTGGTGGATTCAAGTTCAGGTAGTAGTAATGTGGCTCCTATACATGCAGTTACTAGGGCATAAGCCTTATAATGGGCTAAACCAGTTGAGCAACTAGATACAAGTGATTCGGGAGAGCCTAGTAAGAGAAAAACAAGAACATGGAAGGATACCAGGGGGAAGGCCAATTGTAAGTGGAACAAAAAGTTATTAGAACTAGAAGAAAGCCTGAAAGATGCAAAAACAAAAATAGAAGACATTGCATCTCAAACCCCCTCGCATGCCCAAACTCCATCCACATCACCTCATCTCATCCCACTAGTCATTGTAATAGACTACAACCAGGGTGTGTTCTTGCATATCCAACCCCAGAAGGCTTGGACATGATGTTCAAGGCCTACTAGGATCGGCCTCAAGAAGGGCCAACAACTGCAAACCTAGATAAGAGTTACCCTAAAGCACATTTAGAGATTGAACATACAAAAATGTGCATAAAAATGGTAGAACTAGCTCAAGCTATGCTCGAGACCAATCAATTGTTCAATCGGTCAAATCTATCGAACCAGGTTTGCATTTCCAAGGCTTACTAGAAAGATTAGAGCAATTGTTAAACAAGCCACATGTTTCTTTACCTCCAAAGGCTCAATTAGTTGTTGAAAGAGAAAGCTCACCACCAATGAAAGTTTATGTTCCTGATTCCATAGATGATGGGGCACCTCTTTCAATTCAAGAGTACTCTCTGTTGGGGATGTAAGGGTCATAAGACCTTACCCCCATATTCATATATATACATCATATATAGAGCATTGCCTCAAGAGAGATCATTATGTGGATTTCGAGGCTCCCACGCATATCCGCGCGTCGTTCCTCTCTTCTCTCTCATTCCACCTCCTCCTTCCTCCTCTTGTTCTGCACACCAAAGCCCTTCATTGGTATCAGAGCATGCTGAAGGTTAGTGTGCAAGAAGCTTCAATGGAAGCTTAGGTGAGAAGAGGTAGAAGTGCAGGTCGGCATCTCTTGACAACTGTTCAGTATTTCGGTCATAACTCAAGCTAAGAATCTCGGATTGACGCATTTTAAAATTCTGTGCGTAGCTAACACAAAGAGCTACAGCTTCACAGAAGGGCACAGAACTTGGTTCGGACTTCTGAAGTGCCGAAAAGTCGAAAAACGTAGAGAATTGTAGAAGGCGAATCTACATTGAGTAGGACAGCAGGTCGGTTTGTTTGTCATAACTTGAGTTATAGAGCTCGGAATGCAATGATTCAACTTGTTGCTCGTAGCTTGGAAAGATAGCTACAACTTTGTAGAAGAACTCAGATTCAGATTCTCAGTGCAAGGTCACCGAAACTGCAAAATACAGAGTAGTAGTGTTGCAGGTGATAGTGAAATTGACAGTAGGTGCTTATTTTGAGCATATCTTGAGCTACGTACCTCCGATTGAGGTGTTCTTTATCTCGTTACGTAACCAAGACTCAGATCTTAAAGTTTGCTGAAGACTTAAAGTTTAGATTCAGAGGTTATCACCTCTGAAACAGCAAAACACAGAGCAGTACAGTTTTGCCCAAACAACCCTAATTGCACTTGGAGGTTGAATTTGCTTTGGAACTTCTTTGAGAGAGAATTTATGGTGTGCAAGCTCTTATTTTCAGAGCTTCAAAGCATTGTACATGTGTGATCATTGTGGTAGCTCCTCCATATGAGAGTAGAGCATGATCTTGTCACATGTTTGACATGTAAGATGACATTGTGGTATACTCTTTTTTGAGGTTTATGTCATCATGAGTTCGATCATGGATATATAGTGGCATTGTGGTTTATATCTTGCTTATGCCATTTGGTTACGAATTTATTTTCCGGTTGCACACAATTCTATGAGAGTTGATTATGAATCTTGGTTGGTACTTGTATCTTTTGTTTTCTTTGCAGGTACATGATCCAGATTGGAGCCTCAGTTACACATTCGTTTGTCACCGTTATTAGCCTTTGGTCATTGATTGATATATATTTGCCAGTGTGATTCTTGGCATATGTGGATAGTGATTCCCACATGGTTATTTTGGTTCTAGAGTCCATTTTACAGAGGAGATGCTGCCGAAATTTCATCGGCTTTTATGCTAGAAAGGAGCTCTAGTGGATCTTGAAGCTTGTGCGATAGCTTTGGATCATTGTTGATCTCCATTCATTTGGACTTGGTCACAGGTTGTTTGTGACAGGTTGGACCATCTTGCATGATTTATTCTTGAGTGGGAGTTGTATTGCCATTGTATTGGCGTGTATTGCCATTAGTTTTTTTTTGGCACATGTAGTTTCCATTATCTTCTTGATTTGATCAGTGACAGGTGGTGACAGATTACTTATTGTTCTTTCATTATTGGTTATCTTGTTTGATTGCTCAGTTTACAGGGGATACTCTGTCGAAATTTTCCCAGGATTCTTTCACATCTACTTGGTCACTTTGGAGACTTGGTGAGCAGGCTTATGCTCATGGTTTTATGTGCATGCTAGATGCATGGTTATGTGACAGGTGGTTCACATAGTTCCTTCTCCATCGAGACATTTGCGATATGACTTATGCATATGGATATGCAGGTGTGATCCTATTGAGGATAGAGTATCGTTTTTAGTCTCTTATTACATTGCTAGTCTCTTGGATTGCCAACATGATGTCTTCTCGATTTGCTGGCATTGACTTTCCGAGATGGAAAGCTCAGATGTGGCATACATTGGTTCGTGCAGGGTTACACATGTATGTGCATAGAGATGCACAGAGGCCTCGTGACATGCCCGATCACGTATGGATGGATATGGATGCATTGGCCAGCTCCACTATCCGATTACAGCTGGTGGATTCTATATATGAGTCTGTTATGTATGAGGAGATGAGTAGTGCATTATGGCAGAGACTACATGATATGTATGTGAGTCCATTGACTCATGTGAGACATAGATCACATCGACGACTTCGATGTTGGCACTGTGGCCGTGATGGCCATACTCGACGATGTTGCTTCAGGCGGATGCGACGACGATGTCAGAGATATGCACGTGATGCAGGTCAGGTAGTAGTTTCAGGAGAGTCTATAGCAGTTGATTATGCTAGTGATGGTGATATCACTTTCTCCTATGTTTCATCTCATGATTCCTCTTGTTCATTGGATAGCACACATATGGCTTGGTTGCTTGATGCATTAGCCACTTTTCATGTTACATCACTATAGTATAGTGGTGAGTATCCCCACCTGTCCACATGAAACCTAGGTTCAATCCCCAAAAATCGCACCAAATTTGGTGTCACTCTAGCACAATGGTATGAACCAATGTAAAAAGATCAACCTCATAAATGTCAGTCCATATTCATACATCCAATGGGTCCATAGCCATGTTTCTCTAGCTTTCTCTCATGTTGCTTCAGAGTGTATACCAAGACTAAATCACTAGCTTTCATGCCTTTGTCTTTTACATGTGCATCAAAGTATGCCTTCTGTCTCTTCTTGGCTATGTATATGCATGTTGCTGCACTCATTCTAATCTCTCCTAGGTGCTCTAAATCCATGATCCTAGAAGACATTTTGTGGTGTATCCATCAATGCTAGTGTGCATCCTTGAGAGTTGGTATCAAGAAGTCTAATGGAAGCACAACATTTTGGCCAAAAGCCATTTAAAAAAGAGTGGCATTTAGTACGATGTTCTAGGCAACTCGATATGCCCAAAAAACATGATGAATCTATTTGTCCCAATCAGAGCATTTATTATTGATGAAGTTGGTCAATACATTGCAAAGAATCTTATTCGTACTTTCTACCTACCCATTTGCCTATGTGTGATAGGGAGTTGATTCCTTGTGAATGACCATGAATGCTTATAGAAGATATTCTCCACTTAGTAAGACACAAGCTTAAATGTTGTAGATGATCAACTTGTTGTCTAGATATTGAGAAATCATCCAAAAATACCAGCATGAAACTATCTAAATACGGCTCAAAAATTTGTTCATACACCGTTGAAAAGTACTAGGAGCATTATGTAATACAAACCACATTACTGTACATGTAAATACTCCACATTTAGTAATAAAATCTATTTTTGGTATATCAATTTCTAACATCTAACTTGATTATAACCAGTAAATCTATCTAAAAATGAATACATTTCTCTACCAACAACTTCATCAAGCATTGTGTCTAAAAATGGTAGTGGGAATGGGTTTGGAATTATTACTGCATTCAGCTTACAGTAATCTACACAAATTTGTAGGTACTTATTCTTCTTAGGGACTATTATAATAGAAGATAACCACTCTAGATATTCAATAGACATAATAGATCCTACCTTCAATAGTCTATTCAACTCTTCCTAGACCTATTTGGCAAAATTTGGGTTCATGCAATACCGCTATTGAATTATTGGAGAAGCATTTGGTTTTAACACAATTCTGTGATGATAAAATCTGGGATCCAATCCATGCATATCAGAGTAATTCCAAGCAAACGCATCCTTAAATTCGAACAAGAGCATAAGTAATTCCTTCCAAAATCCTTCAAGCAAACTGGCACCTATTTTTACTTTTTGAGGTATACTATCATACCCTAAATTTACCTGCTCGATTTGATCGTCTTGAATGTGGAAACTGGTTTGAGTAAAGAGATCTTCCTTAGAAAGCCATGATGTCTCCTCTTCATATTGGAAAAGCTCATATTCAGAGTGTATGGAAGCTACAACAAGGTCTTGTTTGAATTGTGATAATATTTCAGGTATATCAATCAAAACTACTGGCCATAAACCTTGATTAGTTTCCAGAAATCGGAGCTCTTCATCTTCCTCTAAGCTTGGCATCATATGTGGTGGTTTTGCAATTGAGGGCAATTGAGCCTTTGGATAATGTTGTTTATCTTCTAGAGAGATATAATATTTCTTGTGACCTTTCTTAAAAGTGATTGCATGTTTTAGCCATGGTCATCCAAGTAAAATATTATTATCATTAATGTTACTAGTTGAATCAATTACCACAAAAGTTACTTTAAATGGAACATTTTGTATCTTGATCGATATATCCTTGATAAGACCAATAGGCTGGACACGTGATTGACCTACCATACATATATAGAAGGGTGGTGGTTGCATATCAATTTATCCTAATTGTCTACAAATAGGGATCTTCGAAGGTTAAAGTTACCATATTAGTCATTGGAGCCTTAAGTCTGTCTTCTTGCTTTCTCTTATTGAGCATCAAGATAGTCACCATGAATATGGACAAATTCCAAACAAAACCGACATTGTGGCCCTTTACCTTCCTTTTGACATTCCCCTTGATCCCTATGATATTGAAGGGTCTACATCCTTGCCCAAATAAAATACATAGAGAAAAGAATAGGAAGGAAATCCTTCATTACAGAAATAGATTACAATCTGATTACAAAGAATAGGTTTTGTCTCTCGGTGTCTCTCTTCATGAGATATTCCTTAGGCTTTGAACTACTCTCTTTAACTTCCAGAATTTGTTACAGAATGTGCTACTTGGCAGTTGATATTCCTAGGAAACTCTAAGGACACTATATTACAAAATACACTATTCAGATAATTACAAAATTTGGGTATAGTACCGGCAAGAGCCTAACAAATGCCTTGGTTGTGAGATCCACAAAATGCATTCATTGTATTCGCACCAACCATTTGTGCGAAGATTGTTTTCAAGTGAACCCCTGCAAAATATGTGGTAGATCCAACCATGCTCCAAAGCATTGTTTTCTATGCAACAACAACAACAACAACGGATCTTTCAAAAAAAAGCCAAGCAACATCAACGAAGTGGAGGAGACAAATGAATAAGAAGCTCAAGTCGATTTCACCTATGATGATGTATTGTAAAACATCCCCTTTGTACCATCCTCATTGTATAGGGAAGGATTTGTACCACCCATGAGTTTGTTGAAGGAAGGATATAAACATTGTAACACCTTGTTTGTACATGGGAAGGCAACATAATTTTTGTACCATCTTAGCCTAGTTGTGAGGAAACAATAGTTCCCGAAGAGCTACTTGTATAAGCAAGCTCAAGGGGGGATTGTTGGCTATGATCTTTACTTTTGCTAGCATTTGAACTCCCTCTTACATAGTGAATGGCACTAATGTTGATACAAATGGAAATGAATTTGGAATCTAATATTGTGTTCTAGAATCATTGAGTCATTTTGTGTCTTGTATTTGTGAATATTTAGTTTGTGTGATGATTGGAGCATTGAAGGGTGAGTGGATTAGGTTAGGGGTTAGTAGTTCTAACTAGAATGATTATGCCAAGCTTCCTATTTATGATCAATAATTAGATGAAGAAATAAGTAATTGCATTAGCCATGAGCGGTTACAAACCAAAGACTAATTCCTTCATAGTTGCAGTAGAATGCTTTCACCTATAGTTAGAAGCTTGGAATTCTAGCAAATGGTGAATGGTGTAATAGCAGATAGATATTCGAAGTGTACAAGGGATTTTAATGGTGTAATAGCATATAGATATTCAAAGTGTACAAGAGATTTTAATAGTGTAGTGAAGAAAATAGATGTTATGAGAGCAAGTAGCAGAGGATTGTGCAGAATGTTAAAGTTATGTGTTTGAGTAGCAGTTGAATGTATTGTCAAAGAGAAACTTAGGGGTTAAGTTTGAATTGAAAACAGATCATGAGAGTCAAAAAAAACATGTTCAGAACAAGCATTGCTTAACAATAGAAAAAAAAATTGGATTGAATTATTAAGTGAATATGGTTTTGACATTAAGTATCTGGTTGGTAAGGAGAATCACTTCATTGATGCATTGAGTTGGATACCTTTATGTAAACTCCTTCTATGATAAATTCTAATTTTCTCAATCAAAAAAATTTCAAGAAGAACTAAAACACAACTCTTCTTATGCACCTATCTTGAATTTTGTGCACGTAAATAGGGGATTGATGTATCAAGAACAATTTCATTTGCAAAATGGATCTTTGTATTGTAACAATCAATTATGCATCCTGTGTGGCATCATAAAGTTATGATGGAAATCCTAAATGCGGACTCAGATGCATTTTGGTCCGGTTCTATGGAGGGAAGTTAGAGAGCAAGCAAAAAAAAAATATTTTTCTACACACTACCATATGGATAAGAAGATTGATCTCTACAATTTTCAACAACACGAGTGGCAAGCATAGCTTGTCTATTGATGAGTACAAAAAACAATTCCTACATCTACATAAATATGCATTGGAGGTTATTGGTGATGCTTTGAAGAGAAAGTTTATTGAAAGGGCTCATGAGGAGATTTGATTTCAAGTGAAGGCCAGCTATCACATGTGAAGAACCAAGTTGATGGACAACATCATAATCAAATTCTTGCAATAATAGTATCGATCGTGCAAGGTGGCCAACCAAATTCTATTGCTTTACCAAATAAAGCAAATCACAATGATCCATATGGGAAATAAAAGGAGGATCTAATAAATAATGCAATTTTTTTTTGATAGAATAAATAAGGCCCATGTGCTCCCATTCACTGATCAAATAATTCTCTATTGGACAAATGGTTGAATAGGGATTACAAGTCAGACTCAATGCTAATGGGTTATATGTAGAAGAGTATAAACACGATGGAAGATTGATTGCCAAAGGAAATAAAGTGGGTAGGATGCTCACCTTAAATGTGGAAATTCCTAAAATGAATGCAACCATGTTTGCAAAAGCCACAGGAGTTATTGCTAATATAGAGATCTGGCATAAACAAATTGGATATGACAACTTGTCGAGGCTGAAATTGATGCAGTCCAAGGAGATTGTCAATGGACTACCAAATTTCAAAGTTGCAGAAATGCAAAAGGTATGTGCAGCAATTCGGTAAACAGTCAAGAGCATGGCAGTTGCAGGTTTTATGTTACTTTTATTGATGACCACAAACAAAAAGTATGGGTATATTTCATGAAAGAGAAGAGCGAGGTGTTCACCTACTTCCATAATTTTAAGTTTATGGTGGAAAAGTAGATAGGAAAGTATATTCAGATATTAAGATCTGATGGAGGAGGTGAATACATGTCAAATGAGTTCAGCAACTTTCTTAAAAGTCATGGAATTTGACACCAATTTTCATACAGGTACACACCGCAATAGAATGGCATTGCTAAATGCAAAAACAAACATATTGCAAAAATAGCAAGAGCTTTGATGTATGCCTCATTGTTATTGGGCAGAAGCTATGCATACCACTGTATACATCATGAACAGAGCTTCGATTGCAGCTATACATCAAGTTACACCTGAAGAGAAGTTTATAGGTAAAAAGCCAAACTTATCACATATGAAAGTATTTAGTTGTATTGCATATCTACATGTTCTAGATGAGTTGAGGGCAAAGCTTGATCCAAAAGCAGAAAAATGTATCTTCATTGGATACTCCCTTGAGCAAAAGGGGTATAAATGTTATAACCCACTCACACGACAGGTGAAGGTAAGCAGAGATATGGTGGTTGATGAAATGTCAAGCTTCTACGAAGATGCCAAAGATGGACGTGATCTTGAACCAAATGACAAAGAAAGTGCTCTTTGTTATATTTGGAACATGGAGCACATCAACAAGATGTTTTACCTTTCCATCCTCCATAGACAGTGTTATGTTTCTTATATGCTCGATAGGGTGTGATGTGTCATCACATGTTTCAACATATCTAAGAACTAACAATTTTTGCAAACTACTAAAGCATTCTGCATGACTGGTCATGTGATTTGAAGCCCCTGAATCAACATACTAGACATTTCCATTCGATTTCCAAACATCAGTAGACATCGTATTCATCATGTGATGTTGAACTATGAACAACTTCTCATAATCATTTGCACTAGTGGATGCATAGTTGTTTTGTTGCCTTCTGTTATTTTGATTCCTCAACGTGCAATCACGTTCAAAGTGTCCAAGTTTATCACAATTCCAACATGCTTTATTGTCATTACTTGAATCATTTCTTTGGAAATTTTTGCAGCCTCTTTGGCTCTCCTTGCCTTGAAATTGTCCTCTACCTCCTGCATGATTCTGATGTTATCCTTGGTCTTGGTTACTATTTCCTTTTCCACTTCTAAAGCCTCTACCTCTACCTCTTCCTCTCCCAGAGTAGAATAGCTACTCAAAACTAGGTTTTCCTTGGCAGTTCGAGTCCTCACCAAGATTCTTTTCTTCAATAATCAACATGCACACCAGATCAACAAAATTCAAAATATTTTCCTTAGTCTGAATAGATGTTCTGAACTACTTATATGTAGCTCTTAAACCATGAAGGCACACTTCAACCTCATCATCTTCATCTAGATTCATGTCAATAGATGCAAATGACTCACATATGCTTTTGATTTTTAGGGTGTAATCACTTACTGAGATGCCCTTTCTCTCCAAAGTATGTAGCTCATTCTTGAGTTGCAATTTTTGTGCCTTTGTATTCATCTCATACAAAGTGACCAAACTATTCCAAGCCTCTTTTGGAGTCTTGGCATCCTATGTGTGTCCAATCATGCTATCCTATATGCTAACAGATAGCCAATACATTACATTTCGTGCTCCTTGATTCCATTCGTCATATGCTCTTAACTAGTCTGCAGTCTGATTCCTCTCTGATAACTACATAGCATTTTTGTTCTCTCCTTCGATGTACTTCCAATATCCTTTTCCCATCAATAAATTCATCATTGTGAATCTCCGAGCATGGAAGTTATTCTTGTCCAGCTTATTGGTCATAAGTTGACTCATTCCATCTGCATTTGCCATATCTACAACAATTCTCAATACTACAAAACACTACAAATAGTACTTCTGCTTGAACACATTTGCACTATGATGTGACAATTTGATCTCAGAAAAACATAGTTTTCATGTATCAACAGTACATGGAACCACTTAAAATTCTGGATCTAGAATATATGAGCGTTTTGAAACAGGGTACAAGTTACAATTTTGCAAATTGACCTAGTTTTTCTATGGGCCCCACCTTGTAGGCTCAAAATGGAGGTCGAGATTCCTTCTACCTTCACGTCAATGTTCGTAGCAATGGGAGGTCATTTGTGAATCACGCATTCTCTATGCCTTCTCACGTACTCTTCACCATTGGCCTTCTCCATGAGCTCTCTATAACCACACCAGCTATGCTACCATGTCGCAAGGAAGGAGATAAGGAAGAGAGCCCACACACACTCTCACAATCAAAGAGAAGCACACACACATAGATTGAGGCAAAGAAGAATGATCTTCTATTATGGAAGACAACCTATGCAAGAGACAACTTACAACTATTACTTAGAGCAAAAGTAAACCAACCATACTACGAACAATTTACCTTATAATATATAACAAATGAGATTATCTCAATCATACCAACATAGGTCGTGCCTATCCTCCAAAGAATCAAGCAAGAGAGGATCCATGATATCCTCAATATCAAGGACTTCCACCTGATCAGAGACAAAATGAATCACAAGGATACCCACAACTACAACCTGTGTTGGTACACTAGCCACCACACTCTCAAAATGTGGTTCTTTTGAAGTATTAGTAGCCAAGGAGGACTTATCAAATAAGCAAGCTTGAGACAAGAAGCTTAGTAAGAATAGCAAGGCCTATATACATGATTGAGGAGACAAGCCAATCAGCATAGATCCAGTAGAGAGTAGGCCTAACCAATTTTTGAAAATTGATTTCTAACAAAGAGTGATTTTAATCACTAGATTTCAATGTAAATAACCATTTTTGGTAAATTTAGCTCGATTTGTGCAAATCGAGGAGTCCTTGAGCTTGAGGAATGTTAAAAGATCCCATGTATCAGTTTTCATAATTTTTAGAGCTCATTTAAGCCCTCAAATTATCTTAGGAATCTATTTTTTAATTAGGCCAGATACTAGTATTAAAATTAGCTTATGAATCTATTTTTTAACTAGGCGAGATACTCGATCCGAATAGACCAAAAACTAGTCTAAAACTATAAAAAGATCTAGAGAGATCATTTTTGAGGTTGGCTTCTTAGAGGACTAAGCTTTTTGAAGAGCATATTTGTAACTTAAGTTAGTAATAGACGATTTAATTGTTCTCCTCTTTGTCTTACCTTGTGTGTTCATATGTGTGCATGTGCCTGCATGTTAATGCTCCTCAATCATGCATTTGTGCATTCCTCTTGGCCACAATCATCATACCATCCTCACATCTCTATAGATTGACATTTATAAGGTGGATCTTCACGATGGGAATATTTCCCTATGCTAGGGTGACACCAAATTTGGCACTGTTGCCGAGAAGCATGCTTCAAGGATGAGTGTATGATGGTAAGACATAGAGTTTTGACATTGGAATCATAGGTAAGTAGGTATTTTTTCTTTTTTTTTGTACTTTTTTCATCACCATCACCATCTCCATCATCTCTACTCTTCATTCCCTTCCATCTCCTTGATCACAAAAAATTTATGTTTTTGGTCATATCACCATCGTCCACACCATTTCCCTCAATTCACTTGTGTGTGTGAGAGAGAGAAAACGTTTGTGAGCATATTGTTTTTGTATGTTTGTGAGCATTTCCTTGAAGGTTTCGATAGGATTAGTAAATCTAGAAGCATCATCAGGTACAATAGAGCCCTACATGCAGCTCGACACGATAGCCTCTATCTATCATGATAGATAAAAAAATTTGGTATTTTGCATTTTCATTATATGCACAATAGACCACACATCATGAGCATTCCAAAAAATAAATCATAGTAAAAAATTCCCATTTTATTAATTTAGTATGATAGACACAATCTATCACGATAGACAGAGACCACGATAGACACCTGTCTATCACACTAGACACATCTATCATGATAGACACCATCTATCATGATAAACAAACCCCCATGACAAATACCATCTATCGCAATACACCCATCTATCGCAATAGATCGGAATCCTCTTTAGATTATAGACACCCTCTATTGTAATAAACCCACCTATTACCATAGACATAACCCCATGATAGACGATAGAGGACATCTATTGCTATACACCCATCTATCACGATAGAAAAAGATCACAATAGACAATAGATGATAGATGATAGATGACGTATAGCATCTATCATGATAGAGCCATCTATCACGATAGACACATCTATCATGATAGAAACTGTCTATCACGATAGGTAGCTATCCACGATATACCCATCTATCATGATAAACATGAAATTTGGATTTTGTTTGTTTTTTGCAAATTTTTTGACGATTTGGGCCTAAATTTTGGGTTTTGACAGAGTTTTGGAGCTATTTTTTGGTGGCATACAAGGTACCAATGCAGTCCAAGTCTTGCGAAAAGCATCTTGAGAACCAAAGCAATTTCAAGTGCATGGGACATTGTTAAAAGTCAAGCTTCAATCTACAAATTCGTGGGGAATCTTTTATGGACATGTGGAGCAATCAAAGGAAGCCAAAAGCCACGAAATTCCATCAAGAAAAGTCACTCAACCACTCCCCAATTCATCTCAACTAAATCCTCCAAGTTAGGAGGCTGATTTGGGAAGGTAGTTCCTAGATTTTAGGGGCACACTTCTCACTATAAAAGGAGCATGTATCCCGACTTCTTTTGGCCCATCTTCTTGGAGTTTTAGCTCATGTAAAGTGAGCACTAAGTGCTGGAGTTATGATAAGCAAGCCCCTTGCTTAAGCTAGCCCCTTGCTTAAGCTAGCCCCTTTCTTGCTTGCTTGTTTTCTTTTAGTAGGCATATCTATGTGTGTGCGCAGGCAGTGTTGCAACTCTCTACCCCTGAGTTGTTAGCATTGGTTCTCCCTAATATTTTATCCATTTGATGTAATTCTTGTCTCATTGGATAGCTATTAGAGTTGATTTTATGCTCACAGAGTCTCTGGATCATTCTCTGAGTAATCTGGGAGCAACATTCATTTTAGTGAAGTTGTGTGATTGATATCTCTCTTGGTGTGTAGGCTTTGTTGGAAATATTTTGCTCTCTGTTGTAAGGGCTGGTTCTCCTTCTCTATGTATCTGTTTGCTATGATTTTGGTGTCATTGGGTAGCTATTAGAGTCCTCTAAAGTTGACCCAAGTTTGAGATTCATTCTCTGTATAATCTCTGAGAAAAGCTTGCTGGAGTGAAGTGAGGTATCTGCTTGACGGGCAGTTGTGAGCATTCAACTAGCTCATGTTGTAGACATTGTTTCTCCTTGTGTAAGCATCCATTTGAAGTGAAATTTGTTTTGTTGGAAAGCTCTTGGTGTCTACTACAAGTCTACAAAAGCTCACTGGAGTTCTCTATATAAGCTCTGAGTAAGAGCATTTTTGGTGTGCAGAGGTCAAAGAAGGATACCTGTGGAGGTCATTCACGCTTCGTCGTTGCTTAGGGGTTGAGATACTTCCCCCATCAGTGGTATCAGAGCATTTGGGCATCTTGGAGGAATCACATACAAGCAAGAAGACCTCGTGGAGTTGGTGGTTGAAGATTTGCATCAACAAAAGCTTCTTGGAGATAGCTCACATCAAGGGGGAGCTATTCTACTCAAAGTTTCAAGAGCACAAGGTGTCCATCTAAGGAAAGCTTTGGATTGAGGTAACCTCAGAGCCTCATTTTCATTTTACACACATTGGAGCATTAGCCAAGGGCTAGGTCAAGTATCAAAGACTAGATATGGGAGACTTCAACACTCAAATTGAAAAGCGAGACAAAGGGAACTATCAACCATGGAGATTTAGGGTCTCCAACTATCTTATGGGCAAGGGCCTTTGGGGGTTGATTAGTGGAAGTGAACCAAGACCTAGGTTGGATGAGAATCCAACCAATGACCAGAGAAGTGCCTTTAGGGAATGGAATGAAAGAGACAAGAGGGTTATCTTTATTCTTTCCCAACACATTAGCAATAGCATGATCGGCCATATCCAAGACTTGGATTCAAGCATGAAGGTATGGGAGACACTTGAAAGGCTTTATTCAACAAGCACCAAAGCAAGGAAGATCCAACTCAAGAATGAGCTCAACAACCTTAGGAAGAGCTCAGGGAGTAGCATAAATGACTACATACTTAAGGTCAAGGAGTTATCAGATGCATTGGGATCCATTGGAAGCCACATAGACGATGACGATCTTGTGGCTTATACTCTCAATAGTTTGAGAGATGATGAGAAGTGGAAACCCTTTACCACTTCAGTTTATGTAAGGGATAATCTTCCCGATTTTGAGCAATTGGTTGCTCTCATGGTCACCGAAGAAATGAACATAGGTGGAAGTTCAACTAAAAGCAAGGATGCACAAGTTTTCTATGCAGGTAATCAAAGGGGCAAAGGAAGACGAGGACAAGGAAGGGGCAAAGGAAGGTTTGGAGGAAGGCAAGGCCATTCAAGCAATCAAGGACATGACCAAGGCACCTCATCACAAAGAGGGAGAGGAAGAACAAGAGGAAGAGGAGGACGACATCAACAAAACACGAATCAAGATGGTGAAGGATGTTACATATGTGGCAAGTTTGGCCACTATGCTAGAGATTGCTACCAAGGAGGAAACCAAAGGAGCTATAATCAAGGTTCTTCATACAAAGGCCAAGGTAATTATGCTTCTACAAGTTCAGAAAATGACAATCTCTTGATGATGCACATGAATGGGAATTCAAGCAAAGTAGATAACACTTGGTATATTGATAGTGGATGTAGCAACCATATGAGTTGCAATGCTTCTTGGTTTACTAATCTACATGTTCCCAAAGGTAAAGGACATGTAGAAACAGGTGATGATACAGCCCATGAGATCTCCCATGTTGGAGATGTAGCTTTGGATGACAAGGAGGAAGGAAGATGTCTCAAGGATGTCTTGCATGTACCTACTATCACAAAGAACTTGGTGTCCGTTGGGCAAATGGTTGAAAGAGGCTATAAAGTAAGGTTCAACAAAGGTGGATGCTTTGTGGAGAACCCTAAGCAAGGTTACAAGGTCATAGCAAGAGGAAAGAAGCAAGGGAGACTCTTCACTTTGCAGGTAAATTCTCATTCCACTCAACATGTCTACTTCACATATGGAAACAAGAGGATTTCGGAGTTGGACTTGTGGCACAAGAGGATAGGTCACATCAACATACAAAGAATGAAGGAAATGCAATTCAAGAGGCTGGTTGAAGGTCTTCCCAACTTCCAAGGACAAGGTATGAAGCATTTATGTGAATCTTGTCAACTAGGGAAGCAAGCGAGACTTCCATTCAAGAAGAGTGGCTACATAAGCCAACATCCATTGGAGGTGATACATACAGATGTGTGGGGGCCAACCAAAGAGCAATCCATTGGAGGTAACAAGTACTTTGTCACTTTTATAGATGATTGCACAAGGATGGTTTGGGTTTATTTCATAAAAAACAAATCAGATGTGTTTACATGTTTCAAAGCATTCAAGGCAATGGTAGAGAAGGAAACAGGTACATATATCAAGAAGCTAAGGTCCGATGGAGGGGGAGAATATTTCTCCAATGAGTTTTCTGATTTTTTAATGGATCAAGGCATCAAGAGGCAAGTAACATGCAGGTACACACCCCAACAAAATGGAGTAGCAGAGAGAAAGAATAGATACATTGCCGAGATCGCTAGAGCAATGCTTAATGAGATGAATGTACCTAACATGTTTTGGAGTGATGCAGCAAATACCGCCGTGTATCTTATGAATAGGGCTCCTACCTCAGGGATCCATTGCTTGACACCATATCAAGCCTATTATGGTAAGAAACCTGATCTTTCCCACTTGAAGATATTTGGATGTACTTGTTATGTACATGTGCCAAGTGAATTGAGGCACAAGCTACAACCAAAGGTAGAAAAGTGTGTGTTTCTAGGATATTCAAATGATCATAAAGGTTACAGGTGCTTCAACCCAAACACAAAGGACTTGAGGATATCAAGGGATGTAGCATTTGATGAGCTACTCCCTTGGTATAAGAAGTATGATTGTATGCAAGACTATGAAGAAGAAAAGCATGGACATGATGAAGACCAAATCGACCTAGAGCTAAGCGGCCCAAGGTGTTCCATCAATGAAGATAGTTCAAGCATGAACTCACCATGGAGGGGGAGATCTTCATCAAGCTATGAAGCATAATCAATCAACAAAGGCAAAGCATTATTGGTGGAGTTGGATGAAGAAGGTAATGAAGTTGAAGATGATGAAGGACACATGATGGAGAAAGAAGCCACGTCAAAGAAAGAGATCAAGTTCCCAAGGCAAAGGAGGTTTATTCCTCCAAAAGGTGAAGAAAGGAAGTCTTCTAGAGTTAAGTATCCAACTCAAAGGTTTACTTATGATTCATACATGGCAACGCATTATGCATATATGAACAAAGTAGTAGAAGATCATGAGCCTGATTGCTATGAAGATGCAAGCAGGTACACCGAATGGAAAGAGGCAATGCAAGAAGAGATCGACGCACTTGAGGAAAATCAAACATGGACTCTAGTGCCCAAGAAGGAGAACATGAAGGTAATAGGTAATAAGTGGGTGTATAAAGTAAAGAGGAATTCAGATGGATCTATTTCTAGGTTCAAAGCAAGATTGGTGGCCAAGGGTTTTGCACAAACCTATGGAGTGGACTTTGAAGAGACATTCAGCCCCGTGGCAAAGATGAGCACCATTAGGACACTCATTGCAATGGCTGCTAGCAAAGGATGGAAGCTTTTCCAATTGGATATCAAGAATGCCTTTCTCAATGGAGACTTGGAAGAAGAGGTATACATGGAGCAACCACTAGGTTCTGTTCATATAGAGTCTCCACATCATGTTTGTAGGTTGAAGAAGGCACTTTATGGCCTAAAGCAAGATCCAAGGGCTTGGAACCAAAGATTGGTGGACTATTTGATCAAATGTGGTTACAATCAATGCAAGGCGGATCCATCTCTCTTCATCAAACAAAGAGGAGAACTTGTAGTCTACATGTGTGTGTATGTAGATGATCTTATCATTACAGGTAATGATACAAAGGGCATTGAGGAGATCAAGGCAAAGCTTGGAAAGGAGTTTAGGATATATGATCTTGGAGATCTTAGGTATTTTCTTGGCATTGAAGTTGTATACAAAGAAGAAGGTATTATGCTCATACAAAGGAAGCATATTCTAGACATACTTGAGAGGTTTGGGATGCTACATTGCAAGCCTATTTCAAATCCCATGGAAGTTAATGTAAAGCTAAGCTCCATTGATGGAGAGCCATTAGAGGATGTAACTTTTTATCGCTCTATTGTAGGCTCTTTCAATTATGCCACAATAACTAGGCCTGACATAGCATATGGAGTTGGAGTGTTATCACAATTTATGCATAGTCCAAGGACTACACACTTGCAAGCTGCAAGAAGAATGTTACGATATCTCAAGGCCACTATAAATGAAGGATTGTTCTATTCATTTGATGATGATATGCAGGTCAAAGCTTATTCTGATGCGGATTGGGCCGGTTCCAAGGAGGATAGAAGAAGTACAAGTGGTTACCTAGTCATGCTAGGTAGCAAGATCATCTCATGGATTTCAAAGAAGCAACCCACGGTGGCATTATCTTCCACCGAGGCTGAGTATAGAGCTTTGGCTCAAGTCACATGTGAGCTAATGTGGATTAAGAAGTTATTTATGGAGCTTAATTTGCAGGTTGACACATATCCAATTTTTTGTGACAATATGAGTAGCATTCATCTAGCATCGAATCTTGTCTATCATGCTAGAACCAAGCATATTGAAGTGCACTATCACTTCATAAGGGAAAAGGTGATATCCAAGGAAGTTTCAGTACATCATATTGGTACCAAAGACCAAGTTTCCGACATGTTTACAAAGGCTTTGGATGGAATGAAGATTTCAAAATTCAAGCAAAGCATCAACATGAAGGAGCTTGGATGAGGATGAAGAATTGAAGCTTGAGGGGGAGTGTTAAAAGTCAAGCTTCAAGCTACAAATTCGTGGGGAATCTTTTATGGACATGTGGAGCAATCAAAGGAAGCCAAAAGCCACGAGATTCCATCAAGAAAAGTCACTCAACCACTCCCCAATTCATCTCAACTAAATCCTCCAAGTTAGGAGGCTGATTTGGGAAGGTAGTTCCTAGATTTTAGGGGCACACTTCTCACTATAAAAGGAGCATGTATCCCGACTTCTTTTGGCCCATCTTCTTGGAGTTTTAGCTCATGTAAAGTGAGAACTAAGTGCTGGAGTTGTGATAAGCAAGCCCCTTGCTTAAGCTAGCCCCTTGCTTGCTTGTTTGTTTTCTTTTACTAGGCATATCTATGTGTGTGCGCAGGCAGTGTTGCAACTCTCTACCCCTGAGTTGTTAGCATTGGTTCTCCCTAATATTGTATCCATTTGATGTAATTCTTGTCTCATTGGATAGCTATTAGAGTCGATTTTATGCTCACAAAGTCTCTGGAGCATTCTATGAGTAATCTGGGAGCAACATTCATTTTAGTGAAGTTGTGTGATTGATATCTCTCTTGGTGTGTAGGCTTTGTTGGAAATATTTTGCTCTCTGTTGTAAGAGCTGGTTCTCCTTCTCTATGTATCCATTTGCTATGATTTTGGTGTCATTGGGTAGCTATTAGAGTCCTCTAAAGTTGACCCAAGTTTGAGATTCATTCTCTGTATAATCTCTGAGAAAAGCTTGCTGGAGTGAAGTGAGGTATCTGCTTGACTGGCAGTTGTGAGCATTCAACTAGCTCATGTTGTAGACATTGTTTCTCCTTTTGTAAGCATCCATTTGAAGTGAAATTTGTTTTGTTGGAAAGCTCTTGGTGTCTACTACAGGTCTACAAAAGCTCACTGGGGTTCTCTGTATAAGCTCTGAGTAAGAGCATTTTTGGTGTGCAGAGGTCAAAGAAGGATACCTGTGGAGGTCATTCACGCTTCGTCGTTGCTTAGGGGTTGAGATACTTCCCCCATCAGACATGAGGTTGCAAGATCTCTTAACCCCTTTGTCAATTTTTTAGCTTAGGCTAAGCGTGTATAGGTGTATTGAGTAATTAGGTTTATGATAGGAAAGAAACAAGTACAAGAAACCCTAATTTCTCAAGTTCAAAAATAGCTCATGCACAATTGTGGAAAACCCTAAATGAAACAAAATTAAACCATCAATTAAATGAGAAGTGATGTCAAATGCAAAATACTCCTGATGATGTGACTTTTGATGCAAGATCTTACACGAAAGGAAGTTAAAATGAACAAGTAATTGATACAAATAAACATTGCAACACAATTGTGCTTAGACATTGGATGATTAAATGGGTCATATGAACCTTAGGTCAAGTAGACACATAGGCAAAGTGGATAGACAAAGCATCAAATCCTATGAGGCTAGTGTCAGCCATACTACTAGGTCATGGGCTCAACAATTGGGTGACTATCCTTACATTGTAAATTCAAAGACTAGTGACTAAGAAATGTCTTTTAGCATGGAGAGACCTATAGGAAGTTGAGTGTTAGCATACCTACAAACCCTAGAGGGTCCTGTTAAACACGAGACTAACCGTCAGAAGCACGTTTAAACATCTACTTGGGTTCTTGGGAGTGGAAGGGGTTTGTTAGACAGAGACCCTGTTCTTGATTTTCCCAAACTAACCACTTCATTCACCGCAATATACTGATGCTCAAAAACTCTATCAAGAATCTGCTACACTTACAATCTTACAGTACACAATCAAACTCTTCCATAGTTACCGAACACATACTAGTCAATACACCCCTCAGCGTTCAGCGCAAGAACTAGTCAGTACCGTAATGCAGAATTACTTGATTAACTCAAAAACTCTTCGAACACAAACTACTGTAACAATAGAGACAATAACAGTGACTTAATCTTACCGAACAGGTGTGTAGCTCAGTGATGAGTAGCACCTCCTTTAATGTCAATCAGGGAAGACATGAGGATGGTATGAAGACCTCGAGCAAGTGAAGGCACAAATGTGTGAGTGAGAAGCACACTAACATGCACACACATACACACACACGCGCACACATGGCAAGAACAAAGAGAGTAAGACAATGGAACCACTTCTATTGCAACAAAGCTCTCATACAAGCTCAAAACTACAAGAAGCTAGCCCAAAAATGAGGTCTCTAGCTCTATTTATAGTTTTTGACTAGCTTTGGCCCTGTCCAGACCTAGTGTCCGGCCTAGTTAAAAATTAGGTTCCAGGGCTTATTTGAGGGCTCAAACGAGGTCTAAGAAATACGAAAATTGGTAGGCAACTACTTCTAAGGCTCCTCAAGCTTGAGGACTCCTCGGCTTGTACAAAATGGAGCTACAAAAAGGTGAAAATGGTATTTACAGGGGTTTTCAGTGATGAGAATCACTTTAAAATGATGTAAGGGTTTTGGAAAAAATGAAGGGTTGCCTTAGTGCTAGATCTGCATGTGTGTCCGTACTTGGTTCTTCCCGTATGCTGTCAACACTCCCCCCCTAGTGTCTGTCGCCTTTGACAGACCTCTGCTCCACTGTTTGATCGATGTACTTTTGCAGGAGGTCGGTTGCCAATTCTTGTTCTTTTATACGTAGTCCCCGGACCAAATCGCTCTGGAGGGCATCCCAATTCACGGCTCCAGGCATGTTAGGCTGTGGCGTAGTGTAGAGCTCTGAATGCATTGCTTGCTCGCACGCAAATAGTTGCAGCAGGTGGGTTGGTCGTGGTGCAAATACCTCAGAATGTGCTTCCCAAAATCCCGTGGTGAACATGTCGTCGAAAGTTTGCTTATAGCAGGCAGGGAGATATCTGATGCGTGCGTGCCATGCATAAGCAACTCGTATGCTTGGGGTTGTGCTCATATCATACAGGAGGTCATAATTGCCATTGATGAACCCGAGAATCGGAGGCTGAATGTTACATACGTTGCGGAAGGTTTTGAGCACAACCTGCATCATATCAAATATCTTGAGTAGCATCTGTGCAGCTACATCTGGCATGGAGTGGAGGCGTGGAAGCCAATATCGGATGGTAGCCATCATGTACGCTGTTGTAGGTGGGCCTGTTGGTGGTGCGATTTTGGGGTACTTCAGCCACTGTTTGCAATTCACATTGTTCTGAACCTTGATGGCGAATGCTTTCCAGGAGCGTCTTCTTTGTACCGGTCCAAAGCATGGGTTATATTTCAGATGCATGGGAGCATGATCCCATGTTCGTAACATTTCCGGATAGGTCTCCAGTAACTTTTGTCTCCATATGGGCTCGAATATGGCCCCTTTTTTGGCAGCTTCTGGGATGTCCTCGGGTTCGAACTGTGTTGCGAAAGAGGGATACTTGTTGGTTATGCGTTTGATCTCAGCATTGTAGTCCGCCAATAATACAAAATAAGGTTTATATTGTAACTCTGAGCTAGTTATCAACCGCCTAGGAGCCAAGTGCGAGAAATATTCAGACTTGAGTATAGACTCCTCAATGGTTTTCATGGCCAGCATCTGAGTTGCTACGCGCTCTTCGTGAGTGTGGCCCATCTCCTCTACCTGCTTCATCCATGCCGATGGGGGCTCCTCATATGTGTCTTGGCCTTCCTCCGTAATTCTGCCTCCTGGAAGGGGTTGAGGCTCATAATTGTCTTCAAATGTCTCCTCCACTGGAATGACTACTGTTTCTTCTTCTATGGTTTGATCAGGTGGAGAGGGAGGTCGTTCATACTGTAACAACTTGATTTTTAGTTCTGCAACCTGTTGTCGTAGCTCAAGTACCTCACTGTTGGTTGAAGGTTCAGGTTCTAGCGAAGTAGCGGCCTCGACCGTCTCTTTAGGTGTGGGTGGGTGTGTTGTCGGTACTTTGGATCCTCGTAGTTCCTTTATCTGGTCTGCCAACTGATCATGGGCCTCCAGGAGGGTCCCATAACCTTCTAAAACCTGTTGAATATGCTCTGAGGGGACAGCCTGGAATTTTGCAGGGTCTATAGGTGCTCCCGGGGTGTTTTCCATGGCCGCTTCTAGGTTCTCCTGGTTTTGTTGTTGTAGCCTTCTGTTCTCTTCTTGAGCCGCTGCTAGATGGCGACGTAGTAGAGCCATGTTGCGTTGAAGTCTCGCATTGCGGCCCATTTTTTCTCTGAGTTGTTCCTCCATAGCTTTGCCTGTCTCTGCATACTTAGCTTCGAGTTCTGTCTTCGATTGTTGGAGGTCAGTCACCTGGTGTTGTAGTGCTGTATTACCTAGTTCCAAGGCATCGACTCGTGCCTGGAGTTGAGCCGAGAGATTGCACAGTTCTGTGTTATTTTCTTCTAATAGCTTATACTCTTGCTTAAGCTGAGTGGCCGCTTCAACCATGGTGTCTAGTGCACTACTAAATGATGTGGATGCATGGGTAGAGGTGGAACATGCAAAGGGTCGGGAAATGGGGAAGGGAAAAGTGGATGATGTGCCTATGAGTGAAGTGAGATGTGATGATGGTGGAACAGACGTGGCAGTGGGTGCTCCTGTGGATGGTGAAATATCCATGGGATCGGATGTGATAGTGTGTGAAGAGTGAATTGTGAATACGGGAACGGTAGGTGGTGTGTTAGTGGTGGCAGTGAATGTGGGGGAGTGGGGTTGGGGAAGGGACTTTTTATTATAATTCTCAACCTGATGGAGTATATTTACAAGGTTTGTCCAGAATGACGGTTGTGTGACTTGGATTGAGCCTGAGGCAGTTACAAGGGAAGTGGTGGATAGGGTTTGGGAGAGGGGAAATGTGTGGGTGAATGGAAAAGGATGGGATGAGATCTGGCTAGTGGCAAGTGGTTGTCCAAGGACCGGGAGATAGGAGGGGTGACCTATTATGGTTTGATCGGTGGCAGGATGACCGGTGTGGGGTTCAAAAATTTGGGCAGAAGTGATGGCTGTGGGTAAAGGGAAGGCTGTAGAAAAGGAGGTGTGTACATTGGTTTCACCATGGGTGGATATCGGTTGTTCAGAAAGACTCGTGGAAAAGGGTTCTGAAGGCTGGCTGGGAGGTGATGGCGAAGGTGGTGAATGTGTATTTACATCTGGTTCGTCACTGGGACTAGGGTTAACCATCTGAACATCTTCTGTCATTGAAGTAGGCAATACGGTAGATACCTCCATTTGAATCATCTTTCCCCACCGTGGCCTTGTATCTATCCTTCTTTGATCATAAGTAGGGTTTGCCTGATAGATCAATGTTCTCATGGCTTCCCTGATGCCACAGGTGTCCGCCAAAAGGTTCAACGATTCTACAAAATGTGGGTCGATGTTCTCCGATTGCAACATGTGGTTTACTAGGGCTCGATTCGCTTCTTCTGACATCTTGTGTCTCCTCTGCACCTGCTTGATTGTTCGGTATAGTCTTTTGAGTTGTGCGGTATAGGCAGGGGCTTCCTCTTCACTGTCTTCTGGTTCATTTCTTTGTGCACCTTCCTGAACTTGTGTGTTTGGGTCATGAGGATGTTGTGCCACCTCTTCCCCATGTACTCTGCTTGTCTCGCCCCGTGGCTATTCTCTTTGGACTGATGCTCCCGGATCAACATTGTCAGGGGAACCTTCACTGTCTGATAGGTGGACCGTCTACAGGAATCTTTCAAAATCAAAGTTTGGATCCTCTGTGAAGGTGGCCATAGATGCAAACTCTGCATCGGTAGGTAGTGGAGGGGCGGATGGAGCGGGTTGTACCACATCCCCAGCTTGAACTCCTTGAAGATGGATCGTGAAAGGTGCGACCTGAGCCTGGTCTGGGGGAAGCTTCGGTCGTGGCTTCGTGAGGGATCATTACCTGGGAGAGCGATCCATGCATTCGTTTTGCAGGCTGGCTCCCTGACTTCCGCCCTTTGAACAACTCCAGTTGTGCATATTTTAGGGCTCTGGCAACCGGCACATCATATGCAAGACATCGATAGATAATTCTTATAAGCGCACAACAGCCATGTAAAGTAGGCTTCCTCACTCCCCGCTTGCCTGCCTCATACACTTGGTCCAAGATCCATACAGGCATCTTAATGGGCAAGCTTCCAGTCTCTGCTAGATATAACCCATACCATATTTTCTTGTGAGGTTGGGTGAAACGGTCCTGAGCTGGGAATGCGAAGTGTTGGAGGCACATCCGCAATGGTATGGCAATGTTGGGGGTGAGGGCGCACATTTCTTTTAGCTTCTTGATTCTGTTGCTTTTCATCGACTCAGGTATCAATGGGTCGCGGTCAGAAGGTACATGCGTGCCATACATCTGAAGTGCTTCCCTGATTAAAGTAACATTCAATTCGAACTTCCTCATTTCCTCCAGATTTGACAAGGAGGGCACCCAGAATGTGCCTGAATGATCTTTATCACCTGTCGGCTTCAGTGTGGCAATTAGGTAGTAGCACCTGAGGAAATCGGGTTTAGGCAGAGCTGCACTAAAATAAGTTTGTAATCCTGCTTTTTGCCAGATATCTTGAAGTGGAGCTGCATTCTGTAAGGTTTCGAATTCTCTTGAAAAGAACTGGAAGGTCCACCACACTCCTCCACACTCCATCTTGGACTCCCATATATGATATGCGTCTCCCAAGTCTCCTGGCATTTCATTGAACCAATGAGAGTGCCCTTTTACTCTTTCGGTTAGGCCATTTGGTGGATCTGGAATAGGAATTCTCCGCACATTCATGAACTCTTCAGGCCGAGCTGTTGGTGGGGCCTCCACCGGCATGGCATCCCAACTGATTTGAGCACCAGAGCCTGCCTGAGAGCTTGTGCCTGCTACTGCTGCCATGGGAATCGGGTGCTTATCTGCTAGAAGAAGAAAGGCACATTAGTGTTGCATAGGAAACAGGATGTAATGGTGTTCCCTTCACAATACTAACATGACAATCCCGAAGGTTAGTGGTCAGAGATGAAGTGCTTGTGATAGGTGTGAGTGGTGATTAGAGGTCAGTATCATCCTAGATGCCTACTTTGGTTATGCAGTGGACTCGGAACACCTATGTCAGAGTGGATGGATTTACAAAAATTGGGTCAGGGGGTTTGATACATGGTTTAGGTCTCCAAACTTTGATAGGGGATTCGTAGCTCTTAGAGCTACAGACAGGCAACGGTTTATGAACTAGGTTGTGATGGATTTGGGACCTTTGGGGTACCCATTTCTAGGCATTCCTTGATGTGACTGAGTGTGGGTCAGAGTGGTTTTTAGGTAGAGTTCCTGCGTTGTTAGTCGAGCGGACTTGAGAGTGTTGAATTATGCCAGTAACTAGAGTTGGAGCTATTTGGGCTCGTAAACAGGCCTTGGGCACCCATATGTGTCTAGCATTGGGGCTAGCCTTCCTTGACCGCTTAGGGACCCAAATAGATGTGGTGTGCCTAGGAGGTTTCCTAGGGTACTCCTTCACTTGTGTCCGTGATGGTGTTGCTGGTTTGTTGTCTCCTCGAGAGTCTGCTATTAGAGTTGTGGGTTTTCCATCCTTGCGTATCCAGATCTGCTTCGCGCCACGAGGTGCTCCGTGTTGCACGGGTTGGCACTCCTGCCTCTTGATCAACGGCCTCCTTCGTGTCGAGTGATGTTCGGTCTGCCCGTTTAGAATCTTCTTTGGATCAGTTGGGAACTCCTTATTGGCTCCTGTACCTTCAGTAAGATTGACAATCCTCTGCACCATAGAAGTTTGGACAAGAACAACATTGTTATCTTCATGTGGATTCCTGGAGGGACCAGGAGTTGGTGCCTGTTCTATTGGTTTGAGTGCTCGATTTTCTAATTCAATCGTGAGATGGCTTTGGCCTACCCAGGCTTGAAGAAGTCCACTTCTTAGGTTGAGGTTGACTGCGTGATCGTAGATCCAGTCTTGGCCCAGGACCAGAGGTTCGGTCAGATCCTCGTCTTCACACTAGCACTTTTGCTGGCATGAGGACCTCTTGTATGTAGAGGGGAAGATCCACCTCTCCCATGCAAGGGGTTTCAACACCTCCCAATCCTATCAGATATGCTTCTAGGGGTTTTACCTCCAATTGTAGCTGCTGGCAATAAGAAAGCCGAACTGCACTTGTGCCTGCTCCTGAATCAATTAAAGCTCTCACGCTTGTTGTGCTGTCTCTTTGTCCTATTTCTAGGGTCACAAAAGGTCGTCGATCCACTATCTTATGGGTACGTTCACCTGAAGCCTCACACATGGCCATGTGATAGCCTGGAGACTCTTGAGTGTCAATCATAGGCTGATCCCTCCCTTGTCTCCTCAACTTCATTCGTCTGATGCGCTCTAAGGCCTCTGCCTGTGCTTCTTCTCGAATTCGTTTTTCCTCGTCTTTACGTTGCTTAGCAGTATTGAGTCGACTTAGCATTTCCTCTGTGAGGGGTTCCTGATACAGCTTGACTCTGCATCCGCTAATATAGTTTGGGAGAACATCACCCTCTAAAGTGGCTAGTTGTACTGATCCACTCGTGGAGATCCTATTGATGATCATAGGTCCGTAGCCTCTCTTTTCTAGCTTCCTTGCGTGTTGTTTCAATGTGTAGAGTAAAACTAGATCTCTTGCTTTCCAGCCCTTATCCTTCACATGGGCATCAAAGTATGCCTTCTGTCTCTTCTTAGCTGCAGATATCCCTGCAGCTGCTCTCAGTCTTGTTTCTCCTAATCGTTCAAGGTCAAAAAGTCTAGAGGAGAGTTCATGACCCGTCCATTCGTGCTCTTGTGCTACTTTCAATGTAGGTATTAAGAAGTCCAAAGGTAGCACGACGTTTTGGCCAAATACCATCTGAAAGGGGGTGGCTTGGAGTACCGTTTTGTAGGCGACTCGGTATGCCCAAACAGCATGGTGTAGCTGTTTGTCCCAATCAGAGCGTTTATTGTTCACTAATTTTGTCAATACATTGCATAGGATCTTATTGGTGCTTTCGGCTTGCCCATTGGCTTGAGGGTGATAGGGGGCAGACTTCTTATGCACTACCAAGAATTCTTGGAGCAGATTTTCAATAACTTCATTCAAGAAGTGAGTGCCTCTATCACTAACTAGCTCTATAGGTAGCCCGTATCTTGTGAATACATTCTCAAACAAGAATTTAGCAGTTGTCTGAGCGTCGTTCTTCGTTGTGGCTTTTACCTCTACCCACTTGGTTAGATAGTCTGTGGCAACAATGATATACTCAGCATGGGAACCCTTAGCTGGGGGATTGATAGGACCTACAAAGTCTATTCCCCACTTAGAGAATGCACGTCCGCCCATCATAGGCTTCAGTGGCATCTCATCTCTGCGTATAGGATACTGGGTTCGCTGACAAATCTCACACCTCTTCACATAGGTATGTGCGTCCATGTGAAGGGTGGGCCACCAAAATCCTGCAAATAGGATTGCTTTGATCACCCTATCTGGACCAAAGTGTCCTCCTGCTACACCCTGGTGAGCAGTTTCCAAGATCTTTAGATATTCATTCTCATGAACACATAGTCTCAGGTAACCATCTTTTCCGCGCTTGTATAGATTATCACCAATGAGTGAGTAATCTAGGGCCTCTTGTTCTAAACTTCTTTGCCTCGTCAGGGTCATATCTTGAGGGAATGTTTTCGTCCTCAGAAACGCCACTAGTGGCTCGCTCCAATCTGGCACTAGAGATACGCGATAAAGGGTGGCATGTTCCACTGGTGGCTTAGTGCGACAAATTGGGCATTCCTTGCACATTCTATGGACTTCCGCTTCCATCGTTGGCCAGTACACTCCAAATCTCCTCAATGTTTGCAGGGTTCGTTGTTTTGAGTAGTGTTGCTCTAATGCACCTACATGTGCTAATTGCAACCACTTCGCATGCTCGTCCTCTTCCACACAACAAGCCAAGATCCCTTGATCCGTGTGCTTGTACATACTTCCTGCCATGATGTGATACTTTTGGGCTTTTACTACCTCTCTATCCTGTGTGGCCATTACTGAGTGGTTAGGCCCGTAGGTTAACACTGGCACTAATGGCTTAGCCCACTGCGGTACCACTTCCAAGTTAAACAAGTAAGCATCAGGTAAGTCATCTGACACTCCTTGTGGGGCTTCTCCTGATGTGAGCCTTGAGAGATGATCTGCTCTTAGGTGAGTTCTACCCTTTCTCACTACTACCTCAAAGTCATACTCCATTAGTAAGAGAAACCATCTTACTAATCTGCCTGTATTACATGGCTTGTTTACCAGGTACAGTAGAGCTTGGTGATCAGTAAAAAATTTGAACTTATTTGCAAGCAAATAATGTCTAAATTTCTTAACTACATATACCATGCCTAAGCCTTCTCTCTCAGTAGTGGTGTAATTTCGTTCAGTTGCATTCAATTGTCTACTGGCATAGACAATTGGGAGATCCATATTACCTTCACCAGTAGGTTGTGCGAGTACACATCCAATAGCGTAATTGGATGCATCCACATGAACATGGAATGGCTTGTTCCAATCTGGTGTGGTCAAGATTGGTGTTGAACATAATCTTCGTTTAAGCTCCTGGAAGGAATTCTCACATTCATCAGTCCACTCAAAGTTAGTCAGAAGTCCGTACATGGGCTTTGCAATGACAGCATACATGTGAATGAACCAGCGGTAGTAACCACAATGCCCCATGAAAGCTTGTACTTCCTTGACATTCCTTGGCCTAGGTAGCTCTGTTATGGCTCTCACTTTCTCTTCATTAGTGGATATGCCATTCTTTGACACTATGTGTCCTAGAATCTTGCCTTGCTTGACCATAAAGACGCACTTTTCTGGGTTCAGGAAAACTTGATATTCTCTACATTTGTCAAAGATTTGTCTGAGTTCGGGAATATGGGTTTGCCTTATGTTGGAATGAGCATAAAGATCATCAACATAGACTTCTAAGTTCTTCCTCAGGAACTCCTTAAATACATGGCACATCAGCCTTTGGAAGGTTGAGGGAGCATTGGTCAGCCCGAATGGCATTACCCTAAAAGCGAATATACCCCACTCTGTGGCAAAAGCCGTTTTATGCTGATCTTCTGGTGCAATGGCTACTTGATTGTAGCCCGAAAACCCATCTAGGAAGCTGTACACTTCCTTGCCTGCTACCCTTTCTAATAGATGCTCAGTGATAGGAAGCGGATAGCTATCTTTAATAGTGGCTGCATTAACCTTCTTCAAGTTAATGCATACTCGTAATTTGCCGTTCTTCTTGGGCACCACTACAATGGGGGATACCCATTCAGTGTGCTCAATTTCATAGATAAATCCGGCTTCCACCAAGCGGTCTATCTCTTCTTTGATCTTAGCAGCATAGTTATCATTATATGTGTATGGCTTTTGCTTAGAGGGTTTAGCATCTGAGGTCATGGGAATTGTGTGTGAGCATATGTCTGGGTCAACACCCTTCAAATCCTTGTAGCTCCAAGCGAATACATCTCTGTATTCTCTTAGCAAGGCTATCAACTCGTGCTCTTCGTCTTCCGTCAGGTCATGTCCTATGTAAGTTCATCTCTCCTCTCCCTCGTCAGGAAAGACTACAGGTGCATAGGCTGGGTCTTGAATTGATCTATGGTTTTCTTTTGCACCTACCTCTCTGGCTTTCTCTCTCTTCTCTTCTTCTACTGCTACCTTACACATCCATAAGTGGGTGTCTTCATGCATCCACGAGGATCCGGATTCTATGGAATGCATAGACTCAGTCTCATCTTTGGCTCTATGGATGGGATTCCATTGAATAGGCGGTACGTCTCTATGAGAGTAATCCTTAAGATCGACTTTGGTTGTGACACCTAGATGTTGCAAATACAAGGAATTGGTTCCCCAATCTTGGACTACTTGCTATTGCCGCATAAATGGCCTTCCCAAAATCATCTCGTAGGCTTGGTTTTTGCTAAAGTCGCATATAGCAAAAGTATGCTCAAACTCAACCCCACATGTAGTGAGAGTTATTCCTTCTAGCAATCCTAAGGGCCTTTCAATATGACCATCAGCCATCTGCAATTTCATTCTCGTTGGTCGGAGTGATGGCTTGCCCCATCGCTTCCATAGGGAAGTTGTAGCAATTGCAACTCCTGCACCTGAGTCCAAAATTGCCTTGGTGGTGTACTCCTGGTAGGTAATGGGAAGATAGGTGTTCCCTTCTTCACCTTCACACATATCTCCTATCTTATCCAAGGGTATCTCTGGCACTGTCCTATGTGATCCTACCTGGGAATGAGGTTTCACTATCGCTGGTACTTGTTTGGCGACATGTTTCCATAATTCAGGTCTAACCTTGAGTACCTCTTCTAACTTGAGATTGCACTGCACTTTAGTGTTTTTCACTACCTCTGTGTTCCTAGGTAAGACTGAGTCCTCATTTTTTACCATGACTGTAGGTGCTCTCATACAGGCGGACTTTGCTTCCCATGGGCCTATGAAATGGGGTAGTTCTTGTAAAGAATTAGACTCGAAGTCTAATCTTTCTTGAGATTGGGCACTCTCCTGCTCTCCATAAATGGAAGTAAGGTCTTGTGGGAATTGATCGTGTGTGTCATCCACCAGCTCAATGGGAGGAGGAACTTCACTCTCTTTAGCCCATTTCTCTTCTTGAATCTCTCGCAAGAATTCTGGTGTGTATTGATTCATAGAAGAAGAGGTGTCTGGCTCCGTAGAGTTAGACACGTAGGCCTCAGGCACATAGGCTTTCTGGATAGGATGACCTGCTCTTTCACTAGCCTTGTCATGGTATTGAGGGGCGAGTCCCTTTTGTGATTGTGCCGTTAGATTCTCTATTCTTTCTAGGGAGGGGGGGTTGTCTGGTTCAGTGGAATTGGGCACATAAGCTTTCGGTGGGGGATGGGTCATGTTTTTGCTTGCTTTATCTCTTTCTTGATTTTTTTCTTCCTTGGAAGATCTTGCAATTATGCCCTCTAACTTCTCTAGAAGTCCATCCAAGTGTAATTGTGTCTTGGCTGAGCCCGAGTAATTGAAAAGGCGACTGGCTTCAAACATAGTCTGAGCCAATGCGACCATTTTCGCGCAAAGCTTGGTTCTTTCTATCTCTAGGTCAGCTCTAGGGTAGCACTTGTCATGATCCATTACATTTGGCCCTTCTTGGATTCTGGCCTGATATGCTTTAAGCATCATGTCAATGTCTTCAGGAGTGGGATCGGCTAATACTGATCCTACTCGGGGTGGTGGGTGGGTTACGTGGGGTGTATTAGAGGGTGGAGGGATGGAGGGTGATGGGGATGGTAGCGGTGGGAATGTGTGAGAGTGCGGTTGAGATGTGATCTCTATGATTTTTGCTTTGGTTTCTCTCAAGCTTTCTTCAAGTTCGCTCATCTTTTTTGCCCATTGCCTTTTCATTCTTTCACGACTATCCTTCCAGGCTCTAGTCCTCTTTTTGGTTATGCTCTCTGTTTCACTCACCTCGGGGCTCTTTTCCTGACCAACACCTTGGTTTTGTTGTAGTGCCTGGGCTCTTGTGATCACTTGCACAGGTGCAGTGGAAGTCACACTCCCTGTGGAGTCTACAACTAACCCAACAACATTGATAGGAGTGATTTTAGGCATGTTATTAGGGTTCTTTGGGCAATCTCGTAGGAGATGCTCTTTCCCGCAGTCTTGACAGAAACCCTGAATGGTTACTGGTTGAGGTTGTGTAGGGGCAGGCAGTGGACAATCACGTATAAGGTGATCTCCCTGACATCTGAAGCATGGTCCTCTAGGAAATGGGGGTCGTACCTGCCTAGGTTGAGGTCTAGAGTTGGGGTTTGTGTACATGACATTAGCATACTCTAGTTCCCCACTACTTTCACTTGGGTCCTCATAATAGTATGACTCGTTATGCTCGGGTGACTGCATGTAGTAAGCCTGTGGGCTATCAATATGTGTGGAGTCAAAACTATGGTCACTTGGATCACTGTCTGATAGCAATGGGGTGATTGGGACTATGGCTCTGTTCGGATTTTCTTCAGCAGATGCATATTTCATTGGGATCACATTGGTTGGAGTAGGGGGTTGCTCTACTAGGACTGGTTGAGGTCTCTGCTGCCCTTGATAAGGTGGCTGATAAGTTTGCTGTGGTCAGTTGTATTGTTGTGGTGGGTACTGATTCTGGTATCTACCCTGTTGTGGATATGGCTGAGGGTAATTTTGCCTAACAGTTTGTTTGTAATATGGGCAATTTTGTGCAGTGTGGTTGGTGTACCTGCGCTCTATGGTGCAGTACTGGCTACTAGGATTTGCTTGGGGTTGGGCCATAATGGGACATACATTTGCCATATGGTCACCGCCACAAGTGTAACACCGCTTAACTGGGGCAAATCTCGGAATTTGTTTGCTAGAGACACCTAGTTTTTGAGCTACCTTCTCTGCAAGTTCCTCAATGGATGTGGATTGACCAGATGTGAGGCTACTAGAGCTATCAGAATCCTTATAGATTTTTGATAGTTCTATTTCCTCACCTAGATTGTCCTCAATGTCTATGCACATGCGCACGCACTCTTCTATCGTTCTGGGGTCCTTCAGATACACATATGACCTGAGCTTGGTGCTCAACAATCCATCTAAGAACAAGGCCACTTGTTTGGCTGGTGTGGGTAACTCCGGCATCGGGCATCTCTCCAGGTATTGCCTAAATCTTCTTCCAGCTAGTCTGACCGTCTCTTGAGGTGTCTGTTTGAAGCTATGAATTAGTGAGGAAGTGTTGTGCCTGATTCCACTCTTAGAAAACTCAATGATAAACGCCTCTAAGAGCTGGTCTATGTTCTTGAAATGCCTCTCGTTCAGTGGTTGAGACCACGTAAGGGCAGTGTTCCTAAGGGTTAGACCAAAAGCATTATATTGTGTGAATAGGTCCTCTACCTGTTCCGCTTTCAAGACTTGCCAAAATTCTGCCACATGGTCATAAGGGTCTCCAGTGCCATCGAAGTAATTCTTCATGGACTTCACCAGTTGAGTTGGTCGCAGGGTCCTAGTGTTTTCTCTCGGCCTTGGAAAAGGAAAATCGTCATCATTCCTTTGATTCCATGGGGTTCTATGTCCCTCAGGTCCCACTCTATTCCTTTCCGTTCCCGTTCTTTCTCTTCCCAGGGAGTTGGCAAAACTTACCTCAGGTTTGTCTCTACTTCTATCTCTTTGAGCTCCATGAGCTTGGGAGGTCCCAGCTCCTTGGTGACCAAAGGACACATTAGACCTTGATTGGGGAAAAACAAATTCACCCTTCCATGTGTAGGCATGTCCGCCATGCTCAGTGACCATGAAGATTCTCTCTGATGCATTGTCTAGGTAGGTTACTTGGCCTGGGCTATCAGGGTCTTTAAACTCATAGATTGTGAGGGCACTCACTTCCTGAGGTTGAGCAGATTTATATCTCCAAAAAGCCTCATCGGTTTCTCGATTTAAAAGCAGATCTATGCTTTTATTATCCTGTGGAATCCACTATGGATTCATGATTCTGCTCAAGACAGATTTACCCCGGGGAGTTCTCGGCTCTTTCTCTAAATTTCCTTGTTCTATATCACCCATGTCGGTCTCTGCAATCACATTTCCAAACTTGTCTGTTCTATCAGGAAGAGTGGTAACTACATAAATAGTCCCCTCTTTATCCAGGTATGCTCCATTCTCGAACTTGACTACCGGGTGTTCTAGTCCATGGGGTTGATCGGGGTTCTTAATCTGGACCACAGATCTTCTCAGTCCGTCTTCGTAGATGCGAGCACCTAGACGATTCGTCCTGATGTATTCCAATTGAGTCTTGTAAGGTCCCTCTGGCTTTTCTAGATAAGCCACCCCTGAACTACCTACTGGTCTCTCCATGTGATAGGACATCTCAGAATCACTTGTTTCTGATCTGGGAGTGTATGGGTAATCACTCAACTGCTGGGCCCAAGACCTGGCAGTGTGATTGACACTAGCTTCTGAAGATCTGAGGCTTTGTTTGTCTCGGCCTAAGTGTCTGCCTGATCTAAGGTTCATATGCCTGATTTATCTACCCCCTTGGACCCAAGCACACTCTCGTTGCAGGTTAATTTGCACCAATCACTTTGTTCTTTTGAGTTGAATATTATGTTTATGATCTTGTCTGAAATCGCGTCGTCAGGAGTACTTAAGTGAATTTCGCACTTGATAAGTGATCGAATCCAGTTTACCTTTTGTCCCTTAGGGTTTTCGCACTTAAGATCTACTTAATTCTTGCACTTGGTTGATTAATTCTCTTGGACTTGATTCGTGCCTAACGTTGCCCTAATTAATTACCACACCTAAGTCGTACTTAGCCTAGGCTAGGAATTGACAAAGGAGGGTTGAGAGATCTTCCAGCCTCAATTAGCTGGTTGACCAGACTGCTACACAAGCCCAGGAAGCCTTCTCCCAAGCTTGGTACTCACCCTTGCTAGCTTGCTTTGGATTGCCTTGAGTGCACACAATGTTCCTGCAAAAGCTCACCCGGCAACAGACACACATCAACATTTGTAGTCCCCCCTGGAGTAACTCACTGCACCCCCTCAATCTTAGGACCACCTAGTCTCACCTAAAGGCCAACTTGAAAATACATGTTCTAAAACTCCACGTAGGATTTTCAACAAGCTTCCCAACGAGACCAAAATCTCATTAATCGGAGTTCGTATGGTGAAGTTATGACCATTCAGGCACTTAGGGGTCCAAACAGGCTCTCAGGGTTCAGGAAATTCCTCCCTGGTTTCTAGGTCTTTTGCCCACTCCTAAGGCTCTTATATCCTCCCAATGTGTCCAAGATTAAGCCCAAAGATACCTTAATCCAGTCAATTAAATTACTCTAAATTTTCATGCGTTAAGCCCATGTATCGCGATAGGTCGGGTCGAAGTGTCGCGATACTCCGAGGTGTCGCGATACTCCCAAGTGTCACGATAGGTCATGAGGTGTCGCGATAGGTCGTGAGGTGTCGCGATACTCCCAAGTGTTGCGATAGGTCGTGAGGTGTTGCGATAGCTCGTGAGGTGTCGCGATACTCCCAAGTGTCGCGATAGGTCGTGAGGTGTCACGATAGCTCGTGAGGTGTCACGATAGCTCGTGAGGTGTCGCGATACTCCCAAGTGTCGCGATAGGTCGTGAGGTGTCGCGACAGGTCGTGAGGTTTCGCGATACTCCCAAGTGTCGCGATAGGTCGTGAGGTGTCGCGATAGCTCGTGAGGTGTCGCGATAGGTCGTGAAGTGTCGCGATACTCCCAAGTGTCGCGATAGCTCGTGAGGTGTCGCGATAGTCCCAAGTGTCGCGATAGCTCGTGAGGTGTCACGATAGCTCGTGAGTGTCGCGATAGCTCGTGAGTGTCACGATACCTCGAGGTGTCGTGATAGCTCGGGATATGGTGAATTTTTCAGTTCTGTCCAATGATCCTAGGAGCTCTCAGCCTGCGCAGTGTCGTGGTGCACTCAGAAACGCGATTAGTTGAAGTTTTCGGAGTGTCGCGATAGCTCGAGCTCGACGCCTCGGGGACTGTGCAGACAGATTCCGTACCTACTGAGCTTGCTGGAGATGATGATGGAGCTGCAACCTGCAAGAAACATGCAAAAACACACAAAACAAGAACACACACGCTCGCTCTCTCTCAAACTCGCACACAAAAAATGAGGGGAATGACAAGGAAGAGGGAATATGTAGTGGAGAAGGAGGTGGAGGTGGAGATGGAGAAGGAGGTGAAGATGGAGATGGAGATGGAGAAAAATCAGAAATTTACTGACTACTTACCATTCCAATGCATCCTCTCTACGTCTTACCATCACACGCTCGTCCTCAAAGCTCGAATCCCCGGCAACGGCGCCAAAATTTGGTGTAGCTCAGTGATGAGTAGCACCTCCTTTAATGTCAATCCGGGAAGACATGAGGATGGTATGAAGACCTTGAGCAAGTGAAGGCACAAATGTGTGAGTGAGAAGCACACTAACATGCACACACATACACACACACGCGCACACACGGCAAGAACAAAGAGAGTAAGACAATGGAATCACTTCTATTGCAACAAAGCTCTCATACAAGCTCAAAACTACAAGAAGCTAGCCCAAAAATGAGCTCTCTAGCTCTATTTATAGTTTTTGACTAGCTTTGGCCCTGTCTAGACCTAGTGTTCGGCCTAGTTAAAAATTAGGTTCCAGGGCTTATTTGAGGGCTCAAACGAGGTCTAAAAAATTCAAAAATTGGTAGGCAACTACTTCTAAGGCTCCTCAAGCTTGAGGACTCCTTGACTTGTACAAAATGGAGCTACAAAAAGGTGAAAATGGTATTTACAAGGGTTTTCAGTGATGAGAATCACTTTAAAATGATGTAAGGGTTTTGGAAAAAATGAAGGGTTGCCTTAGTGCTAGATCTGCATGTGTGTCCGTACTTGCTTCTTCCCATATACTGTCAACAAGGTGTAGACAATCAACCAGAACCGAAGACACAGAAAGACTCCAAATTATCAAACACACAGTACTGAATGTAGATTCCTACACCGATTAAGACTGGCTCAGTAATTAGCGTACCATATCAGAACTAACGTAACACAACTCGTAGTCATAACCTTTACGGGAGAAAGATTCCGTACTCAGCTTAAGACGAACCTTACTGTAACTTAATCTTTACCGTACACTAGTGGATCTTCAACACAGAAGACAACCACAATACGACTCAGAGTTCCCAAACACACTACAATTACTACACAGACTTCATCGACTAGACAGAGATTCACCAACCGAACAGGTATTGATAACCACAAGGCAGAGATGAGAACAAGGTACTCAAAATGACGCAAACATACACCACAGTAACGTGCAGATCAATCACCCAGACAGACAGTCTGGTGATCCCACCGATCGTCACCGAGCGCCTCTTTTTCATTCATTTATATAAAGATACAAACATCTTTGTAACAACCTTTCGTACGTGCGGACTAGAAAAAGATTGAGTTTTTACAGCTGCTAATCCGGCGGCCGACTAACACTGGCACGCACGGTGGACTCGAACCCGCAGGTTTGCAAAAATTAGGGTTCATCTACAATGCCTTTTAAATACATCGATCAGTCTAATCTAAAAGTTCGGGTGATTTTCTTCTTTAAGGCTTCTAACATTTGTTTCAAAATATCTGGTTCTACTAATTGGGCATCTGTTTGTATAGCACTTAAGGAAATGACTTCGGTCATCAAAACTTCTGCCTGTGTCTGCAGAAAAGCTTCTTGTAAGTAGAACTCATTTGACAATGCCGCATCACGGGACACCTTCATTTCTGCAATTTGCTTATCCATTCTGGCTAATCTATCTTTCTGAGCATCCAGCTGGTTCTCCCTTCTTTCTATCTCCTGATTTTGGAATCGGATTGTCCTCGAGTAGGCATCCCTTTCTCTTCGAAGATCTGTTATTACCTTTTGTAGTTGAGCTTCCACGGTCAATTTACGTTTGAGAATACTGTTTACTTCAAATAAATTGGACTTGTTTCTCTGGAGTTCTTCATTAGTGTTTTTGAGCAGATCTTCCATTTCTTGTCCTTGTTGTATTGTTTCATGTAGTTGTTGTCTGGTTTCTTCTAACAGATTCCCTAAGGCTACTCGTGCATCTTCTTTATCCTAGAGTGATTGCTTCAAGTTGACTAATTCTGCATCTGCAACACTCAGTAATTCATCTTTCTCTTGGACTGCTGTCAGAGCCGCATCTCTTTGATTGATAATTAATTCATGTTCTACAAGTCTGGCCTGCAACTCCTGAATTTGTCTGTTTAACGCATGATTTTCTGCCTTGACTACCTGTAATTCTTCCTGGAGAGGAGTGATGTCTGCCTCCAGCACATCAACCTTGTGTTGAAATTCATCTCGGATAGTGTAGCTCAATGATGAGTAGCACCTCCTTTAATGTCAATCCGGGAAGACGTGAGGATGGTATGAAGACCTCGAGCAAGTGGCGGCACAAGTGCGTGAGTGAGAAGCACACTAGCATGCACACACATACACACACACGCGCACACACGGCAAGACAAAGAGTGAGAATCAATGGAGCTTTTAGATTACTTTCAAAATGCTCTTACAAGTTCGTTTCAATTACAATCTAACCTCAAAAATGAGCTCTCTAGCTCTTTTTATAGTTTTTGACTAGGTTTTGGCCCTGTCCAGACCTAGTGTCCGGCCTAGTTAAAAATTAGGTTCCAGGGCCAATTTGAAGGCTTAAACGGAGTCTAAAAAATATGAAAATTGATATGTAGGTACTTCTAAGGCTCCTCAAGCTCAAGGACTCCTTGGCTTGCACAAAATGGAGCTACAAAAATATGAAATGGTATTTACAATGATTGTTAGTGATAAGAATCACTGTTAAAAGATGTAGATTTGGAAAAATTGAAGGGCCTATCTGCCAGATTTGTGTCGACTGCTTTGTCTACTTACTCCTTCACCTTGTTCTGACTCTCTCCGTTGGCTTCCTTGTCTAGTCAATCCTTGGGTGCCCATACTGCTTTCAACACCCCCCCTCTCTCGCGTCTGTCGTCCCTGACAGACCCTTGTTGCTGGGGGTGTTGGATGTAATATTCCACAACCTGAGTGGCAAGCTGATGTTCTTGTAAGCGTAGTCCTCTGGCCAAATCTGTCATCATACGATCCCAATCGATTGGTCCTGGGATGTCCGGATGTGGCAGACGTAACTGATCTGCATGGATCGCTTGTTCTACTGCGAATAGATGTAGCAGGTGTGTGGGTCTGGGAATGAAAATTTCGGAATTGTATTCCCAGAATCCCGTAGAGAACATTTCCTCAAATGTCTGCTTGAAGCATGCGGGCAAGTACTTTATTCGTGCATGCCAAGCAAAGATGATAGTGACCGAGGGGGTTTGGCTCATGTCGTAGACTAGATCCTTGTTGCCTTGAGCGAATCCAGGGGCGGAGATGTATGAAGCTTGGACATTCCGAAAGGTTTTGAAGACAATGGTCATGAGCTCGAATATCTTCATACACATTTTCGCTGCTATATCAGGTACATTATTTAGGCGTGCGGACCAGTGCCGAATGGTTGATATCATGTAGGCTACGGTTGGAGGTCCTCGAGGTGGAGCAAAATATGGATAGTTAACCCAAGCCGAGCACTCTTTATTGTTGCGTACCTTGATTGCAAATGCTTGCCAGGATCTGCGACGTACCACTGGACAATAGCATGGATTATACTTGATATAGAGTGGCATGGTAGCCCAGGTACTCATCATCTCTGGGTAATCGGTGAGTAAACGTGCACGCCAATTAGGTTGGAAAATCGAGCCAGCACGTGCATCGGTCGGTAAATCCCCTATCTCAAATTGAGTAGCGAATGTGGGCTCTTTCCCTGTATGTCTTTTGACTTCTGCATTATAATCATGTAGTAAGACAAAATAAGGCATGTATTGCGATTCTGATGTTGTGATTAACCGTTGATGGGATAATTGTTGAAAGTAGGAAGACCGAAGGACCGTTTCTTCCAGATTCGTGAGAGATTGCATTTGCACGGACACACGATCATCATGTGTCTTACCCACTTTCTCGACCCTTCTGACCCAATCTGGAACTTGAATTTCTAACGTGTCTTGTCCTTCTTCTGTAGTTCGACCACCAGGCGTCGGCATAGGCTTGTACGGCTCTTCGTAGCTGTCCTCGACGGGGATTTCCACTACTGTTTCAGGTTCTGGTTCTTCAATGGGCGAGGGGGGTCGTTCATATGGTAGGAGGCGTGCTTGGAGTTCTGCCACCTGTTTCCGAAGGGTCTCCATTTCTTCTGTAGATTGTTGCAAGATTACCGGCTCCTGTTGAGCAGTGGGTACACTGGCTAACTGTTTCTTTAGATCGGCACATTCAGTCTCTAGTTTTTCATATGACTCCAGGAAATTTGCATGCTCCTCAAGTAAAATGCGGATGTCTTCTGATGGAACTGCTCTATATCTGGTAGGGCTAATGGTTGCTCCTACGGTTCCTTCCATAGCCGCTTCAAAGTTGTCTTGATTTTGTTGTTGAAGTCGTTTGTTCTCTTCTAGTGCTGCGGCCATATGCCTCCTTAATAGCCCAATGTTGCGTCTGAGTGTAGCGTTAGATATCATTTGCGCTTGAAGCACTGTTTCTAGTTCCTTGACTGCTTGGTCATCTACAGTTGATGCCTTTGATTCCAATTCGGAGTGAGCCTGCTGTAGTGTGGTATGCTCGTCTAGGAGCGTTAGGTAGTCAGCTTCAAGAGTGGTGACTCTAGCTTGGAGACGTTGAGATTCTGCCTGGAGGGCAGCATTGCGTTCTTCCAATTGATGGTAGTCTTGTTGTAGCTGATGTGCACACTGAAGTAATGTGTCGAACGTGCTATTTACATTATGAGATGCAAGGGGAAAAGTTTGAAATGCAGAGGAGGTGGGATTGGGTAGAGGGGTAGTGAATGCTGTGTGTGCCAATGATGTGAGTGGTGAGGTGGGGGGTAGTGGAGGGGGAGAGGGTGGAATCGTGGGGAGAGGTGCTGTGGTGGGGGAAATGTCCATCGGGTCAGACAGAGTGTTGTGAATAGGGGCTACCATGTAGTTGGGTATGGTAGGTGAGGTGAGTGTGGTGTTCGTGTAAATTGATGTCGTTGCGAACAGCGGGGAAAGGTGCCTTTGAAACATTGGAGAGCGGAAGAACTGCTCCACAAAGGACGGGTATTGGGGTGGTGAGGTCCGGTTGAAAGAGATGTAGGGGCCAGCTGGGAAGTGAGGGTCATGGAATGGAGGTACTCGTATTGGGGGATAGGTCGGGAAACACAGGGTGCCTTCTGTGGGTGCTGGGTTTCCAACTACACTTGTAATTATGGGATGGCCAGTCATGGGTTCAGAGGATAGACGGGATGAAGTGTACAAGGGATTGGTGACGAAGGAGAAGAGGGTGTCTTGTGAGGTGGGTTCTCGAAATGAGAATGATTTAAATGATGATGGGTTATAAGTGAATGTAGAGGTGATGACTGTCGTTTCTTCCGAGGTGGGCGGTGGTGGTGGGGGTGGAGAAGGTGGTGATGGAGGACGCTGGGGTGAGATGGGTGATGTCTGAACGAAGGTTTCAGCGGAGAGGTCAGTGGTGGTTGTGGGAGTGGCTGTGGTCTCAATAGGTACTTCTGGTTCTGTGACGGGTATCCTGATAGTCTTACCTGCTCGTGGTAACGTGTCCACTCGGCGTTTGTCATACCTTACGGACTGGCGGACTGCGGTGTGGACAGCCTCTGGAACTCCTAAAGAGTCTGACACTAATTTGAGGGTGTCAATGAAATGTTGGTCCACTCCTTCATCTGATAGCATTTCTTGCATCAAAGCTTGACCTGATACCAGAGAGAGCTGATGCCTTTCTTGTACTGCTTTGATAGTGTCGTATAGCCTTCGTAGTTGAGCTGTATATGCAGGTGCACCTACAAGTTCTGGCACCTCTTGTTGCTCCTCTTGTTGCTCTTGATCATACTCCTCCTCATCATCCTCCTGTTCTTCATCTCTGTCCTCTTCTTCCTCCACTTCAACAGGTGTGACAGGTGCTTGGGAGGTTGTGGCCTGCGTTTGTACATTTTCAGCTTGTTGTGCCTCTTCTGTCTCCAGCTCTACATCTTGTAATAGTTGTTCGAAGTCTTCATTAGTGAGTTCTTCCAAAGCTGCACCACTAGGAAATTCGAGATCCGTTGGGATGGGAGGAAATATCAAAGTGGAACCATCGGTGCTGCGTCTTGGAAGTCGGAGTGTGAATGGTCGGACTCTTCGGGGTGGCGGGGTGACGTCTGGTGTTAGGGTGGCTCCACGTGGCTGAGCACATGGGACTTGGACCGTGCCTCTCATCTTCTTAGAAGGGGGTCCAGTGGATGTCCTGCCTCGAAACTGCTCTACCCGATTCCACATCAGGGCTCGTTGGATTGGGATGTCATAAGCCAAACACCTATAGATGATTCTTGTCAGAGCACAGCAACCATATAAAACCTGTTTCCGCGGCCAGCGTTTGTGAGCTAAGTGTATCTGATCAATTATCCAGTGGGGTAGGTTGATGGTGAGGCTCTGTGTCTCTACCAGATACAGGCTAAACCAAATCTTTTTGTGCGGCATGGTGAATCTATCCTGCGCCGGGAAAGCAAAGTGTTGCATGCACATGCGAAGGTGTATTGCAATATTAGGCGTCATGGATACCATGTCCTTGAGTTTGGTGAGACTTTGATTCTTCATGTAGTCCGGTACTAGGGTTTCCTTCTCTGTAGGAATATGCATGCCGCGCATATCCAGAGCTTCTCTCACCAAATTGTTTGATAGCCTAAACCTCTTGAGCTCATTCCCCTTTGTCAGAGATGGAATCACAAATGAGCTTGCACCTTTTGGGTTCGGATTTGGAGTCAAGGTGTTGATGAGATAGTAGCATCGCATGAAGTCAGGTTTTGGGAGTCGGGCACTGAAATAGGCACTCAATCCGGCTTTTTCCCATATCGGACATAGACTTTCCGCATTTTGTAACTTCTCAAATTCTCTTGTAAACAAATGGTATCTGCCTTGCTTTCCATTGTAGTCCAACTCTGATTCCCATAGATACGTTCCTTCCCCCAAGGGTCCTGCTACCTCGGTAAACCAATGTGAAGTCTTTCCCACGGGCATGGTGTGGCCACGCGGAGGGTCCGCAATAGGTATGATTTTGACGGCCTGCAATTCTTCTGGTCTTTCAACTGTCTCAGGCAAAACGGGTAAACTGTCCAAGTCCACCACTTGCGGGTTTGTTTCTGTGTGAGAGCTAGTTCCTGCTGCCTCCGCCATGTTGAAAATGTCGCAGCTGATTCTGTGAGAATATATGAATAAACGTTAACATTGCAATGGACACAAAAATGATATGGTGTCCCTTATTACAATATTAACTTAAAGTGCTGGAGTGGTTAGGAGTTAATAAGTGCTCGGTGCTGGTGTGTGTAGTTAGGAGTTAGGTAGACCTAAGAGCTAAGCGAAATGATGTGAAGCGGTTAGTAGGTGGTCATGGATTTACAATAGGGTCAGGGGGTTTGTTACAAGTCTTGGGCTGCCAAATGCAGTGGATGGGTTTTACTCGTGGTTCCGTAGAGATTCTCGAGAGCTTTATAGGTGTGTCAGCTTTAACTTGAGGCCTTTTAGGGGCCCATTTACAACTGATTCTATTCGTGTTCATGTGCCTTGGTGTTGAAAATGAGTGGATGTAGGCTGTGCGAGTGAATGGATCATGCTGTGTAGGGTGTGTTCTTGGTATAGCTATCTGAGCCCGCAAACAAGCCTTAGGCACCCAAATTTGTCTTGATTGTGGGCTAGCCTTCATCGACCTTTTGGGCACCCAAATAGATTTCACGTTAGCAGCAGAATTTCCGAAAGACTTCTTATTAGTGACGTGTTGTTGGTTACTAATAAGAGGCTTTGCCCGTGCGGTTGGCGTGGGTGCAACCGGGTGTTCGCCTTTTCGCACCCACACTTGGTTCACTTGTTGAGACATTCTGCTGCGCAGGTTCTTTTGATGTCCGGCATAGGTAGTACTCTGCTTCTTCTGCCTTTGCTCCACCTTTGGTTGTTGCCTCCTTCTGGCCTTTGGAAAAGAAGGGAGTTCCGTTGCATCCGTGACTCCTTTTTTGCAAATATCATTCCTCTGCAACACAGGGTTTTGAACAAGAACAGCATGGTCATCTTCATGTGTACCCCTGGAGGGACCAGGAGTCTGTGCCTTTCCTAGTTCCTTGAGTGCTCCTTTATCCAACTCTATTGTAATTCGACTATGATTGACCCATACCTGAAGAAGTCCACTTCTTAGGTTTAAGTTGACTGCTTGGTCATAGATCCAGTCTTGACCCAAGACAAGAGGTCCAGTGAGATCCTCATCTTGACACACTAGTGCTTTAACTGTCATTGCCTCATCATGAATGTAGAGGGGAAGTTCCACCTCGCCCATGCAAGGGGTTTCCACGCCTCCCAATCCTATGAGATATGCTTCCACAGGATTGACAGTTAACTGTAACTCTTGACAGTAAGACACTCTAACAGCACTAGTGGCTGCACCTGAGTCAATCAAGGCTTTTACAGTCCTTGCACTCTTTTCTTGTCCTATATCTAGGGTTACGAAAGGACGTCGATCAGTTATCCTAGGTGAGCTGGTTCCTGCGACTTCACACATTGCCATATGATATCCTTGATCTGCATAGTCATTTGTCCTAGGCTGCTCTCTACCTTGCCTTCGTAATTTCATCCTTCTGATGCATTCTAAAGCTTCTGCTTGAGCTTCTTCTCTAATTCGCTTCTCTTCCTCTTTGCGTTTCTTAGCAGTGTTGAGTCGGCTGAGCATTTCCTCCGTGAGGGGTTCCTGATACAACTTGACTCTGCATCCGCTAATATAGTTAGGGAGAACATCGCCCTCTAATGTGGCTAATTGTACTGCTCCACTCGTGGAGATCCTATTGATAATCATAGGTCCGTAGCCTCTCTTTTCTAGCTTCCTCGCGTGTTGTTTCACTGTATAGACTAGGACTAGATCTCCGGCTTTCAAGCCTTTATCCCTCACATGGGCATCGAAGTATGCCTTCTGCCTCTTTTTAGCTGCATATATTCCAGCAGCGGCTCTCAGTCTTGTTTCTCCTAATCGTTCAAGGTCAAAGATCCTAGAGGAAAGCTCATGACCTGTCCATTCATGCTCTTGTGCTACTCTCAATGTAGGGATCAAGAAGTCCAAGGGTAACACAACGTTTTGGCCGAATACCATCTGAAAGGGGGTGGCTTGGAGTACCGTTTTGTAGGCAACTCGGTATGCCCAAACAGCATGGTGTAGCTGTTTGTCCCAATCAGAGCGTTTAGTGTTCACTAATTTCGTTAGTACATTGCATAAGATCTTATTAGTGCTCTCAGCTTGCCCATTAGCTTGAGGGTGATACGGGGCAGACTTCTTGTGTATTACCAAGAATTCTTGGAGTAGATTTTCAATCACTTCATTTAAGAAATGAGTTCCTCTATCACTTACAAGCTCTATAGGTAGCCCGTATCTCGTGAATACATTCTCAAACAAGAATTTGGCAGTTGTTTGAGCGTCGTTCTTTGTCGTAGCCTTTACCTCTACCCACTTGGTGAGATAATCTGTCGCAACAATGATGTATTCCGCATGAGAACCCTTAGCTGGGGGATTAATAGGACCTACGAAGTCTATTCCCCACTTAGAGAATGCACGTCCACCCATCATAGGTTTCAGTGGCATCTCATCTTTGCGTATAGGATACTGAGTCCTTTGACAGACGTCACACCGTTTCACATAGGTATGTGCATCCATGTGAAGGGTAGGCCACCAAAAGCCCGCAAATAGGATTGCCTTGATCACCCGATCCGGTCCAAAGTGTCCTCCTGCTACACCTTGGTGAGCAGTTTCTAAGATCTTAAGATACTCACTTTCATGGACACACAGTCTCAGGTAACCATCCTTACCGCCCTTGTATAGATTATCACCAACAAGTGAATAATCATGGGCTTCTTGTTCCAAACTCCTTTTTCTAGCTAGAGTCATGTCTGGAGGGAATGTGTTTGTCCTCAAGAATGATACTAGAGGTTCACTCCAATCTGGCACGATGGATACTTGATAGAGAGTGGCATGTTCCACAGGTGGTTTAGTGCCACAGATTGGGCATTCCTTGCACAACTTTTGGACATCCGCTTCCATAGTTGGCCAATGCACTCCGAATCTCTTTAGAGTCTGCAACGTTCGTTGCTTTGAATGGTGTTGCTCTAAGGCACCTACATGTGCTAATTGCAACCATTTAGCGTACTCATCCTCTTCTACGCAGCAAGCCAAGATCCCTTGATCTGTGTGCTTGTACATGCTGCCTGCCATGATGTGATACTTTTGGGCTTTTATGATCTCTCTATTCCGTGTGTTTACCACTGGATGATTGGGCCCGTATGTCAATACTGGTACCAATGGCTTAGCCCACTGCGGCACCACTTCCAAATTAAACAAGTAAGCATCAGGAAGGTCATCTGGTACTCCTTGTGGGGCTTCTCCCGATGTGAGCCTAGAAAGATGATCAGCTCTCAAATGGGTCCTCCCTTTTCTTACTACAACCTCAAAATCATATTCCATGAGCAAGAGAAACCATCTCACTAATCTTCCTGTATTGCAAGGCTTGTTTACGAGGTACAGCAATGCCTGATGGTCAGTAAAAAATTTAAACTTATTTGCAAGCAAATAGTGTCTAAATTTCTTAACTGCATATACCATGCCTAATCCTTCTCGCTCTGTAGTGGTGTAATTCCGTTCAGCCGCATTCAATTGTCTACTGGCATAGGCAATTGGAAGATCCATGTTACCTTCACCAGTAGGTTGTGCGAGCACACATCCAATAGCATAATTGGATGCATCCACATGAACATGGAATGGCTTATTCCAATCTGGTGTGGTCAAGATTGGTGCTGAACATAATCTTCGTTTAAGCTCTTGGAAGGAATTCTCACATTCATCCGTCCACTCAAAGTTTGTCAGAAGTCCGTACATGGGCTTTGCAATGACAGCATACATGTGTATAAATCGTCGGTAATAACCACAATGCCCCATGAAAGCTTGTACTTCCTTGACATTCTTTGGCCTAGGTAGCTCTGCTATGGCTCTCACTTTTTCTTCGTCGGTAGATATGCCATTCTTTGACACTATGTGTCCTAGAATCTTGCCTTGCCTTACCATAAAAACGCACTTTTCTGGGTTCAGGCAGACTTGGTACTCTCTACATTTGTCAAAGATTTGTTTGAGTTCAGGAATATGGGTTTGTCTAACATTAGAATGAGCACAGAGATCATCAACATAGACTTCTAAACTCTTCCTCAGGAACTCCTTAAACACATGGCACATCAGCCTCTGGAAGGTGGCTGGTGCATTGGTAAGCCCAAATGGCATTACTCTAAAAGCAAAAATGCCCCATTCTGTGGCAAAGGCTGTCTTATGCTGATCTTCTAGAGCTATGGCTACTTGATTGTAGCCCGAAAATCCATCAAGGAAGCTGTACACTTCCTTGCCTGCCACTCTTTCTAAGAGATGTTCTGTGATGGGAAGCGGATAGTTATCTCGAATAGTGGCAGCGTTAACCTTTTTCAAGTTAATGCACACACGCAGTTTGCCATTCTTCTTGGGCACCACTACGATGGGGGATACCCATTCAGTGTGCTCAATTTCATAGATAAATCCAGCTTCGACCAGTCTATCTATCTCTTCCTTGATCTTAGCAGCATAGTTATCGTTATATGTATAAGGCTTTTGCTTAGAGGGTTTAGCATCTGAGGTCATAGGGATGGTGTGTGAGCATATGTCAGGGTCAACACCTTTCAAATCCTTGTAACTCCAAGCGAATACATCTCTGTATTCTCTTAGCAAGGTAATCAATTCGTGCTCTTCTTCTTCTGTCAGGTCATGGCCTATATACGTGCATCTCTCCTCTCCTTCTTCTATGGCCACTACTATTTTCTTGGTGGTTTCTTTGTTATCATAGGCCTCTCCTGATTGTGCTTCTCGTTTAGGCATTCTTATCATGACTCTCCTGTCATCTATCTCATACTTCTTAAAATTTTCTGGGACCTCAAACAAAGATTCTTCCTCCTCTGGTGAGACTTCTTTCTTCTTTCGTTTCTTTCCTTCTTCCTTCGGGGTCATATGTGTTGCTAATCTTACATCATTTGTAACCTCTCCATGCCTCTGGGGTTGAAATTCTACTTCATGGAAATATTCTTCATCTGATGCAAATGGTGGGTCCATAATGATTGACTCTAGATCGGAGTCACTTGCATCCTCAAATGCATCAGGGCTAGGTTCGCATTCTTCTAGAACTGCCTCTCCCATGATTGGCTCTATGGAGAAGACTGAAATATCATAGCCATCCTCATCACAGTGAGGTGTCCATTGTTCTTCATTGATGGCTACGTCCATTGTTGCTAAGATTTCTGCTCAACCGTGAGGTTCAAATTCTTCGTCTGGAAAAACTACAGGTGCATAGGCTGGGTCTTGGATTGATCTATGGGTTTCTTTCGCACCTACCTCTCTGGCTTTCTCTCTCTTCTCTTCCTCTACTGCTACCTTGCACATCCACAAGTGAGTATCTTCATGCATCCATGAGGATCCAGACCCTATGGAATGCACCGATTCTGTATCATCTTTGGCTCTATGGATGGGATTCCACTGGATAGGAGGGACGTCTCTGTGAGAAAAATCCTTGAGATTGACTTTGGTTGTAACACCCAAGTGTTGCAGATACAAAGAATTGGTTCCCCAATCCTATACCACTTGCAACTGTCGCATGAATGGTCTTCCCAAAATCATCTCATAGGCATGATTTTTGCTGAAGTCACATATAGCAAAACTATGCTCAAACTCGACACCACAAGTGGTGAGAGTTATTCCTTCTAGCAATCCTAAGGGTCTCTCTATGTGACCATCGGCCATCTGCAATTTCATTCTTGTTGGCCTGAGTGCTGGCTTGCCCCAACGCTTCCAAAGGGAAGTGGTGGCAATTGCAACTCCTGCACCTGAGTCCAAAATTGCCTTAGTGGTGTAGTCCTGGTAGGTAATGGGAAGATAGGTGTTCCCTTCTTCACCTTCACACATATCTCCTATCTTGTCCAAGGGAATTTCTGGCACTGTCCTATGGGATCCTACCTTGGAACGAGGTTTTGCAGCTTTAGTTACCTGACTGGCTACATATTTTCGCATGTTTGGTCTATCCTCAGTCAGTTCTTCCAAAGTGAGATCGCGTTGCACCTTGGTGTTCGTTACTACCTCCGTGTTCCTTGGTATGACTGAGTCGTCGTTCCTTACCATGACTGTGGGTGCTCTCATACATGTGGACTTTGCTTCCCATGGGCCTGTGAAGTGGGGTAGCTCTTGTATGGAATTAGACTCAAAGTCCAATCTCTCGTGAGACTGAGCGCTCTCATGTTCCCCGTAAATAGATGGAATGTCTTGTGGGAATTGGTCGTGTGCATCATCTACAAGTTCAAAGGGAGGGGCAACTTCACTTTCGTTATCCCATTTGTCTTCTTGAATCTCTCGTAGGAAGTCTGGTGCAAACCGATTCATAGAAGAAGAAGTGTCTGGCTCCGTAGAATTAGGCACGTAAGCAACCTGGGAAGGAGGACTTATTCTATTGTTGGCTCTCTCCTCGTTCCCACAGATGGCTGGAGCACAAGCTTCTTGGAGAGGGTTACTTATTCTATTACTTTTCTGAACAGGCTCATACGCTCTCTGAGAAGGAATGTGGGTCACCTGTGGAGGTACATAAGCTTTCGGGGGAGGCTCATGTGACTTTTGGGGGGGGAGATAAGCTTCTTGAGGAGGCACATGGGCTTCCTGTGGAGGCTGGCTTATTCGTTCTCTTGCCCTTTCCTTCCTTTGAGGGGCAGGTTCCTTCTCTGATTGTGCAATTAACTTCTCTATTCTTTCCAGCAGTCCATCAAAGTGTAACTGCGTCTTAGCTAAACTAGAAATGTTAAATAAGCGGCTGGCCTCAAACATGGTCTGAGCCAATTCCACCATTTTGGCACAAATCTTAGTTCGTTCAAGCTCTAGCTCGGCTCTAGGGTAGCACTTCTCATGATCTGTTATGGTTGGCCCTTCTTGGATTCTGGCCTGATATGCTTTAAGCATCATGTTTAGGTCTTCAGGAGTGGGATCTGCTAGGACTGATCCTACTCTAGGGGGTGGTGGGATTTGATGAGGCGGTGGGGAAGGTGGTGGGTCGGATGGAGATGGGAGTGGTGGAGGCGGGGTGATGTGAGAGGGAGTTTGAGCTGTGAGTTCAGTTATCCTCGCTTTGGTTTCTCTTATGCTTTCTTCAAGTTCGTTTATCTTTTTTGCCCATTGTCTTTTCATTCTTTCTCGACTATCTTTCCACGCTCTAGTCCTTTTCTTTGTCACGCTCTCGGTTTCACTAGCCTCTGGGCCCTTTTCCTGGCTTGCCTCTTGGTTTTGCTGCATTGCCTGAGCTCTAGTAACCACCTGCACTGGTGCAGTGGAAGTGACACTTCCTGAGGCATCCACGACCAACCCAATCACATTGATAGGAGTGATTTTTGGCATATTATTGGGGTTCTTTGGGCAATCTCGTAAGAGATGCTCTTTTCCACAATCTTGGCAAAAGCCTTGGATCGTCACGGACTGATTTTGTGTAGGTGGAGGTAAGGGACAATCACGAATGAAGTGATCCCCCTGACATCGGTAGCATGGTCCTCTAGGAAAGGGTGGTCGTACCTGCCTAGGTTGAGGCCTAGGGTTGGGGTTTGCATACATAACGTTCGTGTAATCCGACTCCCAACTAGGTTCACTTGGTTCTTCACTATAGTAGGACTCACCATGTTCTGGAGACTGCATGTAGTAAGCCTGGGGACTATCGACATGTGTAGAATCAAAGCTATGGTCACTCGGGTCACTTTCTGAGATCAATGGGGTTACTGGTACTATGGCCCTATTCAGGTTTTCTTCTGCAACAGCATACTTTACTGGAATCACGTTAGAGGGGTTTGGAGGCTGTTGAGCTAGCACCGGTTGGGGTCTCTGTTGGGCCTGATATGGTTGCTGATAGGTTTGTTGGGGTCTAGCATATTGTGGTGGTGGATTTTGGTTCTGGTATCGGCCTTGTTGGTAGGGCTGCGGATAGGGTTGCCTAACTGCCTGCTTGTTGTATGGGCAATCTTGTGCGGTGTGATTGGTGTATCTCCGTTCTATGGTGCAGTACTGGCTACTAGGGTTTACTTGGGGTTGAGCCATAATAGGGCAGACATTCGCCATATGGTCACCACCGCATGTATAGCACCTTTTCACAGGAGCAAACCTTGGGATTTGTTTGCTAGTTACACCTAATTTCTGAGCTACTTTTTCGGCAAGTTCCTCAATTGATGTGGACTGCATGGAAGAGTGACTAGATGCACTATCTGAATCTTTGTAGATCTTGGAGAGCTCTAGTTCTTCCCCTAAGTTATCTTCAATGTCAATGCACATGCGTACACATTCTTCTATGGTCCTAGGGTCCTTCAGATACACATAGGATCTCAATTTCGTACTCAGCAATCCATCAAGGAATAAGGCTACTTGTTTAGCAGATGTGGGTAGTTCCGAAATAGGGCACCTTTCCAGATATTGTCTAAATCTTCTTCCGGCCAATCTGACAGTCTCTTAGGGGGTCTGTTTGAAGCTGTGAATCAATGAGGAGGTATTGTGTCTTATGCCGCTCTTAGAGAACTCTACAATAAATGCCTCTAGGAGTTGGTCTATGCTCCTGAACTGACGCTCATCTAATGGCTGAAACCATGTAAGTGCTGTGTTCCTAAGGGTTAGGCCGAAGGCATTGTACTGCGTGAACAGATCTTCCACTTGTTCAGCTCTCAAGACTTGCTTGAACTCCGCCACATGATCATAGGGATCTCCTGTGCCGTCAAAGTAATTCTTCATGGACTTAACTAGCTGGGTGGGTCTCAAAGTTCTTGTGTGCTCTCTAGGCCTTGGCAGAGGGAATCCATCTACCTTTCTTTGGTTCCTGTGGGCTCTATGCATCTCAGGTTCTACCCTATTCGTCTCTGTTCTCGTTCTTTCTCTGCCCACTGGGTTGGCAAAACTTACTTCTGGTCTATCTCTACTTCTGTCTCTTTGCGTACCATGAGCTTGGGAAGTTCCAGCCCCAGGGTGACCATAGGATACATTTGATCTTGGTTGAGGGAAAATAAATTCACCCTTCCAAGTGTAAGCATGCCTATCATTTTCTGTCACCACAAAGATCCGTTCTGAAGCATGATCTAAGTAGGTCACTCTGCCTGGGCTATCCGGATCCTTAAACTCATAGATCATGATATTTCCTATGTCTGTTGGCTGATTAGACTTATACCTCCAAAAGGCTTCATCAGTTTCTCGATTGAGGAGCAACTCTATGCTCTTGTTGTCTTGGGGGACCCATTCAGGCGTGATAATCCTAGTGAGAACTGATTTACCTCGAGGGGTTCTAGGTTCCGCACCCATGTTCCCTTGTTCCAGGTCACCTAAGTCTGCTTCTGAGATTACATTCCCAAAGTCATCGGTCCTATCAGGGTGACTAGTGACTACATATATAGTTCCTTCTTTGTCCAGGTATGCACCATTTTCAAACTTGACAGCTGGGTGCTCTAGTCCAATGGATTGATCAGGGTTTTTAATCTGGACCACAAATCTTCCTAAGCCGTCCTCATAGATGCTAGCACCTAATCGGTTGGTCCTAAGGTACTCCAGCTGCGTTTTGTAAGGGCCTTCTACCCTGTACAGGTAAGGCACTCCTGAACTTCCCGTAGGTCTGTCCATGCCTTGAGACATTTCTGACTCACTGGTCTCAGAGCTAGGGTAGTATGAGTGGTGGCTCAACTGCTGGGCCCAAGACCTTGCAGTGTGATTGACACTAGCCTCTGAAGATCTCAGGCTTTGTCTTTCCCTTGCTAAATGTCGTCCTGACCTAAGGTTCATATGCCTATCTAAGTAGCCCAATTCTTTGCCCAGAGTACAATCTCGTTGCCGCTTAATTGGTACCAGTCACTTGATTCTTTTTAGTTATTTTATCACGTTTGAGTTCTTGTCTGATATCACGTCGTCGGAATACTTGAGTGTTCTTTGTACTTTCAGGTTGATTGTTCTACGTTAGGTTCTTTCCTTTATGTTACCGACAGTACAGAGATTAGATTTTTATCTTGAACTTGAGTTTTTAGGTAGTCTTCAACTTGATAACTGCCTATCGTCGCTCTGACTTACTCCTACCTCTCGTCGTTCTTAGCCTAAGCTATGAATTGACAGAGGGGGTTAAAAGTGTCCAACCTTTTGTTTCCTGCTCGATTGCCCTTGAGTGCCCAGGAAATGTGTTCCCAAGCTCGCACTTACACTTGCTTAGAACGCCTCTCGATGCTCTGCAAGAGTTTCAAAGTTAGCTTTGAAATTTACATTCCAAAGACAGAACCAATGATTTTCATTCATGTAGCACAAACACAAACTTGCATAGTGATTTTCAAGAAAACAATCCTAAGGACCCCTGACTTTGATCCCCCTGGGTATGGTCAACTTCAAAATACCCTATCTAAAAATCAATGCATTATCTTTATAAAAAACAGTTGAGGGCGTGTAGTATATGCTACGAGCTTTCCAACAAGCCCTAGAGCTCAAAAATTGGATCTCGTATGAAAAAGTTGTGACCGTTCAGGGTTCTAGGGTTACGACAGGGTTCAAACAGGATCACTGTGCAACAGGTTTTCCCCAAGTTGTTTTCCTAAGACTTCCCCATGTGCTCAAGAGCATAATATTTGTGCCCAAAATTAGCCCAACTTTTCAATTAACAAACCCTAAAAAATTTGGCTAAAATTGGCTGTCAATCGCGATGGATAGGGCTGTCAATCGCGATGGACACTCAGTCAATCGCGATGGACAGAGAGTTCAGTCGGTCGCGATGGACAGAGACTTCAGTCAATCGCGATGGACACTCAGTCAATCGCGATGGACAGAGAGTTCAGTCGGTCGCGATGGACAGAGACTTCAGTCAATCGCGATGGACACTCAGTCAATCGCGATGGACAGAGAGTTCAGTCGGTCGCGATGGACAGAGACTTCAGTCAATCGCGATGGACACTCAGTCAATCGCGATGGACAGAGAGTTCAGTCGGTCACGATGGACAGAGACTTCAGTCAATCGCGATAGACAGGGACTTCAGTCAATCGCGATGGACAAGGGTTTCAGTCAATCGCGATGGACTAGCAGTCAATCGCGATGGACTGGCAGTCAATCGCGATGGACAGAGCTGTCAATCGCGATGGACAGGGCTGTCAATCGCGATGGACTGAAATTTTGCAAGATTTTCAAAAATTTTAGTGGGAATGTGGTGTGCAGGGTCTCTAGTCCACTGTGGTGCACTCAGATTTACCAACAAGTGAAAATTTCTGTCAATCGCGATGGACAGAAGGCGGCGACTGCGAGACAGTTTCGTCGAGTTCCGTACCTGCGCGGAAGGCTGGAGATGGTGATGTGACCTGTACCTGCAAGATAGCTCAAGAAACATGCAAAAACAGCACATGCAATTTCGCTCTCTCGCTCTCTCTCACAAGTGAAATGAGGGAAATGAGCTGGAGGTGGGGATATAGTCAAAAAACTGAATTTTTCGCGATGATGGAGATGGACGTGGGAGATGGTGATGATGATGATGATGATGAAGATGGTGAAGAAAGTAAAAGAAAATCTATGAGAGTGAAGAAAATACCTACAACTCCAACGCGTCAACTCTACGTCTTACCATCACACGCTCGTCCTCAAAGCTCGATCCCCGGCAACGGCGCCAAAATTTGGTGTAGCTCAATGATGAGTAGCACCTCCTTTAATGTCAATCCGGGAAGACGTGAGGATGGTATGAAGACCTCGAGCAAGTGGCGGCACAAGTGCGTGAGTGAGAAGCACACTAGCATGCACACACATACACACACACACGCGCACACACGGCAAGACAAAGAGTGAGAATCAATGGAGCTTTTAGATTACTTTCAAAATGCTCTTACAAGTTCGTTTCAATTACAATCTAACCTCAAAAATGAGCTCTCTAGCTCTTTTTATAGTTTTTGACTAGGTTTTGGCCCTGTCCAGACCTAGTGTCCGGCCTAGTTAAAAATTAGGTTCCAGGGCCAATTTGAAGGCTTAAACGGAGTCTAAAAAATATGAAAATTGATATGTAGGTACTTCTAAGGCTCCTCAAGCTCAAGGACTCCTTGGCTTGCACAAAATGGAGCTACAAAAATATGAAATGGTATTTACAATGATTGTTAGTGATAAGAATCACTGTTAAAAGATGTAGATTTGGAAAAATTGAAGGGCCTATCTGCCAGATTTGCGTCGACTGCTTTGTCTACTTACTCCTTCACCTTGTTCTGACTCTCTCCGTTGGCTTCCTTGTCTAGTCAATCCTTGGGTGCCCATACTGCTTTCAACAGATAGTATCTGTCACTTGCTTCATTTGTGCAGGTAGTTTTTGTGATAAGTGGATCAGCATTTGACCCACGGATGCTAACTCAGAAAATAAGGGGATTGAAGGAATTGGAGGATGCGAACGAGGTTGCGATGAAGAAGCGGTGTAGCTCAGTGATGAGTAGCACCTCCTTTAATGTCAATCCGGGAAGACGTGAGGATGGTATGAAGACATCGAGCAAGGGGAGGCACAAGTGCGTGAGTGAGAAGCACACAAACATGCACACACATACACACACACGTGCACACACGGCAAGACAAAGAGTGAGAAGCAATGGAGTTCTTAGATTACTTTCAAAAAGCTCTTACAATTTCATTTCAGTTACAATCCAACCCCAAAAATGAGCTCTCTAGCTCCTTTTATAGTTTTTGACTAGCTTTGGCCCTGTCCAGACCTAGTGTCCGGCCTAGTTAAAAATTAGGTTCCAGGGCTTATTTGAGGGCTCAAATGAGATCTAAAAAATATGAAAATTGGTAAGCAACTACTTCTAAGGCTCCTCAAGCTCAAGGACTCCTCGGCTTGCACAAAATGGAGCCACAAAAAGGTGAACATGGTATTTATAGGGGTTGTTAGTGATGAGAATCACTTTTAATTGGTGTAAGGGTTTTGAAAAATTAAAGGTTGCCTTAGTGCTAGATCTGCGTGAATGCTCGTACTTGCTTCTTCATGAAGAAAATTATTGGCCTACTTGCCAGATCGTCGTTGACTCCCTTGTCTGCTTGTGCCTTCTCTTCTCTCTGACTCCCTTCTTAAGCTTCCTTGCCTAGTGAGTCCTTTAATTCCAACACCCCCCCCTCTCTCGCGCCTGTCGTCCCTGACAGACCCGTGTTGTGTGGGTTTTTTGGATGTAGTACTCAACGACATCTTGTGCTAAGTGATGTTCTGCAATCCGCAACCCCTTTGCCAAGTCCGTGAGTAAAGCATCCCAATCTACTGGCCCGGGAACCTCTGGATGTGGCATTCGTAACTTTTCTGAATGGAGAGCTTGTTCTACTGCAAACAATTGTAATAAATGTGAGGGCCTGGGAATGAAGATCTTTGAGTGATATTCCCAGAACCCTGTGACAAACATCTCTTCAAATGTCTGTTTGAAGCAGGCCGGTAGGTATTTGATGCGGGCATGCCATGCATAAACAACATTAATAGAGGGCGTTGTGCTCATGTCATAAACAAGATCTTGATTGCCTTCATTGAAACCGAGCGTAGAGAGGTGAGGTTCCTTAACATTCTTGAAGGTCCGGAAGGTGACTATCATGAGTTCAAAAAATTTTAAGGCACATCTGTGTCATGACATCTGGTACGTTTTTGAACCTGACACCCCAATGCCGAATTGTCAATATCATATACCCTACGGTAGGTTGAACTTTAGGTGGTGCTAAGTAGACATAGTTGAGCCATTTCTCACATCCTTTGGTTGTCAGCACCATCTTTGTGTATTCCGGCCATGACCTTCTTCGGAAAATAGGACAGTAGCAGGGATTGTACTTGATATACAGGGGCATGTTATTCCATGTGCGATTCATTTCCGGGTAGGTTTCAAGCAGCCGAATTCTCCAAGTCGGTTGGCGAATATTTCCCTGCTTGGCACTTTCTGGGATGTCGTCTGGTGCAAACTGTGTGGCAGAGGTTGGTTCCCGTGAGGTGTGGTGCTTGATTTCAGCATTATAATCCGCCATTAAGACACAAAAAGGAACATACAATTCGTCGGAGGTGCCGATCCACCTGTGATGTGAGAGGTTTCTAAAGTACTCGGATTTTATGATTACCTCTTCCAATCGTGACATGGATGCTATTTGAACTGCTACCCTATCATCGTGGGTTGTGGCCACTTTCTCTAATCTCTGCATCCATTCAGGGGCCTCTATCTCAATGGTGTCCATGACCTCTGTTGTCTGCTTGCCTCCAGGTGCTGGCATCGGAACGTACGGGTCCTCAAAAGTTTCCTCTACTTCGATTGGTACTAGGTCTTCAGCATCTGGCTCTACCAAGGGGGAGGGTTGGCGTTCATACTCAAGCACTTTCTTTTGTAATTCTTCGAGTTGTGCTTTGAGCGCTGCTACTTCGTCAGTTGTGTCAGCTGTGGTTGGGACTTCTTTGGGTGGTTCTGGTTGAGCTGCCAATTGCCTTAGTAGTTCATCTCTTTCCTTTTCTAAGGCTGCATGGGCTTCGAGGAGATCAGCATGGGTTTCCAATATGATTTGCATATTGTCCGAGGGAATGGCCTTAAACTTCTCCGGGTCAATTTCTTGTGGGGAACCTTCCATGGCTACTTCCAAGTTCTCTTCGTTTTGTGTCTGAAGCCGTCTATTTTCTTCCAGGGCTACAGACATATGCTTCCGTAATAGAGCCATGTTGCGGCGGAGCTTGAGGTTCTCTGTGATTTGGGAGTGTAGCAGATCATCCATTTGTTGTCTTTCTTCTGTATCTGGCTGCGGTGGATTTGCCACTAATTGCTCATGTTGTTCTTGCAATGCACTAAACTGCTGTTGTAATTGTTTCTTCTCTTTCTCTAAGTCAATGAATCTTCCTTGTAATGCTTCATGACTCCTGAACAAACTTGTATGCTGAGCATCGAGGTGCTGATAGTGTTGTTGTAACTGAGACATGCACTCATACATGTTATTAAATACATTATTAATGGGGGTGGATGCAAGAAGGGTGTTAAGTGTAGAGGGAAAGGGAGAGGGGAAGGGAAGTGTGAATGCGGTGCTGGAAAATGGTGAAGTGGGTGGTGGGGGAATGGGAGATTGTGGCCATATGGGGGGAGGGAGAGGTGCAGTGGAGGGTGATATGTCCATCAAATCCACGGTGGACACAGTAGTGGGAGTGATTGTGAATAGTGGAATTGTGGGTGCAGTGATTGTGGTGAATGTGTACAGTGGTGTGTGCAGTTGTGAATATGAACTGCTCGGAAGTGTGAGAGGGGGAATGGGGATGTCAGTAGCTGTCGTTAGGATTACAGTGTTAGTGGAGGTGTTGAGAGGGTGTGTGGGTTGATTGGCGGTTTGTGCTTCAGTCATGGCAGTTGACTCGGAGGCGGTAACGGTGGTTGTTACATTGGTAATGGGAGGTGAATGTGGTGGAGTGGGAGGCAGGGGTGGCAAGGGGGGTGATGGGGGTGCACTGGACACATGGGTCTCTTCAGTATCATGCACAGTGTGTGCTGTGCCCGTGGTCGCGGCTGTCCCTTGTGTTTCGGATACTAAGACATTCATCTGTTTCCCTGCTCGTGGGGGATGTCTTCCGTATCTTCTTTCCGTTCTGCGTGATTGTGCCAGGGCAGTATGCACTGTCTCAGGTACTCCTAAAGCATCAGAGATCATATCCAGTGTGGCACGATATTGTTCGTCGACTCCTTCCTCCTCAAGGATTTGGTGCATGATAGCCTTTCCTGCTGCAAGGGATAACTTATGTTGTTGTTGGACCCTGTTGATGGTATCATACAGCTTTTTCAACTCCTTTGTATATGCTGGGGCACCCTCTAGCTCCTGTATAACTTCTTGCTCATAGTCATGCGCCTCCTCATCAGAAAATCCTTCCTGTTCATCCTCTTGTTCTTCTTCTTCTTCATCCTCCACTTCCACCACTTCTGGTTGTCTTGGCTGGGGTTGTTCTGTAGCCGTTTGTTGTCCACTACCCTGCTCTGCTTCGACTTCCGCATTAACAGCTTCAATGATTCTGGCAACTTCTTCATCCGTTAGATCTTCCAAAGTGAATCCGTGAGGAAATTCCAGATCAGTAGGTACTGGTGGAAACACAAGGTTAGGGCCATCTGTGATGTGCCTGGGTAACCTGATAGTAAATGGTTGCACTCGTCTGGGAAGCCTTGGAGTTGTTTCAGGTGTTACGGTTGCACAAGGCATCTGGACGGCGCCTCTCATCTTCTTTGAGGGAGGCCCTGCGGCTGATAGTCTGCGTTGAAACTCCTGTGCTCTGGTCCAAATGAGAGCCCTTTGCACCGGTACATCATATGCGAGACATCTATACACAATTCTGGTAAGCGCACAACATCCATACAGTACAGATTTTTGTTTCTTATACCACCTTTGATGAGCCAAATGGATCTCGTCGATAATCCAGTGGGGCATATTGATTGTCAAATCAAAGGCATCTGCTAAGTAGAGGCTAAACCAGATATTTTTGGGAGGCATTGTAAACCTTTCCTGCGCGGGAATGCGAAATGTTGCATGACCATGCATAAATGAATGGCGATCGTAGGTGTCATCGCGACCATGTCCTTTAATTTCGTCAAATTTCTGTTCTTCATATTGTCTGGAACCATAGTCTCTTTCTCCGTAGGAATGTGCATACCTTTCATGTCCAAAGCTTCCCTTACCAAGTTGATAGTTAATCTGAAGCGCTTGAGCTCATTGCCCCTTGTGAGAGATGGAAGGACAAAGGAGCTGTATCCCTTTTTGTCTTTGCTCGGAGTAAGGGTGCTAATCAGATACGAGCACCTTAGAAAATCCGGCTTTGGCAATTGGAATTTGAAATACTCGTAGAGTCCTGCCTTCTTCCATATGGGTTTCAATCCTTCATTATTCTGCAATCTCTCAAATTCCCTGGTAAAAAAGTGATACCTGCCCCAGCGCCCATTGAATTCTATCTCTTCCTCCCACATATAAGTGCCTTCACCTAGGGGTCCTGCCACATCACTGAACCAATGAGAGTTTTTGCTGACTGGCATTGTGTGCCCCTGTGGAGGGTTCTGAACCGGTATGGCATGTAATGCCCTCAATGCCGCTGGTCGTTCCTTTAATTCCTCCTCAACCGGAAGGCTTTCAATGTCCACAACTTGGGGGCTGGTGCCTGCCTGGGAGCTAGTTCCTACCGTATCTGCCATGTTACTTCTTGCTTCCTGTCTCTGTGAGAATATAGAAACATTTGTTAACATTGTACAGGACAAGAGAGAACCGTTGTTGTTCCCATTACAACATTAACATGAGGGTCGGGAGAGATTAATGGGTTAGTAAGTGCTCGGTGCGAGTGTGTGTGTGGTTAGGAGTTCGGTAGACCTAAGAGCTAAGTGGAATGATATAGTGTGATAGTGATGTGGTTAGTAGGTTGTCATGGATTTACAAATGGGGTCCGGGGGTTTTTTACAAGTCTTAGGCTGCCAAATGCAGTGGATGGGTTTTGCTCTTGGTTTCGTAGAGACTCTCGAGAGCTTTATAGGTGTGTCGGCTTGAAAATGAGGCCTTTTAGGGACCCATTTACAAGTGATTCTCTTCGTGCTCATGGGCCTTGGTGTGTTCCTGAGTGTTGAAAACGAGTGGATGCCGGCTGTGCGAGTGAATGGATCATGCTGTATAGGGTGTGGTCTTGGTGTAGCTATTTGAGCCCGCAAACAAGCCTTAGGCACCCAAATTTGTCTTGATTGTGGGCTAGCCTTCATCGAGTTCTTGGGCACCCAAATAGACTTCACGGTAGCAGAAGAACTTCTGAAAGACTTCTTATTAGTGTCGTGTTGTTGGTTACTAATAAGAGGCTTTGCCCGTGTGGTTGGCTTGAGTGCAACCGGGTATTCGCCTTTCCGCACCCACACTTGTTTCACTAGCTGAGACATTTTGCTGCGCAGGTACTTTTGATCTCCGACATAGGTAGTACTCTGCTTCTTCTGCCTTTGATCCACCTTTGGTTGCTGCCTCCCTCTGGCCTTTGGAAAAGAAGGGAGTTCCGTTGCATCCCTGACTCCTTTTTTGCGAACATCATTCCTCTGCAACACATAGTTTTGGACAAGAACAGCATGGTCATCTTCATGTGTACTCCTGGAAGGACCAGGAGTGTGTGCCTTTCCTAGTTCCTTGAGTGCTCCATTATCTAACTCTACTGTAATTCGACTATGATTGACCCATACCTGAAGAAGTCCACTTCTTAGGTTTAGGTTGACCACATGATCATAGATCCAGTCCTGACCCAAGACAAGAGGCTCCGTGAGGTCTTCGTCTTGGCACACTAGTACCTTAACTGTCATTAACATGTCCTAAATGTAGAGGGGAAGCTCCACCTCGCCCATGCAAGGGGTTTCCACACCTCCTAATCCTATGAGATAAGCTTCTATAGGATTGACCTTTAATTTCAATTCTTGACAGTAAGAGAGTCTCACCACACTAGTGGCTGCACCTGAGTCAATCAATGCTCGCACGGACTGTGCACTAGTTCCTTGTCCTACCTCTATGGTCACAAAAGGTCGTCGATCAATTATTCTATGGGAACTTGTTCCTGCGACTTCACACATTGCCATATGATATCCTTGATCTGCATAGTCATTTGTTCTAGGCTGATCTCTACCTTGTCTTCGTAACTTCATCCTTTTGATGCGTTCTAAAGCTTCTACTTGAGCTTCTTCTCGAATCCGCTTTTCTTCTTCCTTGCGTTTCTTGGCGATATTGAGTCGACTTAGCATTTCCTCTGTGAGAGGTTCCTGATATAACTTGAATCTACATCCGCTTATATAACTTGGGAGAACGTCACCTTCCAATGTGGCTAGTTGCACTGCTCCACTTGTGGAGATCCTATTTATGATCATAGGTCCATAGCCACGCTTCTCTAATTTTCTCGCATGTTGTTTCAAAGTGTATACTAGTGCTAGGTCGCCTGCCTTCAAACCTTTATCCTTAACGTGGGCATCAAAATATGCCTTCTATCGTTTCTTAGTTGCATATATCCCTACAGCTGCCCTTAGTCTTGTTTCTCCTAATCGTTCAAGGTCAAAAAGTCTAGAGGAGAGTTCATGACCCATCCATTCGTGCTCTTGTGCTACCTTCAATGTAGGTATCAAGAAGTCCAATGGTAGCACTGCATTTTGACCAAATACCATCTGAAAGGGGGTGGCTTGGAGTACCGTTTTGTAGGCGACTCGGTATGCCCAAACAACATGGTGTAGCTGTTTGTCCCAATCAGAGCGTTTATTATTCACGAGCTTGGTCAACACATTGCACAGAATCTTGTTTGTGCTTTCGGCTTGCCCATTAGCTTGTGGGTGGTAGGGGGCAGACTTCTTATGAACTACCAAGAATTCTTGGAGCAGATTTTCAATTACTTCATTCAAGAAGTGAGTGCCTCTATCACTTACTAACTCTATAGGTAGCCCGTATCTTGTGAATACATTCTCAAACAAGAATTTAGCAGTTGTTTGAGCATCGTTCTTCGTTGTGGCTTTTACCTCTACCCACTTTGTTAGATAGTCTGTGGCAACAATGATATATTCCGCATGGGAACCCTTAGCTGGGGGATTAATAGGACCTACGAAGTCTATTCCCCACTTAGAGAATGCACGTCCACCCATCATAGGTTTTAGTGGCATCTCATCTTTACGTATAGGATACTGAGTTCTCTGGCAAACATCACACCGTTTCACATAGGTATGTGCATCCATGTGAAGGGTCGGCCACCGGAAACCCGCAAATAGTATTGCCTTGATCACCCGATCTGGTCCAAAGTGTCCTCCTGCTACACCTTGGTGAGTAGTTTCCAAGATCTTGAGATATTCACTTTCATGGACACATAGCCTCAGGTAACCATCTTTACCACGCTTGTATAGATTATCACCAATGAGTGAGTAATCCTGGGCTTCTTGTTCTAAACTCCTTTTCCTAGCAAGCGTCATGTCTTGAGAGAATGTTTTCGTCCTCAGAAAGGATACTAGTGGTTCACTCCAATCTGGCACTATGGAAACTTGATAAAGAGTGGCATGTTCCACAGGTGGTTTAGTGCAGCAGATTGGGCATTCCTTGCACAACTTTTGGACATCAGCCTCCATAGTCGGCCAATGCACTCCGAGTCTCCTTAGTGTCTGCAGGGTTCGTTGCTTTGAGTAGTGTTGCTCTAATGCACCTACATGTGCTAATTGCAACCATTTAGCGTACTCATCCTCTTCCACACAACAAGCCAAGATTCCTTGATCTGTGTGCTTGTACATACTTCCTGCCATGATGTGATATTTTTGGGCTTTTACTACCTCTCTATCCTGCGTGTTTATTACTGGATGGTTAGGTCCGTATGTCAATACTGGCACTAATGGCTTAGCCCACTGCGGTACCACTTCCAAGTTAAACAAGTAAGCATCAGGAAGGTCATCTGATACTCCTTGTGGGGCTTCTCCAGATGTGAGCCTAGAAAGGTGATCTGCTCTCAAATGAGTCCTCCCTTTCCTTACCACAACCTCAAAATCATATTCCATTAGTAAGAGAAACCATCTTACTAATCTTCCTGTATTGCATGGCTTGTTCACGAGATATAACAATGCTTGGTGATCAGTAAAAAATTTAAACTTATTTGCAAGCAAATAGTGTCTAAATTTCTTGACTGCATATACCATGCCTAAGCCTTCTCTCTCTGTAGTGGTATAATTTCGTTCAGCTACATTCAATTGTCTACTGGCATAGGCAATTGGAAGATCCATACTGCCTTCACTAGTAGGTTGAGCAAGCACACACCCAATAGCATAATTGGATGCATCCACGTGAACATGGAATGGCTTATTCCAATCTGGTGTGGTCAAGATTGGTGCTGAACATAATCTTCGTTTAAGCTCCTTGAAGGAATTCTCACATTCCTCAGTCCACTCAAAGTTTGTCAGAAGTCCATACATGGGCTTTGCAATGACAGCGTACATATGAATAAACCGTTGGTAGTAACCACAATGTCCCATGAAAGCTTGTACTTCCTTGACATTCCTTGGCCTAGGTAACTCGCCTATGGCTCTTACTTTCTCTTCATCGGTGGATATGCCATTCTTTGACACTATGTGTCCTAAAATCTTACCTCGCCTGACCATGAGAACGCATTTTTCTGGGTTCAGGCAGACTTGATATTCTCTACATTTGTCAAAGATTTGTCTGAGTTCAGGAATATGGGTTTGCCTAATGTTGGAATGAGCACAAAGATCATCAACATAGACTTCTAAGTTCTTCCTCAGGAACTCTTTAAATACATGGCACATCAGCCTCTGGAAGGTAGCTGGTGCATTCGTAAGCCCAAATGGCATTACACGAAAGGCAAATATACCCCACTCTGTGGCAAAAGCTATTTTATGCTGATCTTCTGGAGCTATGGCTACTTGATTGTAGCCCGAAAATCCATCAAGGAAGCTGTACACTTCCTTGCCTGCCACTCTTTCTAAGAGATGTTCTGTGATGGGAAGAGGATAGTTATCTTGGATTGTGGCTGCATTGACCTTCTTTAAGTTAATGCACACACGTAATTTACCATTCTTTTTGGGCACCACTACGATGGGGGATACCCACTCAGTGTGCTCAATTTCATAGATAAATCCAGCTTCAACCAGCCTATCTATCTCTTCTTTGATCTTGGCAGCATAATTATCATTATATGTATATGGCTTTTGCTTAGAGGGTTTGGCATCAGAGGTCATGGGGATAGTGTGTGAGCATATGTCAGGGTCCACACCTTTCAAATCCTTGTAACTCCAAGCGAATACATCTCTGTATTCTCTTAGCAAGGCTATTAACGCATGCTCTTCTTCCTCTGTTAGGTCATGGCCTATGTACGTGCATCTCTCCTCTCCTTCTTCTAGGGCCACTACTATTTTCTTGGTGGTTTCTTTGTTATCATAGGCCTCTCCTGATTGTGCCTCTCGTTTAGGCATTCTTATCATAACTCTCCTGTCGTCTATCTCATACTTCTTAAAATTTTCCGGAACCTCAAACAAAGATTCTTCCTCTTCTGGTGTGACTGCTCTCTTCTTTCTTTTCTTCCCTTCTTCCTTTGGGGTCACATGTGTGGCTAGCCGCACATCATTTGTAAGCTCTTCATGCCTCTGGGGTTGAAATTCAACTTCATGAAAGTATTCTTCATTTGATGCAAAAGGTGGGTCCATAATGATTGACTCTAGATCGGAGTCACTTGCATCCTCAAATGCATCAGGGCTAGGTTCGCATTCTTCTAGAACTGCCTCTCTCATGATTGGCTCTATGGTGAAGACTGAAATGTCATAGCCATCCTCATCACAGTGAGGTGTCCATTGTTCCTCATTGATGGCTACATCCATTGTTGCTAGGATTTCTGCCCAGCCGTGGGGTCCAAATTCTTCGTCAGGAAAAACTACAGGTGCATAGGCTGGGTCTTGAATTGATCTATGGGTTTCTTTTGCGCCTATCTCCCTGGCTTTTTCTCTCTTTTCTTCTTCTACTGCTACCTTACACATCCATAAGTGAGTGTCTTCATGCATCCATGAGGATCCTGATCCTAGGGAATGCACTGATTCCGTATCATCTTTGGCTCTATGGATGGTATTCCATTGGATAGGGGGAACATCTCTATGAGAGTAATCTTTGAGATTCACTTTGGTCGTAACACCTAAGTGCTGTAGGTACAAGGAGTTGGTTCCCCAATCCTGTACCACTTGCAACTGCCACATAAAGGGTCGTCCCAAGATCATTTCATAGGCATGATTTTTGCTGAAGTCACATATAGCAAATGTATGCTCAAACTCGACACCACAAGTGGTGAGAGTTATTCCTTCTAGCAATCCTAAGGGTCTCTCAATATGACCATCGGCCATCTGCAATTTCATTCTCGTTGGCCTGAGTGCTGGCTTGCCCCAACGCTTCCATAGGGAAGTGGTGGCAATTGCAACTCCTGCGCCTGAGTCCAAAATTGCCTTGGTGGTGTACTCCTGGTAGGTAATGGGAAGATAGGTGTTCCCTTCTTCACCTTCACACATATCTCCTATCTTATCCAAGGGTATCTCTGGGACTGTCCTATGTGATCCTACCTGGGAACGAGGTTTTGCTATCTGGGGCACTTGATTGGCTACATGTTTCCACACTTCTGGTCTAACCTTAAGCAGCTCTTCCAAAGTGAGATTGCACTGCACTTTGGTGTTCTTCACTATCTCTGTGTTCCTAGGTATGACTGAATCTTCGTTTCTTACCATGACTGTAGGTGCTCTCATATAAGTGGACTTTGCTTCCCATGGGCCTGTGAAATGGGGTAGTTCTTGTAAAGAATTAGACTCGAAGTCTAATCTTTCTTGAGAATGGGCACTCTCTTGCTCTCCATAAATGGAAGGAAGGTCTTGTGGGAATTGATCGTGTGTGTCATCCGCCAGTTCAATGGGAGGAGGAACTTCACTCTCTTTAGCCGATTTCTCTTCTTGAATTTCTCGCAAGAATTCTGGTGTGTATTGATTCATAGAAGAAGAGGTGTCTGGCTCCGTAGAGTTAGGCACGTAGGCCTCAGGCACATAGGCTTTCCGGGTAGGAAGACCTGCTCTTTCACTAGCCTTATCATGGTGTTGAGGGGCGAGTTCCTTTTGTGATTGTGCCATTAGATTCTCTATTCTTTCTAGGGAGGGGGGGTTGTCTGGTTCAGTGGAATTGGGCTCATAAGCTTTTGATGGGGGATGGGTCATGTTTTTGCTTGCTTTATCTCTTTCTTGATTTTTTTCTTCCTTGGCAAATCTTGCAATTATGCCCTCTAACTTCTCTAGAAGTCCATCCAAGCGTAATTGCGTCTTGGCTGAACCCGAGTAATTGAAAAGGCGACTGGCTTCAAACATAGTCTGAGCCAATGCGACCATTTTCGCGCAAAGCTTGGTTCTTTCTATCTCTAGGTCAGCTCTAGGGTAGCACTTGTCATGATCTGTGACATTTGGCCCTTCTTGGATTCTGGCCTGATATGCTTTAAGCATCATGTCTACATCTTCAGGAGTGGGATCAGCTAATACTGATCCTACTCTAGGGGGTGGTGGAATCGTATGAGGTGGGTTGGAAGGTGGCGGGTCGAATGGCGATGGGAATGGTGGTGATGGGGTAGTGTGAGAGGGAGTTTGAGATGTGAGTTCAGTTATCCTGGCTTTGGTTTCTCTTATGCTTTCCTCAAGTTCACTCATCTTTTTAGCCCATTGTCTTTTCATTCTTTCCCGACTATCTTTCCACGCTCTAGTCCTTTTCTTTGTCATGCTCTCGGTTTCACTAGCCTCTGGGTTCTTATCCTGGTTTACCCCTTGGTTCTGCTGCAATGCCTGAGCTCTAGTCACTACCTGTACCGGTGCGGTGGATTTCACACTTCCTGTGGAGTCTACCACCAACCCAACAACGTTGATAGGAGTGATTTTTGGCATATTATTAGGATTCTTAGGGCAATCTCGTAAGAGATGCTCCTTTCCACATTCTTGGCAAAAGCCCTGAATTGTTACTGACTGGGGTTGTGTAAGTGGAGGTAAGGGACAATCACGAATGAGGTGATCTCCCTGACATCTGTAGCATGGTCCTCTAGGGAATGGGGGTCTTACCTGCCTAGGTTGAGGCCTAGGGTTGGGGTTTGCATACATGATGTTTGTGTAATCTGAATCCCAACTAGGTTCATTCGGTTCCTCACTGTAGTAGGACTCACCATGTTCAGGAGATTGCATGTAGTGAGCATGGGGACTATCGACATGTGTAGAATCAAAGCTATGGTCACTGGGGTCACTTTCAGAAAGCAGTGGTGTTACAGGGACTATAGCTCTATTCAGGTTTTCTTCTGCTGCTGCATATTTTACTGGGATCACATTAGCTGGGGCAGGGGGTTGTTGTGCTAACACAGGCTGAGGCCTTTGTTGGTTTTGGTATGGTTGCTGATAAGGTTGTTGTGGCCTGCCATATGGCTGTGGAGGGTACGGGTTCTGGTATCTTCCCTGCTGAGGGTATGGCTGAGGGTAGGGTTGCCTAACCGCCTACTTGTTGTATGGGCAATCTTGCGCGGTGTGATTGGTGTACCTTCGTTCTATGGTGCAGTACTGGCTACTAGGATTCACTTGGGGTTGAGCCATGATGGGACACACGTTCGCCATATGGTCACCCCCACAAGTATAGCATCTTTTCACAGGGACAAATCTTGGGATTTGTTTGCTAGAGACACCTAATTTCTGAGCCACTTTCTCTGAAAGTTCCTCAATTGATGTGGATTGTGTGGAAGAGAGGCTAGAGGCACTATCTGAATCTTTGTATATCTTAGAAAGCTCTAACTCCTCCCCTAGGTTGTCCTCAATGTCAATACACATGCGTACACACTCTTCTATGGTTCTAGGGTCCTTCAAGTACACATATGATCTCAATTTGGTACTTAGCAGTCCGTCCAAGAATAGAGCCACTTGCTTAGCTGGTGTGGGTAGCTCAGGGACAGGGCATCTTTCAAGATATTGCCTAAATCTCCTTCCTGCAAGTCTCACGGTCTCTTGAGGGGTTTGCCTGAAGCTGTGAATCAGCGAGGAGGTATTATGTCTTATGCCACTCTTAGAGAATTCAATAATGAAGGCCTCTAGGAGTTGGTCTATGCTCCTGAACTGTCTCTCGTTTAGTGGTTGAAACCATGTCAGGGCAGTGTTCCTAAGGGTTAGACCAAAGGCATTGTACTGCGTGAATAGATCCTCCACTTGTTTAGCTCTTAGGACTTGTCTAAACTCAGCCACATGATCGTATGGATCTCCCGTGCCATCGAAGTAGTTCTTCATGGACTTAACTAGCTGGGTTGGTCTCAAAGTCCTTATGTGCTCTCTAGGTCGTGGTAGAGGGAACTCATCGGCATTTCTTCGATGTCCTGGGGCTCTAAGTACCTCAGGCTCTACTCTATTTGTTTCCGTCCTCGTTCTTTCTCTGCCCCTTGAGTTGTCAAAGCTTACCTCAGGTCTATCTCTATGTCTGTCTCTTTGGGCTCCATGAGCTTGGGATGTTCCAGCACCAGGGTGACCATAGGAAACATTCGATCTTGGTTGGGGGAAAATAAATTCACCCTTCCAAGTGTAAGCGTGCCTATCATTTTCTGTAACCACAAAGATCCTTTCCGAAGAACGATCTAAGTAGGTCACTCTACCTGGGCTATCTGGATCTTTAAACTTATAGATCATGATTGTCCCTATATCAATTGGCTTGTCTGATTTATACCTCCAAAAGGCTTCATCAGTTTCTCGGTTTAGCAGCAGATCTATACTCTTATTGTCCTGTGGGATCCACTCGGGAGTGATGATCCTTGTTAGCACTGACTTTCCACGAGGGGTCCTAGGTTCTACACCCATGTTTCCTTGATCCAAGTCACCTAAATCCGCTTCTGAGATCACATTTCCGAATTCGTCTGTCCTATCTGGGTGATTGGTGACTACGTATATAGTTCCTTCTTTGTCCAAGTATGCTCCGTTTTCAAACTTGACAGCGGGGTGCTCTAGTCCAATGGATTGGTCAGGGTTTTTAATCTGGACCACGGATCTTCCTAGACCGTCCTCATAGATGCTAGCACCTAATCGGTTTGTCCTAAGGTATTCCAACTGTGTTTTGTAAGGGCCTTCTACTCTGTGCAAGTATGGCACTCCTGAACTTCCCGTAGGTCTGTCCATGCCTTGAGACATCTCTGATTCACTGGTATCAGAGCTAGGGTAATGCGAGTGGTGACTCAACTGCTGGGCCCAAGACCTCGCAGTATGATTGACGCTAGCCTCTGAAGACCTAAGGCTTTGTCTATCTCTTACTAGATGTCGTCCTGATCTAAGGTTCATATGCCTAACTGATTAACCCAATTTTTCCAGGTACAACCACGTTTCTGAGTCCTTTGTATCAATTACTTAATCTCCTTTTTATGTTGATTATCGTGTTTATACTCTTGTCTGATATCACTTCGTTAGGAATACTTAAGTTTAATTTCGCACTTTAGTTTGGTCGTTTCACGTTAGGTTCTTTTCCTTTAAGGTTGTCGTTCACACACACAGGTTATCTCTTGACTTGAACTTGATTTCTTAGATAGTCTTTGATTTATCTCATGCCTATCGTTGCTTGGAATTACTTCTAACACTACCCGCACTTAGCCTAAACTAAGAATTGACAGAGGGTGTTGCGGGTTTTCCAACCTTGAGTTCCTTTCCTTATGTTGTTGCCCTGGTGTGCCCAGGACGCGTGTTCCCAAGCCTGCACTTACTCTTGCTTTGCGTACCCTTCGCTGCTCTCAAAGGACCTGTAAAAGGCCCACCGTTAGCTCAAGACTTAAATTCAAAAGACAGAACCAATCACTTTCATTCATGTAACACTTCACCAATTTACACTATGACTTTTTGGACACAACTCTAGAGATCCCTGAATTTTGTTCCCCCTGGGTATGGTCAACTTCAAAATACCCTATCTAATATTCCTCATCTTAATTTAACCGTAACCAGTCGATGTTTTTTTTGTACTCCCTGCGAGCTTTCCAACAAAACAAAAATCACGGCAAACGGATTTCGTATGAGAAAGTTATGCCAGTTCAGGGTTTTGGGGCTAAAACAGGATTAAACTAGGTTAACAGGCAAACAGGAATTCTCGAGTTACTTGGGTCATGCCTTCGTAATGCAATACTACACCCTAGTGTTTGTCCCACACTTGGCCAAAATTTAGTCCATTATTTTTGCCTTAAAAATTTGACCTAATTTGCCCTTCTAACGTGTTCGCAAAGTCTGTCGGTCGCGATTGACAGGTCAGTCGCGATCGACGTGTCGATCGCGATTGACAGGTCCGTCGTGGCTGTCAGTCGCGATTGACTGGTCAGTCGCGATTGACACGTGGCCGAAAATTCAGTCAATCGTGGTCAAAGGGTCGTTGACTCTGTCGATCGCAATTGATACGTCCGTCGCGAAGGCTTGGTCAGTCGTGGTCAAACAGTCGTTGACTGTGTCAGTCGCGATTGATAGGTCCGTCGTGGCTGTCCGTCGCGATTGATAGGTCGATCGCGATTGATGGCTCGATCGCGATTGACACGTGTCACGCATAGCTTCTGTCCATCGTGGTCAATCGGTTGTTGACTCTGTCGGTCGCGATTGAGAGAGCCGTCGTGGGCTGTCCGTCGTGGTTTGTCGATCGCGATTGACAGAGCGATCGCGATTGACAGAAATCTGAGGAATTTCAAAAAACTAAACACATTTTTGGGAAGCTCTAGGCCTGTAGGTCATGGATATGTACTTTGTTTAGCAAATAGAGCAATTTTTCTGTCGGTCGCGATTGACAGAGCCCGGCGACACAGAGACAAGACCGTACAGTTCCGTACCTGCGTAGAGTGCTGGGGATGGTGATACAGCAAGAACCTGCAGAATGCTCAAAAAACATGCAAAAAACAACGCACGCAATATCGCTCTCTCGCTCTCTCTCACAAGTAGAATGAGGGAAATGAGGTGGAGATGGTGATATGATCAAAGAACTGAAATTTTCGCGATGATGGAAATGGAGGTGGAAGATGGTGATGATGATGTCGGTGATGATGGTGGTAAGGTAAGAAAGAGAAAAATAGGAAAAGTAAAGAAATTACCTACAACGCCAACGTCTCCAAATTACCATCACACGCTCGTCCTCAAAGCTCGATCCCCGGCAACGGCGCCAAAATTTGGTGTAGCTCAGTGATGAGTAGCACCTCCTTTAATGTCAATCCGGGAAGACGTGAGGATGGTATGAAGACCTCGAGCAAGTGGAGGCACAAGTGCGTGAGTGAGAAGCACACAAACATGCACACACATACACACACACGCGCACACACGGCAAGACAAAGAGTGAGAAGCAATGGAGTTCTTAGATTACTTTCAAAAAGCTCTTACAATTTCATTTCAGTTACAATCCAACCCCAAAAATGAGCTCTCTAGCTCCTTTTATAGTTTTTGACTAGCTTTGGCCCTGTCCAGACCTAGTGTCCGGCCTAGTTAAAAATTAGGTTCCAGGGCTTATTTGAGGGCTCAAATGAGATCTAAAAAATACGAAAATTGGTAAGCAACTACTTCTAAGGCTCCTCAAGCTCGAGGACTCCTCGGCTTGCACAAAATGGAGCCACAAAAAGGTGAACATGGTATTTATAGGGGTTGTTAGTGATGAGAATCACTTTTAATTGGTGTAAGGGTTTTGAAAAATTAAAGGTTGCCTTAGTGCTAGATCTGCGTGAATGCTCATACTTGTTTCTTCATGAAGAAAATTATTGGCCTACTTGCCAGATCGTCGTTGACTCCCTTGTCTGCTTGTGCCTTCTCTTCTCTCTGACTCCCTTCTTAAGCTTCCTTGCCTAGTGAGTCCTTCAGTTCCAACAAGCGGTGAGGAGCTGCTGGGAATTCGGTGGAGAGTAATTTGGTGATGAGAATGAAGAAGCAGTGGGTCCGTCGGGGACAATGGGTGGAGTAGGAAGAAGAGGGTTGAGTGGAGGTTCAGGTGGGGGAGTGGGTAGAACAGAGTTAGTTTCGGTTACCTTTTCGGTGGTTTGTTGTGTAGTGTCAACATGGCCGGCAGTTGTAGACTCGACTGCTTTAAGCAGTTCTTCGAAAACTTCCTTAATGATAGTTTGCTCCTCTTCTGACTTGTCCTGTTCGTCTTGTTGTTGAGATTCAATTTTAGAAGAACTGGCTGCCAAATCAGCAGTGCTATCCTGTTCTTGTTGCTCCTTGGGAGATGACTATACCGAGTCATTATTCATTGATGTTGTTATATCGTGAAAGGTTTCTTCTTCCTGTCCTTCGTCTTCTTTGTCATCTGCTTTATTTCCTGCGGCTGAACCCTATACGTCACTATCAGATGAACTTATTCTAATTCTTTTTCGGCAAAGGAGGTGGAAAAGCTCTTCGTCATCCTCTTCATCGTCCTCTAATATTTGTGCAGATTCCTCATGGCACAGAATGGGTCCTCGGGGTGGTGGTTGCGCTGCAAGAATGGTCAGAAATAGGAAAGATAGGATGTGCGGCAGTCTCGACCTTGGCATATCTCCTTTATTGACCTGCTTGATGATCGAAACGCATTCTTTGTGAATGCGGCGGAAGAAATATGAAGCAAAGTTGACCGGTTCTCGAGGAGCTAAATCTATAGCAGAGTAAAAGGATCGAGATATGCCACATGTGCGTTTTTGGAGATTTTAAATGGCAACTAAAAATTGGAGTGCTGATCTCTCAGGTTCGGGGCGATAGAGGATCGCATATTTGTTGGAGGAGTGCCTAGGTAATAGCTGGATCATGGTAGCTATTCGTAAATTCGGGCCATTCTCTTGTCCTTGTCGAGGGAGTCGAAATGCATCAGCAAAGGCCTGAAAGGTGATTACGGTACGGGATGGTAGGTCAGTGATAGGCCAACTCTGCTCGGTGGCAGGTGTGGCAGCGATGGCGGCGATTATGTGGGCATAGAACAGGTGGAAATCCACTGAATGCCAAGGCAGTTCAGCAAAGTTGACCAACCCACGGCTGCACAGGAACTCTCCTACATCGACAGGGAGTCCATCACGGAAAGCGACGAAGTTTGCCAATGCTTCCATGGCGCACAGACAATAGCAAGCAGGGTAACACAAGCGTAGGATAGATAGAGAGCACAAACACACAAATCATGCAAACACAATAGTGTTTAACAGCGAGACGAAAAAGGTTAAGTAGATGCTTGATACCGAGAAGCAATTAAATTCGTGAATCATTGCGCGATCTTGAGATGATAACCTCATAACTTCGGTGGGCATGCATAAGCGGAATCGATAAGGCAGGGCGGCTGTTAGTCATAATTAGGTAACAAAACGCGGATATTTATAGACTTATTTTATTAAGTACGCCAAAACAACAAAAAAAGCAAATAAATAAAATGAAAAAACGATGAACATGCCAGTGAGAGCCAGATGCTTGATGATACGGCCGCAGCTTTGAACCATTTATCACCTTCAGAAGAGGACTTCCGATCAAAGTAGTCAACCGAAACGTAGCTGGGTCTACTTGTTCAGTAATCCGATAGGGACCAAACCATCGTAACTTGAATTTTTCCAGCAGAGCGATTTGATTTTGCATTGTAAAAGAGTACAAGTTGCCCCACCGAAAAAACTGGAGTTTTCAGATATCGGTCATGTGTTCGAGCTTGTCTTAACTGCACTTCCTGCATAGTCAGAAAACTTTGCCATCGATGCTCATCCAGTTCTCTGAGTGTATCCAACCAAAATGAGAGAGATTCTTCAGGTAGTAGTTTCTGAGTGAGGGCTACACGTAAACTTGGCACAACAATTTCCATTGGTGCTATGGCTTCCAGCCCATAAGCCAGTTTGAAAGGTGTTAATCGTGTTGCTACCTTGTAGGTAGTCCGGTACGCCCATAATACTGCAGGTAACAGTTGATCCCACCTTTCCGGTGATTCCAAAATCAGTTTTCGAAGCATATTCAACAAGGTTTTGTTTGTACTCTCAGCCAAACCATTGGCATGAGGATAATAAGCAGAACTGAATTTATGCATTATCTGAAAAGAATGGGTGAGTACTTTCATTAAGCTGTTAGCAAAATGCGTGCCTTGATCTGTAACAAGCTTCAGAGGTAAGCCAAAATGTGGGAAAACATCTTTCATGAGACACTTTGCCACCGAAATAGCTGTGGCGGACCTTAAAGCCCATGCTTCTGCCCATTTGGTAGCATAATCTGTACAGTTAGAATATAACGATTATTACTGAGTATGGCTGGAGGTGTAATAGGTCCAACAAAATCTAGGCCCCACTTCTGAAAAGGCTCCAACGGCAAGACAGGTTGGAGAGGGAAAAAATGGCATTGTAGAGGCTGTCCAGACCTCTGACAAGTATCACATTGTTTGACAAACTGAGATACATCCTTGTACATAGTAGGCCACCAAAGTCCACTTTGCAGAATTTTTCGATGCGTTAAATCTACTGCAAAGTGTCCACCGGAAGGAATTGAGTGAGCGATAATAAAGACTGAGCTAACTTCATGCGGAGGAATACAACGAAGTAAAATTCCAGTGTGGTCCATATAGTATAATTCTCCAACAATTAACCGGAATATGCGACTGTACACTGCAATCTTCCTAGGCATTGCAGGAGAGGTCTAAGTAGGAATACATCCATCAGTAAGAAAAGTTAATATCTGATCATAATATGTAGATGGCATAGGTGGTTCTGCATATTCATCATTAGTTGGTTCAGTAACATAAATCGTTGGTGTGGTGTCATCTACACCGACCGGAGCTTCACCGGAATCTAAGCGAGAAAGGAAATTTGCTAATGCATGTGAGCTGCCGGGCCGATGGATTACTTCGAAATCAAACTCTTGTAAAAGTAGAACCCAACAGGCTAATCGACCACCTAAATGTTGTTGTCGTACCAGATAGACAAGTGCCGCATGATCTACATGAAAAGTAAATTTGCGACCAAGTAAATAGTGTCTGAATTTCTTTACAGAGTACACTAAACCCAGACATTCTCTTTCAGTTACAGAGTAATTCTTTTTTGCAGGAGCAAGTCTTCTACTCGCATAGTAAACAGGCCGGAACCACTTTTCTGTTTGTTGCATTAACACACTGCCGATGGCGATATCTGATGCGTCTACAAAAACATGAAACGGTTGTTCCCAATTAGGTGGTTGTAAAATTGGGACCTGCGTTAATAAACACTTTAGACGATCAAATGTTGTTTGACATTCTTGAGTCCATTCAAACTGTTTAAGAGTACTCATGATTAAACGATTGTGTGGAATGGCTAAATGAGCGAGCCACCGTAAATGACAACCATGCCATCTCACTTGACCCATGAAACGCATTACTTCCTTTGTTGTAGTAGGTACAGGTGCTTCCAACACAGCTGCTACCTTATCTGGGTCGACTTGTATGCCCTGTGCAGATACAATATGGCCAAGCAACTTACCACATGAAACCGCAAACACAAATTTGTTTGGGTTCAGACAGAGTCTATATTCTCTGCATTTCTCAAAGCAGCACCGTAAATGGAACAAGTGTGCTACCATCCTACCGAACACAAAGAAATCATCAAGATATACTTGCATGAAAGAGGTAAGATAGGGGGAGAATATTTCCTGCATACACCTTTGGAAAGTACTGGGGGCATTTCTTAATCCAAACCACATAACAGTACAAGCAAAAACACCCCAATTGGTAATGAATGTTGTTTTTGGTATATCTTCCTCAGCCATTCTGACCTGATTGTAACCACTGTATCCATCTAAGAATGAGTACATTTCATGTCCTGCTACTCTGTCAAGCATGGTGTCAAGAAATGGAAGGGGAAACGGATCTAGCACCGTAGCTACATTTAGTTTCCGGTAATCCACACATATGCGTAGCTGCTTATTCTTTTTAGGACGATAACAATGGGTGATATCCACTCAGCATGCTCTATTGGTACAATGAATCCAACTTTTAATAACCTATCTAGCTCTGCCTTTACCTGTGCTGCATAATTCGGATTCATCTGGTAGCTGGGTTGTTTGATTGGTTTTGCTTCCGGCTTCAGCATGATCCTATGTTGATAAATGTGGGGGTCCAAACCTTTCATATCTTTGTAATCCCATGCAAAAACATCATAGAACTGTCGAAGCAACTGTATTAACTCTGCTTGAAACATTTCAGGCAATCCTTCCCTTATTTTTACAGGTCGCTGATTAACTTCATCACCTAAATTAAATGTAATTAACTGATCTTCTGGAACATAGAATTGTCGGGACTTCTCTGTAACATCGGGTGGGTTTAAAAGTTGTTGTAGATCAGTGTCATCTATAGCAGCAGTATCTTCTTTCTTGTCTTCTTTCATCACAGGCATCACCGTACAAACTGCCGGATTCCAATTATCTACAACAAATTGTAGATCAACAATTCCTAGGGAGATCAAATCAATATTATTCTTCAAAAACTCTTCTTCTTCATCATCTGACAAACCATCTAACATATGAACTGGTTCTGCAAAATAAGGTCTAGCATGTAATTCACAAGGTTGTATAGCATCTAATTTTACAACATATTTACGGTTATTGTCCTTGAAAGTGAGTTCCTGTGCGGACCAATCTTATATCACCTTGGCTTGTTTCAACCAAGGACGGCTGAAAAGCAGATTATAATCCAAGCTAGACTCTGGTAGTTCTAAGACGACAAAAGTCATCTTAAATGTTGTACCTTGCAAAGTTATGGGAACATCTCGTACTAGTCCCACTGGGTGGACTCTGGACTGATCAGCCATCCTTACAAAAAACTGGACAGGCTCAATTTTCATCCATTGTAACTTTTTACACAGTGTGGCAGTAGCAATGTTTACACCAGACCCTCCATCAATTAGTACTTGATTTATTTTATGATTTTTGTACCATACCGTAATCAATGGGATCAAATGATCCACCGTAGCGTCAGTTTTTTGTTGTATTGTTGCCGTTGCTGGAATGCAGGCAGACTCAGTACTAAACTGTTGCTGGAATTGTTGACGGACTCCTGGTACGAGTGCAAGTAACTGTCCAAGAGGAAGAGTAATGGACGCTTTAGATAAGATTTCCCATGCTTGATTTACTTGACTTGTACCTTTCACTGATTCTGAAGACGATGCGTCGGTTACTGGAATCGACTCTTGCTCCTGTGCAATTTCCTTTGGTAGTGGAACTTGTGTCACCAGAATAGGATCTGGGAACACTGGACGTTCTGTGGTGGTCCAGTGACTAGCCTTGTCATATGTTCTTTGCTATTCTAGGATGCTTGGTTCAAATATTTCAGCTGCTGGTTGTAACCGCCTACCGGATCTGGTCTGAACTACTACAGGTTGTGTTTCTATTGGTGTGATATGAACCATATTAGTCATTGGATTCTACCGTTCTTTCTTTCTCTGATCATATTCTACTGCATCTTTACAAAATCTTTTAATGTGGCCAAATTCACCGCAAAAATGGCAGCGAGGTGGTGGCAAATTAGTATTTTCTTGTGCTGGTCCTGCCTGCCAACGGTTTGCATTGTAGTTATTATTTCTCTATCCTCTGTGATTTCGATATCCCTACTACTGGTTGTTTCTCAATTGCGAGGGTACATAGTGATTGGCAGGCTGCCCTGGTTCTTGTATAATTGCATTCACTGTTGCTGTTCCCTGTACTTTGGCCTTGTATGCACAGTTTTCGGTGGAATGTCCTGTTGTATTACAGATAGCACAAAACAATTGGTTGAGGGCACAAGTGGCACTGGTATGCCCTGAATTCTTACACGTGGTGCAGTACATCTGTCTGGTCGGATCTTCTACAACATTTTTACTTGCTTTTAACCATTCCAAGTCTTCTATAAATCCTCCAACCTTGTTTTCCAGCGGCAAAGCCATTGTGATCACTGCATCTAGCGTCATAGCTCCCACACAGCGTATGATCATAATCTGTTTAAGTTGCGGAGTCAAACCATTGATAAATCATTGAGTGATAACGTCATCCGGCAGGTTGGCATGTGCTGGCGGTAATTGCCTCAAATGCGTTCTGAATAGGGTGGCATATTCTTGCACTGTTTGATTCATCTTCTGTCTATTGTTTTGTAGGTAATCAAAAATTTTAGCTGGATTCTTCTTTAGCCTAAATCTCTGCAAAAATGCATCCCTTACTGCTTCATAGGTGTCAAAATGGTTAATATCATATTCTGTAAGCCACCTGGCGGCTTCATTAACCAATGTAGACTGGAATACAATAGCTTTATACGCCGGATCAAGTGGGTGATTGAGCACTATGTAACTTATCTCAAATGTGCGTACATGAGCATCTGGGTCATCACTTGGGAATCCACCGAATTTAGTGTACGTTACTCCTGTTGGAGTCGGTCGGGGTGGAAATAGATGATGTTGTTGTTGTTGTTGTTGCTGCTGTTGTTGTTGTTGTTGTTGTTGTTGTTGTTGTTGTTGTTGTTGTTGTTGCCCACTCATTGTGCTGGTGGTGGTATTGTGACTATCTTCTGTATCCCGAGGCTGAATATCTGAACCGTCTGAATCTGTATCATCAGTATGTACACTTTCCGGCTTGATAATATCGTTCAGTATGTTTCTGACTTTAGTTTCGAACAAGCTACCTTCCTCCTTGGTATCAGATGTAGGGGTACTTACTCCAAATAACGGTGACTGGACTAAAGATCCACCAAGAAATGGTAAACCGTCACCGGAAGACTGTGAACTCTCAGCAACTGGTACCGAAATAACACCGAAAGGTGTCGAATTTTCACCAAAACAAGGTGCTTTTTCACCTTCACTGATTTCTTTGGCCAAGACGTTTCTATCAGCAGACAAATTTGAATCTTGACCCAATGGTGTTAAATTAACTTCAGGCTTTGTCCTGGTAGACTCTGGAGTTACTATTTCTTCGATAGATTGTGTCGAAATCGCACCGGAATCTGCCAGAAACGTAGTACGTTCTATCGGAATACTATCAGAGTCACTACTGGCGTTCTTCAATTCCTTGACAGCTGGGTTAGACTTATCTGTGCTTCTACTTCCTGGAGGCGTCCTTAGCAAATTAGGTATCGCCCAAGACTGTTGGTTTCTTCTATGCTTCGGGTATGACTCACCAGAGCGAGTAACCAGCATATACTACGTTTGCAATACTTTGCGTACTATTCTTCTTTACGGTTGATTCACAATCTCTGACCACTTTCACAATCAATCAACGAACATTCTTGATGCTACATTCGCACAGGCCAACGACAACAATCTGGTGCCACTTTCCCACAGTTAGCTGGCAACACTCTCGATGCCACCTTCCCACAGACGGCGCCAGTGTTAAACGCGAGACTAACCGTCAGAAGCGCGTTTAAACATCTACTTGGGTTCTTGGGAGTGGAAGGGGTCTGTTAGACAGAGGCCCTGTTCTTGATTTTCCCAAACTAACCACTTCACGCACCGCAATATACTGATGCTCAAAAACTCTATCAAGAATCTGCTACACTTACAATCTTATAGTACGCAATCAAACTCTTCCATAGTTACCGAACACATACTAGTCAATACACCCCTCAGCGTTCAGCACAAGAACTAGTCAGTACCGTAATGCAGAATTACTTGATTAACTCAAAAACTGTCCGAACACAAACTACTGTAACAATAGAGACAATAACAGTGACTTAATCTTACCGAACAGGTATAGACAGTCAACCAGAACCGAAGACACAGAAAGACTCCAAATTATCAAACACACAGTACTGAATGTAGATTCCTACACCAATTAAGACTGGCTCAGTAATCAGCGTACCATATCAGAACTAACGTAACACAACTCGTAGTCATAACCTTTATGGGACAAAGAATCCGTACTCAGCTTAAGACGAACCTTACTCTAACTTAATCTTTACCGTACAATAGTGGATCTTCAACACAGAAGACAACCACAATACGACTCAGAGTTCCCAAACACACTACAATTACTACACAGACTTCACCGACTAGACAGAGATTCACCAACCGAACAGGTATTGATAACCACAAGGCAGAGATGAGAACAAGGTACTCAAAATGACGCAAACACACACCACAGTAATGTGCAGATCAATCAGCCAGACAGACAGTCTGGTGATCCTACCGATCGTCACCGAGCGCCTCTTTTTCATTCATTTATATAAAGATACAAACATCTTTGTAACAACCTTTCGTACGTGTGGACTAGAAAAAGATTTAGTTTTTACAACTGCCAATCCGGCGGCCGACTAACAGTCCCCACAGGACACAGTTGGAATATCTATGAGCCAACTTCTTAGATGCATGCTTCTAGGAGGATGGTTTAAGGAGATCAATGGTCCAACCTAGCAATCCAAAGCAACCCTTCGAAATTGAGCACCATGTGGTTAAATTTGAAGAAGGATCATATATCAGTAAGCAAAGGACCATGTATGTGGTAACAAGCTTATCAGATAGGACATATGAATTTGGATCAATGATCCCTGGGTCGAAAATAGAAGACTTGGATTAAGAGCATAAAGAATGAGAACCTAAGTCTCTTCAAAGTAAATCTGTGTTGTCTAGGATCCTAACTCTAGAATGAATTCCCCAAAACAACAAAAGCATAGAACTTTTCATAAACAAAGAGATGGATGAAGCATTTTGGAGGTTTAAGCTAGATAAACCTAGTGAAGTAGATGGAGTAATCATATATGAATTTAAGGATCCTAAAGTTCTTCATAAGATAATCTACTTGGAAAACACAAAAAAAGGGATTTTTGTAGTCACAAAGATAGTAGACATGACTACATGTGGAAGGGATAACCAATTTTCCCTTGACATTAGCCTAGTGATCACCATAGTCAGCATGGAATTGGATCTTCTCATGTGCTAGGATCCTAGAAGGAGAATTTCAAAGAGGGACCAAAAGCAAACTTTTTGCATATGCTAAGAAGAGAAAGACCTAGTTTAGACATTGATAGACTAGAATGAGAAATACCCATAATGCATAGGAATCAGAGAGGTATGGAAAATGTTCCCTTACCTAAACAAAGAGATTCCCTAGAATCTTGAGACCAACCCCACCAGTGAAAGCCATGAAAACTATTTTGATAGCACAAGAGATCCTTATGATGACATAGATGAGTTCAAGTAAGTATTGAGGGCAGAATAAGTTAATGATATGTTCATTCAATACTAAGATTTTGGGCTCACTTTGAAGAACATATCCCTCACATGCTTTCAACCATTGTGATGAGAACAGTTTAGGAATATCTCACAAGTGTTTGGCACTTTCATAGCTGAGTTCTCTAAATTCATCATTGTTGATTCATATCTTTAAGTAGACACCAAAAAAAAGTATCATATTAGTTGGATATAGGTTTAGGCAATACATTGAAAGATGTCCCATCCCAGAGCTACCTACTCAGGCAAAGCAAGTTTCCCTATTTCTAGACAAATTATTGAGTGCAAGGCTTCCATCCTATGTCTATCTTAAGGAAACCCGAACAATAGAGGGATGTGTTAGAATATAAATTGATATTGAGGATAATCTCAGTGATGATTTAGAACTCTCTAAACTCTATAAGGATTCCGATTGTTCTACTAGTTTCACATCCAAACCCTTAAAATCGATAGATGAATTAGTTGAACAAGTAGCTCGAAGGCTAGGAGTACCAAGTAGAAAAACCCCTAGAATGGCCCCAATGAAGCGTTATTACACTTACAGAGGACAACACATGGATATTTTTTTCCAGATCCCAGGTATTGTACCATTAAGAGAAGATACATGAATCATACTATGCAAGATTGCCCCTACAACAAGCATGAAATTAAGTAAAACTACCAATAGCCTTACTAGTGGCCAAGTAGATATCAAAACCAATACCGATAGCCTTACTATAGCCACAATAAACTTACCAGCCACACTATCAAGCACAACACAAACCTAAAACAATGTTAGGAGAATAACCACCACCCGCTACCAATATAATTTTAGTCAAATTTGCAGCGGTAGAAGATAACTTGAATAGAGCCTTAGTACTAGCATCCTTGATGATTTTAGATAGTGATCCTAATGCTGAAATCTTTGATTCAATGCATCTAGATAGTCCACCAACTTACTATACTAAATCACTTGAGGATAATGAATCTAGAAGTATGAAGTACCAACATTAGGGCCTAACTGGGAGCCCAAATATTATAATTTGATGTACACAAACCCAAACGTGTGGCCCCAATTGAGAAAAATGATACCTCAAGTGTTGAGATATCAAGCTTAACCTGTGATGATCCAGGATAACATGTATCACTTTTTCATTTCTTTGACATGTGTAGTGGTCACGTGAGTATATGTCAAGGATACTTCATTGAGCTTTACTAGATTTATCTATCGAGAGTGATGGTACATTTGTTTCTTGCCAGTTCACTCATTTGTGGACATTAGGATTTTCCTTATGTACTAGCCTTTATATATTGCACTAGTCGGATTGTTGCTTTTAGGTCATTCTTGCACATTCCTTTTATGTAATAGAAGAAGAAGAAGAAGATCATTCTTCATTGCCTCAATTTGTGTGCGTACTCCTCTTTGATTGTAAGAGAGTGTGTGTGAGCCCTCTTCCTTATCTCCTTCCTCATGACATGGTATCAAAGCCAATGTCACTGTAGAGAGCTTGTGGAGAAGGAAAAATAATTTTGGGAGTTATCCCTTTAGGGTCACTTGTTTTTGTCGGATTTTTGTTTCAGATCCATCTTGACCTCCGTAAACCAGGTCAATGTGCCACTGCGTCCTATTCGGCAATAGTCATCTATTCTAGGTCCAGAATTTCAAGCAATTCTATGTACTGTTGATACACAAAAACTGTGTTTTTTTTAGATCAAACTGTCATGTCATAATGTGACAGTGTTCAAGCAGAAGTACTGCTTGTAGTGTTTTGGGTGTGTTGTAGTTTCTACAAAAATGGAAAATGTGGATGGAATGAGTGAGCTTATGAGCAATAAGCTAGAGAAGAACAAATTCCATGCTTGGAGATTTAGAATGAAGAATTTCTTGATGGGAAAAGGCTACTAGAAGTTCATCAAAGGGGAGAATGAAAATGCTTTGAAGTTACTAGAGAGGAGTCAGATTGCAGACAAGTTAAGAGCATATGAGGGATGGAATCAAGGAGGACGAAACATAATGTATTGACTATCTGTTAGCGTATAGGATAGCATGATTGGGCACATACAAGATGCCAAGACTCCGAAAGAGGCTTGGAATAGTTTGGTCACTTTGTATGGGACCAATACAAAGGCATGGAAAGTGCAACTCAAGAACAAGCTGCATACATTCGAGAAAAAGGGCATGTCGGTAAGTGACTACACTCTGAAAATCAAAAGCATATGTGAGTCACTTGCATGTATTTGTGTGAATGTAGATGATGATGATAAGGTGGAAGTATGCCTTCATGGTTTAGGAGCTGCATATAAGTAGTTTAGAATGTCTATTCAAACTAAAGAAAATATTTTGAATTTTATTCATCTAGTGTCCATGTTGATTATTGAAGAAAATAATCTTAGTGAGGACTCGAACTCCTAAGGAAAATCTAGTTCTAAGCAGGTATTCTACTCTAGTAGAGGAAGAGGTAGAGGTAGAGGCTTTGGAAGTGGAAGAGGAAACAGTAACCAAGACCAAGGTCAACATCACAATCATGCAAAAGGTAGAGGAAAATTTTGAGGCAAGGGGAGCCAAAGAGGCTGCAAAAATTTCCAAAGAAATGATTCAGGTGATGACAGTAAAGGATGCTAGAATTGTGGTAAACGTGGACACTTTGAATGTGATTATAGGTTGAAGAATCAAAATAACAGAAGGTAGCAAAACAACTATGCACCTAGAAGTGCAGATGATTCTGAGAAACTATTCATGGTCCAACATCACATGATGAATACGATGCATGTAGATGTTTCAAAATCAAATAGTAATGTCTGGTATGTTGATTATGTACTTCAAATCACATGACTAGTCATGCGGAATGTTTACTAGTCTACAAAAGTTGCCAGTTCTTGGATATGTTGAAACAGGTGATGACACATCACACCCTATCAAGCATACATGAAACATAGCAATGTCTATGGAGGACGAGAAGGTAAAACACCTTGCTGTTGTGCTACATGTTCAAAATATAACAAAGAATTTGGTTTTTGTTGGACAAATGGCTAACTAGGGATTACAAGTTAGGTTCAATGCTGATGGGTTATATGTAGAAGAGTACACACATGGTGGAAAATTGATTTTCAAAGGAAAAAAAGTGGGTAGGATGTTCACCTTAAATGTAAAAATTCATAAAATGAATGCAGCCATGTTTGCAAAATGTGCATGATTTATTACTTATAGAGATCTGGCATAAAGGAATTGGACATGCAAACTTGTAGAGGCTGAAATTGATGCAGTCCAAGGAGATTGCCAATGGAGTACCAAATTTCAAAGTTGCAGAAATGCAAAAGGTATGTGCAACATGTCAATTTGGTAAACAATCATGCTTCCGCAGACGTCTAACTCCAACAATTGGTATCAGAGTAGGTCGTCGCTTCATCTAGGGTGCCATCGACACTCCTCCGTTTGCAGTCTCAGATTCACACGAAATTTGGTGAGCATACTCAGGGTGTTTCAAAGATCAAAACAGCTTTGCTATGTGGTGCCAAAATTGCGATCTGAGCTCGTTTCGGCCTCTGAACGCACTATTGCAGTGCTTGTGCAGGCTATTTCGTCTTTTTGTGCCAAAGGTATATACCAGTTTCTGTTCGCCAGTATAAGCGTCTCGAAGTCTGCTACAGGTCTAGCGAAATTCATCTTGGCAGTTTTATTCAACTTTTTGAGATACATTCAATTTATTGCATCAAGGTATTTTAGTCACCGGCCATGGCTGAAAGCAGTGATGTATTCCGTATGTTGGCTGTTGAGGATAAGTTGGATGGTACCAACTACCCATTGTGGGCTTACATGATGCGACATGTATTGGTTGCAAAAGGATTGTGGAACATTGTGCAGGGTGTTGAAAGACGTCGTGTTACACCTCTGACTACAGGTACTGCAAATACAAGTGTTGAGCTGATGAAGATGGTGTTGAAGATGATATTCCACAGATTCCTGTTCGTGCTGTTGTTTCTGCTGCATCTACTACAGAGCAGATTCGCTGGGATGGCAGAGATGCCCAGGCACATGCATTGATAGCTTTGTCTGTCAAACGTGCCATTATTCCTCATATTCGCTCTTGCAGAACAGCTAAGGATGCTTGGGATACACTTACCACATTGTACCAAGCTAGGAATGACGCTCGTGTTGCTTACCTCCGAAAACAGTTGGAGAGTGAGCACATGAATGAAGATGATTCTATGGATAGTTTCCTAACAAAGACCAAAGACTTGAAGGAACAGTTGATTTCTGCTGATGAGGTTATACCAGATAGCTCACTTGTGCAGACCGTTCTGAATGGTCTTCCTGATTCATATCAGAGTTTTGCTTCTACTCTTTGATTGATGATGAAAGGCAATCCAAATGCCTTATTATTTGAGGAGTTAGTCTCTGTTTTGTTGTAGGAAGATCAGTCCAGGCAAAACAGGTCCATTATGCGAGTTGCAGATCAAGCTTTCCTGGCTAGTCAGAAGGGCAAAGGAAAATGGAGCTCTTCAACTAGTAAGCAGAAATCTGCTAATTCTGCATATTCAAAGAAGGAAGATAAAGATGAGAAGAAATGAGAAAAGTAGAAATTGTTTTGTAAGTACTGTAAAGGGAATGATCATATCATAAAGAACTGTCCAAAACTGGCTGCTAAAGAGGCAAAGAAGAAAGAGGCTGGAATGGTTGTTGCAGAGGCCTCTACACCAAAAACAGAGTCTGCAAATCTTGTGCAGGAAGAAGAATGGGCGTTTACTACTGTCTGTAGTTTTGACCCATCTTCTCATGATCAGTGCATGTCTGCAGTAGACCCAGATGTTTGGTATTTTGATAGTGGGGCAACCAAACATATTACCTCACAGCGCAGTTTCTTCTCTTCACTCGAGCCTGCCCTTATAGGGAATACTGTTACATGCGCCAACAACTCCTCTTATCCTATTATGGGAGTTGGTAAGATCATTTTGACTACTGTTGATGGTAGTTCGTTCACTTTATCAGATGCTTTATTTGTGCCAAGGATCAAAAAGAACCTGTTATCAGTTTCTGCATTAGCCAAGATTGTCTTGGTTGTGAAATTTGTTGATGACAGGTGTACAGTTCATGATCTGTCAAATGGCGATGTGATTATTGCTTCTGGCATCTTATGTCATGGGTTGTATAAGCTCATAGACTATGAAAGATCTGTAAATGATTTGGAATGTGCAGTAAATGATTCTCAGGCTATGTCAGATGCAAAGCTTTGGCATGCACGCTTTGGTCATCTGAATTTTTCTAGTTTGCTATGCCTGCAGAAATCTGAAATGGTGTCCTCGTTGCCCAAACTTGAGGCACCTGGAAAACATGTTTGTGAAGGCTGTATTTTGGGCAAAATGCAACGTTCATCCTTTCCAAAAGATGGTTTAGTTCGGGCTACTCAGAAATTACAGCTTGTACATAGTGATGTCTATGGTCCTATGCAAACACCTTCTTTTGGAAATTATCTTTACTTCGTGACTTTCATTGATGATTTTTCCAGGCATGCATGGGTATATCCACTCAAAGCAAAGTCTGAAGTGTTCATGTGCTTTAAACAGTTTTTGGTTTTGGTTGAAAATCTGTCAGCATGTAAAATGGGCACCCTCCGTTTTGATCGAGGGGGGGAATATATGTCTTCCGATTTTAATGCATTTCTGGCTGAACGTGGGATAAAACACCAGTGTACAGTGCCGTATACACCTCAATAGAATGGAGTTGCTGAACGAAAGAATAGGTCACTCATGGAGATGGCGAGGTGCATGGTCAAGAGTCATGCTTTACCACATAGTTTCTGGCTTGAGGCTGTCATGTGTGCAGCATATGTACTGAATAGGTGTCCCACTAAAGCGCTACAATCTATCACTCCATATGAGGCTTGGCATGACCGCAAGCCATCTCTTGCTCATCTGCGTGTTTTTGGTTGTTTGACATATGCACTAGTGCTTGAACAACATCGCAGAAAATTGGATGATAAGGCAGTAAAATGTATTTTTGTAGGGTACAGTTCTGAAAGTAAAGGCTATCGTCTGTATCATCCAAAGACTAAACGCATTCTGGTTAGTCGTGATGTTCTATTTGTGGAAGATGTTATTCAGCCATTGCTTTCATGTACTAAGGAGACATCTGTTAGCTCCAAAGACATGTATGATACTTTGATGCCTCTTTTTACAGGTGGACAGTCTAGTGCTGGTCCTAATGAGGCAACTTCTCAGCCTTTGCAGGTTTCATATGATGATGTAGATCATTCCATTTCTTATGCAGATTTACATGATGCACTTGTTGATGAAAGAGCTGATCTTGAGCAGGCAAAAATTATGCCAAAATGGCTGGCGCAGACTTTGCGTGACAGCAAATTAGATGCACCTTTGTCATATCGTACTCGTTCAGGCTCTCATAGTGCCTCCTTTGCATCAGATTGCTATGCTATGGCTGCGTCTAGTCTCTATGATGAGAATGAACCTATTTCTTTTGATGAAGCACAGAATTCAAAAAATTGGATGGCTGTTATGCAATCTGAATAAGATGCTATAATGAAGAATGGTACATGGTCTTTATGTGACTTGCCTCCTGGCAAGAAGGCCATTGGCACTAAGTGGGTATACAAGCTGAAGTGTAAACCTGATGGTACAGTTGACAGGTATAAGGCTAGGCTTGTTGCAAAGGGTTATGCATAGGAAAGAGGCATTGATTTTGATGAGACCTTTGCCCCTACATGTCATATGACTACTGTTCGGAGCATTTGTGCACTTGCAGCCCATCATGGTTGGAATGTACATCAGTTGGACATTAAAACAACATTTCTGAATGGTGACCTGCATGAAGAAGTGTATGTTTTTCAGCCCCGTGGCTTTGTGTAGAAAGGGCATGAAAACCAGGTGTGCAGGTTAAAGAAGGCATTATATGGTTTAAAACAAGCACCATGTGCTTGGTATGAGAAGATACGTGGCTATCTGGTTGCACATGGTTTTGAGAACAGTCCAACTGAAAGCACCTTATATGTGAAGTGTGCTAATGATGTGCTTCTGATCATTGTTGTCTATGTTGACGACATGCTGCTCACTGGTCCTATTGAGAAGCATATTGCTGATTTCAAGGCTGATTTGCATGCCTCATTTGATATGTCTGATTTGGGGCATTTGCATCACTATTTGGGCATTCAATTTATGCAAGTTGATGGTGGAATGGCTTTGTGTCAAACGAAATATGTTGACACATTATTGCAGCGTTTTGGCCTTGAAGACTGTAAGCCTATTGCCACTCCTATGGAGACAGGTTTACGATTGAGTCTTCATGATGCTGGAGATGCATTTGATGTTGTTCTCTATCAGCAGGCTATTGGATGCTTGATTCACTTATGCATTACTCGGCCAGATATTCAGTTTGTTGTCTCACAGATGAGCGAATTTATGCATTGCCCAGGAGTCAAGCATTGGCAGGTGGTTAAGCGCATCTTTCGCTACTTGAGTGGTACTCGGCTACTTGGGCTGTTTTATCCCAAGGGGGGATCGCTACCGCCAGATTTGCATGCTTTTTCTGACTCTGATTGGGCTGGTTGCTATGACACTCGTGTGTCCACTAGTGGCTTTTGCTTCATGCTTGGTAGCTCATGTATATCTTGGTTGAGCAAGAAGCAGCCTACTGTGGCCACTTAAAGTTGTGAGGCTGAGTATAGGGCAGCTTTCACAGCTACTGTTGAGTGTGTGTGGCTCAGACGCCTTATGGCTGATTTGGGTGTTGGTCAGTCTTCTGCCACCACCATCTTCACTCACAGACAGAGCGCATTGGCAGTTGCAAGGAACCCTGTGTTCCATGCTCGCACTAAGCACATTGAGGTGCATCATCACTATGTCAGGGAGAGGTTCTCTATTGGGGAGATCAGCTTGGCATATGTGCCCACACAGGAGAACATTGCAGACCTTTTCACGAAGGCTCTGCCTAGGGAGAAGTTTGAAGCTTTCCACAAAGCTTTGGGCTTACTTCCTTTTGTGGAGTGATTTCCACATAGGTTGGCACTTCCTTATACATGAGTGCGAGCTCCTTGTTCACCGCATCACTCCCAGGGGGGATTTGTTGATATATTTAGGTAGTTATGTGTGTGAACACACTAGGACCGTCGGGGCACTTTTTTCCCTCTTTAGGAGGTCTTTTTCCCCGGCTTGTATATACGCCTATTGCCCTAATGGGCTACTTATCTTTGTACATTCTCTAGTAATACATTTAGTATTGTGTGTTTTTTCTCCAAGCTTCTTCTTCTTCCTTGTGATGTTTGCGTGCTTCCGCAGACGTCTAACTCCAACAACCCAGGACCAAGAAGATGTGGGAGGAAGCAGAATTCAGTGTGACGATTGACATATGATAGTTACATGGCTCATCATTGTGCCTACATGACAAAGGTAATATAAGATGTTGAACCCTCTTGTTTTGAAGATGCAATCAGAAATGTAGATTGGAAAAAAGCTATGGATGAGGAGATGTTTGCACTTTATGGAAATGATACATGGAAGCTAGTTCCATTGCCAGAGGGAAAGAAACTCATAGGTTGTAAGTGGCTTTACAAGGTAAAGCACAATGTTGATGGTAACATAAATAGGTACAAAGCAAAATTGGTAGCAAAAGGATATGCATAGACATATGGCATTGATTATGAGGAAATGTTCAGCTTTGTAGCTAAAATATCTACTATCAGAACACTTGTTGCATTATCTACAACAAAAGGATGGACTTTCACTACAAGAAAAAGGGGGGCGTAGCGACGCCCCCGAATCGGGAAAAAAATGGGAACCGTCGCTTATGCGACAAGGTCGTCGCATAAGCGACGCTAGGAATTTCGATTTTTTTTTTTGCCCGACCCTCGTCGCATAAGTGACGCTACTTAAAAAGCGTCGCTATAACCGTCGCTAATTAGCGACGAATTTAACGACGTTGGCAAACTGCAGAGCGTCGCATATGCGACGCTCTGGAATGTAAAAAAAAAAATTGATTTCTCCCAGCACATTTGTGCCGGGACTTGGACGCGAGCAAGAACAGAGAGACCGAGAGAGAGAGAGAGAAAGAGCGCACACGAGAGGGAGAGAGAGAGAGAGAGAGAGAGAGAGAGAGAGAGAGTGAGACCATTGGCAGGTATGCGCACACACACACACTTACACACACATACATATGTACACACACATATACATGCATAGACACACACACACATACACATAGACACACACACACATACACACAAATACACACACATATACACACATACACAATGCATAATGCATACACATACACACATGCACACATAATGCATACACATGCACACACATATACATGCATAATTCACATGTATACATACACATACATAATGCACATGCATACATACACATACATAATGCATACACACACATATGCATACATCATGCATACACACACATACACACATATGCATACATACACACATAGACACATACACACATAGACACATAGACACACATAGACACATACACACACATAAACACATACACACTCATAGACACACACACATACACATAGACGCGCACACACATACACACACATATACACACACATACACACATACACACATAATGATGCATTCACACACATACACATGCATACACACATAGACACACATATACACACACACATCCAAACATACACACTCATAGACACACATAATGATGCATTCACACACATACACATGCATACACACATAGACACACATATACACTTACACATCCAAACATACACACTCATAGACACACATTCATACACACACACATCCAAACATACACACTCATAGACACACACACATACACATAGACGCGCACACACATACACACACATAGACACACACACACATACACACACAGACATATACACATACACACATAATGATGCATCCACACACATACACATGCATACACACATAGACACACATATACACACACACATATATGCATACACACACACACATAGAGAGACACACACATACACATACATGCATACATAATGCATATACATACATACACATACATAATGCATACACACACATATGCATACATAATGCATACACACACATACACAAACCTATGCATACATACATGCATACACACACATAGACACATACACACATAGACACATAAACACACATAGACACATACACACACATAAACACATACACACTCATAGACGCGTAGCGACACATACACATAGACACACACACATACACAAACATATACACAAACACATATACACATAGAACATACACACATAGACACATACACACATAGACACATGCACACATAATGATGCATACACACATATACACATGCATACACATACATATGCATACATACATGCATACACATACACACATAAACACATACACACACATAGACACATACACACATAAACACATACACACTCATAGGTACACACACATACACATAGACACACACACACATATAGTATATACACACACATGCACACATAGACACATACATACATACACATGCATACACACACATACACATGCATACACACATACAGACACATATACACACACATACACACACATATATGCATACACACACATAGAGAGAAATACACACATAAACACATACATGCATACATATGAATACATATGAATACATAATGCATATGCAATGTACATACATACTTACATGCATACATAATGCACATGCATAGATACATACACACACACAGATACATACACACATACACACATACACACACATGAACACATACATACTCATAGATACACACACATACACATAGACACACACACATACACACACATACACACATAATGATGCATACACACACATACACATGCATACACACATACAGACACATGTACACACACATTCACACACACATATATGCATACACACACATACACATACATGCATACATATTGCATATGCATATGCATAAATACTTACTTACATGCATATGCATACACACACACATATGCATACATACATACTTACATGCATATGCATACACACACACATATGCATACATAATGCATATGCATATGCATACATAATGCATATGCATATGCATACATAATGCACATGCATATGCATACATACATACTTATATGCATACATAATGCACATGCTTACATACACTGTCATAATGTATACACACACACATACACACATAGACACATACATACATAATGATGCATACACACACATACATATGCATACACACACATATGCATACATACATGCATACACATACACACACATAGATACATACATACACATAAATACATACACACTCATAGACACACACACATACACATAGACACACACACATACACACACACATACACACATAGACACATACACATAATGATGCATACACACATACACATGCATACATAGACACACATAATGATGCATACACACACATACATATGCATACACACACATATGCATGCATACATGCATACACATACACACATAGACACATACACACACATAGATACATACATACACATAAACACATACACACTCATAAACACACACACATACACATAGACACACACACATATACACACACATACACACATAGACATATGCACACGTAATGATGCATACACACATACACATGCATACATAGACACACATAATGATGCATACACACACATACATATGCATACACACACATATGCATACATGCATGCATACACATACACACATAGATAGATACACACACATAGATACATACATATACATAAACACATACACACTCATAGACACACACACATACACATAGACAACACACACATATACCTACACACGTACACACATAGACACATACACACATAATGATGCATACACACACATACACATGCATACACACATATATGCATACATACATGCATACACATACACACATAGACACATACACACACATAGATACATACACACACATACACATGCATACACACATACAAACACATATACACACACACATAGACACATACACATGTAATGATGCATACATACATACACATGCATACATAGACACACATAATGATGCATACACACACATACATATGCATACACACACATATGCATACATACATGCATACACATACACACATAGACACATACACACACATAGATACATAGATATACATAAACACATACACACTCATATACACACACACATACACATAGACAACACACACATATACATACACACATACACACATACACACATACACACATAATGATGCATACACACACATACACATGCATACACACATATATGCATACATACATGCATACACATAGTACACACATAGACACATACACACACATAGATACATACATACACATAAACACATACACACTCATAGACACACACACATACACATAGACACACACACACATATACACACACACAAACACACATAGACACTTACACACATAATGATGCATACACACACATACAAACACATATACACACACACATAGACACATACACACGTAATGATGCATACACATGCATACATAGACACACATAATGATGCATACACACACATACATATGCATACAAACACATATGCATACATACATGCATACACATACACGCATAGACACATACACACACATAGATACATACATATACATAAACACATACACACTCATAGACACACATACATACACATAGACAACACACACATATACATACACACATACACACATAGACACATACACACATAATGATGCATACACACACATACACATGCATAAACACATATATGCATACATACATGCATACACATACACACATAGACACATACACACACATAGATACATACATACACATAAACACATACACACTCATAGACACACACACATACACATAGACACACACACACACATATACACACACACAAACACACATAGACACACACATAATGATGCATACACACACATACACATGCATACACACACATACACGTATATATATTGATTTCTAACCATTATGTTTTATATGTTAGGTATTATGGATCCCAGTAGAGAGAGAAAGGCGAAACTCACTCTCATAAAAAGTCTTATGAGAGCAAGAGTTCCGTCAGATACTCTAGGGGCCATAATGCGGGACTACGCAGAGATGTCTGATGAGGAGTGGGATTATACGATCCAGATGCTTACGCGATCAGACGAGGGCTCTTCTGCAGCTCCACACGCACGAAGAGAGCTATCTGCTCATAGGTATGTTTTTTTTCATAAACTTTTTTAATGATATTATAATACATATTTTTATTTATTTCTATCTATCTATTTTCAGGACACCTATAACACCTCCAGCACGTGATAGCAGAGCAGAGACGTTGCCTATGAGGACATGCATAGGCACGTTAGGATTAGAGTGCGACATAGAGCCAGAGGGGAATATTGTATACATAGGAAATGGATTGGAGTTCAAGAGGAGAATGCGCGCACTATGTGACTCTTACCTACGCTTTATCCACTTACCGTGGAAGTAAGTAAAAGCTTTACATATAAATTGAAATATATATCTTATGTTTTATTTATATTATGTTTTTTATTTTTGTAGTGAGCATGATGAGAGGGATAAAAAGTACGTGCTCAGTTCACTTGAGACGGAGTTTGGGACAGGGTGGTCTCTTAAATGGTGTTTGAAAGAGATGCTGACACTTATGGCTCATCGTCGCGACAATGCACGGTATGTATGTATATGAGAGAGAGAGAGAGAACACTAATCTCGATATTAGGGTTTTGAAATCCCTAATTTAAAAACTCTAATTCAACCTTTTAGCCATATGTTTGAAGTATATGTACACCTCCGACGTCCTACTAGAGAGATGTCTCTCCTCCCAACCTTATGCCTCTATATATAGCTACTTGAATCAACGAGGATCATAATATATGTAAAGATATATACATATCATGTAGATAGGATACATAAATATAAAATGGAGTAGATATATTATGCATCACACATACATGCCTAAATGCACACATAAATATATATATACATACTAACATATTTACATGTACATATTTAGACATACATGTACATGCCTACATGCACACATAAAAATATATACATGCATACATATTTACATGTACATATTTACACATAGACACATACACATATATACATGTACACAATTATAAACACTTGCATATATTACGTACATGAATACATGAATATTTTACATAAATGCATATGCATATATACACATATGCATATTTAACACATGTATACATATATCACACACATGCAAACACATACATATACATGAAATACATATATATGCATACTAACATATGTATACATATAATACACATGAATACACACATATATGCATACATACATGATAAAAATTTACTCCTCGAAGATAAAGCTATATATAAAATAATTAGGCATACCCCCGAGCTTCATGTTCTAACTTAGAAGAACATGATTTCATCTCTCTAGTAGGATTCATCGTTATTCAAGTTAATAAAAAAAACCTATTATCTAATATCCATTCAGAAGCTTCAAGTTACTATCTAATCTGCTCATATGTTTTCATTATTGCCATCATTTTGGTAAGACATCAATATAGTCTCATCTTCATTATCCTTATTGATTTCATTTATTTCTTCTATTGTTAAATCTATGTTCTCATGAATCACATCATCTATTGGTGGATTAATATCTATTTCTGGTAATTCCTCTTCCTCATCAGTAGAATCAGCATGTAGAGAATTATCCTCTTCATCAAAAAGATTAGTATCATTATCACGTATAATGAGTCTAATTTCTATTCCAGATGTTGATGTATCAGTATCTGATGCTGAATCATCAAGAGGACTTTCTTCAATCTCTCTAACAATAAACTGTTCAAACAATGACCTACCTCTAGGTTGCACATGAATGACTTGCCACCAAGGATGAGCATCTGGGTTTTTATAAAAAAATGCTTGTTCAATATGCCTAGGAAGAATATATGGTTCTTTAGTAGATCGCATTACCTTGGAAGAATCAATTGCCCAAAACCCAGATAATTCCTTTCTTATTGTAGAATTACTACCTTTATACTCCGCTCGATACCAGTCAACCTTCAAAATGACCTATCAACATATATAACAACAAAAATGTCCCATTATTATGTGCTTAAAAAAATAACTCTCTAAAAAAAATATATAAACTTTTTTCTACCTGTTTGAATGTACGAAATGAAATTTCGTAGATACCAACAATAGTTCCTACGTAACCAAGTTCGCTATCTATAAGGTTCGTGTCTTTTGAGCTAGCACATGATAGTTGCTTGAAACAAGCAACAATACTAGAATCCTCTGTTTTACGTAAAGAATCAATGGCTTTGATTCTAATATGCTGTCCAAAATCCCACATATTAGTGAACATTCGAGCCTGCAAAATAAATTCAATTAGTAAATAGAAACTAACATACATATATGAAAAAAATAAAATATATATTTTAATAAAATTACCTTTTGTTCACAACCTATCATTAACTCTCTTTGCTCATCTCAGATTTCTTCTTTATTTGCGTTGGCGCGTTGCAAACGACTATATAGCCAATCCGTGAAAGAAAGTATATCTGTAATCTCATTATTATCAAGATTACGTGTAGATCTTTTGTTTTTTCGCCTTTTACTTCGGAGACTTTGAAGTTCCTCGTACTCGCTAAGGAATGCTTGCATGCATTCGCTATTATATGCTACAAAAGTAGAAACATCATTTTTTTCTTGAAATGTAAATAAGAATGGAACTCCCTTACCTGATAATACCTCATCTGTTATTTTTGAAGAAGACTCGTTGGTCCATGCACGTGGAGCTTCTTCATGAACTCTTTCAAGGTACTCACTAACGTAATACATGCACTCTTCAAGCATCCAACCCTTTGCCATGGATCCTTCTGGTTTTGCTCTTTGTCGCACGTAACCTTTTAGTATTCCCATAAATTGCTCGACCCAAAACATCCATCGAGTGTTGACAACACCAGCAATCTCTATCTCATCTACAAGATGGACTAGTAAATGAACCTGAATATCAAAAAATGAAGTAGGAAGTTCTTTTTCCATCAAACATAGTAGCTCTTTGCATTCACGTTTTTTTTTGTGCGATCGAATTTTTATCAATCTCTTTGGATGTAATCCACCTATACAAATCATAAAAACAATTGTAAAGAAGTTAATTAAAAAAATAAAAGATATCCAATATTCATACATATTAAATATAAAAGTATCATAATTACCTTATAAGTGATCCAAGACGATAGATCACATCTCGTACTCCTTTCGTTGTACATCCATCGATAACCAAAGGTAAAATATGTTTCAAAAAGTTATGCCAGTCATGGGTCTTTAACCCAGATAAGCTCTTATCATCCAAAGTAAACATGTTTTGAAACGATGCTCCATATCCTGTAGGAGTCTTGATCAATTGAATTCTATTGTTGTTATTCTGTATCTCTTTTGTTGTAAGTACCCAAGGAGCAGATGCATAAGTCGTTTCTTGTTGATGTCTATCAAAAACTGGCCATAACTTTGGTTTGGATTTTTTATCGTTCAAATCATTCCTTGATGTTGTGGTATCTTTTAGTCCAAGAAGATGCTGCCATAGTGAATCACCAATATTTTTGAATATATGCATAGGATCAAGAAGATGACATACTTTTAACCCTTTCCAATACTCCAAAGAATACCATATTGATATGTTCTCTGCGAGTGCCAATTTCCCTTTACCTTTATTCACATACTCATTATCTGAATCATCACTGAAGATTTCTGCTTCTGGATCTATCAGAGGTCCATCTGTCCATTTTTTATACCAATCCATTGGCGTCATAGGTTTTGGATACTGGCATGTTTCAAGCTTTCCATTAAAATGTATCGCTTCTCTTTTAGATCTTAATGGATGATCATCAGGCAAGAATCGTCTATGTCGAAGATAAATATTTTTTTTGAGATTCTTACTATAGATTGATCTCAACAAATCACCACAATATGGACAAGCTTTATAACCCTTAGTAGATATTCTTGCATCATGGAAAATGATAAAAATATAATTAGATTAAATCATATTTATTTACATGCATATTGAATAAAAAAATTACATCAATACCTGAACAAACGCCATATCCAGGAAAATCGTGAATAGTCCAAGCCACAATACCACGAATCGTAATATGTCTTTCATTGATGCTTTTCGATACATCAATGACATTAATACCTCTCCATAACTCTTGAAGATCGTCAATGAGAGGAGCAAGATATACATTCATATCTTTAACTTGTCTTTTGCCTCGGATTAAAAGTGAAAGCATTAAATGTTCCTTTTTAATGCTAAGATATGGTGGAAGATTGTAGTTTATGACTACCACTGGCCATGTTGACCATTTACTGGATTTCATGGAGAATGGATTAACCCCATCTAATGCAACTCCTAACTTTAGATTCTGTGGATTTTGTGCAAATTCAAGCCAAGTAGAATCAATATGTTGAAAAGCAACACTATCATGAGGAATTCTAATTATTCCATCAGTAATTTTGTGATCATGTCCCCAAGTCAAAAGCTTTGATAATTCGGGGCTTTGAAACATATGTCTAATCCATGGAGCCAATGGAAAATGTCTCAATACCTTTTTTGGGATTTTACCTTCTTCACCCTTATATCGAGGAGACTGACATTTGGGACATGTCAAAGAGTCTGCATATTCACCTCTATATAAAATACAATCGTTAGGACATGCATGTATACATTGATAATCTATACCAAGATTGTTGATTATCTTCTTCATTTCATCATGTGAGGTAGGAAGAATATTCCGACTTGGTAAAAACTTTTCAGATAATAACCTGTAAGTTTATCAGAAAAAGATATATTAAAAAAGGTAAATAAATATATATACATATATACATGCAGGTTTTTATTCTTACTTTAGATAAGGTAAGAACAAGAACTTGAATTGAATAGATTCTTTTTGTCCGCGCATCTTTTAAAACTATTAATGCATCTTTCAAAATATTTACGCAAAATTTGGATGGCAGGATACGATTGTTTGTTTTGGATGATATGAAGTATGTACCTTCATTGAATGATTTGTCGATTCACACTTTCAAATTGAACATATGTGTGAATCGACAAATCATTCATATCCTCCAAAACAAACAATCGTATCCCGCCATCCAAACAATCGTATCCTACCATCCAAACAATCGTATCCTGTCAATTCACACATATGTTCATATAATGGTGACCTGGATGAATCACATGCACAGAGGTTACTCAAGATAGAGCAGGATTTCTCGGGTATGCAGTAAACCTCTTGCATGTCAATGATGAGCATGTGAACTTTAGGATACAAAGTGGACTACTCCATTATAATCAGATTGCTGTCTCTTGAGTAACCTCTGTGCATGCGACTCATCTAGGTCACCATTGCGAATATTTGGAAAGATGCATTAATAGTTTTAAAAGATGCACGGACAAAAAGTTTCCATTCAATTCGAGTTCTTGTTCTTACCTTATCTAAAGTAAGAATAAAAACCTACATGTATTTATATATATATATATATATATTTATGCATATATATATATATATATATAAATAGATAGAAAATTGAAATTTATACCTTAATAGTGTCGAAACAGATACATTACTCCATGCAAAACGATTTTGAAGGTTGAGAATAAGTAAGCTCGCATTTAGTCGTGTCAAACGGCTTCCTTCATATACATGCTTTAGACATTCCTCTCGAACAAATTTCTCATTTCTAGAAATATCCATGCTCTCACTGTCATTTTGATATCAATCCTCAATAAAATTTGACATGCCATCATCTTCATCATTGTCACACAAATCTTGTACTTTATCGTCTTTTGTATATAGATCTTTCAACTTTGCATATTGCACAGTATTAGTTTTGCGTAGCCTCCTCATGGAAGCTTTTGATAAATGAGCTCTTACTGGTAATTGTGAATGTTGTGGACAAATATCATCAACATCATACGTTGGAATCTACACATATAAATAAAACTGATTAGTATTCCATAAATGAATAAAAATTAAACTTCAAATATAAAATTAAGTATATAACTTATTAAATATAGATAGAAATTTTTTATTCTCTCTAGCTAAAAGGTGCTCTTAGAGGTCTACGCCATCCATAATTCATTAATAGTTCATCACCAGCATGTAATGTAGTAATAGCATTGACAACTATGTATCTTGATACATCTCTACTCATGTATGGTGATTCATGACTATTTTCACGCTCCTCAAATGTGCAATTAGTCCTTGAACTACCCTCCACTACTATTTATTAAACCTGCTATATTTCCATGTGTGTAAGGTCTTCCATCAATATATAATCTTTCATTTTCTGCATGTAAAATCCTTCTACTAGTAAGGGATGCTGCGTTCAAGCATATTCCATAAGTACTCATGCTTTGAACATAACGTGAAAGTCGATGCCAATCTCCCCATCCATATATAGGACCACAAAATGACATAAGAGTGACTTCAGAGTTCGGAGGCACATACAAATCCTCTACAATAAAGAGACCACGACCAGCATTAGTAATAGTGGATGGAGCAATCATATAGCGATTACCCCAAAAATTGAAAACCTCTCCATCTAAAGGAAGTGGTCCTCTATCCCATCCTCCATATCTTCTTCTATCATATGTTTGTACTAAAGAACGATCACGAGCTGGCAATGGATAATCTCCAGCCGTTTCATTCTCTAAACCAGGAGGTAGAGGATTTCTAGAAACCTCTGCTTGTAATTGATGAACAGCAAGTCCATGACGTGTACGAGGTATATTAACATTATAAGAAAAATCATCATCATCATCATCATCAAGCAAGTATTCCTGTATATCAATAATAATTTGATTTTATACATGGTTTTTAAATAAAATAATGACATTAATATATATAGAAAATACATACCCAAGCATTATCACGTTGACTAGGTGATGGTGCACGCTCAAAAGTACCATACTCTGCCTCATGTTGAATACACTCCAATCGTGGTCTTCGATACGTGCCATAACAAGAGTTACACCAACATATAATATGCTCTTGATAATAAAATTTATCATAATTCCTATCGGAGGACACATGTGAAGTCGTTGCATGGGTAGGAGGTGGTGGAGTACCCTCTGATTGATCAGAATCTGCACATCATAAGAAACATAAAAAAAAATATAAGTTATGTATCCATCAAATATAGTTAAAATTAAATATTTCATATACTTACAGGATAAAGTCGTTGCACGATGAGGAGACGGTGGTGGAGTTCCATCTGATTGATCATAATCTACAAATAATGGTATTTGATATTAATAATTTGATTATCTACATAAATAAAAAATACACATATACATATTTACACATACACACATATTCACATATACACATTTACACATACACACATATTCACATATACACAACTACATATTATTGTGGGATAAATGCATGTATTTTGTATGAATGAGTGTATATGCATGCATGTGTGTGTACGTATATATGTGGATATGTATATGTGTGTTTATGTTATATGTATGTATATGTGTATATGTATACATATATGCATGCGTATATGTTTGCATGTATATGTGTATGTGGGTATGTGTATGTGTATGTGTATGTGTGTGTACATATGTGTATGTATTCTGACTTTTTTTTCTGTTTGAGATTAAATTAACAGGAGATATTGTATGGTCAAAAAAAATAAGAGGCGAGCTAACATACCACCTGAGTCGTGGCAATTTTTTCGTAGACAGCTACGTCTTCAGGAGTCATTTCCTCAGCAGAAGGTACACAAATTAATAGTTTATATTTATAATTTTTATATATTTTAGTAATTTTTTACATTTAATTTATGTATTTTTTTTCTTGAATAAACAGGCTGCTGCAAAGAAGAGAGTGGAGTCGGGCCACACATCGCACTTAGGCCAAATGGGCCATAATGGTTTTGTAGCTACGTTTGTAAGTATATGTGTTATTGTGAGTATATTTTTTATTTTAGTTAAAATGCAAGCAACTAATGTTTTTTATTTGTTTCATTGCAGCAAAAGGATTATGGCCGATATCCTATGAAACATGAGATCGAGTATGCTACACATTTTGGATATCGGCGTTTGGGCGAGTATATACAAGATCATCCTGATGCCTTTGTGAGTATTTTTAAATTTTATATAATTATTTTGTTGTTTTGAATGTTCTAATTATTTTATTGATTTATGTTTGTGATATGTAATACAGGAGTATTATGGGGAGACAAATATGGATGAGGTGGAGAGACAAACGCAGGAGGGACGATCTCGATCGTCACAGGGTGATCATGACGATGAGGATGAGGAAGATCAGGATGATTATGATATTGCTGATGATGATGATGATCATGATGATGATGATTAGGATTTTAGTTGATTATGACATTGGATTATATGTATTTACATTGATATATATATATATATATTTTTTTTTTTTTTTTTTTAATCTATATTTTTCATTTCAGTTATGTTTTGAATTGTGTGTATGGTATTAAGTAATGAAGAGTTTTGTTCTATTGATTGTTATTATTGTTTATATTAAGCATGTGTTTTAATACTTTAATTATATAATTCATTCATATGTGTGTACCTAAGTGTATATGTATGTGTGTGTATATGTATGTATGTGCATGTGTATGTGTGTGTATATGTATGTATGTGCATGTGCATGTATAAGTGTATATGTGTGTATGAGTATGTGCATGTGCATGTATAAGTGTATATGTGTGTATGAGTATGTGCATGTGCATGTGCATGTGTGTGTATATGTATATGCATGTATATGTATAACTCTATGTGTATGTGTGTGTATGTGCATGTATATGTGTATATGTAGGTATATATATGTGCATGTGTGTGTGCATGTGTATATGTGTTTTAATACTTTAATTATATAATTCATTCATATGTGTGTACCTAAGTGTATATGTATGTGTGTGTATATGTATGTATGTGCATGTGTATGTGTGTGTATATGTATGTATGTGCATGTGCATGTATAAGTGTATATGTATGTATCAATATGTGCAGGTTCTTGTGTATGTGTGTGTATATGTATAACTCTATGTGTATGTGTGTGTATGTGCATGTATATGTGTATATGTAGGTATATGCATGTGTGTGTGCATCTTCATCATGTATAAGTGTATGAGTGCATATCAATAAGTGTGAGTATGGTATGTAATGAAAATAACACAATTCAAATGATCTACAAATAATAGAAATTGTACTTACAATTGTTAGCCATAGTTTTTGCTTGGTTAGCTTCTTGAATAACCTGCAATAAAGAGAGAAAGAAAAGAGAGAGAGAGAGAGAGAGAGAGATCTAGAGAGAGAGAGAGAATTCAAAGAGAGAAAGATGTAGAAAGAGAGAAACAAACACAGAGGGAGACAATAACAGAGAGCTTAGGCAAAACAACAATTCTCCATATACTTGCTTCAGCTCGTAAGTGCAGCGCAATTGCGAACGTTGGAGAGCTCTTCGATCGGATGCGTGAAAATGCCGATTTCAGAGCCTCCAACGTTTTAATTTTTGTCCGTCAACAGATTATCGTGTAAGCGATGCTATTCGTCGTCGTATAAGCGACATTTTTTAGCGTCGCTTATGCGACGGCTACCGGCGTCGCTTATGCAACGGCTAGTGGTGTCGCTTATGCGACGGCTACCGGCGTCGCTTATGCGACGCAAAAAAGCGTCGCTTAAGTGACGCGTTTAAATAGCATCGTTTTAGCGATGTTGTACGGGAGCGTCGCAATCCAAGTCGCAAATACCGTCGTTTTTTGCGTCGTCTAATCGACGGTCCGCGCCCGATGCTAATTACGACGCAAGTTGCAATTTTATAGCGATGAAATTATGTTGCCTTAACCGTCGCTATATGCCCATATTCCTTGTAGTGTTTGCATCAGATGGATGTGAAGAATGCTTTCCTACATGGTGAGTTACATGAAGAAGTATATATGGATGAGCCACAAGGTTATGAAGATTCAATGCATCAAGAATATGTTTGCAGGTTGCAAAAGGCCTTGTATGGACTTAAACAAGCCCCTTGTGCTTGGCATGCAAGGAAGTAAAAGTCAAGTTATATACATCAAGAACAACTAAGACTTGTTTTCTTCTACTAAGCATGAGCACATGGTTTTCATGCGAGTCTATGTACTTCATATAGACGTTTATCTTGAGTCGGCACAAGAGTGCTATGGTTATGATCATCTATAAAATTATTAAATGCTTGTGTATGATTGGATGTGATGAGATTAATCAATGTGCAAGAAGCACAATGAATAGAATGACGTCCATAGATATTCACTTTCACTAAAAGGTGGATACTATGTAAAGAGTTGATTTTTCAACGAGACGATTTGGATGGTTACTTGATTTTCATTTATCTAGACGATTATTATATGCATGGATACATATCCATGTCATAATCCATCCAAGATAATGAATGAGTTTGTTTAATCATAAGGATTAACATGTCTCGTCATTTTTTAGATTTAAAAAAATGATTGAGCAAATAGTTAGTGAGGTAGCAGCCTCATAGAGATTTGGATCCTACTCTTTGAGGGAATGCCCAAATTTATTGAACTTTGAAGGGCATGTAGCTCCTAGGTTTTTCTTTAAGCTGACCAATTTTCACGTAGAAACGTTTAGATTGGTCAAATGACCTCTGCACTAAAAGTGCTGCTAGTAGAGGTAGAGGCCTGAAACAAGTGACATAGGCTTGTTACAAAGGGCATTTCTCTTAATTGGTAGATCCAAATAGAATGACTTTTCTTGAAAATGAAAGCTTGATAGATGCAATTTTTTCATACCAAGTTGCATTACTTTTTGAAGATCATTTGACCGGTCAAATAATCTCTGCACATCAAAGTGCAGCCTCTGCAATTTATGAAATGATCAGAGACCATGTCACCTAGAGGTGATTGGTTCTCTTAGCGCATTTACTCAAATTGATGCTTTTTGTTTCTAGCATTATATATACACCTCCAGATGGTGTGTACAAAACTTCAAGATGAACTATTTCTCCAATTAAGAGATATAAAGAAAAGCGTAAAAGTTAGCCTCTCCACATTTTTAAACTTTTGCGGGTATAGAGGCTTAGTATTTTGGTCATTGTGAAAGATCCAAATGTCCAAATAATATGAAACTTATATCAATAAAATTAGATTGTAGTAGCTATATGCTATTAAAATGTCGAAGAAATTGGACATCATTTGATAGTTCAAGTTACCATATGACAAGCTATCAATGGGTATTCCAGGGAGACAAGGGCAAGTTGCCAAGGTTTCTACAAGTGGCAAGCCGTCACAAGTTTGTGGTCAAGGTCTAGGCATAGGGAGTCCGAGGATATTCTGAGTACTTATGCTATGCACATCTGGACTCATTGAGCCTCAGAGGGATTCCTATAGTATGCCCAAGGCAAGGACTACTATTGATTGGTGGAAATGCTAGATAGGAAGCACAGAGACTAGTTGTCTACTTTTTGAGCATCTAGTATTTCACACACCTAGCACGCTCTACTCTTATCATTTGGAATCACAGATTCTGATTCCCAAGTTTAGAGCTCCTTCTATATCATTGAGGACAATGATCTTTAGAAGGGGGAGAGAGTGTTATATTCTAGAGATGTACATGCTTGGAGGAACGAGAAGTTCCTTGCTCGGGGGATAGCCAAGGCCAAAAGCTAGAGAGTTCATACGGGGTACCTACTCATGATGACCAGATGAGTAAAGGAACCTTAGACAGAACTCTAGATGGTGACTAAGCAAGGGCTATAAATAGGCTGGGAGGTGAGTCCCAGGCATGTCATTCTCCACTTCTCACACCATAGGATTAGATATTTCTTGGATGCATAAGGATATGCACTTGTGGATGTGTAAAGTTGCACCGATAGAGGAAAAGATATTAGAAGCCAAAAACATAGGTGCTAAAAAAAACACTAGATCAATTCAAGACCCAACTTATGCACCTATGGCATTTCTAGATGAAGAATTTGCACCCCATGTTTGGGCAAAAACATTAGCCAATATGTAATGGACCCCCCATTGTGATGAAAAGGGCAATGATACCTTGATGTTCATGTTCTAACCTCTCATGTTTGACTTGGATGTTTTATCCACACATATGCTATAATCACAAAGCCTTTGCACATCCTTTTGACTAACTTTGAATGGAATGAATAGTTTGAAAAGTCGTTCAATGAACTAAAATGACAATTGTGCTCAACCCCTATTTCGACAATGCCAAATTGGAACAAGTCATTCCATGTTCACATGGATGCTTCCAAATTTTTTATTGGTGCTAGCACAACTAGGATAAGGCAACATCGACCTTCAAATATCCTATGCAAATAGGAAATTGAATGTGATAGAGAAAAATTATATGAATACAGAGAGAGAAGGATTAGACATGGTTCATGTGGTTAAGAAATTTAGACACTATTTGCTTGCAAATAAGTTTAAATTCTTTGTCGACCATTAGGCACTACTTGATTTGGTGAAAAAACCTTGCATGTTATTATTGAGTGATTAGTAAGATAATTTCCCTTACCAATGGAATAGAATTTTGAAGTGGTAGTTAGGAAGGGTAAGACTCACCTTAGGGTGGATCACCTTTCTAGACTCACTTTAAGAGAATCACCACAAGGAGTGTCACATGACCTTCCTGATGCTTACTTGTTCAACTTGGAAGTAGCTCCAAACAGGGTTAAAAAATTAGTGTCTATTTTTGTATTTGGACCTAAGAATCTTGTGGTTAGAATGAATGATAAAGAGATTGTCAAATCACAATAGTATCACATACTCACAAGAAGTATCTACAAACAAACAGATCAAGGGATCTTAGCTTGTTGTGCAGAAGAAGAAGAGCACAATAAATGGTTGCAATATAGCACATGTAATTGCACTAGGGTAACATCATTCGAAACACAAAACCCTACAAACTCTAAAGAGATTAGGAGTGTATTGACCAATGATGGAAGCATATGTTTATAGGTTAGTGAAGGATTGTCCAACTTGTGTTAACAGACCCCCTATTGAACATGCCACATTATATCACGTGTCATTAATACCTGATTGGAGCATTCCTTTAGTTGATTTATGAAGTCAAAAACATTCTCTCAAGAGTCGGCTTTAGCAAGAAAAATAATTCTAGAGCAAGAGTCTAAATATTATACACTCATTGGAGATAATCTATACAAGCATGAATGAGATGGATATCTACGACTTTGTATCCATGAAAGTGAGGATTTGAAGATCTTAGAAACTACAAACCAAGGTGTTGCAAGAGGACACTTTGGACCTACTTGTGTGATCAGAGCAATTTTCTTCTCATGTCTTTGGTGACCTATCCGCACATACCTATGTGAAGAGGTGTAACACATGTCAAAGAACACAATATCTGATACAAAAAGATGGGATGCCAATAGCACCCATGATGGGAGGACATGCATTCTCAAAGTTGGGAATAGACTTTGTAGGTCCTATTAATCCCCCAACTAAGAGTTCACATGCAGAATACATCCATGTAGCTACGATTATCTTACCAAATGGGTAGAGGTAGCTACTAGGAAGAATGATTCACAAACAACTGCTAAGTTTCTATTTGAAAATGTATCACAAGATATAGATTGCCTATAGAACTAGTTAGCAATCGTGGAACTCACTTTTTTAACAAGGTCATTGAATATATTTTGCAAGATTTCATGGTCATTAACAAGAATTTATCTCCCTATCATCCATAGGCAAATGGACATGCAAAACGTATAGCTTCCATCCAAAGGGCACTATGACATGGTACAAAATAAACTTAGGCATTCATCGAGTCATAACCAAAATGCCTTTCAACATCATGCAAGAATAAATATTCTTGTCCCTCAACAAGAACCACTGAGAAAGCTTCTATCTCCACCTTTGGGATAGTCCCTTCTAGCTCCAAAGAGGTGGATGGTGCAGGTACTTCTTCCAACTTATCATCCACACCACGAGGATAAGTTTTTTCGATCACTTCTCTCTCTCATAAGAGATTCAAGGGTTCTTGGGGTGGTTCCCTTTTATCATAAAAAAACCTCCCATAAGAAGATGAGGGACATCGTGAGGAGCTAGATCAGATTCTTCATTCACAATGAAGATTGTGGTAGCAATGAAAGATAGGTATTTTTGCAAGATGGGATAGGTATTTTGCACCCATCTTGCATTTCCTATTTAATTTCTTTATTAGTGGGATGGTCTCATCAACAAGATGCTACAATTGCTTGGAACCACTTCAAACATTTTGCAAATACCTTGTCATCTTGGTGAATAATTGAGAAGGTCACAAGGAACCCATTTTCCATCATATGGTGGTATTCTGATAGAGAAACACAATATTTGAACTTGCATATATTGGAGTAGCTTTCAAGGCATCTGTGTTCATTTGCATGGTACCATGAAGGTCGAGAGTCTTGGAGAGATCATATAGGTCATGTTGACCTTTATAATTTGAATCCTCCAAAAATTCCAGAAACTTTTGGCATGCACCCTTAAGAGGTACAAAGGTGGAAGCTGTAGCTCGCAAACACACAAAGAACTAATCTCTCACTCTCTATGTAGTTGTAAAAGTGAGAAATGAGCAGAGATGACTCCTATTTATAGGTTTTCTAGGATTATTAAGTGATGGGTCCCACTTTTTAACAAAATTGACTTTTCTTAAAATTAAAATAGGAGTGAGTTTTAGTAAGAAAAAATTTGACATTTGACATCACAACAAAGAAAATAAGCAAGAATGCTCTTACAAGAAAATTATTGAGAATGTATCGATACAAGTAGAATGTGTCCAAAATCTTTTTGATGCAAATGTGAAAATATTTTCATTGCAAAAATAGGTTTGTACATAGGTTTCACATTTTCTTTACATAAAATTTGATAAGAATGTGGCAAAAGAGCTATGATAATAAAATTTCAATCCCCATGCTCCAAGGAAGGACCTTGAATTTGTCTCCAATTTCTTTTCAATCTGTGGACATTTCATAATAGAGTAAACCATTATGAGATTCATGAACAATAATGGTAGAATAAGATATATATAAATGGAATCCAACTCTTACCTTGTTCCCTCATATTCAAAATTTGAAATCATGAAGATCCTCATATCCCAGTGTTGAGAAAAGGGGAGCAACAACCCTAACCGCCTCACATGGAAGTGAGAGGTTTCTCCAAGTTGGGGCAAAGAATGAGAGGAGAGGTTCACCCACGCTCATGGACCAATGGCAACCATGGCCAACGTCACAAGGAGCAAAGGGGAACATCCTCCCAACCATGCACACACACATGCAAATCCATACACCAAGATCATCGCCTTGCACACAAGGAAACAGGAGAGTAGCAAATGACACCTTCTTCCATTACCAAAATGGAGGCCAAGGCCATGGCCAAGGGACCTCCTTTACAAGAAGTGAGCCTCTGTTTATAGGCTCTACATAATTCCCCATGTGCTCATTTGGAAAAGTCAAAAAGTAGCACATGGTCATATCTCTCTAGATTCTTTCTAACAACCCACTCTTAAAGAAATGGGCGCGTGGAGAGTTTCCTACGTGGGAATTTGAACTTGTGCAAAAAGGAGGTTCAAGAAAAGGGCTTCAATACCATAGTCTAAAGAAAATATCAAAAAGGGGCTTAGGAGAGTGTTCATATGGACATCTCCTAGATACAAGGAAAAAGGTATTTTTATGAAGGAAAAAGGATGCCATAGTATGGGAAAAAATATGGGCAACCCTTATTGCAACACCCTCATCCTCCTTGACTTTGTCGCCCTCGACAAAGCTGAGAAATGAGACGCATATATTGCTGGACTGGTCCCAGTTTTGAGTCTTCTGCTCAGCTACTCTGCAATTGTTCAAATCTGAAATGTGCAAAGCTGCAAATCTGAGAATCAGCAAGTCATCCATCTACAAGTCTGCAACTCCATATTGCTGAGCGACACAATCCCCTTGGGGGCAGTCAGCCCTGCATTCCTCTAGTGTGTCATCTCTTCAAAGCTCCAATACCTGAAATTTAAACATACACAACAAGTAGACTGAATTTGAAAAGAAGCAGCCACAAAATGTAATTCCATTTTTAGTTTCCACTTCAAGGAACATCTTTCACTTAGGACTTGCTCTTCTAATGAGAAGAGCTCCTGAGAATCTTCTTATCTCTACAATCCAGAAAATGATGCCAAAAGTTGTTATTTCCAAGTGAGTGTGACATATTGCATTGCCTAGCATGAGATGAATATGTAGTTGCATGTTTAACTTATGTTCCTGCCAGGATTCATACTATGCTCGTTTCAGCAAGATTTAGCACGAGTATCATTAGACAACAGTGCATCAAGCATTCATGAAATTTAGACTTATCCAGAATTATTCTTGTGAAGCACAATTTCAAAAGGAGGGAAGAAGGATCAATGTTGAAGGTCTAATTTTGTTGGCCTGCAATGTATTATGATAAAATTAAGCCGTAAATGAGCATTGTGAAACTAGAGAGTTACCTCCCTAACCAAAAAACAATCCCACGGACCTTTATGACTTTCACAATTTTTATTTCCTGCTTCATGCCCTCAACATCGTCATTCTTCAAGAAGGTTTGCCAAATTCTTTTCCTATAACATGAAGCCGACACTTGCGATGCAATTCACAATTGGAAACTTAGAACTGAGATCCCAAAATGGGGTGAGCTTTGTAATGACATGTGCGACCAAGTGAGCCAAATCATTTTGTAGTCTGTAAAGACAAAGTATTCAAACGTAATGACTTGCAATAGAGTAATCCGTGTCCACTACGAAAAGGCATGAATCAGGATCCCTAGATCGGATGAAGTTAAGACCTCTAAATTAATGTAAACAAGGTATTGACAAACTTAGTTTCTGTCAGACATAAGAACATGCAAATCTTCTTCATGAGGTCAACTAGTTGCAATATTGAAGCTTAATGTGTGCAACCAACATAGGCATTCTGATGGATGTGCATTCTGAGGCACAAACTCGAGATTTCAAGGTGAAGGTTCTATAAAAGAGAAAAACTCCACCAACGCTTGGGTTGTGTAGTGTTTGTAAATATCACATGAGCTATCAAAATGGGAACAAGAGATAGAGCGCGGCTTTATATGAAAGTCAGAAACAATTCATTATGCATTCATAAAAAGATGACAAACACAAGGAACGTGGGATCTTCCAGGTGGGCATTTACAAGGAATACCAAATCACACAAATGCATGTGTGACACATAGTAGAGTAAAAACTGATTGTGCTTTAGTATTCTCCTAGGTGCCTCATGAAAGTATCTAATAAGTTCTACTTCATTCTTTTTTGTGTATGTATATGTGTACCCTACTGCAGAGTGATGAGATTAAACCAGGGAGCTGAAATAATGTTGTTGTAGTGTCATGCGAGCACTTATAATCATTCCTTAAGCATTCCCAAGAGCGCCAGGATTTAATCAATTTCCAATGTTCAGAGAACTTTACTACGTGTTTGTTAATCTTCAAATACAAGGGGCATAATACATATAACAAGTGACTATCATTCAATAAGAGCAAGCATTCAGTAATATCCCCACCAGCTTCAACTCTTGTCATCCTGCAATATTCACAAAACACAGAAGGCTTTAACCATTCAACAGAAGGCCACATGTGAAACCCAGCAGGAGCCTTGAGGAAGGACACTGTTCATTCACATTAGGCTCAAAAGAAAACCTCATGAGTAACCTGTGGTAAAATAAATCAACCGAAGGATAACTTAGGATATGCACACCATAGCAAGGCCGACACCATGGATTAGAGAGGCCTTTAGTAGAAGACAAGATTCGATTACCAACTTTTCCAACCTTCTATCAAGAGTCCACCAATCGTGAATGTGTAAGCATACAAGCTAAATCACTTTACAAGCTCATCTAAACATGCCAAAAAAAAAAAAAAGTCATTATTGCTTCTCTTTTTTTCCATTCAAATGACATTGTAACCATATATACATATCTTTCATGGAGTCATTGCCCCCTGGCACAATGGGAAATCATAAAAACTCAGATGTCAAAAACCGAATGTAGTCATACTGTTGTCAACAAGAAACTCTACCACACCACACCTCTGAAAAAAGGGAGAAGCACTAACTCTATGCAACGTGGTATACAAAGCTCAGATCATTGTTATTTTCATTCCAATATTTAATGGTTCAACGCATCGGTAGGACCCGTCATATTCTCATGCAATTAACCACAGTACGTAGGTCGACCCTAAAGTGGACTTAAACTATATAGCTTAGACCTTGAGCATGAGATATAATAGAGCTTATTCTTGTCAGTAAACTACTCCACCTCAAAGCTGCTCAGATGCATGTGTAATAATGAGCATACTCAATTAAACATCAAGGTACATTCCTACAAAACTTTAGTCGTGGGGAGCAAACAAGAATAATGGTGGCAGAAACCGGTAGTCAATTTCATAAATCACATACAGAGCCAAACAAACATCAAGAGCATAAGTTAACGTAGTGGGGATGATCTATTCAGGGGTTTGGGAACTTTGCCATTGTCGTGAAGGTTTTGAGCGTGTATACAAAACTGGAGTGGATGCATCCCACTTGAGAGTGAGGGTATATGCGTTGGATGACTAGAACTGCACTTCAAATCTTGCATTCATTACAGTGACAACATCAAAGCAATGGACCATAGCCTTGCGCACCAGCAGCTCCCCCACATAGTATTCTCAATATATATGGATTCAGAAACATATGCCAAATTTCTTCCTTGTGATAAAGAAGCACATAGGGAAGCCTTGGCACTAACCCATTGAGAAATTTGGGGAGTTCTAAAAAAAAAGTGCTATGCGCATAAGAGTATGTATGGTTCTCTCTTACAAGGGCTATGCACCTGATACATGAAAAAGAGAAGACAAAGATCGGATGGAGAAGCTGCATGAAATGGTCGCACATAGATATCCAGTATTCCGACAGCTCTTTGGGCATCATAGGAGGCAGTGATTGAAGCATCTGGCTGCCCAGACCCGAGAGCTCCCATGGAAAAGGAAGGGACATTAGAGCATCAAGTCTTGAGGGCTCCAATGCACCACTGCCAAAGACATCTAAAAAACAGAGAAGCCTGAGGATTCTACCTCGTGGCAAAGCAATATTTTCAATCCAAGATGCGCACTCAGATACAAAAACGGGAGCCCAACCAACTCTGATTTGTCAAGTGAGGAAGTACGCAGAGAGCCTGAAGTCCTTCCATGACAGGATGATATAGCAGCAAAATGCATGAACAGAGCGGGTAGGTGACTGGGACAACAATGGAGAAGGAGAGCGCATCCGCGAACAGAGCTCAAACTTGATAGGAAGTGAGGATGGGGAGCTCGATGGAGCTCAACCCCTAGGAGAGCAGCGTCGACTCTCAAACTGTTGGATATGGACCATCGAAAGGGGGAATCTCATAGTGCACATCCGCCATAGCCGGACTGGAAGGGGGAGCAGGAGGATGCTCGACCCTAACGCACAGACGCGGGAGGGGGAGCAGATGAAGCGCATCCCCGAAAGATTTGGGCAGAAGGGGGGGTATGGGGAGGGTAGGCTCCTCCAACCACCCACCTCACGAAATCAATGCGGGGGGGGGAACGACTTGGCCAACGACCACATGCAGGTACCAACAGCTCTTCAATGCGCACAGGCTCGTCAGCTCGTCCAAATTTTGAAAAAGATGTCACATTCATATGGGATAATGGAATCCGATGAAGCTATTTATTTCCTTATATTTTTTTTTTCTAGGGTTTTCTTGGAAAGAGGGAGGACGAAGAGGGATGAATATCCTTCCCTCCAATCAAGACGGCAACCTCACTAAGAGATGACAGAGATGGGAGAATGCCCAGAGAATGAGTGAGTGGAGGTGTGTAGATGTGAAAGAGAAAGGGGGTGAGAAGGGTTTTAGGGGGTGTTTTTTGTGCAACAATCAAAATTGAACTAAAACTTACTCAAAAAATTAAAAGAAAGAGGTACCCTAGACCAACCGAAGGCCACACGTATTCATCCTTCTCCAAGTGTCAAGGTGCATCTCACGAAGTATGGACACGCAAACTTGGAAAAACCAACGGCTAAAGGCCGACGTCCCCGGCAACGGCGCCAAAATTTGTTGAGAAAAGGGGAGCAACAACCCTAACCGCCTCACATGGAAGTGAGAGGTTTCTCCAAGTTGGGGCAAAGAATGAGAGGAGAGGTTCACCCATGCTCATGGACCAATGGCAACCATGGCCAACGTCACAAGGAGCAAAGGGGAACATCCTCCCAACCATGCACACACACATGCAAATCCATACACCAAGATCATCGCCTTGCACACAAGGAAACAGGAGAGTAGCAAATGACACCTTCTTCCATTACCAAAATGGAGGCCAAGGCCATGGCCAAGGGACCTCCTTTACAAGAAGTGAGCCTCTATTTATAGGCTCTACATAATTCCCCATGTGCTCATTTGGAAAAGTCAAAAAGTAGCACATGGTCATATCTCTCTAGATTCTTTCTAACAACCCACTCTTAAAGAAATGGGTGCGTGGAGAGTTTCCTACGTGGGAATTTGAACTTGTGCAAAAAGGAGGTTCAAGAAAAGGGCTTCAATACCATAGTCTAAAGCAAATATCAAAAAGGGGCTTAGGAGAGTGTTCATATGGACATCTCCTAGATACAAGGAAAAAGGTATTTTTATGAAGGAAAAAGGATGCCATAGTATGGGAAAAAATATGGGCAACCCTTATTGCAACACCCAGGATAAGTAAGTGCTCTCTCAAGTTAGCGAAGTTACAATGCTAATTAACTAAAACCACCTCCATATCATTGTTGGGTAACTTTACATTAATTTCAAATGAAACTAAAGATCCTTCAGAGATCTGTAAAGGTATCCACTCTCCAAGTTTACACATCCAAGTATCATAATAAAATCTAACATACAAAGAGGTACAATTTTTCAAATAGCAAAACCTTATACCTATGTCACCAATTTTACAATGACATATATCCCCTTATATGATGTCTCACCTTATTGTGATATGCCATGCTTATGGTGAATTGTTCTTCCTTCATTGGGTGAAGTCCTAGCTTCCTCATCATTGATTTTGGCATCAAGTTGATTCTAGACCCGCCATCTATGATAACTCCTGAAATCTCCTGTCCAACTACGTTAATTGTGATTCACATACTATGATGATCAATTAATGGGATTTGTGCTATAAATTAGTTATTTAAACTACTCTTTGTGGATATTGGTGATCTAAGTGAGTGAATGATGCTTATCATCTCACTTATAAATCATGCATCCATGTGTAACAATTCGTATAGGTAGACTTGTTGGTATCTATTTGTATGAATTTGATTGACTAATAGCAATGTTGTCGGGGTGCTTCTTGTGGGTTCTGACATCTTACCTCTACTTTTCTGTTGGGCAATTTGATATGCATCCTCTATCATTCTTTCTTTCCTTGACTCCTTTTCCTTACCCATAGGTGCTTCTATGGCCTAAGTTAATATCAAAGTTTTTGGTCTTTGCACTTCCTTTCCACCTTCCTCTTCAGCTCCTCTTCTTTTGCCATAGGGTTTGTTCTTTCCTTGGTTTCCATATCCTTTGTCTTGGAAGTTTTTTGGCTCATCTCTATTTCTTTTGCCTCATCCTTCTTCAGCCATCGAGTGAAGGTTGTTTCCTTGGGACTAAGCACCAAACTCATGTCACTTTTTTGTTGACATCTGATTTCTTCATTCCTTACCACCTCCATCCTAGCTTCCACTATATGGGCCCTAGTCTGAACTCTTAATGGAGAAATTTCAAGCAGTTGCACCACTTGAGTAGTTAGCAACCTTCATAATACTTCTTTAGTCAATGGTGGTTCTATCAAAACATGGAACGTGTTGTTTCTCATGTTTTGGGTTGCGATGGCTTACTCTAGGCAAACCCTGGTATAGTGGTCCCTAAATTCCAGACAGTTGGAGCATGATGGTGCATTCTCTGGTAAAAGATAGTGTGTTCACACATGTTCATACTCTCCACATCTAAAACATACTATAGGGCTTCGGGGCCTATTTTTGAATGTTGAGGCCTAGTCATGCATGTTGTTCTGCATGCCTATGTTAGTGGGAGTAGCATACAAAGTAGGGGTGATTGGAATGTTACCCATAATAGGACTTGGAGCCATCATTGGCTAGGCCATCGATACCACGAGTGGGGCTTGTCTAGTTGGTTGTCCCTAGAATGCAATTGCTTGAAATTTCCCCACCCCCTTCAAGTAGTAATGATTCCAAACTCCATATCCCCATTTCCCGCAAAATTGGTAGACTATTTTGTTCATACACTCAATTTGCAGGTGCCCCTCTTCGTGACATATCATACACCATATTTTTGCCCTTGTCTCTCACTCCCTTAGTTCCTCAATTTCTCTTTGTAGCTTATCCATTTGTCTTCTTTTGTAGTAGCAAACTATTGTTGTCCTGGGATGTCAACCCACTACTCTAGGTGTGATGAGGTTACATTGAACGGAACTCGGGCTTGCTCAATTCTCATAGCCATGGCTACAAAACCTTCTATTCAAGTGCTTGGTGCTAACAAATTGCAAAGATTGTGCTTGATTATCATCAAAAGTGCCTTTTCCAACCATTTCTTTATCAAGAAATCTCTTGGAGCTGCCGGTTGATTTGCCACCAATGCCTTTGCCTTGGTCATTAGCTCTAAAAATGACTCATCTTTTCTCATATTCAAATTTTCAAGCTCATCCAAGACTTGTACAGTGGAATTTGCTAGTTTGAATGTAGAAGAAAATTTAGTTTTCATTTTGTGCCACATTGTGAAATGGTTATCCTCAAATTGGATGTACCATTTATAGTGAGTCCATCTAAAGTTGTTGGGAATAGAGCCATGAAGGCATCAGTTCGTCCTTCTAACCCTCTACTTTTACATAACACCATAAACTGCCTAACATGGTCATCTCGATCTTCCACCAAAGCTCCTTAAAAAATAGGAACATTGATGTTGATTCTTGAAAGAAGTATCCTTAGATCTCCTTTAGCCATCCCCAGACATGATTTGCCTTGGAAAATTCCCCAAACAGTAATGTTCCATTCTGGACTAAGTGGTGTAGGCTCTGAATGAGTTCGGGTCATAGAAAGTGCAAGTGTCAATAGACAAAGAGCTATGAAACCCTAGTCCCATTGTGCATGCCAAAAATTGCACACTATTTGACGGTGCAACTAGAGCCAATTTTTTATGAGGAGACAAGGGAGTCAGCACAATGATCAAGAGTTCGGACTGCATAGATCACAAACCCCCTTGGCCTTACATGTTAGCAGATTTTATTGCACGATGGTAAAAAAGGTGGACTCGCTCAAGATCAAAAAATAATCCGAACAGATGTGATGTGCTAAGCAATAAGTGAACCCATTGAAATTTATATTACTTCATAAAAAGGTATTACAACCTAGTGCATCCACCAAGCTTTCTTACAAAATATCCAAGGAGAAAAGACCCTTCCATATTGGAGAATATATCTTCCATGAATTTTGTCATCATTGAATATATGCAAAGCACTAAAGTCAAGGAGCCCAAGCATCACGATCCACTCAGAATTTGTATGTAGCACTTTGCCTTTCCTTGCAGAGATAGTTTTATGCAATTCACAAGAGATTCTAGTTTAGTCTTTACATCATGGAGACTTCTAATCTGACTATCAACCTCCTTGTGTGGATTATCAAGAAAATCCATGCAGCTATCAATCAATGGTGATCTAACAAGGAAATACTTAATGAATGTTGCACTCTTAATCGTATAATTTTATAGGTGATTAACCTATGACATACCATCCAACGTGCACTATCTTGAAACACAATCCAACAGTTCAAGAGTAGGAAGGAATTTGCACCACTATCCAAGAAAATGCAAGGGTCCAAAATATGTGCCCAGCCTAGAGGAGCCACCTTGACTCTAGACATCTAGCTAGCAGGGGAACAAGTTTTAAGGCCCTTCACAATCACATTGCCAAGATGTAGCATTGGTGGAGCGTCATGGCTCAACACGTGGTACCGCCTATATTGGCTGACCTTTAGTTTCCAAGTCCTATTGGCCTTGAGGAATTTTGCAATATCTCTTTCTACTTGAGTGGTATATTGCTACTTGGATTGTTTTATCCCAAGGGTGGACTTCCTACTACACTTGTTCAATGTTTTGAACAGTTCTCTGAGCATAGTATAAATTGGCTTAATTCCTTTTGGGAAACTCTAGTTACCTTAGTAAGCTATCAATCATGAGTGATTTCATAAAAAATGATGGACTACACATAGAGAAAGATGTTTAGTAAATCATAAGACCATCCCCATAATTTTGGGGTTCAACAGTCAATAGACCAGTGAGCAAAGATGTGTTAATAGCTTGCAATTCAAAGAAGCAATGCTAATGAAACTTTGCAGTCATGTACTAGATAGTATGCTGAATCTACCATGCTTTAAATCATGACAAATGATCAATCATGCACTGAGAACAAGCTCTGAGAAGATCATTGTTCTGATGGAGTTATAGCAGAGAAGTGAAATGAGAATGTAATGATCATATATGTATTAAATCATACACAAATAAAATGACATTGGCAATCATATATTGCTCAATGTGTGAGAGGTGAATAAGCTATGAGATAAGCTTTCACTTCACAATGAATCTCTTCAAAATGATCTCATGGGATCGAGATAACACGCGGGACATTTGATCCTCTTCTTATAGTTGTACTTGGAGCCAAAGTTTGAATTCAAATTCAAAGATCTACCTAAAAGGTGAATCCTAGAGTATAGGATAGATTCCGTCATCACTCAACAACCAAATGATTCATGATTTAGAGATTCCTAACTCCACATGGATGTGAACCACTTTTACAAAGGTAAATGTGAAGGAATTTTACAAGAGGTTGATCATATGAAGCTTTTTATAAGTTATGTCAATAAATCAAGTATGAGCTAATTAACCAAGTATGTGGGCTTGGTTTTAATTGCACCAATAGCTCCCCCTCAAGCCTAACATGCTTTGTCTTCATTTCTCCTTGATTTTCTACAAACCAATCATCAATTTGAACCTATTCATCTTTGTTCCATCCAATCACTTTGTGAGTATATCTGCACATTGTAAATGAGTTGATACATAAGATAGCTGAATATCCTTGCTAAGCAATTTCTCCCTTACATAATGATAGTGCACTTCAATGTGCTTAATCCTTGCATGATATACATGATTAGCAGCCAAATGAAGTGAACTAGTGTTGTCTCCAAAGATTATTGGAGTGTAAGAGTGTATCTCCAAATCTACATATAGTTGCTTACACCACATAGCTTCTTGAGTTACATTTGCCAAACATCTATATTCTACTTCTGTGGAAGATAAGGCCACAATTGGCTGCTTCTTAGATGACCATCATCCTTGGAGCTAGCCCAATCTGCATCAAAGAACATCTTTATATCTATGTCAGAAGTGAAGGGATAGAACAACCCTGAATTTAGTGTACCCTTTAGATACTTAAGCACCCTTTTTGCAGCTTCCATATGAGGCTTCCTTAGTGCATGCATAAACTGACTCAATGTACTTACTCCATAGGCAATGTCTACTCTTGTTAGAGTAGCATAATTGAGACTTCCCATGAAGTAGGTTAATAAACCAAGATCACTGAGTTTAAATTCTTCCATTAGTTGAGCATTAACTTGCTTGATACCATTAGCACCATTTCCTATAATTATGATGTCATCCACATAGATACATGAGTAACAAGCCTATGGTTCCAAGCTCTAGCAGCTTTCTTGAGACCATAGAGTGCCTTCCTTAGCTTGCATACATAACCTATTTTATCTTCATCTTCAAAACCTGGTGGTTGTGCCATATGCACTTCTTCTTATATCCATCCATTTAAGAATGCATTCTTGACAACTAACTGATATAGATTCCAATTTTCAGAAGTAGCAACACTTACAAAAACCCTAATTGTTGGCATCTTTGCCATAGGTGAAAAGGTTTTTTCATAGTCCACTCCATGAGTTTGGGCAAATCCCTTTGCCACTAACCTTGCTTTGTATCTATTTATAGAACCATTTGAGTTCTTTTTAATTTTGCATATACACCTGGATCCAGTTACCTTCATGCATGGCTTCTTGGGAACTAGGTCCCAAGTATGGTTTTCTTGGAGTGCTTCTACTTCTTCTTGCATGGCTTCTCTCCATTCTTTCTTCTTCCTAGCCTCTTCAAACGAAGAAGCCTCTTCTATCATAGACTGTTTAGTGGTATACACACAATGCTTGGTGACTAACGATGTATCATAGCCACACCTTATGGGTTTTTTCTCTCCCTTTGAGATCTCTTGATTGCTTGATTTGAGGACTCTGGTATGTCTTCTAATTGCTTGAGTTTGATCTTGCCTCTTGACTTCCAAGCCTTGAAGTCAATCTGCTCTTCATCCTCTTAGTTAATATCTTCTGGTAATTGTTGATCTTCTTGAGTGAGGATTGGGAAAATCATTTTCCAAATCATATGGTAACTTGAATTTCCTACAATCATCTTCAAACCATGAATTATTTTCATCAAACACTACATCCCTACTAACTATAAATGCTTTGTTAGTGGGATTGTATAGCCTGTACCCCTTTTGGTTTTCATCATACCCAATGAATATACATTTTTCAGCTTTATGGTCAAGTTTCCCTCTGATTTGTGAAGGAATGTGTGCATAAGCAATGCACCCAAATATTTTGCAATGGTCCAATGACGGTCTCCTACCATTCCATGCTTCATAGGGTGTAATATCATCCGAGGATTTGGATGGGAGCCTATTGACCAAGTAGGTGACTGTGGAAATAGCCTATGCCCATAGGTAATTAGGTAGCTTCTTCTCATTCACCATAGACCTAGTAGCTTCAATAATTATTCCTTCTCTCTGCCACTCCATTCAATTTAGGAGTATATCTTGTTGTTACTTCCCTCTTTATGCCTCTATCATGTAGAAATGAATCAAATTCATTTAAAAAATACTCACCACCTCCATCAGATCTGATCATCTTCTAGCTCCTTCCTGTTTGGTTTTCAACTAGTGCCAAGTACTTTTTGAAAAATCTAAATACCTCATCCTTATGCTTCATAAAATAAAGGATTTTCCATCTACTATAATCATCAATAAATGAAACATATTACCTCGAACCTGAGATTGATGGATCTTTGCTAGGACCCCACACATCAATGTGTACAAGCTCCAAATAGTCTTCATGAATATATCCCTTCCTGTTGAATGGTTGCTTGTGATCTTTGCCAAATTGGCATGCTCCACATTTGTATATCATATGTTGCTTGGTCACATTGAGAATGCCAAGCACACTTTGATCCTTGCATATTTGCTTCAAAGTTCTTTCTCATATGTGCCCTAGCCTTTTTTGTCATATTTCTAACTCAAATAGGGTTTGATCTCTATAATTAAATAGTGCTATGTTCCTTGTGTCTTCAATCCCAAATGTAAATAATCTACCAGACTTCTCACCTTTAGCAATCCTTTTGAATCCTTGTTGAGGGTCTTCCACATATGCTCCATGCTTAGTGAATCTAACCTGTAAGCCTTTCTCAAAAATCTGCCCAACACTAATTAGGTTTTTGGTTATAGTTGGCACATACAAAACTTTACTCAAAAGGTTCATGCTACCATCAGATGTCTTGATATTTGCAATTTGCTTGACTAGTTGTTTAGTATCATCACCTATCTATACTTCATGCTTCCCTTTGGGTTCTTCAAGGTCAGATAATAAAGCTACATTTCTTGCCACATGATTGGAACAACCTGAATCAATATAGAAAAGATGTTCATCATCTTCACCTTGCTTGGATGTCATATTCATGATGAGTACTGAATCTTCTTGGTCTTTTGTATAGTTTTTGTAATCTCTTCTTCCTCTGAAACCTCCTTGATAATTGTTGTTGGTGTAGCCTTGATTGTAGTTATGGTTGTACTTGCCTTCTCCATTGTTGTACCTACCTCTATTTTGTCCATGTCTACCTCTATCGAACCTCTTCCTCTTTGATTCCTTGTATTCTTGAAGCATTCTTCTCTGGTGTGGTTGGTAAGACCACAAATTTTGCAAGGTGAATTTTTGTAGGATCTCCCCCTGCCTGGCTTTCCTCCTCTGTCCCTTCCTCTAGCACCTCTTCCTCTTCTTGCATAATTAGCTTGAGAGGTACTAGCTTCTTCTTCATTCTTCTTGTTTTTACCTTTATCCTTAGCTTTATTCTTATCTATATAAAAGGCAGAAGATTGATTACCTCTAGAGTTGTCACCATCCTTGTTGAGCTTTGTCTCATGAAAGAAGAGTTGCCCCATCAAGGTGTTGAGGTCAAGTATTTGCATATCCATGTAGAGGTCCATTGTTGTGGTGAAGGACTCCCACTTGTCATCAGCTTTGATGCCATTAATGATCTGCATTACTATGTGTTCTTATTCTATCTCCTCTCCAATGCTTGAAAGCTGGTCAACCACATCTTTCATCGTGGTTACATAATCAACCACTCCTTGCTTTGGTTGTTTCTTTAGAGTTGTAAACTCCATCCATAATTGATTCTTCCTAGCTCTTGTATTTGATGAGAAATATGATGAGAGTACTTCCCAAGTCTCTTAGGAGGTCTTGCAATTCCTAATGTGTGGTAACAAGAAATAAGAGATTGAGTTTAGTAGATAAGACCTAGGAAGAGCATCCTTTTCACACCATGTGGTCAACCTTTCTTGCTCTTCCCTTATAGGTTGATGCTTGCTCCTGAAGATTGGCATTTCTTCATCTCCTAAGAGGTATCCATATAGAATTCTCCCTTGCCATCCTTAGTGACCATGTTGATTAGTTGTTTCTATCCAATTTGTCAATGAAGGATGGAAATCCATCTCCCATCTTGTTTGTTGTTGCTCTAATACCACTGTTGGAGGAGATGGTAGATAGTCCTCAAGAGATGAAGTGGTGTTGCTAGATCCTGCTTCACACCTGCTAAGAATGATTGTTGGAGAGTGTAGTGGGCCTCTTTAGCTAGCTAATGATCATAAATAACCATAAATGTTGCTTGGAACATGATCCACTAATCAATGGATCAAAACCGATAGGTAGGAGTTGATCCAAGATCAAGAAACTTACTATTTTTGTTCCTACACATGTTCAATGCTTTGAACAGTTCTCTGAGCACAGTAGCAATTGGCTTAATTCCTTTTGAGAAAATATAAGTAGCTTAGTAAGCTATCAATCATGAGTGATTTCATAAAAAATGATGGACTACACACAGAGAAAGATGTTTAGTAAATCATAAGACCATCCCGACAATTTTGGGATTCAACAATCAAGAGACCAATGAGCAAAGATGTGTTAATATCTCGCAATTCAGAGAAGTAATGCTAATGAGTCATGTACTAGACAGTATGCTGAATCTACCATGCTTTAAATCATGGCAAATGATCAATCATACACTGAGAACAAGCTCTGAGAAGATCATTGTTCTCATTGAGTTATAGTAGAGAAATGAAATGAGAATTTAATGATCATATATGTATTAGTTCGTACACAAATACAATGTCATTGGCAATCCTATATTCCTCAATGTGTGAGAGCTGAATAAGCTATGAGATAAGCTTTCACTTCACAATGAATCTCTTCAAAATGATCTCATGGGCTCGAGATATACATGGGACATTTGATCCTCTTCTTATAATTGTGCTTGGAGCCAAAGTTTGAATTCAAATTCAAAGATCTACCTAAAAGATGAATCCTAAAGTATAGGATAGATTCCTTCATCACTCAACAACCAAATGATTCGTGATTTAGAGCTTCCTAACTCCACGTGGATGTGAACCACTTTTACATGTGAAGGACTTTTACAAGAGGTTGATCATATGAAGCTTTGTATAAGTTATGTCAATAAATCAACTATGGGCTAATTAACCAAGTATGTTGGCTTGGTTTTAATTGCACCAACATTTAGGATGAACATTTTATCATCTTGACAATCAATTCTTATCGTATGATCAATGAACTAATGATTGGAGAGGAAGGTAATGAGAGAGAAAGTGTGATGATGGGTGCACATAAGACAATAGGAAGATGATTGCAAAAATGATTAAGTCCCATGAGAAGTCTGATTTTTAAGAGACGTATATAAGAATATTTTTCAATGAGATGGAATTGGCACAATTAGATAAGGCTACCCATACAATGAGGGATAAAGGTAATGAGTGCTAGTAAGTTAGACATACGATGAGGGGTCTGAGTTTTGGCACTATCTATAGGCCTCAATAGCATGGTGAGTACCTATGCACGAAGTTAAGGACTTGTGATGAAAGAGACTATTCCTCTATCACCAACAAGTGCATATAGAGGGGATTACACATTTAAATTATCAATCCGAGAAGTATCTTGAACCTAATCGAGTGTATGAGGACTTGCACTTGCACAAAGGTCAATGAAGTGAGAAAGCTCTCATGGCATGCAAATGAGTATTATCTCTCACATTCATTATTCATACAGGTGGAAATGGTGCCATGATACATGAAACAGCGCTAAGCACAAAAACGGACTTTTCTCTGAGCTCTCAACTCAGAATATGGTCAATAGTGGTTCATTTCGAAGCTCTTGATGAGACGCATCCAATAATCATAGTCATCTCCGATTTTGACAAATTTAATTCAAGATATGGGCAAAAAACAGAGCTACACAACTCATCTAGTTTCACCACACCTCCTCACACCTCACACACACATTACACACTTCAGAAAAGCAATGAATTGGATAGGCAATGCTTCCATGGACTCATTCCAAGCTACAAGCACACATGCAAGTTCACGAGCATGGAGATACAAGAGGAAGAAGAAGCAAATTCGAAATTCAGAGCTCTCTCTTACTCACAATGGCAAAAAATCTTTACAAAGTGTCCTCAAAGGACTTATACACATGTGCCCTAAAAATTGGTCCTTTCACACAAGATAGCGGCACTTTATTATAGAAACCCTAATTTCCTACTATTTTACAAGGATTATGATACAATGTTTGAGATTAGATGCCCATAATTTTGAAAATTTTGGGGCTCCTCTTTTATGCTCTTTTACTCTGCAACACTCTCCCCCTCTTTGTCTCTATTGTCCCTTGACATGCTTTGCTTCATGTCTTCATTGGTTGTGTTAATTTGGGCTTCCATGCATGTGTCCAGTGGCTAAGAATGTGATATTCTTAGTCATGCATTTCCGCTTCTCAACCTCTCCCTCTTTTTAACTTTTGATCTTCAAATATTCGTTTGTCTTCACAAATCTGACCCTATTTTATTTCTCTAGCATGTTTACTTCTTTCCACTGCATGCACCTAATGGATGAGGAAGCGGTGTGTAACCTCCCCTTAAAAGGTCCTAGTTGTGATTCTTTGTTTCCACTCTTCGGGACCTGTCCCATTGGTATTGCAGCCTGATGTGTGCCCCTACGATGCTTTGGGCAAAGGGTGGTGCTTTTTATTGAATTGTCTTTCTTTTTTATTTTCTTTTTCTTCTTCCATTGCTTGATTCTCCTGTCTCTCCTTCCACACGTCCCCCCTCCTGAACTCTGTCATCTTCGACAGGCTCTGGAAGTCGACGAGAGTACATCTTGTATATCTTTTTCTCTATTTCATTTAGCAGATTAGCTTCATGTATCATTAGTTGCTTCCACTGTTCCGACTTAACACCGTCATGTGGTGGTTGGCGATGATCAGCAAAAAAACTGAATTCATAAGCTACTAGTCTTGCGTTTAGGTTAGTGGAAATCTTCAGGAATACTTTTGAGTCAATTTCAAAAAAGTCAGTGAAGCATACTTCTTCAAAAGTTTGCATATAAGTACTAGACAAAAACATTATTCTCGAGTAGTAGGCCATAATAGTCAGTCTGCTCGGCATGATAGAAAGATCAAATACCAAGATATTTGTTCCTTGATTAATGCCAATAAAATTCAAAAATGTATATTTTGCATGCTTGAAGACTTTGAGTACTGTTAGAATCATGCTGAGTATTTTATTTGTTATCTTGATTGTTAGATCAGGAACCTTTGCGTATCACGATAGCCAAAATTCTATGGTCCTGACCATGTACTCTTTCATGGGCAGATAGTTATGTGGCAGGCTAAGGAGTAATGGAAAATTGAGCCACTGCTTATTCAGTTTACCTTGACTTTTAGCCAGTATCATTGATGTGGCACAAGAAAAATGTTGGATTAACCTGGAGTAAATATGATGCTTGTTGCCAATGCACTCGCAATGTTGGATTTTTCTCCAAAAACTTTCTCCGCCAGACGGGATCGACAGCTTCAAACTCCTGTTGAGTGTACTAAAAAGTGGTTGCTTTAAAATTTAGCTGCTCGTATGGATCCTTTCTCGTGGTCTTCTTGATGTATCTTCAGGTTTGTTCTTCCATGATTCCATATGAGAGGTTGAAGGGCTTGATTATCGCTTCTAGATCTTTTCTTTTGACCTAGGCCTCTTTCATGACTTTATTCCTCGGTTTGTTTTCTCTTCTCTTGTGTAAGTTGATCTTCCAATGATGACAACTTTGCCTGCAACTCTCGTATTCCTGTATTTTCAGTGCTTTCCAATGGCTGACTCAACAAAATAGAGTTCATTAGTTCTTTATTCCTCAGACGCAGATTGTCGACTTCATCCATGTACACTTTAATCTAATGTTCTAGTAATTTACTGTGATTGATCATTCTTATTTTTTCCACTTCATACATGTCTTATTGCTTTTTCATTGTCTTCACTTCAACTTGAAGTTTTGATACGAATGTAGTCATTTCCTATAATTTCCTTTTAGCAACACATTTTCTTCCTGGAAACAATTGCATTCTTCTGTCTTACTTGCCAAGTCTTCTATCTTTTGAGCGAGTTCTTTTTGCATGGCTATATTCTTGGCAGAGAGCTCTTCACTTATATTATGAAATCAACTTTGTGCTTCAAATAATTCTATCTTCTCCTCATCCATCAAGAGTGTTTGAGCATTCATGGTCATGTCAATCATGTTTCTTACTATAGGTTTTAGCTGGTTTATATCTAAATTCAGCCAAGTTTTTGATATAACTAGTTCTTCTTCTATTTGCACATCTTTGCCTTGTGCCATATGTAATGTTTCCTGGTGCGACTGCCTTATATGAAGGTGAAAACTAGGTTCAGCCATCACAATGGGGTTGATGGTGTCTTGTATTGTTGGTTCTTCAGATGACCTTTTATGAGAGTCGATCACCACATCCAAGGGTGATGATTCAGCAATGACTCAGATAGGTAATACCCGTTCTTCATCTTGCATGTCGGTGATGGTTGGTTCCAACTTTGGACATACCATTGTTTTGGACTTTTGAGGTGATGTTTCCTTGAGGGATATCTTTGTTTGCTTGTTCAATTGTATGACATGTCCGCCTTTTATTGTTGCTTCATTCAGAGACTAGGCTTGTGCTCCTTGCTCATCTTCCTTTTCTACTGATCGCTAGACTTGATTGAGTTCCTCCCATTCTTCTCCCACATGTTCATCCATTTGTATATCAGTGTTAAGTGTATCATGATCTTGTGATGACTCATCATCTGAACTTGAAACATCTAATCCCAATTCTTTATACCTATCTTGTTGAGATGCATTCCTTGCTGCCTGTGATGATTTTTGTGTACTTGCCTGATGGTACTGGTGGCCTTGTACCGTAAGGTTGACTTGACCTCTCATATAAAAATGTGTGGCTTCTAATGCGGTGGAGAGATCTCTTCTTGTAATGGTTGGTGTTGTTGTTAATGGCACCTTCCGAAGTTCATGTGTTCTCTTAGATTGTGGGGTTTGTGATGTTTTAGCCATTCGAGCTCGTTTTGCAACTCTCATAGTTGCTTTGGAGTTAGTGCAAACTTCCTCCACTAGGGCTACACCCTTCCTTATCTTTGGTATAGTAGAAGCCTTCACATGTTTTGCCATTTCCGCGGTTGAGATTATAGGCCGTAAACAGTCTTTCATGTTTAATGCTTAATAGATAAGCAGTGTCAAAGAGGAGCTTCCATTTAAAAACTTCTTGTGGCCCCATTGCTTTTTGGCTTCAAATATGCACTCTTGAATGTATGGGGTCAGATTGATTTGGTTCCCAAATTGTTTAACTGCATGGGATAACAATTGTACAACCACCTTCTATGGAGTTGTATATATATGCGTATTGGGGAAGCAGAAGTGTTGATGTACTAGTCTCACTTCTTCTTCAATATCGATTCTATTGATATAAAGAAAGTTCTTTTTGTCACCTCATGGCATTCATCCTTTAGATCTCTGAGACCATCCACTATCCAGTCGAATGTTGTCTGGATTAGCTCATGTGTGAAACGAATATTCTAAGATTCCCCATTGTGATCTAATACCATAGCTTCGAGGATAGATGGCTTATCAAGCACAGGATGTAGGGTATTCATGACTTGGGTGCATTGTTGAAAGTCAGGTTTATAGATGGGAAGCTTAAAATATGCCTCAATTCCAGCTTGTGTCTACACATTCACTATGCTTGGCATATCATGCAAGATTCTAAAGTCTTGAGTCATTATTGGGAATTGATGCTCCCTGTCCATGATCTTTATAGTGATGAGAAACAAATGCTCGCTTGCTAGATTGTCATCTCTGAACCAGTGTCCTCGGGCCTTAATAGCTAATTCCAGAGGAAACTCTAATATTTCAGTCTCATGGGTGGCTTCAGAATCAAATGATGCTTCCTTGGTAGCTTTAGAGCTTGAGGAATCCATTTGGAATTGAAGGATTTAATGATTACTACCACACTTGGAGGAAGTTCTTTAGTGTTTTGATTGTTCACTTTGTGTGTTGTGTCCCCACTCATAGAGTGTATAAGGAACATAGTACCTGGTCCTTTTATAATTGATTATTTTTTCTTAGGCTGCAAAGGAAACAAAAACTATTAGTGACATAGTCGAGGCGATTTTATTTATTTTGTTACTATTCAAGGTGTTTATTATTCCTCGTGACGGAAATGTGCTCACTTAGTAGTACAGTGATGTTGTTGTGCCTAATGCATGGTCTTGTAATGTGGCCCTATTATGCTTACTCGAGGTGCATAGGAATCATCATGAGTGCAAGAGGAATTTCCTGCTCTAATCATTGTTGACGCTATTTCAGACTTGGGAATCCACATGTGTCTAGCTTTGGTGCTTTGAATGTTTTCTGGAAGCTTCTTATATTTGCTTGAGGTAGTTGGTTTTGCTATATTTTCACTCTCCATTCGTATTGCGTTTTAGTGTAAGTTCCTACTTGTTCCATTGGTGGCATTTGGGTTATGGTAGTTTCTTGTCTTCTAAAGAGTTGTCTGTATTGCCTGTGATCTCTACGTAAATTTGTTGGCTACTCCTTGATGATCTTGATAGTTGTCTTTGGTATCCATATTTGATTCCTTCAAGTTTGGGTTGCCTTCAATATCTTTGATATCAACGCTTGCACTACATGTGTGGACCTATCTTTGATCAATGGTTCAGGTCAATGTAGCTTTCGATTGAATTCCTTTGGGTTCTCCATTACTTGAGATTTATAGTTGTCTAACTGATCCTTGCAAACCCATATTTGTCACGTCCCTTTCCTCACTATTGAATGGATTGGTGTTGAATTCATTTTTGGTCGTTGGACTCCTAGTATCTCATCTGTATTAGGACCCTCACTTGTTCCCTCCCATTGGCTAAGTTGAGATGATGGGATGAGTTGAGTATCATGAGTAAGAAGAGTAGGGGTTTATGGGCTTGAGGCAGGAGTGGAAATTAGTTGATCAGGGTTCGTCATTGGTGGAGAGTCACATGCAGACACACAGTTGGCATTGTTACACTTTAGACCGATCTTCTTTAGAGGTTTCTCATCTAGTTGACGAAAGACTTCTCTGTGTCCAATCTTCACGGATATGTAGCCTAAGGCTAACTACATTGTTACTTCGAATTTGTATATCCAGTCTTGACCCAACACTAGCTCTTCCACTAGATCGTCATCTTTACAGACTAAAAACTTTTGATGCATTGAATGGTTACCCAGGTGTAGAGATAGGCTGACCTCTCTTACACATTCAATGGTGTTTCCTCCTATGCCCACCATGTAGGCCTTAGTTGGAATAAGTGACACACTTATTTGTTTAGCTAATGAAAAGCGTATACAACTTAATGTTGCCTTGGTATCAATCAATGCATCTACCAAGTGGTATTCCTCTGTTATGATTCCCAGATTTAGGTAGGGTTGTCAGACTTGTCGTCGTACAGTCGTAGGTTCTGCCGCCCTATAGTTGGCTATGGGAATTGGTTCCTCTCCTTGGCGATATCTCTCATCTCTTTCTCTCATCCATTCTTTTTGTTTTCGTATGCATTCCAATGATTCAAGCCTCGCTTCTTCTCTTATTCTCTCATCCTCTTCCTTTTGGTTCCTTGCTTTAAGTAATCTACTCATCATCTCGTTTGTTAAGGGTTATAAGTATTTCTTCACACGACAGACACTTATGTAATTTGGTAGGACTTCTCCATCCAGGGTGGCTAAGTTTATCGTTCCATTGGTAGAAATACGGTTAATTACCAGTGGTCCATGCCCTCGCTTTTGCAATTTCTTTGTGTGTTGCTTTAAGGTGTATATACTAAGACTAAATCACCCTCTTTGAGTCCCTTATCTTTAATATGGGTGTCATAGTAGGCCTTTTGTCACCTCTTAGTTGCATAAATACTTGCTACCACTTGTAATCTAGTCTCATGCAATCGTTCAATCTGATCCAATTGTTGGGACAATTCGTGTCCAATCCATTCATATCTTTCAGCTACTCGAAGAGTAGGAATCAAGAAATCAATTGGTAAGATTGCATTTTGAATATACACAAGATTGAAAGATGTTGTGCCTATAGCAGTCTTATATGCAACTCAAAAAGCCCAAATGGCATGATGTAATTGTTTATCCCAATCTGACCGTTTATTATTTACAATCTTGGTTAAAATGGTACATAGCACTTTATTAGAACTTTCTGTGTGTCCATTAGCTTGAAGGTGATAAGGGGCCGATTTCTTATGAATTATTAGGAATTCATTCATCAAAGTTTCTATTACTTCATTAATGAAATATGTGCCTCGATCACTCACAATTTCAATGGGTAGTCAGAACCTTGTAAATATATTTTTGAAGAGAAACTTGGCAGCAGTTCTTGCATCATTCTTTCTTGTGGCCTTTGCCTCTACCCATTTCGTTAAATAATCCGTGGCTACAATTATATATTCAGCATGAGACCCTTTATCTGGAGGGCTAATTGGTCCGATGAAATCTATATCCCATTTACTGAAAGCTCTAGCACTGATCATTCGTCACAGTGGCATCTCATCTCTTCGTATAGGATATTTCATTCTTTGACACACATCACACCTCTGAACATACGTCATCACATCCTAATATAAAGTTGGCTACCATAATCCAGCAAAGAGAATCATTTTTGCAGTCTTGTCAACCGAAAAATGACCTCCTACAACTCCAGTATGGGCCATCTCCAACACATAGATATACTCGTCTTTGTGAACACATAATCGTAGTTGGTTGTCTTGGCCGCGTCTAAATAGTTATCTCCCTATAAGGGTGTAATCTTTACTCTACTCCTCTAGAGCTATTTTTCTTGCTAGGCTTGCTCCTTCCAGGTATTCAGGTGTCTTTAAGAAATTCACTAAAGGAAAAATCCATCTAGGTTCTATTGTGGAGTAGCATAGCATAGAGTTCTCCTCAAGTCTTGCTTCTAGGCAGGTGGGACAACTCGTTACATACATGTGAGCATCTTTATGCATTCTTGGCCAATACACTCCTAATCTTTTTAATTCTTGTACTGTGGCACTAATACTTCTATGTTTCTTCCATGGGTTTATGTGGGCATGTCTTAACCAAGTTTCTTGTTCATCCTTGTCTACACACCTTAGTAAAAGTCCATTGGAATCTTGGTTGTATAGTCTTCCAGGTACAATGTGAAGATTCCTAGTCTTCCATAATTGTTGGGCTTTATCTAAATTAATCCGATGATCAGGTCCATGGGTGAGTATAGGTATCAATTTTTCAACCCACTATGGACAAACCTATGAATTAAAAAGATGGGTGTAAGGCAAGTCATTTGCTACTCTAGTTGGGGGTTCTCCATGTGTCATTCGGGATAGATGATCAGCCCTAACATGCATGTTTCCTTTCTTGATCACTACTTCAGAATCAAATTCCATTAATAAGGGAAACCATCTCATTAGACTTCCCATGTTATAGGGCTTATTGACTAGGTATAGTATGGCTTGATGATCAATAAAGTATTTGAATTTGTTTGTCAATAAGTAATGTTGGAATTTCTTTACCGCATATACCATTCCTAATCCTTCTCGTTCAGTGGTAGTGTAATTATGTTCAGCTTGGTTGAGCTGCCTGCTAGCATAGGCTATAGGGTGATCGAGTTTTCCTTTTTCTGCTAGCTATGCTAAGATGCATCCTATGGCAAATTTGGAAGCATCCACATGGATATGAAATGGCTTCTTCCAATTTGGTACTTTTAGAATAGGTGTTGAACTCAGTCTGCTTTTCAGCTCATTGAACGCTTTCTCACAATCTTTAGTCCAATTGAACTAAGTCAGTAAGCCATATAGAGGTCGGGCAATTATGGTGTACATGTGGACAAATCTACGATAGTATCCACAGTGTCCCATAAATTCTTATACTTCTTTTGCAGTTCTTGATCGAGGTGGTTCTAGAATGATTTTGATTGTGTCTTCATCTGTGGATATTCCATTCTTAGATACTATATGCCCTAAGAGTTTTCCTTGCCTTACCATGAAGACACACTTTTTCGGGTTTAGACAGACTCTGTATTGTCTACACTTTTCAAAAATCCTCTTCAACTCGGTATGTTATTTTTTTTTAATGTTTAGGAACTTTGAACTGGTCTTGTGGTCTATTCTCTTCCCTACTAGTCTCTTCTGAATTGATCTTCTCTTGACTTCCTTCTTGTTCTAGGGAGGAAATGTTTCTAACACTAGTTTCTTTATGTTCTCCCTCTAGTTGAAGTCCTTCTTCCTAAATCTTAGGTTCCATTTCTATACTTTCATAATCTTTTGTCCACTCTTTCTCTATCCATTCTCCTTCTTATGTCTCTTGTAGCAACCATGTATAGACTTACATTGTACCCATCCTTGTCTATGCACTCATTTAGGATCAGAACTTCCTCATTGACGCACACATCTAATGTGGCCAATATCTCCACCCATTCGTGTGGCTGGAACTCTTCATACGGGAACACTTGTGGCATATAGGCTAGATCCTCTACTAGTCTAGAGACTCAACAACCTTGTTGCCATCTTAGTCTTCTTTCTTCTTCCCTCTTGGTTGCTTTACACATCCATAGTTGGGTGTCCTCGTGCATCCAAGATTGGTCTTTAGTTCTGCACTATGGACTGATAGGTCATCCTCTTCTTTATGTATAGAGTTCCATTGTACAGGCGGGACATCTCGATAAGCATATGTATGGAGGTTTATTCTTGTAGTTGTGCCCCTATGTTGCAGATATACAGCATCTCTACCCTAGTCTTGCACTACTCTTAGTTGTCTCATAAAAGGTCTTCCCAAGATCATTTCATAATTACTCGCTCTCTCGAATTGACAAATAGCTAATGGGTGCTCAAAATCTACTCCACATGTTGTAAGCACAATCTATAGCAACCCACAGGGGTTTTTTGGTGTGACCATCAGCTAGTTGTAATTTCATTCTTGTGGGTCGTAATGTTGATTTTCCCCACTTCTCCCATATTTTGTTTGTGGCTATTCCTACTCTGGCTCCAATGTCTAGGATTGCCTTTGTGGTGTAACCTCGGAAAGTGATGGGTAGACATGTGTTACCTTCATCTCCTTCATTGAATTCTCCCACTTTATCTACCGGAATCTGAAATGTATGCATATAATTGTTGGCCTCCTTGTTGACTACCTTTATTTCTTTTTGCATGAGTTGCTTGGCCAATCTGGTCCATACTTGGAGTTTGAATTTTTGGAATTCTTCCCAAGTTATAGAGCAATGCACTTTAGTCCCCTTTAGCTTTCATGCTATGTCTGATGTATTTCTAGGAATTCCTCTTCCTTTTGTTCTTATTGTTGGGGCGTGATAAAGTTCTGAATTCCGCTCATACTCTCCTATGTAGTTAGGTAGTGTGTTTATGTTTTCTACTTCCTCTAAACCTTCCTCACAATTCATTTCATGATTCATCATCCCTAGGTTCTTGTCTGCATCCAACTCTCTGAAGGGCAGATTAATGTCCTTGGTCTTTCTCCATCTCTCTTCTTGGACTTTAGCCCATAGATCCTCAAGCCAACTAGCATCTACTTCGGGGATCATAGAACTTCTTTCATGGTTTTCAATGGCTACACTTTCAGCTTTCTCTACAACCCTTCTGCCTTCTGAAGGGTCATGTGCTTTTAAACCTTCTTGAAACTCTCTATTAGGTATTCTTGTTTCTGGAAGGTCTTTTATAGGCTTCTCTAGCGGAGCTAATTCGATCAATTTTTTATAGATTTCTAGCATTTCTCTTTCCAAATCCCCTCTTAGGTGGCTCACTTTGTGTTGTTCTACATTGGGTCCTACTTTGATCCTATATTGATATGCATTTATGGCTAGATCTTTGGCCATGGGATCAGCTAGTACCGACCCACCTTGTTGTTTACATTCCTCTTCCTCTACGGTACTAAAATCATTTCTAAGTGTGGGGGCTGCAGTGTGATTTGACTCCTCTTTGGTATTCTCTTCCTCCTTCCTTTGAGTCCACGTGATTGTTAGTTTCTCTCATCGAGCTTTCCATCTTTGAGTCCATTTTACCTTTGAATTTTCTTCATATTCTTTTGAATCTAGCACTACTTGCGGTACTAGAGTTTTTGGTTTGTTGGTTTCGTGTCTAATTGAGTCTAACCCTTTTGGAACTTCTTTAGCTCTTGCTCTTGTAATTGCCTTCAAGAGTACCGTATACTCTTTGTCACTTCCAGAGGACTCTACCACTTCTACTATGTTCACTTGAGTGGTGTGGTTCGTCTTGTTAGGGTTTTTGGGACAATCCCTAAACAAATCTTCTTTTCTACAATCACTACAATATCCTTCCCACACCTTATGTGGTGGTTGATAAGGAAAAGTGCATTCCCTAATGAAATGATCTCCTCCACATCGGTAGCAAGGTCCTCGAGGGACTAAAGGCCTAATCACAGGTCTAGAAGGTGCTTGGGCTATTGGATTTGTGTACATTAGAGTAGCATATTCAGCTCTGTATCCGTATGATTGGTTGTAGACGCCTTGCCCATATGGTTATTGCTCGTAGGCCTACTCATAATTCATCGACTCAGTTTTGTATGTATAGTGATCTCCCCAGTGCTGATCATAGGGTTGATTATGGCTATCTGTGCTAGTCAATGAAGTAGTTGGTACTAGGGCTGTCTTTGTGTTCTCTTCGGCTTCCACAAATTTCACTAGAATTACATTCTAAGGGTGAGATGGTTGTTGTCCTAAGACCGGCTGTGGTGGATTGTATCCTGGGTATTCATAAGGACGTTGATTTGGAGGTGGGTTTTGGTACTGAGGGTGTCTAGGAAACTCCCTACTTGGGTCTCTAGTTGGGTATCCATATGGCCTAAATTGTGGTGGTTGGACTGGTCTAGGTTGTATATTGTAAGGACAATTTTCAGCATTGTAATTTGTGTATTTCTATTCTATACTGTAGTATTGGGCTTGATTTTGTGTTGGTGGACGTTTTTAACCATATGGGTTTGATGGAACAACTCCCCTATTGCACACATGAGAAGGGTGATCTCCTCCACAGTGTATACATCTCCTTAGCATCCGCATTCGTAATGGGGGTTTGGGGTAATTCTTTTGTCCGTGTACGCCTAATTTCTTGGCCACCAAGTCTGTAATTTCTTCTACATTGTTGCTTGTACTAGAGATGCTGCTAGAATTATCTTCTCTCTTACTCTTGGTTTGGGGAATCTTCAAGTCTTTAGATAAGTTATCTTTCAAATCTATGCATTCCTTCAAGCATTCACACAATGTTTGGAGTCTCTTTACATAGACTAGTGCTCTCAGGGATCCATTGACTAGTCCTTCTAAGAATAATGAAATCATTTTCTGTTGAGTAGGCCTTTCTTCTATGGGGCATCTATCCACATATAGCTTAAATCTCTGAGCCACGAGTCGTACTAACTCTGTAGGGGACTGTTTAAAGTTGTGCATCAATGATGAAGAGTTATTCTTAATGCCAATATTAGTGAATTCTTTTATCATTTCCTGAAATACTTGTTCCATATTTAGGAAACAATTGGGTTCAAGTGGTTGAAACCAAGCCAAAGCAGTATCCATAAGGGTCAAGCCAAATGACTCATATTGAATCATGAAATCTTCCACTTGTTCAGCACGAATCACTTGCTTGAATTCAGCTATGTGATTATAAGGTTCATGGGAGCCATCATAGTAGCTCCTCATGCATTTGGCCACTTGAATTGGTCGTAATCTTCTACTTGATTCTGGTGGTCTGGGTATAACAGAAATGGCTGGATGTCTTACTTGAACTCCAATTCCCCTACCTAATGGTAGTCTCCCGGGCATAGGATTTCTATTTCTAGGTTCTCCATTGGTTGGGGATTAATAGTTAGGATTGGCTCTTGGTGTGGAAAATTGAACATTTGTTGTTCCTGCCTCGAGTTCTGATAAGCATAGCTTTGGTATGTTCTTTGAGGATTTTGGGAAGTAGTTCTTGAGTCTCTAGGGCGAAACACTCGAATGCCTTGATATCTTAATCGGGATCTATCTAGATCTGATATGGATTCCTCATATTTGTGTCAAGGTAGGTGATTCTAGAGAGATCCTCTGGATCTTGTAGCTCATGAATGGTGACAAAGTTTTTTCTTTCTCCCCACAAAGATGAAGGGGCATGTAATAATTTCTCCATCTTGTCTACCATACACACATCAGTCAACGCATCATCCTAAGGGATTTTGTCACCTCTCCAAACTCTGGTTACTTTAGACTTACCTCGGGGTGTAGAAACCCCACCTTCGGCACCTTCACCATTAAGGTGATCCACATTCCCGCTTTCCCGTTGTTCACTTATAGTTTCTGGATAGTCGGTCACTACATAAATTATTCCTCTTTTATCCATATAGAACCCTCCATATTTCACTGCGGGTTGGGGAACTATCGCAGATTCATTTGCTTTCTTCATTCGTGCTACTGTTCTATTTAGTCCATCTATGTAATTGGTAGTTCATGTTGATTGGTGTTCATATACTCCAGAGAGGTCATGTATTCTCTTTCAATGATGGACATAAATCCTGTCAAAGGTACTGAACTATGCATGTCCTCCGAAGCCATCCTAGCTTCTATGTCTGATTCACTAGAGGCATCAGAATACTGGGAATTGGCACTAGGTAAATTTACACTCCTTGCTGATGATATGACACTACATCGCCTTCCTAGTACATGTCCTGAGCATAGGTTCATCCACTGAATACCTCAGTCAATTTTGCAGGTCTCTCAGACTTGTAAATATTCTAGAAGTTGGCTTAGCCCAATTTAGGTTCTCCTTCCTTGGAATGTCCAACTAGTTACTGTTTTTCCATGATACAAAATACTTATTTTTTGAGGATACACGATTGTAGCTCAGTGATGAGTAGCACCTCCTTTAATGTCAATCCGGGAAAACATGAGGATGGTATGAAGACCTCGAACAAGTGATGGCACAAGTGTGTGAGTGAGAAGCACACAAACATGCACACACATACACACACACACATGCGCACACATGGCAAGACAAAGAGAGAAACAATGGAGTCACTTCTATTGCAAAAGAGTTCTCATACAAGTTCAAATCTACAAGCTAACCTCAAAAATGAGCTCTCTATCTCTATTTATAGTTTTTGACTAGCTTTGGTCCTATCTAGACCTAGTCTCCATCCTAGTTAAAAATTAGGTTCTAAGGCTATTTTGGAGGCTCAAACGAGCTCTGAAAATTATGAAAATTGGTGCATAAATACTACTAATACTCCTCAAGCTTGAGGAATCCTTGGCTTGTACAAAATGGAGTAGGAATAATCAAAAATGATTTTTACAATGGTGTGAAGTGACTAAGATCACTATTTGGGAAATATTAATTCATGAAAAATGATAGGCCTATTTGCCAGATCTCCATTGACTGCTTTGCCTACTTGGCCCCTCTCGTTGGCTTCCTTGTCTCGTAAGTCCTTGATTGCCCTGACCACTGCCAACACTCCCCCCTCTCTTACATTTGTCGTCTCTAACAGACCCTTGTTGAGTGGGCCATTGGATGTAGTATTCCACAACATCTGTCGCCAAGTGGTGTTCTGCTAACCTCAGTCCTTTGGCCAAATCAGTGAGTAGTGCATCCTAGTCTACTGGCCCAGGTACCTCCGAATGTGGCATGCATAGCTTCTCTGAGTTTAGAGCCTGTTCCGCCACGAATAATTGTAATAGATGAGATGGTCTGGGTATGAATATCTATGAATGATATTCCCAGAACCCTATGATAAACATTTCTTCAAACGTTTATTTGAAGTAGGCTAGGAGGTATTTGATGCGAGCATGCCACGCATATACAACGTTGATGGATGGTGTGGTGCTCATATCATAGACGAGGTCTTGGTTGCCTTCATTGAATCCAACCGCCGAAAGGTGAGGTTCTTTGACATTTTTAAAGGTCCGAAATGTAACCAGCATTAGCTCAAATATTTTGAGGCACATATGTGCCATGATGTCTGGTACATTCTTGAATCTGATTCCCCAATGTCGAATGGTTGAAATCATGTATGCGTGGTACCAAGTATACATAGTTTAGCCATTTGTCACATCCTTTAACTGTCAAAATTGTTTTGGTGTACTCGGGCCATGATCTTCGTCGAAAGACAAGGCAATAGCAAGGGTTATACTTGATGTATAAGGGCATATTATTCCAAGTGCGCACCATCTCGAGGTATGTCTCAAGTGGGTGTATCCTCCATGTAGGTTGAAATATGTTGCTGTGTGTTGCACTTTCAAGAATTTCATCTGGTGCAAATTGTGTTGCCGAGGTTGGTTCTTTTGTGATGCGTTGCTTTATCTCAGCATTATAATCTGCCATTAATACACAAAACGGAACATACAAATCATCTGAAGTGCCAATCCATCGATGATGGGATAGGTTTTTGAAGTAATCTGATTTGATGACAACCTCTTCCAGTCGGGACATGGACTGTATCTGCACTGCAACTCTATCATCATGGGTTGGACCTACCTTTTCTAATTTTTGCATCCATTATGAAGCTTCGATCTCAAATGTGTCCATTCCTTCCTCTGTTTGTTTGCCCCCTGGTATAGGCATGGGTACATAAGGGTCCTCGAAAGTCTCCTCAACTTCAATTTGATCTAAGTCCTCCGGCTCCGGCTCCGGCTCCACAAGGGGAGAAGTTTGACGCTCATATTGGAGAATTCTATTTTGCAGTTCTGCCAGTTGTGCTCTCAATTCTGCTACCTCTTCGGATGTGTCAGTTGTGGCTGCTACTTCTTTTGGTGACTCTCGCTGAGTGGCTAACTACTTTCATAGGTTATCCCGCTCTTTTTCTAAGGTAGCATATGCCTCTAGGAGGTTGGCATGGGTGTCCAACACGATTTGCATGTTTGCCGATGGGATGGCTTTGAAGCGCTCTAGGTCAATCTCTTGTGGTGATCCTTCCATTGCTGCTTCTAGGTTTTCTTCATTCTATCATTGGAGTCTTTTATTTTCTTCTAGTGCTGCAGACATGTGTTTCCATAGTAATGCGAGATTACGTCGAAGCTTAAGATTGTCTGTTATTTGGGCGTGTAACATTTCATCGAGTTGTTGTTTTTCCTCTGTATCTGGTTGGGGGGGATTGGCCACTAATTGATCATGTTGTGCCTGTAAGGTATCATATTGTTGTTGTAGTAGCCTCTTGTCCTTCTCCAAGTTTATGAATCTTTCTTGTAGCGTTTCATGGGTTCGGAACAGGGTCATATGCTGAGCATCTAAATGCTGGTAATGATGTTGTAATTGAGACATACATTGATACAAAGTATTGAATACATTATTGATACGAGTGGATGTTGGGAAGGTGTCGAATGCTGGAGGGTAGGGAAAAGGGAAAGGGAGTTTGTATGTTGTGTGTGAGAATGTGGAGGTGGGTGGTGGGGGAATGGGAGATTGTGGGAATATGGGGGGAGGGAGAGGCGCAGAAGTGGGTGATATGTCCATGAGGTCATGTGTGGATGCGGTTCTTGGAGTTATTATGTACATGGGAATGGTAGGTGTGGTGATGGTCGTGAAGGTGTATAATGGAGTGTGTAGTTGTGCATATGAGCCACCAGGAGGAATGGGATTTTTGGTGACTTCAGTTAGAATTACAATGCCTGTGGTGGCATTTACAATAGTGGTGGTGTCATGTTGTGCGGATTGTGATGGTTGACTCATAGTTTGTGCTTCACTAAGGGAAGCGGAGACTGTGGCTGTGATGGTAGTGGTGACAGTGGTGGTAGGAGGTGAGGGTGGTGGAGTTGGAGGGGAGGGTGGTAAAGGTGGTGATGGGGGTGCACTTGCGGTGTGGGCTTCGTTAGTGTGCTGTAGGGAGTGAGCTGTGCCAGTGGTTGTGGAGGTGGTGCCATGTGGTTCTGATACCAAAATATTTATCTGCTTCCATGGTCTGAGGGGACGTCTCTCGTGTTGTCGCTCAATTCTCCGTGAGTGCGCAAGGGCGGTGTGCATGGTCTCTGGTACTCCCAGTGCATCAGTGAGCATGTCGAGGGTAGCACTGTATTGATCATCGACACCTTCTTCTTCAAGTATCTGGTTCATCAAGGCCGTTCTTGTTGCCAAAGATAGTATGTGTGGTTCCTGAACCAGGATAGTATCATACAGTCTTTTTAGTTGTTTCATATAAGCTGGGGCTTCTGCAAGTTCTGGTATAATGTGCGGCTCATATTCATGCTCCCCTTCGTCGGATGATCCTTCTTGTTCATCATCTTGTTCCTCTTCTATAGTCTCCTCTTCATCTTCATCTATTTCGATGACTTCTGGTTGAGTTGGATGAGGCTGGTCCATGACAGTTTGTTGCCCACTTAATTTCTCTGCTTCAACTTCCAAATTAGTTGCATTAATTATCCTTGCTACCTCCTCATCAGTCAATTCCTCCAGCGTGAAGCCATGATGGAACTCTAAATCAGTGGGTATCGGTGGGAACACCAAATTGGGCCCTTCTGCACTGTACCTTGGTAATGTGATGGTAAAGGGTTGCACGTGCCTCTAGGGTGGCGGAGTCATTTTTGGTGTCAGGGTCGCGCCTCGGGCCTGTGCACATGGCATCTAAATAGCTCCCCTCATTTTCTTTGAACGAGGCCCTGCAGCTAATATCCTTCGCTGAAAATCTTGCACCCTAGTCCAGATGAGTGCCCTTTGAATTGGCACATCATATGCCAAGCATCGATATACAATTTTGGTAAGTGCACAGCACCCATAGAGCACTGACTTCTGTTGCTTGTACCAACGTTGGTGGGCAAGATGGATTTGGTCAATAATCCAATGCGGCATGTTAATTGTCAGATTTAAGGTGTCTGCTAAGTATAAACTGAACCAAATCTTCTTAGGTGGCATCGTGAACCTTTCTTGAGCAAGGAATGCGAAGTGTTGCATGCACATTTGTAGGTGAATGTGCTCCTCATGTGTGTCATAGTGGTGCACTTTATTTTACCAAAAGCTCAATTTTTCTATCGATCGTGATTGATAGAGGTCCATGCCGCAGAGACAGTGTAGAGCTTTTTCGTACCTGTGCAGACTGCTGGAGATGATGACACAGCAAAAACCTGCAAGAACACTCAAGAAACATGCAAAAACAGCGCACACAAATCGCTCTCTCTCACAAGTGAAATGAGGGAAATGGAAGGGGGAAGGTGATATGACCAAAAAACTGAAATTTTTGCAATGATGGAGATGGAGGTGGGAGATGGTGAGGATGATGATGGTGATGATGAAGTAAGAAAGAGAAAGATAAGGAAAAGTAAAGAAATTACCTACAACGCCAACGTCACAGCTCTACATCTTACCATCACACGCTCGTCCTCAAAGCTCGATCCCCGGCAACGACACCAAAATTTGGTGTAGCTCAGTGATGAGTAGCACCTCCTTTAATGTCAATCCGGGAAGACATGAGGATGGTATGAAGACCTCGAACAAGTGATGGCACAAGTGTGTGAGTGAGAAGCACACAAACATGCACACACATACACACACGCGCACACATGGCAAGACAAAGAGAGAAACAATGGAGTCACTTCTATTGCAAAAGAGTTCTCATACAAGTTCAAATCTACAACAAGCTAACCTCAAAAATGAGCTCTCTAGCTCTATTTATAGTTTTTGACTAGCTTTGAGTCCTGTCCAGACCTAGTGTCCGACCTAGTTAAAAATTAGGTTCTAAGGCTATTTTGGAGGCTCAAACGAGCTCTAAAAATTATGAAGATTGGTGCATAAATACTACTAATACTCCTCAAGCTCGAGGACTCCTCAGCTTGTACAAAATGGAGTAGGAGTAATCAAAAATGATTTTTACAATGGTGTGGAGTGACTAAAATCACTATTTGGGAAATATTAATTCATGAAAAATGATAGACCTATTTGCCAGATCTCCATTGACTGCTTTGCCTACTTGGCCCTTCTCATTGGCTTCCTTGTCTCGTAAGTCCTTGACTGCCCTGACCACTACCAACAACGATACTTAGCTTTTGACGATACACGATACTCCAATTAACATGATACACAATACATGGGGGATTCATGATACACGAAATTGGGTGTTTACATGATACACGATACACGATACTTGCGTATCGTGATACACGAATAGTCATGATACACGATACCTTAGTATCTTGATACATGACAATCATGATACACAATACTTCAGTATCACGATACACAGATGGTCATGATACATGATACTTGAGCAACCACCATGCACGATACACCGGATGTCATGATGCACGATACCTAAGTATCTCAATACACAACAATCACGATACACGATACTCAATGATCAGAGTGATACACGATACCAAGGTATCGTGATAGACGGGGAGTATAGGTATCGGCGATAAACGATACATGCTAGGCATCACGATACATGGGAATTCAAGTATCGCGATACTTGAACTCAACTGATCGTGATACTTGGGCTTAACTCACTCAAATGAAGGACTGTTTTTGAAATTTTTTTGTCTATGTAATTCTTGTGCACTCCTCTTCTCCCCTATGTGCCTGTAGAAAGTAAATTCTCACTCCATCTCATGATATTTGCCTCACTATACCGATCACACCTCTGGTTATGTTTTTAGAGAATTTAAGTTGATTTTCATAGGAAATCTTAGTTGGTCTCACCTCTCTGATGCTCTCTCTTGGTTCTCCCCTTGATTAGCTTCTCTTCTAAGGCTATAGGCATGTGCGATACCAGACCCACGATACCAGTCATCAGATGTCCACAATACTTGCATCAACAAGTGATTTTCCAAATGAATTTTTTGGCTTTTATACCCTTGGACTAACCAAAGGCTGAAAGGTATAGAAATAAGGAAAAAATCCTTTCATAATTTTGGGGAATCTACCTACCTACTCTACTCCTCCTCTCTCCTTCCTACTCTCTACTGCTACTCACTCACTTTCCTAAGTCTACGAACTTTCTACACACACTTTCTAAGTGCAAAAAGATTTGACTTACCAAAGCAGAGTATTCACCTCTTCACAACTCATATCTTCTCCTAAGAACTATTACCATCATGCGAGTTCCTCGGTTGGACTCAATTCCCTGGCAATGGCGCCAAAAAAATGTGTGTACCTAAGCACGAACTTAGGGACTTGTCACAAAAGAGACTATTCCTCTATCACCAACAAGTGCATATAGTCAAGATTACTCATTTAAATTATCAATCGGAGAAGTATCTTGAACCTAATCGAGTGTGTATGAGGACTTGCACTCGCACAAAGGTCAATGAAGTGAGATAGCTCTCATGGCATGCAAATGGGTATTATCTCTCACATTCATCATTCTTACAGGTGGAAATGGTATCGTGATACATGAAACAGTAGTAAGCACAAAAACGGACTTTTCTCTCAGCTCCGAACTCATAATATGGTCTATATATATATATATATATATATATATATATATATATATATATATATATATATATATATATATATATATATATATATATATATATATATATATATATATATATATATATATATATATATATATATATATATATATATATATATATATATATATATATATGTGTGTGTGTGTGTGTGTGTGTGTGTGTGTGTGTGTGTGTGTATATAGAACATTCATTTCGAAGTTCTCGATGAGATGCATCCAATGGTGGTAGTCCTGTCCGATTCCGACAAATCTACTTCAAGGTATGGGCAAAAAATAGAGCTATGCAACTCACCTAGTTACACCACACACCTCCTCACACACACATAACACACTTTAGAAAAGCAATGAATTGGATAGACAACACTTCCATGCACTCATTCCAAGCTACAAGCACACATGCAAGATCACAAGCATGGAGATACAAGAGGAAGAAGAAGAAAATTCGAAATTTAGAGCTCTCTCTTACTCACAATGGCAAAAAGTCTTTACAAAGTGTCCTCAAATGACTTATATACATGTGCCCTAAAAAATGGTCCCTTCACACAAGAGACCAGCACTTTATTATAGAAACCCTAATTTCCTACTATTTTACAAGGGTTATGATACAATGTTTGAGATTTATGCATCGAGAGGACTCCTCTAGTGCATTTACATGGCTTCATGAGGTTTTCATAGGAATTTGAAGAAAATAAATTGTGCCCATAATTTTGAAAATTTTGGGGCTCCTCTTTTGTTCGCTTTTACTTTGCAATAGTGAGCATGTTGATTTTTTTCCTCTTTCTTTTCATACATTTGAAACTTACCTATTGACATGGAAGAGTGTGGTTTGTTTAAGGATTAAGTGATGATCTCATAGCTATTCAGCAATGAGGATTTCAAGAGTCAATACACAAGGGTTGATCTTGTATGATGAGTGATAAAGAAGGGAAGCAATGAGGCATGATATGTGGAACGATGTGAGAATGATGATCAATGAATATGATTTTTATAATTATGATGAGTATATTAATGGAATGACAATGATAAGTAAATTGAAATGACATTGAGAATTGAAGTGAACTAGCGATGAGCACTGTTGAAGTGAAATGAGATGATGAAGTGAAACAAATTATTAGTGAGGATGTGAAATGTGATGAAGTGAAATAGGTCAAGGAAGTTAAATGATGAGTATGGGTAATCATGTAGGCTCGTCAATAAATGCTCTTAGCTAGTAAGCACATTTCCTCCAAGCACGCGTAAGTGTTGGCTTGACTAAACACATCAAATTGTCAAATTGAGAGCTGACCCGATCAAGTTCATAGAAGGATGTGGACTTACATGATGGTTAATGAACCCTATGGACAAAGGAATATGAAATGAGTTTGAATTACCTCACACAAATACACAACAACACCTATAATAGTAGCATACACAAAAATGGGTTTTTCTCTTTATTTCAAAGCTCTACACGAGATGAATATAGTGGAGTTTCTATGCAAATTTGTGTCCAAATGACCAGGTGTCAAGAATCACCTACCTACTCTAAGACTACCTACACTTCACACACACAAGACAACACTAGAAAAAGGTGGGGACGGGTAGAAATCACTTCTTAGTGCCCATTAAAAACCATAGACATGCACATAAGTTCACAAAAAAGGAGAAAAGAGGTGAGGATGAAGAATGGAGACTACTTTTTGTTATCAAGTTTGTTCTTTCATTTAAATTACAAGCACCTTTACAAAAGAGTCAAAAATTGACTTATATACATGCGCCCATATGCATGTCCATTCACTTTAGATAGGAATTCAAAAATAAATCAGATCAGATCTAAGATTCAATTGCCTATTCTATATGATTGAGAGTTTGACACTTGAAGGCTTGTCATAGTGAACATATACAAGGATTGAAGAATATATCATTACAATAGCAAGAAGGAACATATAGAATGAAAGTTTTGGGGAGAGATTCACCCATAAGTACATACATGCCATTTTATTGCTAATTGGCCGATCTTTTATTTTTGTGTCTCATTATTTTCTTCTTCTTAGTACTCTTAGTTTGTTCATCTAAGCTATGTGTAGCCATTTGTACTCCCTGTAGCTATTGGTACTATTGCTCAATACATCCCTTCTCCTGAATTCTATCATCCTCAATAGGGTAGTTCTTGTGTCACATATATGCATGGTAAATATTTCCTCATTTTGATTGATGGTCTTGGCATGTTTCATCTTTCCATTGTTCTATTTTTATGGTCATTAGGAGCTATTCAGTTGTATGAATAAAAATGTAGCTCATATGCTATAAACCATGCATTCAAGTTAGAGCTCTTTCAAAACGATCTCTTAGTTTTGTTCAAAAAAATTCAGCAAAGAATGCCTCCACAACTACAAACATTGAGTGATTGTTTGCAATAGTGTATAGATTTGGAAGACAATCTAGTAGATGACCTAAAAACCCCTCAAAATCCCACAAAATCAGAGGATACAATGAGCAATGCCACCTCTAGCACTAGCAATGTAGAAGAACTTGCAGACTTAGTGGCTAAGAAGCTAGGAGTCCGAGGATAGAGAAATTACCAAAACTCCCCTATGAGAGTGCTGATGTTACAAAGATGCATGCATTGTGGTGGAGACCATCCATCCCAAATTTGTGCAAGAGGAGGGCCAGTGCCACCACAACCCTATCTATACAACACGCAATCAGCCCAAGGACACAATTTGTACTATCACATTGAACAGAAGTACACCAACCATAACACTAAAAGTTGTCCTTTTAATAGACAACATAGACCCTCTGCACCACCACAATATAGATCTTATGGATACCCACCCATGGATGAGGGCAGAGAGGCTCCAAGATACAACCCATACCCAGGACCATCCTTAGCACCAAGACCATATGAGTACATAGGATACAGTCAACCACAACCAGTGTTAGGGGATCACAGAAAACTTAGGCCACAGGTTTGATTAGACTCAAGGAGATTACTATCCCTATGACATAAGTCTGGCAGAATATGACCATGCCGATGAGCAACATTACGATGGATAGAAGGGATGTGAAAATTCTTATGGACTAGAATATGCTAGTCTTATGACACCACCCCTAGGGTCCCAGTTCCAATCAAACCCATAATAAGACCTCCTGCACCAAGAGGACCATGCTACAGATGCAGAGGAGATGACTTCATTAGGGAATGCTCTTTGCCTTACACCCTACCACCCCCATGTGGTTGGGAAGGATATTGTAACGATTGTGGCAAAGATCACTTATTCAGAGATTGCCCAAAGAACCCCAATAACATCTCAACCACCACACAAATCAATGTAATTGAAGTAATAGAGTCTCTGGGAAGTGACAAGGAATACATTGTGCCTCTAAAGGCCATTACACGAGCTAAGCCTAAGGAGAACTTGGAAAGAGAAACATTGTACAAACCCAAGGTTGAGGGGGAGCGAGAACCTGGATTTCAAGTTGTGGAAGATTCAGATGAACTTGAGGATACCTCAAAACTTAAGAAAGTTTAAAGATGAAAAGCAAGACGAGAGAAAATAAAAAGCAAACGGATTAAAAAGAGAATGGAGGAGAAATGACCAAAACAAAAAAAAAAGAGACTAGAGAGAACAAGGTGGCAAGTGAGAAAACCAACGTAGAAGAACAGGTAGGATCAATTCAAGTGAATCCCATGCATGAAGATCTAAACATGTGACTAAAAGCTTACCAGTCCAAGATAAAGGTGGGATCAAGCCTAGAGAAGCATGAAAGAATCTACCCATGAGGAGATCTTGAGAAAGAAAGACTAGAAATATACAAAAAATTAATTGAAATCACCCAAACCACACTAAACAAACCTATACCAACTCTTTCGAAAACCAAAATATCTGAAGCAAAATTTTAGGGATGTGTAGAATCTTTTAATTCACAACAAGAAAAGGAAAAGCAACAAGAGGAATGGAAGGAAGACTTGAGTGATGAAAATGAAGAACAACTCTCTTTAGTACCTGAAATTGAATCTAACTAGCCCAAAGACTTGTGGGCCAAAATTCGAAATGATCAATGGAGAAAGGATGAAAATAAGGAACCACCTTTTGAAGAACTAGACACCTCTAGAAATCAACCAGAATTAGAACCAAGAGCAATCTATGAGGAACTATCAAATCTAGATCATGAAAGAGAAGAAGGAAGGAGGCTAACCATGCTTCCTAATTATACAAGAGAATATGAATAGAAGTCTAAACTTTTCCATGCACCCACAATAAGGGAAAGAGGGAAGAAACTAAGAGATGGAACCTCAAGCACACTGTGGGAGTTGAAGAAAACAAAATTCCAATGTTCATTAACATTGGAGGAGTTGCTTCAAGTCAAACCTCAGTTGTGGAGGAAACTCGCCCAACAGTTGAACTTGGAAGAAACTAACCCACCCGTGGAACAAGATAAGGTGGCAACCACACCCACAATAAAAATTCCGATTGATAAAGTGGGGGAATTTAGTGAGCGGGGTGAGGGAAATACCTATCTGCCCATCACCTTTAGAGGATACATGACCAAAGCAATTCTGGACATAGGAGAAAGAGTGGGAATCACAACCAAAGAAATATGAGAAAAATGGGGAAAACCTACACAATGACCCACTCGAATGAAGTTACAATTGGCCAATGGTCATGTCAAGAGACGCTTAGGAATCCTACAAAAGATCATTATAACCACTTATAGAGTGGCATTTGAACACCTGGCAATTTGCCAGTTCAAAATAGCAAGTAACTATGAGATGATATTAGGACAACCTTTTACGAGACAATTAAGAGTAGTACAAAATTGGGGAAGAGATGTGTTATACCTCCAACACCAAGGTGCCACAAAAAAAATCAATTCGCATACTTTTGCATATAGAGATATACCACCCCTACAATGGTATCCTATACAAAAAGAGGAGGAGGATGTATCCATTCATAGTGTTGGAACGAGTGACTAGTCTTGGATGAATGAAGATGCTCAGTTGTGGATGTGTAAAGAGGCAAAACAGGAAGAAGAGAGACAATAAGTATGGCCAGTAGCACATAAAAACTATAGACCCATAGAAGACCCAGCATACATGCCATGGATATTTCCAGATGAAGCCTTTGAGCCACATGGATGGATGGAAATATTAGCAACACTAGATTTCTGTGTGAACAAAGAGGTGTTAATGATGAATGAATGTATCAATGAAGAAGGATACGATGTAAATCTATACATGGTAGTCCTCTAGGAAGTAGAAGCAAGAGAAATAGTAGAAAAAGAGTGGAGCGAGGACTATGAAAGCATTGAAATGGAACTAGAATTTGATACAAAAGAACAGTACTTAAAGGAAACACAAAAGGAAGAAGACCAAGGAAACACAAAATTTAGAGTTATGCCATTTGTGTTGATCAACACCCTAGCAACATTTGAGAGGTTGATGAGTCATGTGTTCAAGGAGTTTTTAAGGAAAGCATGGAGGTCTATGTGGATGACTTATGTACCTACTCTTCTCAATGCATAGATCACATACCAAAATTAAGGAAAATCTTTGATAAATGTAGACTATATCGAGTCTATCTGAATCCAGAAAAATGTGTTTTTATGGTCATACAAGGCAAAATTTTGGGACATATAGTGTCCAAGAATGGCATCCCAATCGACGAATATAAGATCAAAGTCATCTTAGAATTACCAAGACCTAAGAATGCAAAGGAAGTGCAAGCCTTTATGGGATATTGTGGATATTACAAACGATTCATCCACATGTATGTCGTAATTGCTAAATCTATGTATGGGTTGTTAACTCATTTTTTTTGGATGGAAGAATGTGAAAAAGCTTTTAATGAATTAAAAAGTAGATTGAGTTCAACACCAATTTTAAAAGTGCCTAATTGGAATAAACCATTCCATATTCATGTGGATGCATCCAACTTCACAATTGGATGCATCTTAGCACAACCAGCTAATGAAGGAAGACTCAATCACCCTATAGCTTATGCAAGTAGGCAACTAAACCAAGCTGAACACAACTACACTACTACTAAACAAGAAGGCTTGGAGATGGTTTACATAGTAAAAATATTCAGACATTAACCCCTAGCTAACAAATTTAAATTCTTTATTGATCACCAAGCATTATTGTAATGGGTCAATAAACCATATAATACAGGAAGGCTAGTGAGATGGTTTCTACTACTGATGGATTTTGACTTTGAAGTGGTAGTAAAGAAGGGCAACACTCATGTAAGATATGATCACGTATCAAGAATGACTCATGGAGAACCACCTACAAGAATAACTGACAAGCTGCCTGATACCTATTTGTTGACTTGGAAGTATGTCCAAAATGGGTTCATAAGTTGATTCCTATACTCACTCATGGACCACATCATAGGATCAATAGAAACAAAAATAAGGAATTATGGCAGACAAGAGATCTCCACATTTTGGCAGGGAGTTTATACTTCAAAGACTCGAATGGAGTGCTTTTAACATGTGTGGAAGATGAGGAGCATAAGAGTTTACTTGAACAAGCCCATGTAAATAAATGGAGAACACACAAAGGCATTAGTGGAACAACACAAGAATTGAAAAGATTAGGTGTGTATTGGCCTGATATGCAAAAGGATGTGCATGAGCACATCATTGACTGCCCGATGTGTCAGGAAACTCCACCTAATGAACATTCCTCATTATGTTATTCCACCATTGCCCTAGAATGGAGTATAGTGTTAGTTAATTTTTGGAGATCACGAACTTACCTTGAGGGAGCAAACCTAGCTAGGAAGAGAGTTTTGGAAGAGTAGAGTAAGGACTATACCATAATGGGAAGGTAATTATCCAAAAGAGGAAAGGATGATCAATTATGATTATGCATTCATGAAGGAGAATACCTACCTATTCTAGAAATGACTCATGCAGGAGCACTTGGAGGTCATTTTTCAGCTGAAAAAACTATCAAGATGATTCTCTTTGATGGCTTATGGTGTCCTACTATACATATGGATGCAGAAACTTACGTGCTGAGTTGTGATGTATGTCAACAAACAAAGTATCCTATAAGAAGAGATGGCATGCCCTTGAGACCATGATTAGTGCGCAAGCATTCTCAAAATGGGGTATTCATTTTATTGGACCGATAAACCCCCCAGCAAAAGGGTCGCATGCCGAATATATCATTGTAGCCGGTGATTATTTGACAAAATGGGTGGAACCAAAAGCTACTAGGTGAAATGATGCCCAAATTACAAAAAAATTCTTGTTTGAAAATATATTCACTCATTTTGGATTACCTATTGAAATTGTAAGTGATAGGGGAACACACTTTATTAATGAAGTCATTGAGTCACTTATGAACAAATTTCTAGTGATCCATAAAAAGTCAGCACCCTATCATCCATAGACTAATGGGCAAGCTAAGAGTTCCAATAAGGTGTTATGCATGGTGTTAACTAAGATATTCAACAATGGGAGGTCGGATTGGGATAAACAATTGCATCATGTAATATGGGCCTTTTGAGTGGCGTATAAAATGGCTATTGGAACCACTCCCTTTAATCTCGTCTATGGACAAGACACAATATTGCCAATTGATTTCTTAGTCCCTACTTTAAGAGTTGCTGAGAAATGTGAGTGGACGAGACATGAATTATTGAGATAATTAGATCAAATAGAAAAATTGCATGAGACTAGATTTCAAACAGTAGTTGGCATCTATGTGGAAAAAAGGAGACAAAAAGCCTATTATGATGCGCATATCAAGGATAAAGGACTTAGAGAAGGAGACTTAGTATTGGTGTACATGCTTAAGCAACATGCAAAGAAATTGCAACAATGAGGAGATGGACCATTGCTAATAAATAGACTTTCTACAAGTGGAGCTATCAATCTTGCTACACTTGATGGAGACATTTTGCCCAACTACATAAGTGGTTGTTGGGTCAAATGGTATATGGAACCATTAACTAAAAGCATGTTAGCAAGACTCTTAGGAGCACAAAATAGAAATAAAGAAGAGAAAAGAATACGAGAAGAAGCCTGAGTGGAAGCTTTAGAATGAATACAAAAACAAAAGGAATCGATATGACAACAAGATGAAAGATATTTACGAGGAGAAGAACCCATTCCTATGGAAAACTACCACACCAACCAAGCAAAAACCTAGGAAACTTCATCAGACAACCATACCTAAGCCTAGGTATAGGTAAAGATGACTACCAGTCGGTGGATTTTTTTATAGACACAAGAGCAACCCTAAGTAGTATACGAGCCTCATTAGCAAAGTATCTAAAGGCACATCTCAATCCAACAAAAGTGCATATGATATGAATTGGAGGCAACATCATTGAGTGTCTATGAGAGATTTCTATGTCTTTGCATTTAGGGAACAATACGATGCAACAAAGACTCTTGGTTTGCAAGGACTCGGATCTTTTGGAAGAATTAGTTTTAAGACACGACTAGATTTTTGAATTTGAAGTCGTTGTCCACCTTGTCCAAGGATACATCTCAGAAAATATCAAGCATAGGGAAGTCTTTAGTCTTCTAGATGAGAAACCTCTAAAAAGAGCAAGGGAAGAAAACCCTAAGATTATAAGTCCAAGTGACCTAGTTGAAGAAACCCCAACAAAACCATTGTCCATTGGTTTTTCTATTTCCCATACATCTACACCTTGTACTGAATTGCATGATTATCCTATCATTTCTTCTCAAGGGAGTGAGCCTGAGCGATCGAGTGAGGATAGTCTGCCTAAAGAAACTTGTGATAAGATCACACCATCTACAATCTCACCAGCATCGAGGACACAACAATGCCAAGGCTTAAAAAAAGTATGGATTTGTAAGTTTCTAGTACAACAATACGAATGCAGAAAATCACAACAACACCGCAACAACAACAATACGAATGCAGAAAATCACAACAACACCGCAAGAGGCAAGAAAATCACAAAGGTCCAAAACTTCCACATAATGTATCTCGCATTTTGCAAGTATGGGTACCTATGTGATTAGTGGAAGCTCAATGATCATAGAAACAATGTGGATCCCAAAAAAGATCAAGGAACAGGCAAAGTAAGAAATAAGAACCTCGAACAAAGCAACACACAAAATTGTTAATGACATCAATACATTACCCAAAGGCAAATGATCACAGGAACAAGTACATGAAAAGAAGCTCCAACACGAAGACATGTACATATGGAGGATTAAATCCAAGGATGCACAGTTGAAAGCATGACGAGACATGACACAGAGGAATTAGATTACAACATTAAATTGGAAACCAAAGGAGTGACAAGGAGTGTGCCAGAACAACAAGGAGAATCAGCCTTTCACACATGCTGAGTTAAATGTATCTAGAGTATGCATGATAAGGGCACATTACAAGGCCATTCATTTGGCATAGAGCTTTTTCAACCAGTGTAGTGGTGCACCTTTCCTATCAAGGAATAGGACTTAGCTTGTACCATAATAGTTCCAGTAAAATTACTAATGCTTTGGCTATGATTAACATTCATGTTTTCTTTTTCTTTTTAATAGAATAAAATATATATATAAGAAAATGGAAAAAATACATCTTCAGGTATCATGCTATACTCACACTTGTGAGAGGGAAGGGGGATCATGATGCACATGATTAACAAATGAGAGGAGGAAAGCACTTATTCATATTGGGGTTTAACAAAAAATTCTATTGTAGATGGCTTTCGAGGATTCTGAAGCTACTATGCAAGAGGAGATTATGGAGTTTCCTCTAGAAAGTGCTATCAAAGTTAGAGGGCACTAGTTTGGGAAGATCATCCAGCAAGAGATCATTTGTTTCTTATCAACATAAAAATCATGGAGGTGTCTTCCTTAATACATCAGAAGGCATCTTTTCTTTTCTAAACCGTTGTAAGAATGCGATTTTTAAATCATCATACATAGCAAAATGGCTAATGCCATATTGACTGAACCAGCTCATAGCTCGTCCTTCCAACGTGGCTGCAAACTATTGCAGTTTAATATCGTCACCATAGAGAGCTGGATATCCATTTGCTGTCCATTTTATTTCAAATTGAGCTACATGGCAATCAGCATCTTCCTTAGCGGTTGCACTGAAATGAGCGGCCTTGACTTTGGGATTTGGAGGTGGTTGAGCCATTGGCTGTGGTTGAGGTGTGCGCCTAGTTCTATGACCGGTCGCCCCTGCAAGTGGGTCAAACTGGAGTCGTCTTCTTACCCCTACAGCTGTTTCTGTGAGGAATAACGCTCCAAGGATGCCGCCCACTAACCTGGCCTCTAATACACCTGTTTCCCCCTGGTCGTCGTCAGTGCCCAGCGCTTCCTGCTCCTGGGCCTCGTACCACTTGTAAAAATCTGTGGATGTCTCCACGTTCGCTACTCTTGCCTGTGCCCTCGTAAAATATACTTTGCTAAAGCAATTTTGCCTGCTCCTCATTCATGTCGGCCATACAGTAGGATCGCCAATTGTGTTGAGGCTTCTCCGGTTCAACACAACATCGTCTAACTAACAAAAATCAGATTTTTCTATTCTTTCCCATTGAGCACTGATCCTTACTTCCCCATATGTTCCACCGGAAATGTCTCTATAAGTCACCGAAATGTCACCGGAAATCACCGGAATATAACCGGAATGTCTCCGTAATATCACCGGAATCATTCATTCTGCTAGTTTTCTGCTAATTCAAAGTTTACACAGTCCTTCTACACTTTATTCTTGCATCAGATTTACAGATTTCCTTTTTGCACTCACATATATTTCAAGTCAATTGCACTCTAACATAGTACAGTCTGAGTCACTCAAACAGACTTAACAGTAAACAGAAGACTTTCAGCATTATATCTGTGTTGCGCAGACGTTTGGTTGATTATTCATTGGTAGATGCAACACCAAAAATACAGATTGTTGTTTTGTAAAGATTAGAACTTCAGTATGAGAGTTAGATTAAGCCGCAAAGATTCTTCTTTTCAATTTGTTGTCTATATACTGGTTATTTACTGTAGAACCTGGTCTTTTCCGGTCCTGACAAAGAACTCCTTCTTCTTGACTCTTTCTCACAGTTGACATTCCTACACTACTTGCATCTTCGTCTCTCTTCTGATCATTGCGCCTTTACTTCTAGTGTCTTTCTTCCTTTTTTTCTGTTGTTGTCGCTTCTTCTTCGACCTTTGCTTCTTCTCGTTTTTGTTATTGTGTCTTCGTTCTTCGTCTACCTTCTCCCATCCCTTCTACGGTTGCGACTAACTCCTTTCTTGTAACTTCCTTTTGTCTTGCGACACATCATTATTAATCTCCGCATAGTCGTCTTTTTTCTTTTTATTCTTATTTTATTTCTCCAGATGCCCTTACCTTCAACAAAGAGATCATTTGTTTCTTATCAACATAAAAATCATGGATAGGGATCATCAATTTTCCATCATGTATCAAGATTTTCGGGTGCTACAAGAAATTCCCTCAATCGTGCACATATTGACGAAAGTTGGCATTGCAAAATACTTTGCCTTACTGATATATAATCTTGACGTTGAAAGATGCACTGAGGTGATGAATACCTTGCATCCTACACTAGATATGACATCGGTGCCCAAAGCAAAGGTATTGGATTTACAAGGGGATTGGATGACAATCAAGTTCACACACAAATTGATTAAAGATGCATTCGGGTGGACCAAAGATGGTATTACATATCTCAAAGAAGGATGCCATGAAGCTAAAAAATGAACATTTTTGGATATCAATAGGATCGACATCAAGCAAGTGGCTTCGGTTGGTGCACCAACATTTTTGTTTTCCAAATATGCATCGATACACCGCGCTACAAAAAATAGTGGTGCAACTTTTATATCATGCAATCAAGCAAGTGGGCAACCAAGTGAATCTAATGCCACACCAATCACCAAAGTAGAATTACAAGAAGCTCTACTACAAACTCATAGGTACAAAGAAGGTCAAGTGAACCTATCGGTTCAAGGCCACCATTATCAATAGACCCTTACAATACAGCAAAATTGATCGGGTAAAAGGATAACACAATCATATCGATATAAAGGATTGGGATTAGCAAATTCAAGCTCATCATCTGATGCTCAAGATGAGAATGATCAGTCCATAATGAGTGTGGATATTCACACCAAAATAAATGATGATGGTGGATGGGATGAGCTTAATCAAGTGGTCGACCAACATGAGGTGGTTAGCAAAGAATCAGACACAGACAAAACCTTAACCACCCAAAGAAATCAAGAGGATAGTCATCAAGCTGAACATGTCTATACTATCTAGGTGAATGAAGCAACCAGAATACAATTCAATGAAATTGTTATTGAAGTCCAAAAACTATTGATACATCCTAAGGAAGAAGCACAAGAAGAGGCAAATGACCACAAAGAGCAATTTGAACTGATAAGGATCATGGCGGAGCCATCCCATATGGATGTAACTCATGAAGAACATAGTTCCAAAAAAGACAAGAATACAGAGGTTGGGCCGCAGGTACAAGTTCACATGCGACAGCCATTTAATGAGACAATGCATATCAATAAAAGAAAAGATGTAACAATTGGTGAAGAACCAATAATACCACAAACTTGGTTAAATGTGGACATGGCCCAACTAAAACCAGTAGTGAAAAATATGATACAAATGGCCATGGACACTCAAAAGCATTTGATGGAAGCAGATAACGAATATGAATAGGTGTTGGAGTTAGACGTCTACAGAAGCACGCGAACAGCACAAGGAAGAAGAAGAAGCTTGGAGCACAAACACACAATACTGAATGTATTACTAGATAATGTACAAAGATAAGTAGCCCATTAGGGCAATAGGCGTATATACAAGTCGAGGGAAAAAAACCTCCTAAAGAGGGAAAAAAGTGCCCCGGGGGTCCTAGTGTGTTCACACACATCACTACCTAAATATATCAACAAATCCCCCCTGGGAGTGATGCGGTGAACAAGGAGCTGGCACTCATGTATAAGGAAGTGCCAAGCTATGTGGAAATCACTCCACAAAAGGAAGTAAGCCCAAAGCTTTGCGGAAAGCTTCAAACTTCTCCCTAGGCAGAGCCTTCGTGAAAAGGTCTGCAATGTTCTCCTGCATGGGCACATATGCCAAGCTGATCTCCCCATCAGAGAGCCTCTCCCTGACATAGTGATAATGCACCTCAATGTGCTTAGTGCGAGCATGGAACACAGGGTTCCTCACAACTGCCAATGCACTCTGACTGTCAGTGAAGATGGTGGTGGCAGAAGACTGGCCAACACCCAAATCAGCCATAAGGCGTCTGAGCCACACACACTCAATAGTCGCTGTGAAAGCTACCCTATACTCAGCCTCACAACTGGAAGTGGCCACAGTAGGTTGCTTCTTGCTCAACCAAGATATACATGAGGTACCAAGCATGAAGCAAAAACCACTAGTGGACACACGAGTGTCATAGCAACCAGCCCAATCTGAGTCAGAAAAAGCATGCAAATCTGGCGGTAGTGATCCCCCCTTGGGATAAAACAACCCATGTAGCCGAGTACCACTCAAGTAGCAAAAGATGTGCTTAACCGCCTTCCAATGCATGACTCCTGGGCAATGCATAAACCTGGTCATCTGTGAGACAGCAAACTGAATATCTGCCCGAGTAATGCATAAGTAAATCAAGCATCCAACAGCCTTCTGATAGAGAATAGCATCAAATGCATCTCGAGCATCATGAAGACTCAAGCGTAAACCTGTCTCCATAGGAGTGGCAATAGGCTTACAGTCTTCAAGGCCAAAATGCTGCAATAATGTGTCAATATATTTTGTTTGACACAAAGCCATTCCACCATCAACTTGCATAAACGGAATGCCCAAATAATGATGCAAATGCCCCAAATCAGACATCTCAAATGAGGCATGCAAATCAGCCTTGAAATCAGCAATATGCTTCTCAATAGGACCAGTGAGCAGCATGTCATCAACATAGACAACAATGATCAGAAGCACATCATTAGCACGCTTCACAAATAAGGTGCTTTCAGTTGGACTGTTCACAAAACCATGTGCAACCAGATAGGCATGTATCTTCTCATACCAAGCACGTGGTGCTTGCTTTAAACCATATAATGCCTTCTTTAACCTGCACACCTGGTTTTCATGCCCTTTTTGCACAAAGCCACGGGGCTGAAAAACATACACTTCTTCATGCAAGTCACCATTCAGAAATGTTGTTTTAATGTCCAACTGATGTACATTCCAACCATGATGGGCTGCAAGTGCACAAATGCTCTGAACAGTAGTCATACGGCATGTAGGTGCAAAGGTCTCATCAAAATCAATGCCTCTTTCGTGCGCATAACCCTTTGCAACAAGCCTAGCCTTATACCTGTCAACTGTACCATCAGGTTTACGCTTCAACTTGTATACCCACTTAGTGCCAATGGCCTTCTTGCCAGGAGGCAAGTCACATAAAGACCATGTACCATTCTTCATTATAGCATCATATTCAGATTGCATGGCAGCCATCCAATTTTCTGAATTCTGTGCTTCATCAAAAGAAACAGGCTCATTCTCATCACAGAGACTAGACGCAGCCATAGCATAGCAATCTGATGCAAAGGAGGCACTATGAGAGCTTGAACGAGTACGATATGACAAAGGTGCATCTAATTTGCTGTCACGCAAAGTCTGCACCAGCCATTTTGGCATAGTTTTTGCCTGCTCAATATTAGCTCTCTCATCAACAAGTGCATCATGTAAATCTGCATCAGAAATAGAATGATCTGCATCATCATATGAAACCTGCAAAGGCTAAGAAGTTGCCTCATTAGGACCAACACTAGATTGTCCACCTATAAAAAGAGGCATCAACGTATCATACATGTCTTTGGAGCTAACACATGTCTCCTTAGTACATAAAAGCAATGGCTGAATAGCATCTTCCACAAAGAAAACATCACGGCTAACCAGAATGCGTTTAGTTTGTGGATGATACAGACGGTAGCCTTTACTTTCAGAACTGTACCCAACAAAAATACATTTTACTGCCTTATCATCGAATTTTCTACGATGTTGTTCAGGCACTAATGCATATGCCAAACAACCAAGAACACGCAGATGAGCAACAGATGGCTTGCGGTCATGCCCAGCCTCATATGGAGTGATAGACTGCAGCGCTTTAGTGGGACACCTGTTCAGTACATATGCTGCACACATGACAGCCTCAAGCCAGAAACTATGTGGTAAAGCCAGACTCTTGACCATGCACCTCATCATCTCCATGAGTGACCTGTTCTTTCATTCAGCAACTCCATTCTGTTGAGGTGTATACGGCACTGTACACTGGTGTTTTATCCCACGTTCAACCAAAAATGCATTAAAATCAGAAGACATATATTCCCCCCCTCAATCAGAACGGAGGGTGCCCATTTTACATGCTGACAGATTTTCAGCCAAAACCAAAAACTATTTAAAGCACATGAACACTTGGGACTTCGCTTTGAGTGGATATACCCATGCATGCCTGGAAAAATCATCAATGAAACAGAGGGTGTCTGCATAGGACCACAGACATCACTATGTACAAGCTGCAATTTCTGCGTAGCCCGAACTGAACCATCTTTTGGAAAGGAGAAACGCTGCATTTTGCCCAAAATACAGCCTTCACATACATGTTTTCCAAGTGCATCAAGCTTGGGCAAAGAAGACACCATATCAGATTTTTGCAGGCGTAGCAAACTAGAAAAATTCAGATGACCAAAGCGTGCATGCCAAAGCTTTGCATCTGACATAGCCTGAGAATCATGAACTACACATGCCGAATCATTCACAGATCTTTCATAGTCTATGAGCTTATACATCCCACGGCATAAAATGCCAGAAGCAATAATCACATCGCCATTTGATAGATCATGAACTGTACACCTATCATCAATGAATTTCACAACCAAGCCAATCTTGGCTAATGCAAAAACTGATAACAGATTCTTCTTGATCCCTGACACAAATAAAGCATCTCACAAGGTGAAAGAACTACCATCAGCAGTAGTCGGAATGTCACCGTAATATCACCAGAATCATTCATTCTGCTAGTTTTCTGCTAATTCAAAGTTTACACAGTCCTTCTACACTTTATTCTTGCATCAGATTTACAGATTTCCTTTTTGCACTCACATATATTTCAAGTCAATTGCACTCTGACATAGTACAGTCTGAGTCACTCAAACAGACTTAACAGTAAACAGAAGACTTTCAGCATTATATCTGTGCTGCGCAAACATTTGGTTGATTATTCATTGGTAGATGCAACACCAAAAATACAGATTGTTGTTTTGTAAAGATTAGAACTTCAGTATGAGAGTTAGATTAAGCCGCAAAGATTCTTCTTTTCAATTTGTTGTCTATATACTGGTTATTTACTGTAGAACCTGGTCTTTTCCGGTCCTGACAAAGAACTCCTTCTTCTTGACTCTTTCTCACGATTGACGTTCCTACACTACTTGCGTCTTCGTGTCTCTTCTGATCATTGCGCCTTTACTTCTAGTGTCTTTCTTCCTTTTTTTCTGCTGTTGTCACTTCTTCTTCGACCTTTGCTTCTTCTCGTTTTTGTTATTGTGTCTTCGTTCTTCGTCTACCTTCTCCTATCCCTTCTACGGTTGCGACTAACTCCTTTCTTGTAACTTCCTTTTGTCTTGCGACACATCCTTATAAATCTCCGCATAGTCGTCTTTTTCCTCTTATTCTTATTTTATTTCTCCAGATGCGCTTACCTTCAACACCTGGCACAGCCCGGTGGGTAATTTTGTCAAAAATTAAACCCAAATTTCACAATCCCTTGATCATATATCTCCCATGCCTATATGGAGATCTGCTCTTCTTGTACTTCTAATTCTTCATTATTAACATCTTCTTCTGCACCATCCTCGTTTTCCGAAACATTTGCAGCAAATATCTCCACCTTTTCTTCTAGTCTCTTTCAACAACTGTTCTCGCATTTTTGCAATTATCTGTGTCTGTTCTTCAATCTGTTTTTGCTGTTCTGAAATCATACAAACTAAATCTTTTTCATGTTGTGAAACAAAACTTGTCTGCACCTGTTCAGATGGCATCTGAATCATACCGAACCAACCACTTTGAAAAATACTCCAGATGTTCTGAACATATTTATGCAGATGCTGCTTCACTTCTCCTATGTCCATCTTCATCATTAACACAGCATCTAACTGCACACCTTCCTCTTTTAATATTTGCTCTTGTAATTCCTGCAAAACTTTTATTCTCGACTCAAGAACTACCTGATCCGCCTGCAATGTAGCATTTAATTCTGAAAAATTCATCATCTCTTTTTGAATCTATGTTTGTACAATCATCTGCCATTCTTCCAATTCCTGAATAGACTTCTTTGTACGAGCCAATTCCACCACCAATTGCTTCTTATCATGCTGCAACTCTTCCAACATAGATTCCTTTTTATCCAATGCATCCTGAAGTTCTTTAATCTTCTCCTGCAAAGACTGATACCCAGTCTTATTAATTTTAGTATGTTCATGCCGAAACAATTTGTTCTCCTGAAAAACTAAAAAATCCGACACTTCCTGCAACTTCTTCTTCATCCCTGACACATCATAATTGGAAATATTATCATCTTTCAACATTTTTTCAGCTTCAACCTGTAATTGTTCTTCCACTCGTCTTTTCCGAGACAACCTAAAAGCAGTTCCAAATACTTGCGGCTCCTTAATACTATCTGTCACGGACCGCAAAATTTCTTCCTGTATCTTTGCTTTATACAAATCAGCCCCAATGATTTGACTATTTTGGTTCTTGTCTTGTGCCAGATTACCAGCGCAAAGAAAATCTTCAGAAGTCTGTGAAGGTCTAATCCTTCCCTATCTTACTGCTAACTATTCCGGCTCATTACTCATCTCTTTATGACCACAAACTTGAATCTGCTTTGGCCACATTTTCTTCTGATCTTCAACGAACTGCACAAATTCGAATAAAGCAGCTAAATATGCTGATAAGCGACTATTTGTTTGTGTCTTATGCCTATCCCCAACAAAAATCTCACTTTGTAAGTGATCATACATCCAATGAGCCCAACTCACCTTTTCTCCTGCCTCTACATAGGCTAAAGGTGCAAAATTCTCCCTAGACATAGAATCATATTTAATGATAAAACATAATCTTTCCAAATACCATTTTAGTTGTTCCCTTCGATTATAGCTTACATTCCTCATCATATAGTACTGTCATCTTCCTTGTCGGGGTCCAAAGTCTTTCTTCAAAACCTCCTCGGAACATTTGGGAACTACAACATCATCGTATATAGGCAATTGAAATACTTCTGCAATTAATTCTGGTGAAAATTTTACCTGAAAGGAGAGCTGACCCTTCATTTGCCGCATAATCGCCAACTGATTCTTTACCTCATAATTACCTCTCCAATGTTCCCATGGCAACATAGCGAACTGTAATAATCCAATTCTTCTGAGCCAATTCTGCTGCAGATCAGACTGTAGATCAACTTCTACTTTAAAATCCTTGAATGACCCCATAAACGTATGCACACCCTTAGTCTTTGTAGATGGTGTTGAAATTGCATCTTCATCTTTCCCTTGTAATGAGCTATCACTTTCCTCCGATGTGGTTTCCTCCCTTCTCACTGTCACTGCTCGCTTTCTCATATATCCTCTCATGTTTCCTGATTCAAGCACTAATACAGAAAATGCTGAAGACAATATGATGCTGGAAGCCTTTAAGTAGAACCAAAAATATTCGTTCCACAAGTGTGAATGCTTGAACTGCCGCTTTCTGTAATGATAAACGTACTGACACACATAATACTTTATGCAACTCAATAATATTGGAGTATGAGTTATCATAAAAATCCTCCACAATCGATTGCCCAACTTATCAATAACCCGCTGAATGAAATTTCCACACATGCCAGAAAAATCATGAAAGAAAACACTCATTCGTACCTCAAGAGGATGAAATAGATATTTTAGCTTCTCAATACTGCATTGTATAGTGCAAAAACTTTTAACCAGAGAGTTCTCACAGATTATACTGTGCAAGATAAGCATTGGTCGACTACTAACTTCATTGTTATATTCTCCTCGATGCCTCCGCCGCTTATGATTCTGCTGACACGGAATACAAGGCTTACACCTTTCGCACACATCATTATTGGCAGACCCAACATATTCTTTAACTTGTCGACCCTCATGCAACAATACTTCATTATTCATCCTTGATCCTGAGCCAACCGATAATGCATTGTTGAACTACAACTGCAAACCATGTGCCCATTGTAATCGTAAAAATTTACTCAATGTAATTTTAGACCAACACGAGGTCAAAAAACATTGTACCACCGATAAAAATGTAGAAAAATACACTCTGTTATTGCGATGATCACAAACATTGCTGACGTGTTGTTCTGAACGACATACAACTTGCACCACATTAGCAGATAACCAATCCAAATGTGGCGGCTTCCCTTGAAATAATTTCAACCGAAATCCATTTATGGGCTTGTTTAACCATGTGCCAAACACATCTGCCACACGAAAAGTGCCTTGACCCAAATCTTGGACAATCTGATATGGGCCCTTGTATCTCAATGTGAGCTTTCCTGGATGGGGTCCTAGCTTAGAATTATACACCATCACCCAATCGCCTTCTTTGAATATTTTAAACTTCACATTCTTATTTACCTAGGCTTGTCTCCGCCTTTGAATCACTTCCGTAATATATGCACTTATCAAACGATCCTCCTCCATCTGTAAAAGGTATTTACTCTTGTGTTTAACTGAGACTTCAGGCGACATCTTTTCTGTCGTAACCCTCAAACTGGGAACTACAAACTCCATGGGTACAACTGCCTCCAATCCATAGACCAACTGAAAAGGTGTCATTCCTGTCGTCACTTTAAACGCTGTTCTGAATGACCACAAGGCTGAGTCAAGAAACAAATCCCACTTTTTCTGATTTTCGTGTACCAACTTTTTAAGAATACGCAGTAAAATTTTATTCGTGCTTTCAACCTGTCCATTCGCTTGAGGATGATATGCTGTAGTCTTCTTATGCACTATTTGATGAACTCTTGTTAATTCTGAAATCACTTCATTCAAGAAATGAGTACCTCGGTTGCTCACTAACTCAATCGGACACCCAAATCTTGTCATAATATTACGATAAAGAAATTTGGCCACACTTGCTGCCTTGTTATCCTTCAGTGCTACTGCCTCCACCCATTTCGTACAGTAATCTGTCGCTACCAATATATAGCTATTACCTCGCTGAGTAGCAGGTTTAATAGGTCCCACAAAATCCATGCCCCATTTTTGAAAAGGATCCAGCAATAATACCGGATGATCAGTCATACGATCAGAATTATTAGGTTGGCCTAACTTTTGGCAAATCACACAGCCTTTAGCATACTCATATGCATCTTTTAACACCGTCGGCCACCATAACCCTGCTTGTAATACTTTCTTTCCAGTAATATCGCCGAACAAATGTCCTCCTGCTGAACCGCAATGCGCTTCAAGTAACACAGCCGATTGTTCATAGTCTGGAACGCATCTCCTAATAACCTGATCCACGCCCTTCTTGTATAATGCCCCTGCTATCACCAAATATGGCCTACTTTTAAGAGCAAACTTCCTTCTCTGATCAGATGTAAAATGTTGTGGTAATACCCCTTCTGTTAGGAACATTCGTAACTGATCATACCACAAATCTGTCTCGACCGCCTGCGTCGTAAACAAATCAGAATCCGGAAATACATCAAGTACACTAGTGGGTGTTTCTCCTGATTGCAATCGACTGAAATAATCGGCCATCGCATGCTCTTTCCCTGGGGTATGCACAATTACAAAATTGAATTCTTGTAACAAAAGCATCCATCTGGCTAATCAGCCTGTTAATAAAGGCTTCTTGATTAAATAAACCAAAGCCTAATGATCCACATGAAAAATCACTTTATTGCCCAACAAATAATGTCCAAACTTGTTAAGGGCATACACCATCGTCAACGCTTCTCTTTCGGTCACCGGATAATTTCTTTCAGCCACAGCCAATACCCTGCTGGCATAATAAACAGGTCGATACCAACCTTTATCTTTCTGTTGCATCAAAACTGCACCTACAGCCACATCCGATGCATCAACGAATATGTGAAATGGTATTGACCAATCAGGTGGTTGCAAGATAGGTGCCACCGACACCATCTTTTTTAATAACTAGAATGCCTTCTCTTGAGCTTCTGCCCATATAAACGGAACATCCTTCTTGGTCAAATGCGTCAGTGGTGAGGAAATGTTTGCTAAATATCTTAAGAATCGGGAATGCCACTTAATTTGGCCTACAAACGGCATCACTTCTTTAACATTGGTCGGTGCTTTAGCTGTACGGATAGCTTCAATTTTCTTAACATCAATCGCCATTCCTGCTTGGGAGATAACATGGCCCAATAAAATCCCACTTCTTACCGCAATCACACTTTTAAACGGATTCAATACCATCCAAAACTGCCGACATCTTTCAAAACATGATCTCAGGTGTAGTAAGTGCTTAACCATTTCACCAAAAACTGAAAAATCATCGACAAATACGTGCATGAAGTCCTGAAGATAAGGTTCAAACACTTTATGCACCACATAATTGAATGATGGTGGTCCATTCTTCAAACCAAAACTCATTACGGTAAATACATAAGCACCAAATTCGGTAATAATGGTGATCCTCCTCAGCCACACTGATCTGATTATAACCGGAAAATCCATCCAAGAAACTATACATTTCATGGCCGGCAACTGCATCCAATACTGCATCACAAAACGGCATAGGAAACGGGTCTGTAATCGTTGCCGCATTTAACTTTCTGTAATCAACGCAAATTCTCAGCTTCCCGTTCTTTTTAGGGACCACTATAATAGGAGATAGCCAAGTCACCTGATTCACCGGTTTGATAAATCTGACTACCAACAACTTATCAATCTCTTCCTTTACTTGTTTAGCAAAATTAGGATTCATTCTATATCGTTGTTGTGCCACCGGTACTGCATCCACCTTCAGATTAATCCTATGTTGATGCAACTGCGGATCTATACCTTTTACTTGAGTATAATCCCAAGCAAACACATCCGCATACTCCTTGAGCAAGCAAATAAGAGCCTCCTTAAACTTTCCATCCAATGTTTTACCAATTCGCACCATTTTGGGTTCAGCTTCTGTTCTTAAATTAACCTCTTGAAGCTCTTCCTCCTCCACGCGCACAGAACCTGCATACTTCTGATCATAAAGCCTTTCCGTTCGCATAATTATCTCTTCCTCCTGGTGTTCCATCTCCTGCTGCACCGGAACCTTCATACATTTATCAAATATTTTTTGTAACTGGGCACCTGCCACCTGTTCACCAGGAAGTGACTCTTCTTCGTTTGGCCCACCACTATAATCCTTACTTAATACTCCTTCTACATCGACTTCTAATACTGGCACCACCATTGGGTTTGCCTGCAAAAACTTTTCCTCTTCGTCATCTTCAATCTCATCTACTAAATTAATAGTCTGAGCCATCAACGGTTTTTCCTGTACCGACATGTTTTTTTGTCCACGCATAGGAATTGTCACTTGCTTTTTACCTTTGGTAATCATTACTACATTCAAACCCCAATCTTGCTTAATTTTAGCAAGCCAAAACCAAGGTCTTCCTAACAACATTTCATACGGGTACGCTGACTCCGTCATTTGAATAACTACAAAATTGACCATGAATGTCATACCGGAAATAATAATTTGTTGTTGCTTCAAAATACCAACAGGTTGGACTCATGTTTGATCCGCCATTTTGACCTGAAAAGGGGCTGGAGCCAATGCCCCGCTTCCCATTTCAATAAAAATATGTTCAGGTAATATATTTACCCCTAATCCTCCATCTAGCAATACTTCGGCAAAACTCCGCTTATTGTACTGCACCTGAATTATCGGTACGACAAAATCCACATCTGCGGGATCAATACTGTTGGCCGAAATTGAAGGGATCGTCCTACTCCCGGGCTCGGTCTGATATCCAAGTAGCTTTCTCAACAATTTTTCACGAAAGACCGGTACTAAAGATAACAGCTGATCCAAAGACAACTGTAACGGTGCACTAATAATGTCAGCAAACCAGTCATTTGCCAATTCTTGTGGACACTGAGCCTGATCCTGCTCCATTATAGGCGGTACCAACTTCACACCCTTTTGTCGCTCGGTCCGGTCGTCACCCTTTACCAGATTAGCAGGCTCGTGTCGAACCTGCTCCAAAACCTTATCTTGAATTCGCCGTTGTTCGTGCCAATCAATAGGGCCTTTATTTTTTGATCTAGTAACCGCCAATACTTCAACTTCTGTATCTTTGCCACATTTCGTACCCGCACACTGCCCTTGATTGTTACCATGCATTCGAGCAGATGTACTGGGTGCATCAGGGGTCCTATCTACTTGTTCTAGCCATTCAATCAGCATGACATTTGCCTGAGCCGCCTGCTGCCCCTGTTGTTGATGTTGTCCCTGCTGATTATGTTGGTTATACCGAACGACAGGTATACCCCTTTCTTCACGATGCTTAACCCACAAAGGACAATTCGGCCCTATCCAATGATCAGGAGCTGAACAATACCCACAAGGCATGACCCGTGGTGGTCGACCTTGGTAATTTCCGTGTTGATTATTTCCTTGCTGATTTCCTTGATCTCTCCATGGGGGCCTTACCTGTTGTTGTCTCTGGAAGTTACCTCGCCCTTGGATAGGAATAGCCTGATTGGCCGCCACGTCGTTTAGATTTCTATTGTCTTGCCAAGAACTTTGCCCTCTATTCTTAGGGTTATACCAACACTGGGTTGTGGTATGTCCCTCTTTGTCACAGATATCACAAAATCGTGTTTCCTTTGGAGCCAATATAGAATACTCATGTTTCTTTAACTTACGAATCCATGCCTCCTCTTTACGGTGTTTAGATTTAATCTGACGATGCTTTGTCTTCACTATTTCTGCATCATAATCATCAGTATCAGAATCATCAGAACTCTTACCTGACTCCATTTCTGAATCCGATCCAACCTCTGAACCAGAATCAGACTGCTGCTTTTTTGCTCGTCCAAACCTTCTGTCAACACGCACTGCTGCTAACACTAAGACATCAAAACCATTCGCAATGTCCACACTGACCACCGCATGTCTGATGGTGCTCCTTAAGCCTTTCAAAAAAAAACATGCCAACATCTCATAAGTAGGTCGTTCATTACCTTGCAGCCTGTCCATTAAAGTCCTAAACTTCTGAGCATAGTCTTCTACTAGCATAGTCTTTTGTCTGATAGCCCGCAACTTCCTTAATACATCAGAAGGCGTCTTTTCTTTTCTAAACCGTTGTAAGAATGCAATTTTTAAATCATCATACGTAGCAAAATGGATAATGTCATATTGATTGAACCAGCTCATAGCTCGTCCTTCCAACGTGGCTGTAAACTATTGCAGTTTAATATCGTCACCATAGAGAGCTGGATATCCATTTGCTGTCCATTTTATTTCAAATTGAGCTACATGGCAATCAGCATCTTCCTTAGCGTTTGCACTCGAATGAGCGGCCTTGACTTTGGGATTTGGAGGTGGTTGAGCCATTGGCTGTGGTTGAGGTGTGCGCCTAGTTCTATGATCGGTCGCCCCTGCAAGTGGGTCAAACTGGAGTCGTCTTCTTACCCCTACAGCTGTTTCTGTGAGGAATAACGCTCCAAGGATGCCGCCCACTAACCTAGCCTCTAATACACCTGTTTCCCCCTGGTCGTCGTCAGTGCCCAGCGCTTCCTACTCCTGCGCCTCGTACCACTCGTAAAAATCTGAGGATGTCTCCACGTTCGCTGCTCTTGCCTGTGCCCTCGTAAAATATACTTTGCTAAAGCGATTTCGCCTGCTCCTCATTCATGTCTTTGAGGCTGCTGCGGCCATACAGTAGGATCGCCAATTGTGTTGAGGGTTCTCCGGTTCAACACAACATCGTCTAACTAACAAAAATCAGATTTTTCTATTCTTTCCCATTGAGCACTGATCCTTACTTCCCCATATGTTCCACCGGAAATGTCTCTTAAAGTCACCGAAATGTCACCGGAACATCACCGGAATATAACCGGAATGTCACCGTAATATCACCGGAATCATTCATTCTGCTAGTTTTCTGCTAATTCAAAGTTTACACAGTCCTTCTACACTTTATTCTTGCATCAGATTTATAGATTTCCTTTTTGCACTCACATATATTTCAAGTCGATTGCACTCTAACATAGTACAGTTGGAGTCACTCAAACAGACTTAACAGTAAACAGAAGACTTTCAGCATTATATCTGTGTTGCGCAGACATTTGGTTGATTATTCATTGGTAGATGCAACACCAAAAATACAGATTGTTGTTTTGTAAAGATTAGAACTTCAGTATGAGAGTTAGATTAAGCCGCAAAGATTCTTCTTTTCAATTTGTTGTCTGTATATTGGTTATTTACTATAGAACCTGGTCTTTTCCGGTCCTGACAAAGAACTCCTTGTTTTTTACTCTTTCTCATGGTTGACGTTCCTACACTACTTGCGTCTTCGTCTCTCTTCTGATCATTGCGCCTTTACTTCTAGTGTCTTTCTTCCTTTTTTTCTGCTGTTGTCGCTTCTTCTTCGACCTTTGCTTCTTCTCGTTTTTGTTATTGTGTCTTCGTTCTTCGTCTACCTTCTCCCATCCCTTCTACGGTTGCGACTAACTCCTTTCTTGTAACTTCCTTTTGTCTTGCGACACATCATTATAAATCTCCGCATAGTCGTCTTTTTTCTTTTTATTCTTATTTTATTTCTCCAGATGCCCTTACCTTCAACAAAGAGATCATTTGTTTCTTATCAACATAAAAATCATGGATAGGTATCATCAATTTTCCATCATGTATCAAGATTTTCGGGTGCTACAAGAAATTACCTCAACTGTGCACATATTGACGAAAGCTGGCATTGCAAAATACTTTGCCTTACTGATATATAATCTTGACGTTGAAAGATGCATCAAGGTGATGAATACCTTGCATCCTACACTAGATATGACATCGGTGCCCAAAGCATTCGGGTGGACCAAAGATGGTATTACATATCTCAAAGAAGGATTCCATGAAGCTAAAAAATGAACATTTTTGGATATCAATAGGATCGACATCAAGCAAGTGGCTTCGGTTGGTGCACCAACATTTTTGTTTTCCAAATATGCATTGATACACCGCGCTACAAAAAATAGTGGTGCAACTTTTATATCATGCAATCAAGCAAGTGGGCAACCAAGTGAATCTAATGCCACACCAATCACCAAAGTAGAATTACAAGAAGCTCTACTACAAACTCATAGGTACAAAGAAGGTCAAGTGAACATATCGGTTCAAGGCCACCATCAATAGACCCTTACAATACAACAAAATTGATCGGGTAAAAGGATAACACAATCATATCGATATAAAGGATTGGGATTAGCAAATTCAAGCTCATCATCTGATGCTCAAGATGAGAATGATCAGTCCATAATGAGTGTGGATATTCACACCAAAATAAATGATGATGGTGGATGGGATGAGCTTAATCAAGTGGTCGACCAACATGAGGTGGTTAGCAAAGAATCAGACACAGACAAAACCTTAACCACCCAAAGAAATCAAGAGGATAGTCATCAAGCCGAACATGTCTATACTATCTAGGTGAATGAAGCAACCAGAATACAATTCAATGAAATTGTTATTGAAGTCCAAAAACTATTGATACATCCTAAGGAAGAAGCACAAGAAGAGGCAAATGACCACAAAGAGCAATTTGAACTGATAAGGATCATGGCGGAGCCATCCCATATGGATGTAACTCATGAAGAACATAGTTCCAAAAAAGACAAGAATACAGAGGTTGGGCCGCAGGTACAAGTTCACATGCGACAGCCATTTAAAGAGACAATGCATATCAATAAAAGAAAAGATGTAACAATTGGTGAAGAACCAATAATACCACAAACTTGGTTAAATGTGGACATGGCCCAACTAAAACCAGTAGTGAAAAATATGATACAAACGGCCATGGACACTCAAAAGCATTTGATGGAAGCAGATAACGAATATGAATAGGTGTTGGAGTTAGACGTCTGTAGAAGCACGTGAAGAGCACAAGGAAGAAGAAGAAGCTTGGAGCACAAACACACAATACTGAATGTATTACTAGAGAATGTACAAAGATAAGTAGCCCATTAGGGCAATAGGCGTATATACAAGCCGAGGGAAAAAAACCTCCTAAAGAGGGAAAAAAGTGTCCCGGGGGTCCTAGTGTGTTCACACACATCACTACCTAAATATATCAACAAATCCCCCCTAGGAGTGATGCGGTGAACAAGGAACTGGCACTCATGTATAAGGAAGTGCCAAGCTATGTGGAAATCACTCCACAAAAGGAAGTAAGCCCAAAGCTTTGCGGAAAGCTTCAAACTTCTCCCTAGGCAGAGCCTTCATGAAAAGGTCTGCAATGTTCTCCTGCATGGGCACATATGCCAAGCTGATCTCCCCATCAGAGAGCCTCTCCCTGACATAGTGATAATGCACCTCAATGTGCTTAGTGCGAGCATGGAACACAGGGTTCCTCACAACTGCCAATGCGCTCTGACTGTCAATGAAGATGGTGGTGGCAGAAGACTGGCCAACACCCAAATCAGCCATAAGGCGTCTGAGCCACACACACTCAATAGTCGTTGTGAAAGCTACCCTATACTCAGCCTCACAACTGGAAGTGGCCACAGTAGGTTGCTTCTTGCTCAACCAAGATATACATGAGCTACCAAGCATGAAGCAAAAACCACTTGTGGACACACGAGTGTCATAGCAACCAGCCCAATCTGAGTCAGAAAAAGCATGCAAATCTGGCGGTAGTGATCCCCCCTTGGGATAAAACAACCCAAGTAGCCGAGTACCACTCAAGTAGCGAAGGATGCACTTAACCGCCTTCCAATGCATGACTCCTGGGCAATGCATAATCCACACTCACCATTCAGAAATGCTGTTTTAATGTCCAACTGATGTACATTCCAACCATGATGGGCTGCAAGTGCACAAATGCTCTGAACAGTAGTCATACGGCATGTAGGTGCAAAGGTCTCATCAAAATCAATGCCTCTTTTGTGCGCATAACCCTTTGCAACAAGCCTAGCCTTAGACCTGTCAACTGTACCATCAGGTTTACTCTTCAACTTGTATACCCACTTATTTCCAATGGCCTTCTTGCCAGGAGGCAAGTCACATAAAGACCATGTACCATTCTTCATTATAGCATCATATTCAGATTGCATGGCAGCCATCCAATTTTCTGAATTTTGTGCTTCATCAAAAGAAACAGGCTCATTCTCATCACAGAGACTAGACGCAGCCATAGCATAGCAATCTGATGCAAAGGAGGCACTATGAGAGCCTGAACGAGTACGATATGACAAAGGTGCATCTAATTTGCTGTCACGCAAAGTCTGCACCAGCCATTTTGGCATAGTTTTTGCCTGCTCAATATCAGCTCTCTCATCAACAAGTGCATCATGTAAATCTGCATCAGAAATTGAATGATCTGCATCATCATATGAAACCTACAAAGGCTAAGAAGTTGCCTCATTAGGACCAGCACTAGGCAGTCCACCTGTAAAAAGAGGCATCAACGTATCATACATGTCTTTGGAGCTAACAGATATCTCCTTAGTACATGAAAGCAATGGCTGAATAGCATCTTCCACAAAGAAAACATCACGGCTAACCAGAATGCGTTTAGTTTGTGGATGATACAGACGATAGCCTTTACTTTCAGAACTGTACCCAACAAAAATACATTTTACTGCCTTATCATCAAATTTTCTATGATGTTGTTCAGGCACTAATGCATATGCCAAACAACCAAAAACATGGAGATGAGCAACAGATGGCTTGCGGTCATGCCAAGCCTCATATGGAGTGATAGACTGCAGCGCTTTAGTGGGACACCTGTTCAGTACATATGCTGCACACATGACAGCCTCAAGCCAGAAACTATGTGGTAAAGCCTGACTCTTGACCATGCACCTCGTCATCTCCATGAGTGACCTGTTCTTTCATTCAGCAACTCCATTCTGTTGAGGTGTATACGGCACTGTACACTAGTGTTTTATCCCACGTTCAACCAAAAATGCATTAAAATCAGAAGACATATATTCCCCCCTTGATCAGAACGGAGGGTGCCCATTTTACATGCTGACAGATTTTCAGCCAAAACCAAAAACTATTTAAAGCACATGAACACTTGGGACTTCGCTTTGAGTGGATATACCCATGCATGCCTGGAAAAATCATCAATGAAAGTCACGAAGTAAAGGTAATTCCCAAAAGAGGGTGTCTGCATAGGACCACAGACATCACTATGTACAAGCTGCAATTTCTGCGTAGCCCGAACTGAACCATCTTTTGGAAAGGAGGAACGTTGCATTTTGCCCAAAATACATCCTTCACATACATGTTTTCCAAGTGCATCAAGCTTGGGCAAAGAAGACACCATATCATATTTTTGCAGGCATAGCAAACTAGAAAAATTCAGATGACCAAAGTGTGCATGCCAAAGCTTTGCATCTGACATAGCCTAAGAATCATGAACTACACATGCCGAATCATTCACAGATCTTTCATAGTCTATGAGCTTATACAGCCCACGACATAAAATGCCAGAAGAAATAATCACATCGCCATTTGATAGATCATGAACTGTACACCTATCATCAATGAATTTCACAACCAAGCCAATCTTGGCTAATGCAAAAACTGATAACAGATTGTTCTTGATCCCTGGCACAAATAAAGCATCTCACAAGGTGAAAGAACTACCATCAGCAGTAGTCAGAATGATCTTACCAACTCCCATAACAGGATAAGAGGAGTTGTTGGCACATGTGACAGTATTCCCTGTAGGGGCAGGCTCGAGTGAAGAGAAGAAACTGCGCTGCGAGGTAATATGTTTGGTCGCCGCACTGTCAAAGTACCAAACATCTGAGTCCACTACAGACATGCACTGCTCATGAGAAGATGGGTCAAAACTGCAAACAGTAGTAAACGCCCATTCTTCTTCCTGCACAAGATTAGCAGACTCTGTTTTTGGTGTAGAGGCTTCTGCAACAACCATTCAAGCCTCCTTTTTCTTTGCCTCTTTTGCAACCAGTTTTGGACAGTTCTTTATGATATGATCATTCCCTTTATAGTACTTGCAAAACAATTTCTGCTTTTCTGATTTCTTCTCATCTTTATCCTGGTTCTTCGAATGTGCAGCATTTGCAGATTTCTTCTTACTAGTAGAAGAGCTCCATTTTCCTTTGCCCTTTTGATTAGCCAGGAAAGCTTGATCTGCAACACGCATAATGGACCTGTTCTGCCTGGACTGATCTTCCTGCAACAGAACAGAGACTAACTCCTCAAATGATAAGGCATTCGGATTGACTTTCATCATCAACCGAAGAGTAGAAGCAAAACTGGGATATGAATCAGGAAGACCATTCAGAACGGTCTGCACAAGTGAGCTATCTGGTATAACCTCATCAGCAAAAATCAACTGTTCCTTCAAATCTTTGATCTTCATTAGGAAACTCTCCATAGAATCACCTTCATTCATGTGCTCACTCTCCAACTGTTTTCGGAGGTAAGCAACCCGAGCCTCATTCCTAGCTTAGTACAATGTGGTAAGTGTATCCCAAGCATCCCTAGCTTTTCTGCAAGAGCGAATATGAGGAATAATGGCACGTTTGACAGACAAAGCTATCAATGCATGTGCCTGGGCATCTCTGCCATCCCAACGAATCTGCTCTGCAGTAGGTGCAACAGAAATAGCAGCACGAACAGGAATCTGTGGAATATCATCTTCGACACCATCTTCATGAGCTCCAGCACCTGTATTTGTAGTACCTGTCGTTACAGGTGTAACAGGACGTCTTTCAACACCCTGCAAAATGTTCCACAATCCTTTTGCAACCAAAACATGTCGCATCATATAAGCCCATAATGGGTAGTTGGTACCATCCAACGTATCCTCAACAGCCAACATACGGAATACATCACTGCTTTCAGCCATGGCCGGTGACTAAAATACGTTGATGCAGAAAATTGATTGTATCTCAAAAAGTTGAACAGAACTGCCCAAACGAGTTCTACTAGACCTGTAGCATACTTCGAGATGCTTAAACTGGCGAACAGAAACTGGTATATACCTTTGGTACAAAAAGACAAAATAGCTTGCACAAGCACTGCGATAGTGCGTTCGGAGGCCGAAACGAGCTCAGATCGCGATTTCGGCACCACACAGCAAAGTTGTTTTGACCTCGGAAACACATTGAGTATGCTCACCAAAATTCGTGCGATTCTGAGACTGCAAATGGAGGAGTGTCGACGGCGCCCTAGATGAAGCAATGACCTGCTCTGATACCAATTGTTGGAGTTAGACGTCTACAGAAGCACGCGAACAGCACAAGGAAGAAGAAGAAGCTTGGAGCACAAACACACAATACTGAATGTATTACTAGAGAATGTACAAAGATAAGTAGCCCATTAGGGCAATGGGCGTATATACAAGCCGAGGGAAAAAAACCTCATAAAGAGGGAAAAAAGTGCCCCGGCGGTCCTAGTGTGTTCACACACATCACTAGCTAAATAAATCAACAATAGGTACATGTTGAAAAAGATCATTTCAAAGTCTTGAGTGAACAATTCTATGCACACGTAATGTAGTCTCAACAAGCTCTAACAAAAAGAGAAGAAGACCTTAAAACAGCACTGGAGGTATTCAACCAACTCAAAGAGGAAAATGCACACATGAAAACTCAACTAAAAGAAGTCGAACAAAAATATGAGACTAGTGAAGTAGAGAATGTGCGATTAATGCATCGAAGCAAAATTCTAGAAACACAAATAAAGATACATATGGATGAGGCAGATATGTTGAGAATTAGAAATACGGAGTTGATGACTTCATTTTTACTAAATCAACCTATAGCTACTATTGAATCCATAGGTGAAGATATGGTGGAACTACGAACATAAATAGCAATGTATGCAGATCAGCTCAAGCAGGAGCAAGAATTGAGATCACAATTGGAATTAAAGTATATGCATGATACAAATGAGTTAAGGAATAAATGGAAAGCAATAGAATCAAAATAGATAGAACAATGCAAAGAAGATGCCGATCAAATGGCTATATTCAGTGAAAGAAAAATGCAAAGTGATGAAGTGCTAACAGCAGCAAGAGAGCAAATAAAGGACAAAGATGCACTTATTGCACGTCTATATGCTCAACTAGAGAAGCAAGCAAACATGGGGATAGTAGAAGTTCCAAGCCCTCACGCAGCTATTGTGGAGACTGAGGTATGCCCTCTTTCTCCCCCCATCACTAGTTCACCTACACATATTGAGGCGGAGGTACAACTTGATGATCAAGTGATGACAAATACTGCAGAAATAAGCCAAAGAGAGCGGACCCTACTAGTGTCCCGACTCACAAAACAATTCAAAGACACAGTCGTAAAAATGATGAAAGAAGCAAAAATCAAAAGCAAGGATTTGGATCATGTTATAAAGCCCTTCAATGTACCATATGGAATATTAAAAGAAGAGACATGTTAATATATCAAAAGGACTACACAAAAGGAGCCATACCAAAAATCAAACTTGAGGTCCAATACATTTTCATGCACATAAGAAGAATTTGAAAAATATGATCCGATCTAGAGACAAAAATTTTTAGAAAAGAATCCTACGTTGCGAGTGCACTGGCAAGATGCACCATATTTACTCCAAGTAAAACCCTCTTTTTTCCCCATCCCGCGTAGAAGGCCATGGATGCAATTTTTGGAAGAATAGCCTCATGACAAGATAAATAATCAATGGCTCAATTTTCCATTACTACCATGCCCACTACACAATTATTTACCAACAGAAGATTACATGGTGCGGATGATCAAATTTTGGCTATCGAGATATGCATCAGTCCTAGATTTAGCAACCAAAAGGATGAATAAAGTGTTGGGTATGCTTCTGATAGTTTTGAATTCAAACATGTGGAATACACATTTTTGAACTTTATCAATGTTGGAGTTAAACGTCTACGAAAGCACATGAATAGCACAAGGAAGAAGAAGAAGCTTGGAGCACAACACACAATATTGAATGTATTACCACTAGAATGTACAAAGATATCTGACCCATTAGGGCAATAGACATATATACAAGCTGGGGAAAAGAACCTCCTCAAGAGGGAAAAAAGTGCCCCGGTGGTCCTAGTGTGTTCACACACATCACTACCTAAATATATCAACAAATCCCCCCTGGGAGTGATGTGTTGAACAAGTAGTTCGCACTCATGTATAAGGAAGTGCCAAGCTATGTGGAATCACTCCACAAAAGGAAGTAAGCCCAAAGCTTTGCGGAAAGCTTCAAACTTCTCCCTCGACAAAGTCTTCATGAAAAGGTCTACAATGTTCTCCTGTGTGGGCACATATGCCAAGCTGATCTCTCTAGTAGAGAACCTCTCCCTGACATAATGATAATGCACCTCAATGTGCTTAGTGTGAGCATGGAACACAGGGTTCCTCACAATTGCCAATGCCCTCTGACTCTCAATGAAGATGGTGGTGGCAGAAGACTGACCATTACCCAAATCAACCATAAGGATTTTGAGCCACACACACTCAACATTCGTTGTGAAAGCTACCCTATACTTAGCCTCACAACTAGAAGTGGCCACAATAGGCTACTTCTTGCTCAACCAAGATATACATGAGCTACCAAGCATGAAACAAAAGCCACTAGTGGACACACAAGTTTCATAGCAACCAACCCAGTCAGATTTTGAAAAAACATGTAAATCTAGTAGTAGTGATCCCGCCTTGGGATAAAACAATCCAAGTAGTCGGGTACCACTCAAGTAGCGAAAGATGTGATTAACCGCTTGCTAATGCTTGACACATGGGTAATGCATAAACCTGCTCATTTGTGAGACAGTAAACTGAATATTTGGTTGAGTAATGCATAAGTAAATCAAGGATCCAATAGCCTGTTGATAGAGAACAACATCAAATGCATCTCCAACATCATGAAGACTCAATCGTAAACCTATCTCCATAGGAGTGGCAATAGGTTTCCACTCTTCAAGGCCAAAATGCTACAATAATGTGTCAATATATTTCCTTTGACAAAAAGCTATTCCACCATCAAATTGCATAAATTGAATGCCCAAATAATGATGCAAATGCCCTGAATTAGACATTTCAAATGAGGCATGTAGATCAGCCTTAAAATCAGCAAAATGCTTCTCATTAGGACCAGTGAGCAGCATGTCATCAACATACACAACAATGATCAGACGTACATCATTAGCACGCTTAACATATAAGGTGCTCTGAGTTGGACTATTCTCAAAACCATGTGCAAACAGATAGGCATGTATCTTTTCATACCAAGCACATGGCGCTTACTTCAAACCATATAATGCCTTTTTCAACCTGCACACTTGGTTTTCATTCCCTTTCTACACAAAGCCACGGGGCTAAAAAACATACGCTTCTTCATGCAAGTCACCATTCAGAAATGCAATTTTAATGTCCAATTGATGTACATTCCAACCATGATGAGCTGCAAGTGCACAAATGCTATGAACAATAGTCATTCGGCAAGTAGGAGCAAAGGTCTCATCAAAATCAATGCTTCTTTCTTGTGCATAACCCTTTGCAATAAGCCTAGCCTTATACCTGTCAACTGTTCGATTAGGCTTACACTTCAGCTTATATACCCACAATGGCCTTCTTTCTAGGAGGCAAGTCACATAAAGACCAGGTACCATTCTTCATTATAGCATCGTATTCAGATTGCATAGCAACCATCCAATTTTTTGAATTTTATGCTTCATCAAATGAAACAGGCTCATTCTCATCACAGAGACTAGATGCAGCCATAGCATAGCAATCTGATGCAATAGAGGCACTATGAGAGCCTGAACGAGTATAATATGATAGACGTGCATCTAATTTGCTATCATGAAAAGTGTGCACTAGCATTTTGGCATAGTTTTTGCCTCCTCAATATCAGTTCTCTCATCAACAAGTGCATCATGTAAATTTTCATAAAAAATGGAATGATCCACATCATCACATGAAACGTGTAAAGGCTAAGAAGTTGTCTCATTAGGACCAGCACTAGACTTTGCACCTGTAAAAAGATGCAGCAAAGTATCGTACATGTCTTTGGAGCTAACAGATGTCTCCTTAGTACATGAAAGTAATGGCTGAACAGCATCTTCCACAAAAATAACATCACGGCTAACCAAAACGTGTTTAGTTTGTGGATGATACACATAATAGTCTTTGCTTTTAGAATTGTAGCATTCAAATTTCTGTGATGTTGTTCAGGAACTAATGCATATGCCAGACAACCAAAAGCATGCATCTGAGCAACAAATGGCTTGCAACTATGCCATGCCTCATATGGAGTGATAGATTGCAATGCTTTAGTGGGACACCTGTTAAGTACATATGTTGCACACATAACAGCTTCAAGCCAAAAACTATGTGGTAAAGCCTGACTCTTGACCATACACCTCGCCATCTCCATGAGTGACTCGTTCTTTCATTCAGCAACTCCATTTTGTTGAGGTATATATGTCACTGTGCACTAATGTTTTATCCCACGTTCAGCTAGAAATGCATTAAAATCTGAAGACATATATTCCCTCCCTCAATCAGAATGGAGGGTGCCCATTTTACATGCTGAGAGATTTTCAACCAAAACTAGAAACTGTTTGAAGCACATAAACACTTCGGACTTTGCTTTTAGTGGATATACCCATGCATGCCTAGAAAATCATCAATGAAAGTCACGAAGTAAAGATAATTCCGAAAAGAGGGTGTGTACATAGGACCATAGACATCACTATGAACAAGTTGCAACTCCAAAGTAGCTCGAACTAAACCATCTTTTGGAAAGGAGGAACGCTACATTTTGCCTAAAATACAGCCTTCACAAACATGTTAACCGGGTGCCTCAAGTTTGGGAAAAGAGCACACCATTTCAGATTTTTGCATGCGTAGCAGACTAGCAAAATTCAGATGACCAAAGCGAGCATGCCAATTTGCATTTGACATAGCCTAAGAATCGTGTGTTGCACATGTTGAATCATTTACAGATTTTTCATAGTCTATGAGCTTATATAGCCCACAACATAAGATGACAGAAGCAATAATCATGTGACCATTTGATAGATCATGAACAGTACATCTATCATCAATAAATTTCACAACCAAGTCAATCTTGGCTAAAGCTAAAATTGATAACAGATTCTTCTTGATCCTTGGCACAAATAAACCATCCGACAATGTAAAAGAACTACCATCAACAAAATTTAGAATCATCTAATCAACCCCCATGACAGGATAAGAGGAGTTTTTGGCGCATGTGATAGTATTCCCTATAGGGGTGAAGAGACTACGCTGCAAGGTTATATGTTTGGTTGCCCCACTATCAAAGTACCAAACATCTTAGTCTATTGTAGACATACACTACTCATGAGAAGATGGGTCAAAACTACAAACAGTAGTAAACACCCATTCTTCATTCTACACAAGATTAGCAGACTTTGCTTTCAGTGTAGAGGCCTCTGCAACAACCATTCTAGCCTCTTTTTTCTTTGCCTCTTTTGCAGCCAGTTTTGGACAATTCTTTATGACAAGATCATTTTCTTTATAGTACTTGCTAAACAATTTTTTCTTTTCTGTTTTCTTATCGTCTCTATCATCCTTCTTTGATTGTGTAGAATTAGCAAATTTTTGCTTACTAGTAGAAGAGCTCCATTTACCTTTGCCCTTTTGACTAGCTACGAAAGCTTGATCTGCAACATGAATAATGGACCTATTCTACCTATATTGATCTTCCTGCAACAAAACAAAGACTAACTCCTCAAATGATAAGGATTTGGATTGCCTTTCATCATCAAATGAAGAATAGAAGTAAAACTCTGGTATGAATTGGGAGGACCATTCAGTACAGTCTACACAACTGAACTTGTCAGGCAAGACTTCATCAGCACAAACTAATTGTTCCTTCAAATCTTTGATCTTTGTTAGAAAATTATCCATAGAATCACCTTCATTCATATGCTCACTCTCCAACTTTTTTCATAGGTAAGCAACACAAGCCTCATTCCTAGCTTGGTACAATGTAGTAAGTGTATCTCCAAGCATCCTTAGTTGTTCTGCAAGAGTGAATGTGAGGAATAATGGCACGTTTGATAGACAAGGCTATCAATGCATGTGCCTGAGCATCTCTACCATCCCAATGAATTTTCTCTATAGTAGGTGCAACAAGAACCACAACATAAACAAGAATCTATAAAATATCACCATCTTTGACACCATCTATATCAACTTTAGTACCTGTATTTCCATGTGTAATAGGATTTTTTTCAACACCCTGCACAATATTCCATAGTCCTTTTGCAACCAATACATGATGCATCATATAATCCCAAAATGGGTAATTTGTACCATCCAACTTATCCTCAACAACCAACATATGAAATACATCACTGCTTTCAACCATGGCCACTGACTAAAATACCTTGATGCAAAAAGATGATTCTATATGAAAAAGTTGAATAAAACTACCTTGACAAGTTCTACTAAACTTGTAGCAGACTTTGAGAGGCTTATATTGGCGAACCGAAACTTGTATATATCTTTGGCACAAAAAGACAAAATAGTCTACACAAGTGTTGTGATAGTGCACTCGAAGGCCAAAACAAGCCTGAGATTGTGACTAGAGAGGTGTCGACGACATCCTAGATGAAGCGACAACCTACTCTGATACCAATTGTTGGAAGTAGACATCTACAGAAGCACACGAACAACACAAGGAAGAAGAAGAAGCTTGGAACACAACACATAATACTGAATGTATTACCACTAGAATGTATAAAGATATATGATCCATTAGGGCAATAGGCATATATATAATCTAGGGGGGGAACCTCTTAAAGAGGGAAAAAGTTGCCCCGGCAGTCCTAGTGTGTTCACACACATCACTACCTAAATATATCGACAATCAATATTAACCAAGGAACATATGCTTTGATTTTTTATCTTTCTTTCATGCCAAGCCACCTCACCTTAGTGGCCATTTATTTTAGACTAATGTTGCAAGCATTCGATGAAGCATTTTTTACAGGATTTTTTGAAATCGATTCAGAAATAGTTTTGAAGATGTCTCCCAATTTGAATGCTAGACTCATAGCATATGAGTTAGGTTTTTTTGTTGACCACTACCAAGCACCAAATGACGGAATAAAATTAGCTCAATGAAATGAGCTCATGATATGTGAAGCAAATCTACTTAATCAAAAAGAGTGCACTGTATTCCAAACATACTCACATCGCCTACAAAATCTTGTCGAGGATGACAAAGTTCAAGAGAAGGGATGTGTGGAGGGAGAACCTAGCAAGAGAAGAAGAATAAAGAAACCCAAACACAAACAAATACAATGAAATATCACACCCTCCTCCCAAAGCCCCGTAGGGGCATGCATCAGGCTGTAACGCGAAGGAAGGAGGACCCAAAAAGTGCAGGCAGAGAAGTTAAACTAGGTCCACCCCACACCCATAAGGTCCTTCCAAGAATGCGAAGAGCTCTAATGAAAAGTGACTAAATGAATGTCACCTTAATCACTAGGTGCATGTGATGAAAAAAACTAAAAGCTAAAGAAGAATCAATAGGCCAGATAGAAGGATAGCACGCCTCTTGATGCAACAAGAACTAACATAGCATAAGAGACGAAAGCATTGGAATGAGGTTCGGATAAGATAACAAATTGTTTGAACATCTTGAAGGCTTCCTCAACCATTAATGGCGTGTAGTAAAAAGAAACATACGTGCTAAGGAAAATCAGTAGACAAAAGGAAAGGAAGCATTGGACCTGGGTTTAGACAAGGTAACAAATTTTTTAGAAGTCTTGAAGGCTTTCTTCATCACTAATGGTGTGCAATTAAAAGAAATATAAACTGTCTTTGAATCATTAAGGCCTCCATGATTGTTTGCAATGGACAATTCAACAGGCAACATTAAGATAAACAGGATCAAGTTGAAGAATGATGCAGGAGGATAGAAGCCTATCAAGGGATGACAGAGACTAAGAGGGGGAGAGTGTTGGAGAGAAGAGAAGTCAAGAGAAGCAGGCCCCAAAAAATTTCAAATTTAGGCATAATTTTTCTTCTTCAAATTTCCATGATATTATATCAGGAGCCATGTAAAAGCTTTAGAGGAGTCCTCTAGATGCATGATCCCTAAACCTTGTAATATTAGTCTTGTACAATAGAAGGAATTTAGTGAATTTCAATAAAAGTGTCGGTCTCTTGTGTGAAAGGACCATTTTTAGGGCACATGTATATAGGTCACTTGGTGACCCTTTGTAGAGACTTTTTGCCATTGTGAGAAATCAAGCTAAAAATTTCAAATTTGCTTCTTCTTCCTTGCATATCTCCTTCTCTAAGAGCTTGCATGTGTGTATGTGGCTTGGAGTGTGTGCCTACAGGTGTTTTCTAACCCTTCCCTATCTATTTTCTTCATTGTAGTGTGTGTGAAGCTCAGTGAGTTATGGAGTGAAGTTGGTGTTTCCCACCGCTCAATATTTTGCTCATAACTCATAGTATGTTTGTAAAATTAGGCTGAAAATACCACCATTGTATGTGCATTTTTGAGAGCTTCAAAATGAATTTGTTATTGAATAACTATATTTGGATATTGGAGCTGAGAGAAAATGTCGAATTTGTGCACGCTACTACAGTAAGTATCACGGCATGCACTTTAAGGGAAATAGGTGACTTGAGAAGTTCATCCACTTAAATTGCACACATTATCAGCTCATCCACTTCATCTATCATTATGTATGCATACGTCCTCATACACTTGATACATTTATGTTCATGGATTGACAAATTAAAGCATGTGTGCCAATCAACCACTATACACACTTGTTGGTGATTGAGGTATAGTCTCAATTATCACAAGTCCCTAGGACATTTAGTATTGGGTACACACACAATAATAGTAAGAAATGATGAATCCATCCTACTAGGGAACTCTAAAGTAGTAAAGAACACTAAAGTATAGTGCCATCTCACCTTAGAAGAACTACTTAACATTAAACCTGAATTGTGGAAACCCATAGCTAATCAAGTGCCAGAAGTAGCTAGACCACAATCTCAGGCAGGATCACATAGAAATAGTGCCAGAGATACCCTTCGATAAGATAGCAGATATGAGTGAAGGAGAAGAAGGAAATACCTATCTTCCTATCACTTATAAACAAAGGCCATTCTAAATTCCAGTGAAGGAATGGCTATTGCATTGGGGCAACCTAGCACTCAAACCAATGAGAATGAAATTACAAATGGTAGATGGACATATCGAGAAACCCCTAGGGTTATTAGAAGGGATAACTCTCACTACTTGTGGTGTAGAGTTCAAACACACATTTGCTATATGTGATTTTGGCAAGAATCATGTCTATGGGATGATATCAGGTAGAGCCTTCATGAGAAAGCTACAGATAGGGTAGGATTGGGGAACCAATTCCTTGTACTTACAGCACATATGTGTCACAACTAGAGTCAACCTCAAAGACTTCTCTCATAGAGATGTACCCCCTTATAATGGAACCCAATCCCTAGAACATTGGTATGATAATCGAGAAAAGACTAAGAAGATTGTGGTCATGGTTGAAGAAGGGGAGGAAAACAGCACGCATATAGGACATGATTTAAGTCAAGATGAGGTGGAAAAGTTGATTGCATTACTAACAGAGTTTATAGATGTGTTTGTTTGGAGCGACAAGGACTTATAAGGAGTGGATCCAAACATTTGTTTGCATAGGATCCCCATGACATAAGAGGACAAGCCAACTAAACGAAAGCCTTACACCTACAATGACAACTATGTGGCTAAAATAAAAGAAGAAATTTGTCGTTTGATTGAACCGGGATTCATATATGAAATAGAACATACCAAATGGGTATCCCTCATTGTAGTGCCAAAAAGGAATGAAAAATTACGTGTGTATTAACTTGAAGAAGGTTAATGCAACCACCATAAGAGATAGCTATCCTTTTCCTATCACCAAGCATCTCTTAGAACATGTAGCAGGCAATGAAGTCTATAGCTTCCTTGATGGATTCTTAGACTACAATCAAGTAGCCATTACCCTTAAAGATCAACATAAATTGTCTTTTGCCGCAGAGTGGTATCTTTGCATTTTTTGTGATGCCTTTTGGCCTCACCAATGCTTCTGTTACCTTTCAAAGGTTGATGTGTCATGTGTAAAAGGAATTCTTGCGCAAGAATTTACAGGTCTATGTTGACAACTTATGTGCTCATTCCAACATCAGACAAACGCATATCCCTAAACTAAAACAGATCTTTGACAAATGTAGAGAATACTAGGTCTGCTTGAGTCAAGAGAAGTGTGTTTTCATGGTCAGGAAAGGGAAGATTCTAGGATGCATAGTGTCAGGGGAGCACTAGATTGTGCTCTCTAACTATAGTAGACAATATTTTAGAAACACACTTTTGATTACAAGAGCACCCACGTAGAGAAAATGATACAAGAATACGTAATTGATACAATACGTCCCACAAGCGGAGACCAATAGTATGCGAAACTAGACTAGAGATGATACAAGAGATCCCACAACCCGGGACCGTAGGTATGGAACAAGATATCTTGATTATAAGAACTCCCTTCAGGGATATGAAGTAGATACAAGAAATAACTTGACAAGATCTCATATTATGAGATTACAAGAGGACAAGACAGGATGTCCAAGAACTAGACTAGACAAGACTGGAACAAGGAACAAGACAAGAATTGGAACTGGAACTTGGAAAGTACTTACTTGGTGGTCACGACTCCTTGAGCTCCCAAGACTGGTATCCACAAGACTGATTATGAATGTGGCCAACCCCTCCTTTTATAGGTTTTGAAGGGCAGTTACGATTTGATGATGTCATCAATGACATCATCAATTGGAAACAAGACCTCTCGGTGTCAGAATTTAGTGAATAGGTAGGCGATCTTGGGGTTTTTGGCACATTTCGGATGCAATGGTAGCATTAGTTTCTCCAAAATCCTAACCAAACATGAGATATAGGAAATTGACATGGAATCTAAGATTTAAGATGGTTTTCTTTGTGTCCATGACATCACCTCCCCCTCAAGCAACGAGTTCCATGAGGAGAGGCCATGTAGTTTCATTGGATTCTTCCTCTCGAACTCATGAACCTTGAATTTTTCTTTAAGAATATTTTTTGTAAGTTGCCAACTATGATCAATGATGTCATACACTTTCCAATGAATAAGGCATTCCAATCTTCCTTGAGAGATCCTTGAATCTAATACATGCACGACCTCGAATTCTTCATGATCCTCAATCTTGATCAGTAGTGAAGGACTAGGTCTCTCTTGAGCTTCCTTGGGTTCTTCATGTGATAGATCCTTTGAGCTTCTAGTGGAATGTTGTGATGTTTCCAAGATCGTTGATGAAGAGTGTTGAGTAAGCACACCTCCTTGATTGAACATGAACTCTCCCTTATCCTTAACCTTCTTGATATCTTCATAACATGCATACTCCATATCATTTGTAATGACTTTTTGGGCTTCAAAGATTCTTGGTTCAAATTCTTGAGGAGTAGTGTCTTCATTATTCAAGACTTTTGACTCTTGGACTTGGATTTCTTTTAACAACTCATTCTCACACTGAATTTCTTGATTGATAACATATTCCAAGGTATTTGCTTGAGGCATGGATAGCAAGAGATATTTGACTTCAAGATTGAGGCCACTTTGAAAGTGATTAACCATGTAATCTTCTTGATATGTAGTTCCATGAAACAAGATCTTGATATTCAAGGCATAGCTTGAAACAGATCGATCATCTTGTTGTAGCAATCTTTTCATCTCTTGGACATGTTCGATCAAGTCCTTTATGGTAGATTGGATCTCCTTGCATAGGGAATCCATGGTGCCTGGTCTTGATGAAGTTAGTCTTGCCAAAATGTCAAGGGAGCACTAGATTGTGCTCTCTGACTACAGTAGACAAGATTTCAGAAACACACTTTTGATTACAAGAGCACCCACATAGAGAAAATGATACAAGAATACATAACTGATATAATACGTCCCACAACCCATGACCGATAGGTATGGATAACTAGACTAGAGATGATACAGGAGATGCCACAAACTGGGACCGTAGGTACGGAACAAGATATCTTGATTACAAGAACTCCCTTCAGGGATATGAACTAGATACAAGAAATAACTCGACAAGATCTCATATTACGATATTACAAGAGGACAAGACAGGATGTCCAAGAACTAGACTAGACAAGACTGGAACAAGGAACAAGACAAGAATTGGAACTGGAACTTGGAAAGTACTTACTTGGCGGTCACGACTCCTTGAGCTCCCAAGATTGGTATCCACAAGAATGATTATGAATGTGGCCAACCCCTCCTTTTATAGGTTTTGAAGGGCGGTTACGATTTGATGATGTCATTGATGACATCATCAATTGGAAACAAGACTTCCGGGTGTCAAAATTCAATGAATAGGCAGTCAATCTTGGGGTTTTGGCACATTTTGGATGCAATGGTAGCATTAGTTTCTCCAAAATCCTAACCAAACATGAGATATAGGAAATTGACATGGAATCTAAGATTTAAGATGGTTTTCTTTGTGTCCATGACATCACCTCCCCCTCAAGCGACGAGTTCCACGAGGAGCGGCCATGTAGTTTCATTGGATTCTTCCTATGGAACTCATGAACCTTGAATTTTTCTATTTTTTGTAAGTTGCCAACTATGATCAATGATGTCATACGCTTTCCAATGAATAAGGCATTCTAGTCTTCCTTGAGAGATCCTTGAATCTAATACATGCACGACCTCGAATTCTTCATGATCCTCAATCTTGATCAGTGGTGAAGGACTGGGTCTCTCTTGAGCTTCCTTGGGTTCTTCATGCGATAGATCCTTTGAGCTTCTAGTGGAATGTTGTGGTGTTTCCAAGATCTTTGATGAAGAGTGTTGAGTAAGCACACCTCCTTGATTGAACATGAACTCTCCCTTATCCTTAACCTTCTTGATATCTTCATAACATGCATACTCCATATCATTTGTAATGACTTTTTGCTCACACTGAATTGCTTGATTGATAACATCCTCCAAGGTATTTGCTTGAGGCATGGATAGCAAGAGATATTTGACTTCAGGATTGAGGCCACTTTGAAACTGATTAACCATGTAGTCTTCTTGATATGTAGTTCCACGAAACAACATCTTGACATTCAAGGCATAGCTTGAAACATATCGATCATCTTGTCGTAGCAATCTTTTCATCTCTTGGACATGTTCGATCAATTCCTTTATGGTAGATTGGATCTCCTTGCATAGGGAATCCTTGGTGCCTGGTCTTGATGAAGTTAGTCTTGCCAAATGATAGGGGAGCACTAGATTGTGCTCTTTGACTATAGTAGACAAGATTTCAAAAACACACTTCCGATTACAAGAGCACCCATATAGAGAAAATGATACAAGAATACGTAACTGATATAATACATCCCACAACCCGGGACCGATAGGTATGGAAAACTGGACTAGAGATGATACAGGAGATCCCACAACCCGGGACCGTAGGTATGGAACAAGATATCTTGATTACAAGAACTCCCTTCATGGATATGAACTAGATACAAGAAATATCTCGACAAGATCTCGTATTATGATATTACAAGAGGACAAGATAGGATGTCCAAGAACTAGACTAGACAAGACTGAAACAAGGAACAAGACAAGAACTGGAACTGGGACTTGGAAAGTACTTACTTGGCGGTCACGACTCCTTGAGCTCTCAAGATTGGTATCCATAAGACTGATTATGAATGTGGCCAACCCCTCCTTTTATAGGTTTTGAAGGGCGGTTACGATTTGATGATGTCATCGATGACATCATCAACTAGAAACAAGACCTTTGTGTGTTAGAATTCAGTGAATAGGCAATCAATCTTGGGGTTTTGGCACATTTTGGATGCAATGGTAGCATTAGTTTCTCCAAAATCCTAACCAAACATGAGATATAGGAAATTGACATGGAATCTAAGATTTAAGATGGTTTTCTTTGTGTCCATGACATAGTGTCCAAGAATGGGATTTCAGCTTGCAAAGATAAGGTTAGAACCATTATAGAGCTATCGAGACCAAAAAATATTAAGGAAGTACAAGCTTTCATGGGTCACCATGGTTATTATAGAGGCTTTATCCATATGTTTACGAAATCCCATATACAACCTTCTGACTAACTTTGAGTGGACAAAAGAATGTGAAAACTCTCTTAATGAGCTTAAATGATGATTTTGTTTAGCACCAATCTTGACTACACCAGATTGGACTAAGCCGTTTCATGTTCATGTGGATGCCTCCAATTTCGATTGTGTGTTGGCACAACCCATGAGTGAAGGTAACATTGACCTTCCAATTTCTTATGCAAGTAGGTAGTTGAACAGTGCAGAACAAAATGACAACACCACAAAGAGAGAAGGATTAGGCATGGTGTATGCAGTCAAGAAGTTTGGATATTATTTGCTTGCAAATAAGTTTAAATTTTGTATGGACCATCAGGCATTAATCTACCTTGTGAATAAACCTTGGAATATAGGCACGCTAGTAAGATGGTTTCTCTTACTAATGGAATATGATTTTGAAGTAGTTTTTAGGAAAGGAAAGACTCACCTTAGGGTGGATCATCTCTCTAGATTAACTTTAGGAGAATTCTTGCAAAGAGTATCGAATGAACTTCTTGATGCCTACTGTACCTGAGTGGGCAAAAACAGTAGTGCCTATTCTTACTTTTGGACCAAAAAGCCCCATAGACAGACAAAGAGCAAAGACATTATCAAGTCTCAAAAAATTCATACACTAGTAGGAAGTGTATACAAGCACATTGATCAAGGAATCTTAGCCTATTGTGTGGAAGAAGATGAACATGCTAAATAATTATAGTTAGCACATGTAGGTTCATTGGAGCAACACCATTCAAAACATTGAACCCTACAAACTCTACGGAGATTAGGCATATATTGGCCAACTTGGAAGCAGACATCCATAAGATGTGTAAGGATTGTCCAACATGTTGTGCCAAACTAGCAGTGGAACATGCAACTTTATATCATGTCATTAATACCATAATGGCAAAATTCATTAGTTGACTTTTTGAGGATGAAAGCATTCCCTCAAGAAATGACTTTAGCAAGGAAAAGAGGTCTAGAACAGGAGGCTCAAAATTATGCCCTCATAGGAGATAATCTATACAGAAGTGGAAGAGATGGATATCTTAGACTTTGTGTCCATGAAAGTGAATGTCTCAAGATCTTAGAAATTGCATACCAAGTTGAAGCAAGAGGAAACTTTGGATCGGATAGGGTGATCAAAGCAGTACTATTTGCAAGACTTTGGTGGCCAACCCTTCACATGGATGCGCATACCTATGTGAAGAGGTGTGACATATGTCAATGAACTCAATATCTGATACCCAAGGATGAGATACCATTGAGACCCATGATGGGAGGATGTGCGGCAACCAAAAAGAATGAAACACAAATGACATCAAAGTTTTTGTTTGAGAACGTATATACTAGATATGGATTGCCAATAGAATTGGTAAGTGATTGTGGTCCCACTTCCTGAACGAGGTCATCGGGTACTTGCTACAAGAATTCATGGTCATTCACAAGAATTCAACACCTTACCACCCATAAGCCAATAGACAAGCAAAGAGCACCAATAAGATCCTATGTATTATTTTGACTAAGCTCGTGAATAACAAACATTTTGATTGGGACAAAGAGTTGCAGCATGTTGTTTGGGAGCATATAGAGTCTCGCCTACACTACACAACTCCAAAGGTTGTATGATATTATAACAAGGGTAAAAGAAAGAGGAAAACTCTAATTCCACATGAGTCAATTGCTAGTCAATCAGATGTTGGCAAAGGAAGGTGTCAACCCATAGTTCATTGAGTCTCTCAACCTCCTCGCAAAGACGTGTGGAACTATCAAAGCAATTCGAACAATGTTACACAAAATCCCTCCTCAATATGATGAAAGAAGATTATGGACATGATCCAAGCCAGGTAAAACTATTCATAATCCTGTCACTTCCACAAAAACCACAATATCAGCCCCTATGAACATCAACAGGACCACTTCCATAGAAACCATTCCTTTCACCAATGACACCATAGTTTTATCTGCCCCCTCACCTCCACTTAAACTTACAAAACCTATCACAACAATCACCATAGAGATCCATGAATTCACCTTCCACGAACCCATGTCCCATTTGCCACTTTTCTCCTCCTTCAACAACCCAGTATTTACCACTCGTCCCTCCACAGGCCAAACTTCCCATCTGATTATAGATCAACTTGTCCCTAATCAAGTCATCATCAGCCATCCTATCTAAATACATTCATTATTGGTCACCCAATTCCATCACAACTTGTTACCACTTCCTTCCCACCCTCAACTGCTTTCCCACCTACCCTCTAGTCATTAGCCTTCTTTGTTTTCGACATCCTTCTAATACGCCCCCAACCACTCGATTCAACTCTAGATCCAACATTCACATTATTGATTTTCACCACCTCAATAGACATGGCACCACCATACCCATTTTTATGGTAGACATCTCACACACTTCCATGTTCAACTACATGGACATATCACCATCCATGAGATCTCCCCCACCCCCACTTTTTCACCACCTCCCATTCCCCCTCCACTCATAGAATCGGCACTCACAACATTAAGCACTCTATCCGTTTCTCCCAGCGAAATTCCCCACCCCCTTGCATTACCCCATGTACATGTTGCATCCACTATTGTCGACCATGCATTAAACTCAATGATTCAATGTGCTACTCAATTGAGAATCGAGTATCAGAAACTAGAGAATGCAACAATATACTTCAAGATCAATCAGCTTAGTTGCAGGCATAAGTTTTTGCACTTGAAGAGGAGAATGAGGTGCTCCATAACCAATACCATCTTTTACAATATTCTCACAATGAAATGGACTCTAAGCTTCAGGAGGTAGACCAGGAAGCTATCCAAGTTGTCAAAGTCTATCTACGGAAATGGAATGCAACTCCAAACGTCAGCTCAACATGGCATTACTAAGACAACATTTAGCAATAGCGAAAGAGGAGAATACGAGACTGTGACAACAGAATAAGGAGAACCTAGAAGCATGCATAGAGAATACACCAAGCGCACCAATTAGCCCTTCTAAATTTCAAGTAGTTCCTCTTAAAAATATTTGGGTCATTTTAGAAGATTATGCGAATCTACTCGAGGTCCATGATCACTTGTCTAAAAAATGGCACAAGTCGAGCAACACCAAGAGCAAGAACCCTTAGCAGAACCCACCCAAGTACGAGCACCACTTCCATCAATGTTCGAATCAACTGACTTGGTGTCGCTACAACAAAACGTCATGGAATTACAAATGAAACTCCTACAATATGAACGACCTCCATCCCCACCTAAGGCAGCTATGGAAGAGGAAACCATCTCCATTCTAGTCAGGAAAAATTTTGAAGATGAATAGGGGCAACAACCTGTTCTCGGTGGTAGACTCACAGACGGACAAGACACAGTCGAAGCTCCATGGCCACCATGGCTTAAATAGGTCAAAGACATTGGTCAGACTCAAGAAGACCGGAAACCTATTCAGATTCATGCCATGGCTAATACCAAAGAAATAATATTCAAGTCATCATACTTCTAGAATTCATCGATATTTGATCACCACCTCGAAACTTTAATATCGATCATATTTTGTAATCCTTGTTGATCACAATGTAGAATTCAGAATCACTGGAAAAGTCCAATTTTTTCCACCCAATTCCAACTTGAGGATTTACCAGTAACGCACATGGAACAATGCACCACTTCATATTTTATACAATCCATGCTACGGACCAGTTCCCAAGCACAGGTCATGGACAACTTTTGCTATTAAAGGACAAAAATAGTATTGTAACATGCTGATCAAGTGGGAGATATATTTTGTATACTTACAATTAGGTATCTTTTATCATTATTTATTTTTTCTCCCATAGTTTAATTTGGCCATATTGCCTCTAGTGGGAAATTTTTACCATTCGTGTCTATGTGAAAGGCCAAATGACCACCATAGCTTTACCATGAAAATGGCTATATAAGTTGAAATTCACATCGGACAATGCTTCTTCAAAGTATGAAGCACAATTGGTTGCAAAAGGATTCAAGAAAAAACAAGGAGTTGATTTTGAGGAAATCTTCTCATATATGGTCAAGATGATGACATTATGCATGTTGTTTGGATTAGTTGCAAAAGAGGACTTAGATCTGGTCCAAATGGATGTGGACTATTTTCTTGTAGGGAGATCTTACGGATGAGATTTATATGAAACAATAGGAGGGATATGCAGTTCCTCACAAATAAAGTCTAATGTGTAAGCTCAAGTAGAGCTTGCATGGTCTTAAGCAGACACCTTGACAGTGGTATCAAAAGTTTATGCATTCATAAAGTTCCAAGGCTATTATAGAAGTAGTGAGGATCATTGTCTCTTTACTAAGAGATGTTCACACAACAACTTAATATGCTCGATACTTTACATTGATGATATGTTGATTGATAAGAAGTCCTCAAAGAACTTGTCTCTCTTGAAGACGAAGTTGAGTATGGGACACATATACTTGTCTCAGTGTGAGTACATAACTGAAGTATTTCATAGGTTCAATATTCACATTGAGTACATTGTTGCTTACATATGTGAAGCCGGGCAAGGATGACTATCCCAAATTTGATAAGGAGAAAGAATCCATGACCAAAATTCCTTATCAATCTGTTGTTGGTAGTCTAATGTATGCTATGGTAGCTATGAGACCAAAATTTGCATTTGTAGTCGGGATTGTAAGCAAATATATGTTGAATCCTGGAATGAATCATTTTGAAGCAATCAAGATGATATTGAGATATCTGAGTGGCACTAAGGATATGTGTCTATGCTTGGGTAGAGGTGATGCATCCATTATTGGATACAAAGACTTTGACTATGATGGTTGTGTAGATAATGGAAAGTCTACTTTAGGGTACATTTTTCACTTTATTGGTGGTGCTATTTCTTGGAGGTGTTGCCTTTAAGAATGTACACATAATACAGAATTAGAGTATGTTGCAGCTAGTAAGGCACGTAAGGAAGCCTTTTGGATTTCCAGATTAGCATGTGACTTGGGCATACCTCTACATGTACATCATTTTCTCAATGATAGTCAAAGTGCCATTCTTTCGCTAAGAATCCGGTCTATCATGCAAAGACCAAGCACGTTGAGGTGAGGTATCACACTTCATTGAGATTTCTTAGCCATTGTGTGCATTATTCTTAAGAGGATTCATACTCAATGAAAGATTATACATTTAGAGATGTACCACCCCTATAGTGGAATCCTATCCACAAAGTGTAAGAAGATTCGATCTCTGTACATTATGAAAGTTCACCTAATCCATCTTGGATGCATGAAGACACTCATTTGTGCATGTGCAAGGTCGTAGAAGAAGAGGATAGATGCCTAAAAGCGAGAGAAGAAGGAACTTCTTGAGAAACCAGACCGGTTAGAAACCTAGCCTATACACCCATGATCTTTCCAGATGAGGAATTTGAGCCTCACGGTTGGGCAGAAAACTTAGCCACCATGGACATTGTTGTCAATGAAGAACAATGGACACCTCATTGTGATGACGAGGGTTATGATATCTCTATGTTCATGTGTGAGCCCTTGCTAGAAGAATGTGACCCTCGTGATGTCATAGAAGAACAAGAGGATGACAATGATCTAGAGACCATTGTGATGGATACTTACTTTGACTCAAAGAAGCATCTAGAGGATGTAGGAGTTTTTACCCAAAAAGAAGAAGAACCCTTCACGAGCATCAAAACTATAAATTCAAGGGTGGAAGGTGAACGTTGTCAAAAGAAAAAGAAAAGAAAAGCAATGAAACAAGAAGAGGAGGAATCATTGTTCGAAGTACCAGAGAATTTCAAGGAATATGAAGTTGAAGACCGGAAAATTTCGGTATGAATGCCTAAGAGAGAGGCCACCACAAGAGAAGCATATGATAATAAAGACAAAACCAAAAAATTTGTTGTAACCATTTTGGAGAATGGAGAGCGATGTACATACAAGAGAAGACCTAAGTGTAGAAGAAGAAGCAGATCTTGTTGCTTTATTAAGGGAATATAGGGACTTGTTTGCATGGACCTATAAAGACTTGAAGGGGGTAGATCCAAAGATATGCTCTCATATGATTCCCATGATGGCCGATGCCAAGCCAACCAAATAGAACCCCTACACATATAATGACACATATGCTACAAAGATAAAAGAAGAAATTTATAGATTGATTGAAGCTGAGATTGAGCATATTGAATGGGTGTCCCCCATTGTAGTGGTGTCCAAGAAGAATGGAAAGTTGTGTGTGTGTATTAACTTTAAAAAAGTTAATGCCGCTACGATCAGAGATAGTTATCCGCTTCCAATCACTAAAAAATTATTGGAGCATGTTGCAAGCAAGGAAGTTTATAGATTGCTTGATGGATTTTCAGGTTACAATGAAGTAGCCATTGCCCTAGAAGATCAACACAAAATGGCCTTCACCATAGAGTGGGGAATCTTTGCATTTCGTGTGATGCCATTTGGGCTCACCAATGCACCTACAAAATTCCAAAGGCTCATGTGTCATGTCTTCAAAGAGTTCTTACGAAATATCTTAGAGTATATGTGGAAGATTTATGTGCTCATTCCCAAGAAAGAAGATACCACATCCCTGAGCTTAGACAGATCTTCATCAAGTGTAGAGAATATCGAGTCTGTCTGAACCCAGAAAATTGTGTCTTCATGATATGTCAAGGTAAGATCTTAGGTCATATTGTTTTTAAGAATGGAATATCAATTGATGAGGACAAAGTAAGAGCCATAGCTGAGTTGCCAAGGCCAAGAAATGTTAAAGAGGTACAAGCCTTTATGGGCCATTGTGGATATAATCGTAGGTTTATCCACATGTATGCAATCATAACTAAACCTATTTATGCTTTGTTGACAAACTTTGAGTGGAATGATGAATGCAAAAAATCCTTTAACGATCTCAAGAGATGTTTGTGCACAACATCAATATTGACCACTCCGGATTGGAATAAACCATTCCATGTCCATGTAGGTGCTTCCAATCATGTAATAAGATGTGTGCTAGCACAACCCACAGGTGAAGCAAATCTAGATTTGCCAATAGCATATGCTAGGAGACAGATTAACGTGGCTGAATGAAACTATACTTAGGCATGGTATACGTTGTGAAGAGGTTTAGACATTATCTACTGGACCACAAGTTCAAATTTTTCATTGATCATCATGTTGGAGTTAGACGTCTGCGGAAGCACACGAATAGCACAAGGAAGAAGAAGAAGCTTGGAGCACAACACACAATACTGAATGTGTTACTAGAGAATGTACAAAGATAAGTAGCCCATTAGGGAAATAGGCATATATACAAGCTGGGGGAAAAAACCTCCTAAAGAGGGGAAAAAGTGCCCTGGCAGTCTAGTTGCCAAGCATGAAGCAAAAACCACTAGTGGACACATGAGTGTGCATAAACCTGCTCATCTGTGAGACAGCAAACTGAATATCTGATCGAGTAATGCATAAGTAAATCAAGCATCCAACAGCCTGATGATAGAGAACAACATCAAATGCATCTCCAGCATCATGAAGACTCAGTCGTAAACCTGTTTCCATAGGAGTGGCAATAGGTTTACAGTCCTCAAGGACAAAACACTGTAATTTTGTGTCAATATATTTTTTTTGACACAAAGCCATTCCACCATCAACATGCATAAACTAAATGCCAAAATAATGATGCAAATGCCCCAAATCAGACATCTCAAATGAGGCATGTAAATTAGCCTTGAAATCAGCAATATGCTTCTCATGAGGACCAGTGAGTAGCATGTCATCAACATACACCACAATAATCAGAAGTACATCATTAGCATGTTTGACATATAAAGTGCTTTCAATTGGACTATTCTCAAAACCATGTGCAATCAGATAGGCATGTATCTTCTCATACCAAGCACATGGTGCTTGCTTTAAACCATATAATGCCTTCTTTAACCTGCACACCTGGTTGTCATGCCCTTTTTGCACAAAGCCACGGGGCTAAAAAACATATACTTCTTCATGCAAGTCACCATTCAAAAATGTTGTTTTAATGTCCAACTGATGTACATTCCAACCATTATGAGCTGCAAGTGCACAGATGCTATGAACAATAGTCATTCGGCAAGTAGGAGCAAAGGTTTCATCAAAATCAATGCCTCTTTCCTGTGCATAACCCTTTGCAACAAGCCTAGCCTTATACCTGTCAATTGTACCATCAAGTTTACACTTCCGCTTGTATACCCACTTAGTGCCAATGGCCTTCTTGTCAGGAGGCAAGTCACATAAAGGCAAAGTACCATTCTTCATTATAGCATCATATTCAGATTGCATAGCAGCCATCCAATTTTTTGAATTTTGTGCTTCATCAAATGAAACACGCTCCGTCTCATCACAGAGACTAGATGCAGCCATAGCATAGCAATCTGATGCAAAAGAGGCATTGTGAGAGCCTGATCGAGTACGATATGACAGAGGTGCATCTAATTTGCTGTCACAAAAAGTCTACATCAGCCATTTTGGCATAGTTTTTGCTTGCTCAATATTATCTCTCTCATCAACAAGTGCATCATGTAAATCTGCATCGGAAATGGAATGATCTGCATCATCACATGAAACCTGCAAAGGCTCAAAAGTTGCGTCATTAGGACAAGCACTAGACTATCCACCTGTAATAGAGGAAGCAAAGTATCATACATGTCTTTGGAGCTAACAGATGTCTCCTTAGTACATGAAAGCAATGGTTGAATAGCATCTTCCACAAAAACAACATCACAGCTATCCAGAATGCGTTTAGTCTATGGATGATACCGACGATAGCCTTTACTTTCAGAACTATACCCAATAAAAATACATTTTATTGCTTTCATCCAATTTTCTGTGATATTGTTCAGGCACTAATGCATATGCCAAACAACCAAAAACACGCGAATGAGCAACAGATGGCTTGTGATCATGCCAAGCCTCATATGGAGTGATAGATTGTAGCGCTTTAGTGGGACACCTGTTAAGTACATATGTTGCACACATGACAGCCTCAAGCCAAAAACTATGTGGTAAAGCCTGACTCTTGACCATACACCTCGCCATCTCCATGAGTGAGTTGTTCTTTTGTTTAGCAACTCCATTATGTTGAGGTGTATACGGCAGTGTACACTGGTGTTTTATCCCACGTTTAGCCAGAAATGCATTAAAATTAGAAGACATATATTCCCCCCCTCGATCAGGACAGAGGGTGCCCATTTTACATGCTCACAGATTTTCAGCCAAAACCAACAACTGTTTGAAGCACATGAACACTTCGGACTTTGCCTTCAATGGATATACCCATGCATGCTTAGAAAAATCGTCAATGAAAGTCACGAAGTAAAGATAATTTCCAAAAGAAAGTGTCTCCATAGGACCACAGACATCACTATGTACAAGCTGCAATTTTTGAGTAGCCTGAACTGAACCATCTTTTGGAAAGGAGGAACGCTACATTTTGCCCAAAATACAACCTTCACAAACATGTTTTTCAGGTGCCTCAAGTTTGGGCAAAGAGGACACCATTTCAGATTTCCTTAGGCATAGCAAACTAGCAAGATTCAGATGACCAAATCGTGCATGCCAAAGCTTTGCATCTAACATAGCCTGAGAATCATGTACTGCACATGTCGAATCATTTACAGAGCTTTCATAGTCTATGAGCTTATACAACCCATGACATAAAATGCCAGAAGCAATAATCACGTTTCCATTTGTTAGATCATGAACTGTACATCTGTCATCAACAAATTTCACAACCAAGCCAATCTTGGCTAATGCAGAAACTGATAACAGATTTTTCTTGATCCCTGGCACAAACAAAGCATCTGACATAGTCAAAGAACTACCATCAGTAGTAGTCAAAATGATCTTACCAACTCCGATAACAGGATAAGAGGAGTTGTTGGCACATGTAACAGTATTCCCTATAGGGGCAGGCTCGAGTGAAGAGATCAAAACTGCAAAGAGTAGTAAACACCCATTCTTCTTCCTGCATAGGATTAGAGACTCTATTTTTGGTGTAGAGGCCTCTGCAACAACCATTCTAGCCTCTTTCTTGTTTGCCTCTTTAGGAGCTAGTTTTGGACAGTTCTTTATGATATGATCATTTCCTTTATGGTACTTGCAAAACAATTTTTGCTTTTCTGATTTCTTTTCATCTTTGTCTTTCTTCGTCAATTGTGTAGAATTAGCATATTCCTGCTTATTAGTTGAAGAGCTCCATTTTCCTTTGCCCTTCTGACTAGGTAGGAAAGCTTGATCTGCAACATACATAATGGACCTGTTATGTCTAGACTGATCTTCTTGCAACATACTCCTTAAATGAGAAGGTATTTGGATTGTCTTTCATCATCAATCAAAGAGTAGAAGCAAAACTCTGATATGAATGATCAGGAAGACCATTCAGAACGGTCTGCACAAGTGAGCTATCTGGCATAACCTCATCAGCAAAAATCAATTGTTCCTTCAAGTCTTTGATCTTTGTTAGAAAATTGTCCATAGAATCACCTTCATTCATGTGCTCACTCTCCAACTATTTTCAGAGGTAAGCAACACGAGCCTCATTCCTAGCTTGGTACAATGTGGTAAGTGTATCCCAAGCATCCTTAGTTTTTTGCAAGAGCAAATGTGAGGAATACCGGCACGTTTGACAAACAAAGCTATCAATGCATATGCCTGGGCATCTCTTCCATCCCAACAAATTTTCTCTGCAGTAGGTGCAATAGAAACCGTAGCACGAATAGGAATATGCATAATATCATCATCTTCGACACCTTCTGCATCAGCTTTAGTACCTGCAGTTGTGACAATTGTAGGTGTGATAGGACGTTTTTCAACACCTTGTACAATGTTCCATAGTCCTTTTGCAAAAAATACATGTTGCATCATATAAGCCCATAATGGGTAGTTGGTACCATCCAACTTATCCTCAACATCCAACATACGGAATACATCACTACCTTCAGCCATGGCCGGTGACTAAAATACCTTGATGCAAAAAATTGATTGTATCTCAAAAAGTTGAACAGAACTGCCCAAATAAATTATGCTAAACCTGTAGTAGACTTCAAGACACTTATATTGGCGAATTGTAATTGGTATATTCCTTTGGCACAAAAAGACGAAATAGCCTACACAAGCACTGTGTAGTGTGTTCAGATGCCGAAACAAGCTCAGATCGTGATTTCGGCATGACAGAGCGAAGCGGTTTTGATCTAGAAAACACACTGACGATGCTCACCAAAATTCGTGCAATTCTGAGACTGCAACTGGAGATGTTTCGACGATGCCCTAGATGAAGCGACGACCTACTCTGATACCAATTGTTGGAGTTAGACGTCTGCAAAAGCACGCAAACAGCACAATGAAGAAGAAGAAGCTTGGAGCACAACACACAATATTGAATGTATTACCAAAGAATGTGCAAAGATAAGTAGCCCATTAGGGCAATAGGCGCATATACAATCTAGGGGAAAAAACCTCCTAAAGAGGGAAAAAAGTTCTCCGGCGGTCCTAATGTGTTCACACACATCACTTCCTAAATATATCAACACATCAAGCTTTATTATATTTGATCAATAAACCTTGCAATACAAGACACTTAGTAAGATGGTTCCTCTTACTAATGGGATATGACTTTGAAGTTGTTGTCAAGAGGACCCACCTTAGGGCAAACCATCTTTCTTGAATCACTTCCGGAGAGCCACCGCAAGGAGTGTATGATGAATTGCCCGATGCTTATCTATTCAATTTAGAAGTTTTTCCTAAATGGGCAAATAAGTTGGTACCTGTCCTAACCTTTGGACTCGCAAATAAAAATGTGAAAACGAACAAAGATGCAGTGGTAAGATTACAAAATTATCCAATATTGATAGGAAGTATGTACAAACAAGATGTGAAGTGTGTACTAGCTTGTTGTGTCGAGGACGATGAACATAGCAGTTGGTTGCAACAAGCCCATGAAGGATTGCTAGGAAATCACTATTCTAAACAAAGAACATTGCAAAATCTTTAGGAATGTATTGGCCTAGTATGGACAAAGAAATACATGAGTGGATTAAGAATTGTCCAGTGTGCCAAGAGAGACCCCAATGGAGCATGCTACTTTTTATCATGTGTCGTTAATTCTAGAATGGAGTGCTCCATTGGTAGAATTTATGAGATCGGGAACACTACCAAGCGAGGTTAGTCTAGCAAGAAAACGAAGCATGGACCAAGAGGCTCACGACTACCCTTAGTAGGAGACAACCTATATCGAAGAGGCAAAGATGGTCACTTAAGACTGTGCATTCATGAATTAGACCATTTGAAAGTCTTAGAAATTGCACACAGTAGTCTTGCAGTGGACACTTCGGTCCTGACCAAGTAATTAAGACCATTCTATTCTCAGGACTTTGGTGGCGCACCCTTCATATGGATGCACATACCTATGTGACGAAATGCGACACATGCCAACATGCACAATATGCGATCCAAAAAGAAGAAATGCCTTTGAGGCCAATGATGTGAGGACATGCATTTTTGAAGTGGGGTATAGACTTTGTAGGTCCTATTAACCCCGCAACTAGAAACTCCCCTTACAAAGTGGGTATAAGTAAAAGCCACGACAAAGAATGATGCTCAAACAACGGCTAAGTTCTTATTCGAGAATGTGTTCACCCAATACTGATTACCAATAGAGTTAGTAAGTGATAGAGGTATGCACTTCTTGAATGAAGTCATTGAAAACCTTCTCCAAGAATTTCAGGTGATACGTAAGAAGTCTTCCCCCTATCATCCACAAGCTAATGGACAAGCTGAGAGCACAAATAAGATCCTATGTAATGTATTGACAAAACTAGTAAATAATAAACACTTTGATTGGGATAAACAACTTCATCATGCTGTTTGGGCTTACCGAGTTGCCTACAAAATGGTACTCAATGCCACCCCATTTCAGATGGCCTTCGGACAAAATGTTGTGTTACCTTTAGACTTCCTAATCCCAACTTTAAAAGTAGCACAAGAGCATGAGTGGAATGGACATGAGTCGTCCTCTAGGATCCTTGATCTAGAATGCTTAGGTGAGACAAGGCTATGAGTGGAAGCATGCATTTATGCTACAAAGAAAAGACAAAAGGCATACTTCGATGCGCACATCAAAGATAAAGGATTGAAAGATGGAAACCTAGTGCTAGTTTATACACTAAAGCAACATGCTCGTAAATTGGAAAAACTAGGATATGGACCTATGATCATTAATAGAATTTCCATTAGTGGTGTAGTACACTTGGCCACTCTAGAAGGTGACATCTTGCCAAACTATATTAGTGGATGTAGAGTCAAGCTATATCAAGAACCTCTTATAGAGGATATGCTAAGGAGACTCAACACTATTAAGAAGCGAAAAGAAGAAGAGTTAAGGGTTAGACAAGAAGCACAGGCAGAGGCCAGAGAGCGGATTAGGAAAAATAAGTTAAGATGATTAGGCCTAGATGTCAATCCTGAAGCCCCTGATATCACATGTCCATGTGTCAAACATCAGGTGCAATTGCTTCTCGAATAATTGACCAACGTCCCTTTGTGACCATAGAGGTAGGACAAGGAAAGAGTGTAAGGATTGTGAAAGCACTGATTGATTCAGGTGCAACAACTAGTGCAGTTAGACTCTCATACTACCAAGATCTGCAATTGAACATCAATCCCTATCTCATAGGATTGGGAGCTTCCCATCTACCTTCAAGTTGTCCCAATGACAGTCAAAATGCTAGTGTGTGAAGATAAGGACCTCACAGAACCACTTGTCTTGGGTCAAGATCGGATCTATGACCATGCAGTCAACTTAAATCTAAGAAGTCAACTTCTTCAAGTTTGGGTGCATGAACAATGCATTATATTAGAATTAGAGAATTGCATGCTCACAAATCCAGATGTCACACATTCTCTTAGTTCTTCTAAGACTAATCCTAGAAAAGAAGATGTTGCAATTGTTAAAAGCTCTGTGATGCAAAAGGACTCAATCATGGAAGAATAGGATCAAAGGCGAGTGGACCTCTCTTCTTTTACAAAGACTAATGCAGACACATTCATTCAACCAAAGAGGCAAGCAAAAAAGTACAATACAACTACCATATCAAATCGACAAATAGAATTCAAGAAGAAAGTAGCTTCCAGCATGAAGCAGATCTGGTACAAAAAGGAGAGCAACCACCAGCCTTGCAACAACAATTCCCATCCAAGGATGTCAATCATGCCAAAAGAAGAACCAAGCAATGAGGACAAGCTCAACCACAAGATATTCGACAAAATTTGCTACCTAAGAAATTAGCGACCGCTCAACAAAGACAATTACACATGTGGGTACCCAAGGCACTCTTACATGCACAAAACCATATGATCTCCCTCACGAGAAAAGTCTCAACAAAGAGGCCAAGGAGAGGCAAGGGTCAGAACTAGGCACATAGATCAAAAGAAGATCAACTCACCTCTTCCGCAATAGTAAGAAGACAAACAACAAGGGTATGCGCGTGGAAGCCAAAAGCACTAGTAGCCCCGACAAAACCAAAAAGTCAACCACAAAGGACACAAAATGTAAGAAACCATCGGAAGATGAAAAGGCCAAAAGTGATCTCTACGTGGCCAAACATGATTCTAAAATGGATCTCTATAAGGAGGAATGATCAGATGTCATTTTGAAATCCAATGGATACCTCCAACAAAAGCTGCATCAACATCTGCAAGCACATTGAAAGCCTTGACATGCAACAACAATGTGACTTTGGCATAACCATGTCTTTTGCACCATTCAGGTCATGCATTTCCAAAGTGTTCATTAATATAGGGCCACATTACACGGCCGTGCATGGACAAAATTGAGAATCCTAGGCACATGAGACACATTTGACATATGTATGCTATTTTATTGATACTAACCTCTTTCTTCTTTGTCAATCCATGAAGACATGAGGATTGGTATGAAGACTATGAGCATGTGAAGGCACAAATGTGTGATCATCCACACACATGCACACACATGCACACAATGCAAGATCAAAGAGAGGAACAATGGAAAGCTTTCTATTGCAAAGAACACTCTTCCAAAAGCTCAAATCTTTGACAAACTACTAAGAAGCTAACTCTCTAACTAGCTAATCTCCAAAATGAGCTCTCTAGCTCTTTTTACACTTTTTGGACTAGTTTGGCCCTATCCAGACATAGTGTCCGGCCTAGTTAAAAATTAGGTTTTAGGGCTTATTTGAGGGCTCAAACGAAGTCTAAAAATTATGAAAATTGGTAGGATGATATTTCTAATACTCCTCAAGCTCGAGGACTCCTTGAATTGAACAAAATGGAGTTACAAAAATATGAAATGGTATTTACAATGGCTTTTAGTGATGAAAATCATTATTTTTATAGGGATTCCTTCTAAAAATTTGACATGTACTTCTTGGAGCTCCCTACTTGCTCCTTCTTCTTCTGTGTCCACTTCTTTGACATGCTCTTGCACCTCATTCCTGACCTTGAGTGCTAACATTCTTGTTTTGTGATTGTTCCAAAAATAAACAAAAAAAAAACAAAAACAAAAACAAAAAGAAAAAGGGGGAAAAAGAATAAAAAAGAAGAAACAAAAGAGAGAGAGAGAGAGAGAGAAGAAATAAGACCATGCACCCCAAGGGTCTCATTAGTGAACCATCAACAAGGACACCCATCAACAATGAAAGACAAGTCAATGGTCAATCACCGTGATGGGCATACAACATGACGAGATGGATATCGATAGACCTTTCACCATGGTAAGCATCATCTACTTGGGCAATAATATCACCATGATAGATTAGGAAACCTCTTCATCAACATACCCTTGAGCACTTAGCTCAAGACCCAATTTCTTGCACCATACGTCTTCCAATGCATCCCCAAGTATGCATGTATAGGGCTACATTACAAGGTCGTGAACAAGGCACATATTTTTTTCAACCCATGCACTAATGCACTTACCCATTAGGTCATGAGTACTTGCATGAAAACTATGAAAACCCATGTTTGCAAGATCTAGAGGACATCAAGGTTACAACATCAATACCTATGAAGCAATGCATAGCCGACAGATGCTCCAAATCAACATTGACAACCACTTTTGAGCAACTAGCATTTTTTGGAAGCTCACAATGATACATTCATGTTGGAATCCTAGGAAGAGCTACATGCAAAGGGAACAACACTTGCACGGGCTAGCAGTGACAAAATGAAGAACTAGTCAACCGACCCCACTACATTTGGAAGATAGATAGCTCTTCTTGATATAGGATGGATACTACCTCTCAAAGTACTGCATGGAACAACCACTCCAACAAGGGTCTGTTAGGGACGATAGACTCAAGAGGTGGGAGAGTGTTGGCACTCAAGATCAAAGACAAAGCTAAGAGTGCATCAAAGAGGTGGACACACAAGAAGAGGGAGCATGTAGGGAGCTCCAAGAAGCAAATGTCAAATTTTCATAAGAAATCCCTATAAAAATAGTGATTTTCATCACTAAAAACCATTGTAAATACCATTTAACATTCTCATGGTCTTCATACCAGTCCTCACATCTCCACATTGACATTTATGAGGTGGATCTCCTCACATTGGTAATTGCCATTGTGCTAGAGTGACACCCCATCTCCTATGATAGAGTCATCACTGATGGCTCTAATAATTTGTAAAAAATGTGGATCTTCCACCTATGCTTCCTTTATCGCTTGAAGCAATGAGCTTCCTAGAACTGTAAAGCTCATTTGATACATTATCCATGATAATGCATCAGCTACTATATTCTCTTTGCCTCTTCTATACAGGATTTCCATGTGAAGCTCCTACATGAGCTCAACCCAACAAGCCTGTCTGCCTCGAAGATCTGAGTGACTACAAAAGCACTTGAGTGTATGGTGATCTGTGTATACCTTAAAGTCTGCACCATAAAGATAGCGTCTCCAGAATTTAAGTGAATGCACCACCACATACAACTCATGTTCATGCACGGGCCAATTGCGTTGTGCACTACTTAATTTCTTGCTTCCAAAAGCTATTGGCCTTCCATCTTGGCTCAAAACTGCCCTTATGGCTATGCCACTAGCATTTGTCTCTAACTCAAAGGGTTTCTGTAGATCGATCACTTTGAGTATAGGAGCCTCTGAAAGAGCTTGTTTTAGAATATCAAAGAAGAGATGAATTTTCAATAAAAGTCAAAAAGTCCTAGAAATGATTGTAACTACCCCTCATCTTGAGGAGTAGGCCAAGCTAAAATAACTAAGACCTTGGGATCCATCTGAACCCCATCAGCTGAGACCATATGCCCTATATACTCTATCCTCAAAAGAAACAACTGAGCCTTCTCTGGATTTACATACAACTAATTCTCTCTTAAAACATTCAATACTAATCTTAGATGATTTTCATGCTCATGCACAGTCCTACTATACACTAACAAGTCATCAACAAAATCAACAACATACTTTCCAATGAATGGTTGCAAAATATCATTCATTAACATCATAAATGTTACTGGTGCATCAGTCAAACCAAATGGCATGACCAAATACTCACAATGCCCAAAATGGGTCGTTAAAGTTGTCTTATGTACATTATGATCTCTTACTCATCTAATGGTAGCCACTTTTTAAATCTATTTCACTAATTACAATGGCTCCACCTAGAGCATCTAAAAGATCATCTATCCTGGGCATGGGATATCTATGTCTGATAGTGATCTTATTGAGTGCTTGGTAGTCGACACACATCCTATAAGATCTTTCTTTCTTCTTCATAAGAAGAACTGGTGTTGCAAAGGATGAATAGTTGGGTCTAATCAACCCTTTATGTAGATACTCGTCCAAGACCTTGTGGACTTCATTCTCCTCTTGCAAACTCATTCAAAATGGTGGCCGAGTAGTCGGACTCGCTCCTAGTACCAATTCGATTCTATGCTCGATGTTCCTGCAAGAAGGCAAACCTGAAGGTAATTCTTTCAAGAATAACAAAAGGGGAATCTCCAAAGTCCTCATCATCATCACTCTCGGCTTGAGTGGGATTAATAACTATGGTAGTTGCTATCTTCTTTTTCTTAGGACAGTCCTTGAACAAGTGTTGTCCTAAACACCCATAGCATAACCCTTCTTTCATGACCTTCTCTTTCTAATGAAGGGTTAAAATAGAATTATTATAAGCCCTCTCAGTGAGAGTAGACACTTTCTTTTTACCTTCTGCAATTGTCTTGATCATATGCACCTGCTTAGCCTCTCGAGAAGGCTCTGCACTGATCGAGCAAGGAGTAGATGTGTGGAAGGATCGACTTATCTTAGGCCATGAGGACCTTTGACCCTGGAAGCCTATGCCCCTATGGCCATCCTCATAGACTAAAGCCATCTCCATGGCCTGTGCCAAGGACTGACATCTCTCCTTCCTCACCAATTGTCTAATAGTTTCTCTAAGTCCAAGATGAACTTGTGGACCTGGAGAAACTCAGGGATAGTATTAGGTACTTTAAGAAACACCTCTCTATACTTATCCAAGTACTCTTGAACTGTCTGATTCCTCTAACTGATGAAGAACCAGGTGTCTACCGCTCTAGACCTCTCATCAGGTGGTACAAAATTATTATACAACAAGAATGGACAACCTCCACAAGGTTATACGTGGCCTACTAAATCTTATAACTATCATCCATGATATGGCATAAGTGAAAGCACTGCTCCCACTTGTTGAGCCACTACTCAACAACATCAGCATCCCTCGCACTAGTCGAGCCATGGTATCTAGGTGGCTTAAGATCCTTAAGCTTCCATTTGGCCTCTTTGACCAGGATGCTATCTCTAGGGATTTCTCGAGCTAGATGCTCATCTGGAGCATCTACCTCTATCCCTAGAAAATCAGGCTCATGCACATCTTCCTCTTTCTTGGAACCATGCACATGTTCCAAGATATCATAAAGTGCACTCTCTAGATTGGTAATCCTATTACTCATGGTCTAAATGGGATCTATGGGGTGCTCTTTGTTGGTGTATGAAACACCACAAGAAATAAGCTAAAGTGATATTAGAACACTTCTATAACCATCATTAGCTTAGCAATACTCTGAATTTGAAAAACTTCATCACTGAACTTAGTGAAATTCAAAAATTTACTTTCCAGAAATTTGCGCCTTTTCTTCCAGCTTCAAATCTGATCTGTATTAGCTTGATCTCTGTGAATTCTTTTGATCATTTACTAATAGACGTTCTTGCTAATGTTAAGCAACACATACCAAGCAAGACTTTCAAGTAATAACTTCAAAATCTTCTGAATTCACTTCAACATTTGCACTATGTCTGAAATTTGAAAAATGACTTCATTGATTTGACATACCTTCACTGTTAGACTCATTTCTCTGAATACGCGTCCCGTTTTGTAAAGATCTTTTGACCAATTTTAGTTGAAGGTAGTAGCTTTAAAATGAGCTATCACTCATGAAAAACTTTACACTATACTATGAGATATGACATCAGGGAAAAGTGCGCCAGAAAACTCGTAACTATCAACTAACTTACACACTGATATGAAATCACTTAGAATTCAATACACAAGAGGAATTAGATCAAATCCTTCTACACAAACATGTGTTATCTATCAGAGAAGATGTGTACAAAATGGCTTGGCTTCATTCTGCTCATAGCCATGGAAACTCTCCTATACTGAGTAGTTCTTCCTCAACATCTCTCTCAAAAAAAATCCGACTTTTTCTCTACTCACAATGAACTTAAAAATTGAGTTCTCTATATGTTTTTCAACTCAAATTGACTTATATACATATGGTCTACATACTCCTAGACTCAAACTCATAAGTTTTGAAGTTCTATGTCAAGAGTAAACTTTGATTTTACACTAAATTACAAGAGTGAATTTGTCCCTTCACTTAGGCTTAGTTTTCTGAGTGCTTTGCCTTCACTTCTCTTTGTTTTTCTTCTTCCTTCATATATCTCCATATATTCATGTCTAATTAGTGAGTGAAGCCCCAACAACTCCCCCTCAATCACTAATTAGCATCCTCTGACTTCTTCATGTAATCTTCTTCTCTTTTATTCGTGCCATCTCTTTGAATCTACTTATCTTCACTCCATCCAAGCTCTTTGTCATAATATCTGCAATCTGATCTTTTGTAGAAGTGTATACCACTTCAAGCTCCTTCTCCGTTACCTTTTCTCTCAAGAAATGATATTGTATCTCTATGTGCTTTGTTCTTGCATGAAATACAGGATTTGCTGCAAGATACAATGAACTCATATTATCTCCATGTATGATAGTTATACCTTGATCAATATCCAAGCTTTTGAATAAGGTCTGCATCCATATCACTTCTTTTGTTGCTTCCACAATTCCTTTGTACTAAGCTTCAATTGATGATAATGCCACTGTATGTTGCTTCTTTGAACACCAGCTCACAAGTTTATCTCCTATGTATATCATATACCCATGTGTTGACCTTCTATCATCTTGGCTTCCTGCCCAATCTGAGTCACTATATGCTCTCAAACTTACATCTGATGTAAATGGATAATATAATCCTTCCTTCAAAGTTCTTTTGATGTATCTAAGAACTCTTTGAGCTGCAATCCAATGTGGATCCTTTGGACAATGCATGAATTGAGAAAGAACTCCCACTGCATAGTTAAGATCAGGTCTTGTTAGTGTAGCATAAATCAAGCTTCCCACTAAAGATTGATACTTCCTCATATCTTTGAGCTCTGCACCATCATATTTGTTGAGTTTATGATTGACCTCTAGTGGTGTTGATGCCTCTCTGCAATTCTCCATGTTAAACTTCTTTAGAAGATTCAAGAGATACCTTTCTTGTGATACATATATGCCATGTTCTGCATAAGTGATTTCCATTCCAAGAAAATATGACAATTTTCCTAGATCACTTATCTTAAATTCCTTCTCAAGTAGTCTCTTTACCTCCTTGATTCCTTCATTTGAAGTACCTGTGATTATAATGTCATCTACATAAATACAAATGTAGATCATACCTTCATCTGTTCTCTTGATAAGTAAACTTGCATCTGCCTTTGAACTTTGATATCCAAGATCATTAAGATACTTCACAAGTCTATAGTTCCAAGCTCTTGGAGTTTGCTTTAATCCATAAAGTGCTCTTCTCAATCTGCAAACATAATTTGGAAACTTGTAATCTGCAATTCCTTGAGGTTGCTCCATGTAAACCTCATCTGATATATATCCATTCAAAAATGCATTCTTTATATCCAATTGACTCAATGTCCATCCTTTTGATATTGCAATAGCAATGATTGTCCTTATGGTTGACATCTTTGCTACAGGATTGAATGTCTCATCATAATCTATGCCATGAGTTTGAGCATAGCCTTTAACCACCAATCTAGCTTTGTAGCTGGCTATCCTTCCATCTGCATGCTTCTTTATTTTGTAAACCCATTTATTTCCAATCACTTTCTTACCATTAGGTTTTGGAACAAGTTCCCAAGTTTTGTTTTCTTCAATTGCATTAAACTCTTCCTTCATTGCTTCTTCCCAATGTCTCTTACCTTTTGCTTCATCATAGCTTTGAGGTTCTTCGTCTTCTTTAATCATGTAAGCATAGTTCTTCTGAGTCAAATAAGAAGTATCATAAGAATACCTTGTAGGTTGTTTCCTCATTCTGGTTGATCTTCTTGGTTCACACTCTTCATGTGTATCTGGATATACTTCTTCATCAAATCTGGGTACATCTTCATTTCTTCTATATGATCCAACTCTGGATGTGCTTGCTTGCATTTGATCTTCTCCCCATCTACCTACATATGTGATTTACCTCTTTCACTTCTTCTTACCTCTTCTTCAAATGTTTCAAGATTACAATCTTTATCTGCATACCAACTCTTTTTTCATCAAATGTCACATCTCTAGAAACAATAAATTGTTTAGTTAGAGGACTCCATAGCTGATAACCCATCTGCTTTTCATCATACCCAATAAATACATATTTTTCAACCTTTGGTTCAAGCTTATGTCTGAGTTGTGATGGTACATAAGCATAGGCAATTGATCCAAACACCTTACAATGATCAAGTGTTGGTTTCTTACCCCACCATGCTTCATAAGGGGTCATTCCATTTAGAGCTGCACATGGTAACCTATTCACAAGATATGTAGCTGTATTTACAGCCTCAACCCAAAGATAATTAGGGCAATTCTTTTCTTTTAACATTGCTCTTGCAAACTCAACCAATGTTCTATTCCTCCTTTCTACCACCCCATTGTGTTGAGGTGTATACCTACAAGTTATTTCTCTCTTGATACCTGCATTCCAAAGATAATCATTGAATTCTTGCGAGAAGTATTCTCCCCCTCCATCAGACCTTAACCTCTTGAGCTTTTGACCTGTAACTCTTTCTGCATATGCATGAAAATGTTTGAAAGCTCCAAATACTTCTGATCTTTCTTTTAAAACATAAATGGTTATCCACCTTGTAGCATCATCAATGAAAAGAACATAATACCTAGACCCATTGATTGATCCTTCTTTTGTTGGTCCCCATACATTTGTATGTATGAGCTCTAGCAAACCATCATGCTTGAAACCTTTCTTGTAAAATGATAACATGTGTGCCTTTCCCATCTGACAAGCTTCACATTTGTAGATCATATGTTGACTTTTTACATTTGGTAGCCCTATTACAGATTGATTCTCCACCATGGTTTTAATTCCTTTTTCATTGAAGTGTCCTAACCTCTTATGCCAGAGGTCTAACTTTGTAAGTACTTCATCACCATGTGTGATCAGGGCTTGACCAACATTCCCTTGCACTTTGAGATTAAAAAGTCTACCTTCCTTTTTACCACAGACAATTTGATTGTATCCATCCTCTAGATCTTCAACAAATACCCCTTCATTTGTAAATCTGACTTGAAAACCTTTTTCCACTATTTGTCCCACACTAATCAGATTCTTTGGTATTGTTGGGACATATAAAACATTTGTTAGCAAATCAGCTCCACTCCCGCACTTCACTTTTCCAACTGAATGCACATTATGTTTTGTATTGTCACCCGTTTGTACTGTATGACTTGAAATACCTTCTTCCAATTCTGATAACAATTCTATATTAGCTGACAAATGATTTGAACAACCAAAGTCAATATAGAATACCTTGAGATCCTCCTTCTCTGATGTACTTATTGAATTCATCATCAATGTTGTATGGTTGTCATTCTATGTATCATTTGCATAGTTATAATAGGTAGTATTATAAGACTGATTCTGATTCCAATTTCTTCCACCACCTCTACCAAAACTTCCTCTTGAATTATGTCTTCCTCTTTGAAATTGATTATGAAACCTTCCACCTCTTCCTCTACCATTATTACTTTGATTTTGATTTGATCCTTGTTGGTTATACCAACAATCATAAGCTAGATGATTGCTCAATCCACAAATCCAGCATGTCTTCTTGTTATTGTTCTGATTACCTGTGCCTCTTCCATTTCCTCAACCTTTACATCTGCCAATACCTCTTCCTCTTGCATAATTTGCTTGAGTAGTCAGCTCTTCTTCATCCTTTGCTTTACCTTTCTCACTTTTCTTCTTATTCTTTGCATACATAGCAGAACTATATCCTTTATCTCCATCTGACTTCAAGTCTTGCTCAAATGTGAGCATCAGTCCAAGCAATTGATTTAATTCTGGCACATAATGATTTAATGAAAGTTTAGTTGAGAGTACAAAAGGTTTCCCCATCTCATCTCCTCTCAATCCTACAAGCAATTGTGCTATCAACCTATGATCTTCAATATCCTCATCAATAGATCCAAGACTATCTGCCAAGTCCTTCATCTTAGTGACATAATCACTAATACTCTGATTTTGCTTTTTCTTAAATGTGGTGAACTCTGACCATAAGCTAGCCTTCCTAGCTTTAGTAGTGTTTTGGAAGTGATCTTCCAAAACATTCCATATATCTTCAGTTGTTTCTAATCCTCTGATATGTGGTAACAAATGATCTTGGATAGTGTTATATATATAAGCCCTTGCACTTGCATCTTTCTTCTTGCTTCTGCTACAACCTGTGAGTATAAGGTTAAAGTATGGTACCTTTTGTAGATCTTTACCCTTGAGAATAACTTTGAAGCGCTCCTCTGATGTCTTTTGTTGTTGAACACCTCAGCTTTCACCTCTTTAACGAAGAACTCTTCAATTCCTCTTGTATCTGCTCCTCCTTTCACTCTTGAGGACCTTTCTGCTCTGATACCACTTGTTGGTGTATGAAAAACCACAAGAACTAAGCTAAAGTGATATTATAACGCTTCTATAACCATCATTAGCTTAGCATTACTCTGAATTTGAAAAACTTCATCACTGAACTTAGTGAAATTAAAAAATTTACTTTCCAGAAATCTACACCTTTTCTTCCAGCTTCAAATTTGATCTCTATTAGCTTGATCTTTGTAAATTCTTTTGATCATTTACTAATAGAAGTTCTTGCTAATGTTAAGCAACACATACCAAGCAAGACTTTCAAGTAATAACTTCAAAATCTTCTGAATTCACTTCAACATTTGCACTATGTCTGAAATCTAAAAAATGACTTCATCAATTTGACATACCTTCACTGTTAGACTCATTTCTCTGAATACGCGTCCCATTTTGTAAAGATCTTTTCACCAATTGTAGCTGAAGGTAGTTAAAGCTCTATGTAAACCTAAATTAAATAAATGGCAGTGGAAAACAAACAAGTCACAAGCCTTTGCTTAAAGAAAAAAATGATAAAACAAGAAACTTTTAGTATGTTGGCTATTCTTTAATGCATATGCATACTAAATTCTAAAAATTTTGGCAACATAACGATGTAAATTTGAAAATCGAAAAAATTATACTAAGTACTTGACATGCGATTTCCGCGATAACGGTGCTTGCAGGCACAATCTAACGACAAATAAACTGAAGAAGATTACACACTCTGATTAATTTCTTTTTCTTTCCTTGTTGGACCTTTAAGAAAAGACTTACATGTCTTGCAAACAAGAATTCATGCACCGTACAAGACTAGAAAAGGTCTAAACTATGCATATACTATAGATGCTATGCACATATGCAGTTTCTATATGCGGTATAAAGAAAAAAGAAAGCAATAATGCATATTATTTGACAAAGAAGCTTATATAAAGGCCCAAGAGGTGATATGTAGGTGTGTGCAGTTGTTGAAGATGGTCCACACTTCTCCTTTTTAGCTTTCCAAGAATTTCCCGATAGGTGTTGCATTAAAAAGACACTCGAATGAGGTTTGATGACAACAAAGGATCAAACTCAAAACTCTGAAGATGACTAGAATTGAAGCCCAAAAATGGCTTAGGGCCACTCTCTAGAAAGAGCTCTTAGAGAGCAATGCATAGCAACAAAGATCTCTAGATTTGGAGCTTGGATGACCAAGATATGGCCAAAAGAGTGTAGATAGAAGGTGTAAATTGGGAAGCTTCTAGCTATGGAAATTACGAATTTGAATTTGTGTCGCCTCTGTTCTTTTATAGCAGCACCTTCAACCCACAGACGCATGAAAAGGTTGGCTATTATCCCACATGGGATGCTATATAGGCTTAAAGCACCTTCAAAATAAAGTTTTGCACGTAGTCTTCTTCACAACAAGAGCATGAGAAGAATAAGCTCTTGCTCCTCCCTCTGCTACGGCCAATGTGTGAGCGCATGCAGGTAAGCCTGGAAGTTTGTGCAGCTCATGGGCAAGAGACTACCTTGGATGCAGTGCATGTGGGGGGGTTGCTTGGGGGGGTCCTATTGGCTTCTCTCCCTACTCAATTCAAATTTCTTTTTGCTCTCTTCTATAGATGGTGACCAACAACAGGACCTCCAAAACTTCATGCAAAGATGAAGGAGAATGGGTGGATATGGTGAATTTTTTCATTTTTTCATAGTGTGCACTACAGAGTCCAATGTGCAAGATTCCTCACCTATTCATGGTCAAGTCATGCA